>CM050449.1:10860000-11460000 GCA_027563935.2 Costus lasius
AAGGCATCTATTGGTGCGTTTGAATAACTTCGGTTCGGTTTGATCTTACAAAATTTTAATTTATTCAATCCGAAACTGAACCGATTTAGATTTTAATTTCAGAAAACCGAACTGAACCGAACCAATTGAGTTCAAAACTGAACCAAACTGATTTTATCGGTTCGGTTCGGTTTTTTGGTTTGAACTGAATTCTGGACCGCCCTAAACAAAAATGATAAAATAGAAAGCCCTTGTGTGCCACTATTTTGATTTTTTTTCTTCTCTCCCTCATTGTCATCAACTCACTAACGCATCTCCTCTTTTAGAGACGAATTTGTGTCTATCGATTATGGAAGGAAGCATCGGTGTGGTTTCCTTTGGTCTATGTGTCATCTTCCCAATGAATTCTCTATTCACACGGCGACTATGCTTACAACGATTTCTAGCATTATCTAGGGGCAAGGCTCTAAGTGGCTTATCCTCCAATGAGCAGTCTAGTGACCTTTCCCCTTTTCCCCACTATATAGATCAACATTGGTGATGAGTCCAACCTAGGGTTTAACCATGAATCCGATGACAAGTTCGTGATATCTTGCTGCCCTATTAGTGTGGACATTGGTGGCTAGATTTGGTAAGGTTTTAGAAACCTCACCCTTGCTTAGTTGATTTTGATTTAGGTGAATGAATAATAAACCCTAATTGTGTATGTTGTGATTAGAGGTATAATTTATAAATTGGTACGGGATGCAAGGATCGTAAAACTGGTTCGGTACCGGCCAGTTCCTCTGGTTGGTACCGGTCTGGCGAGGCAGCGGTATCGGAGCATGGGTCGGAGTACGGAACGCGGCAGACGGCGGCTCGGCGGCAGTGGTCCACCAGCAGCGGCTTCTGCCACCGCTCTTTCGTTGCCACCTGGTTCACCAGTACTGTACCGGTACTATACCGGTATGACGGCTTGCCGGACCGATTTTACGATCCTTGATGGGATGCATGATGATACATGTTTGATTTTATTTATACAAATAGGAAAAAGAAAATTGGCAAAATTTTGGGAAAAATCAAGAGGATAAAGGATAACGACATTTGAGTAAGGGATTCTTCTTGTTCTTTGTACTTGGTGCCAATCGCATGAGTAGAGTAATGGCACGTTACCATTCAGTTTTGCTCCATTAATTAGTTGATTACCGTTCTGTTGCCCTCTTGATCGTCATTTAAATCATGCTTACACTACCTTGTTATTCCTACTTGATATTTCTAATGCATATCAGTTTATGAGAAGTATATTTGCTATTGCATAGTATTGAGTTATTGCATAGTATTCTGAATCTGTTAGTATATATTTTTTTGTTATCTATATATTGGATTTGTTATATTCTAGCAGTTGGATTGGTGGAGGTGGAGAGACTGGCCAACCAATAGCTATCCATTGCTTGATGGGATTGTGGGCTATGGGTTTTGTTATATTAGCTAGTAACCATAGTCATGGTATGGGCCACTGTACTATGGGTCATTTTCGAAGGGTAAGCGAAATCAGGATAAGAGATGTAGGATGCAACTCTAGTATACTATGACGGGTAGTCATTCTCTATTATTTAGAGTTGATTGTTGGGGATCACTCTATTTGGAGTGCGGGTTCTTTGGGACAATTGGCCAAAGCTTTGTTTTTTCTGTGTGCTGATCTATTTTTTGTATTTAGTTTGTTGCATTATACATATACGGTGCATGTAGGGTTATAATAGACATTGTGAAAATTTTTGCATCCTTGTTCATGCATCATAATTTACATTTTCTACTTAGCCTTTCTTGCTAATAATCTTTGCTTCTCTTTTAGGTTGAGCTGCAGCTCCATGGCGGAAAGATTAGATAATAATTACAGTAGATTACTTGAGGGTTACATTGAGTTTTGTAACATATGTATTTTCAGTATTTTTTTTATCTGGTGTATATGTTATGATGGTATGAGATGATATTTCAAAAATCTATTTGGTTAGATGATTATTGTCTATCCTTACAATTTTTTAGCTATCCGTATTATTTTCTAGATATGTTGATTTTATGGTTCAATTATATGAATTGTATTTGTTGGTCCAAATGTCATTCCCTCTCGGGGTGCGACAATCTTACTGGCATTAGAGGAGTAGGTTCCAAGAAGATACTAAGCCATAAGGATTAAGGTTTAAGGCACTTAATATTGTAAGGCATTCTAATAAATTTTTAAATGTGTTTATGCAATATATTTGGGCTATCTCCTCATCCAAATTTAAGCCACAACAAATGTGTATATTGTGCGGCCTGTTTCTTACCCACTAAAATTTCCACCTTTTACCCTATGAGGCATCTTATAATAAGCCTGACTTAGAGTCTAAGAATGCATGATGAGAGTTTACAACACTAGGTAAAGAGTGATTTAGTGTTTTTATAAGAGATCGACATTCTTGGGCATCTCAAAAATTGGGTAATGGCTATTGAAGAAACATTTAAAGTTGTAAAATGCTTTGGAAAAGATAAAGTTGAGATGACTGAGCTGGTCTAAAGACTATTACTTAAGTCCTGATTTTGATGACTAAAAAAAATATAATCATACAACTAATGTTGAGGTGCTAGTTATGTTGGTTAAACCTTTACCATTTGTTGAGGGCCTTGAAAATTTTTTTTTGGATATATATCTTGTATTATATATGTTTTTGAATTGCAAAGTGATCCTAAAGTAAGTGGTGGAGCTTTTGTTGTGCATGCATGTAAGAGACAACTTGTGCACAGTGATAACATTCTTAATGTGGTTTAAACCATGATTAAATTACCATTGAAATGATTAAGGGGGCAAAGAGAAGAGGAAAATGAAAAGAGAAATACGAAATTTAATTTGTTGATGTGCCTTTGTATGAAAGCAGTAGAGCGAGTACTTTGAAGAAGACTATTTTTTAGGATACATGAATTAGAGTGCTAAGTAAGATTTAGGATTACGGATTTCCCTGGCTATGATGACCCATGAACAATGATTAAGAGAGCTCACCGACCGAACTAGGCCAAGTTATGATTTAGGATTCAAGAATACACTAGATGCTCAGACATGACATACACATGGTATTTGGATATTAGATTTTTATGATCTTGACACTAAAAATAATATTTAGAACTTGACATTATATGATATTTGGACATGAAAACTAAGGAATTATATTTAGGACTCGTCTGATTTGATTTTTATGTCATAATCTCACTTGGAGCAAATTTGAAAAATTCATTGGAATTACATGAAATTATTATTTGATAAAAAAAAATTGACTTCATGCTTTATGTGAAATTTGATATCTAATTAGAAGAGAGCTTATTGGATTTATTTAAAATTGATATTTGATTGGACAATCATAAGATATATGATTTATTACCATGACATTGTTGATTTTCTAAGCATGGATTGACTTTTGTGGTTATAAGAAAATGATAAACAAGAATTTCTTATGTTACTAAGAGTGTGCTAGTAGTATGATTGGTTCATGATATTATGATCAAATCTACCCCATATGATTCTATTTTATGTATGACTTTATGAGTATATCAGATCTTCATAAGGATTTTGTGAGCACTTGATTATGATCATGATATTTGATTTCATGATCATGATCTTTGATTTCATGATCATATCTGGTATGATTTTAGTCCATATGTCATGGTATTTTGATCATATGTGCTCTTGACTCCATGATTATATTGGTTCTTGGTCATGATCTTATGATCTCATGATTCAGTTTGTGAGAAGTTGGATCAACCATTACTTAACTTGTTAGGGTTAAGCGACTTCAATAAAAAGGGGAGAAGGCTTAATGTGAAAGGGGCTTTTAATTTTCTAACAGAATGTAACCGTTCAACATGGTATTAGAGCTTGTCAACCCCTTGTCTCGCTCATCTCGATCTCACGAGGCATCGACATTAGTTTTGGCCAATCTACCCTCTCCTTGGTGTGTTCGCTTATGAGGATCTCCTCCCTTGCCTAACTTTGAGCGTGTCCGCTCGTCTCCTCTAAGCCCTAGTTCACGACTTCCTCTTCATGTCTCTTGTGACGGCATCCTTGTCGGGAAGGCGCTGGAAGGCACCTCTCTGCCTTCATCCTCTTCTCATGACAGACGCCTTTTTCAAGTCTTTTGAGAGCAAATCAGTGTTCTTCGTCCACTTCTCGCATGACTTTAGTTGGCTCGTGTCCTCTTCTCGCACGACAAATGCACGAAAGAAGTGGTATCATTGGCGCACGATTGCTTCAAGGCTAACGGGCAATTAGCCTATCTTTTTATCTTGAAGAGCAATTGGAAGCAAAATCCACCACGAATCTTGGTACCACTATGAAATTGGATGCTACAAACTATTTACTATGAGCTAGGGCTATACTATTTTTTCTTAGTTCACATGGGAAGAGACACCATGTAGAAATGAATCCACCTATAGTATGTATCTTGGAGCATGTTTGATATAGCTGTCGTTACCTCTCTACTTCATAGCATGGAACCTCAGAGTCCATTAATTGTTATGTTTCATAATACTAGAAAGGACAAGGAAGTGTGGGATGCCCTAGCTAGCACATATGCTCCTCAATACAACATTAGTCGCATTTATCTATTATATGAAAAAATCTTCCTTATGTGATAAGATAGCTGACCCATACAAGAATATTATACTCAGTTAAAGACAAAGTGGTATGAATTGCGTAAATATCATCCTCTTGTTGCTGATATCTTTGTCATTCTCGAGCAGCAAGAAGAATTCATTGTTGCAAAATTCCTCTAATCTTTTTCAGCTCAAAATCAGTTACATGTGGAGCCTATTATACCTACATTTTAGAATGCCTTTTATAGACTTTTTTGGGTTCCGATTGCTTCATCACCCTTTGAGCTCTGCAGTGCTCTTTTAGCGCCTCAGTTGGGTGGTCAATCAAGGGTTATGGGTCTTAGCTCTGCTCGTGGACGAGGACGTGGTCATCATCCTTTGACTTATATTCACACACCAATCACTGATCGGTGCTGGGCACAGTGTAGAAGACCCTCCATGCTCGAATTGTTGGTAGACTCAAGTATTACATAACTCTAAGCCAACGCACCATCCACTGTGCCCTCCACCAGCCTTGCAGCTACACCTTTCAGGACACCTTCTGGTATAGCCTCTTTTGTTGCTCTTGATAACTCTTAGATTCTTGACTTAGGAGCTACATTTCACATGTCAGGTAATAAAGTTTTGTTTTCATCTATTATCTTTAGTAGTAACCACCCTACTACTACCCTCCAGATGCTTCGTTTGTGTTTGTTTATGAAATTAGGTCCATTCACATTAGTAATACTCTTGTTTTTTCTGATGTTCTCTATGTTTTTCAGTTTTCAAATAACCTATTAGTAATATGTGCTCTCACTAAAAGCCTAAATTATATTGTGACCTTTTTTCCTTCTCATTGCACTTTCTAGGACCTACAAACGAGGAAGATGATTGGTGGGGGGCTTAAAGATATGGGCGAGTACGTACTGTTTGACTCCTCTCGTGCATCTACACTAGCTTACCTATCTGCTGCAGTCTCTCCCTTCTAGTGGCATTGTCGGCTTTGCCACCTCTCTCCAGTCAAAGTTCAGCAATTTTTTGTCTTTACCATCTTATCCTATGTTTCACTATGATGTTTGTCAGCTAAGCAAATATCATCGTGTGTCTTTTTCTCCTAACTGTAATACTCATAGTAATAACCCCTTTATTCTTGTTCACACAGATATATGGGATATGAGTCTTATTCCTAGTAAAGAGGGTTATCATTATTTTGTCACCTTTATCAATAACCACAATTCGTTCTGAACTCTTTATTGTATTCATCTTTTCTATGAAGAAATTACAATTGAGTTTGATAAAACGTTGAAAGATATTTGATCTAATAATGCTTTAGAATATACTAATACTCAGTTTCAGTCTTTATGTCATAACAGGAGTATTTTCCACCAAACTATTTGTCCCTACATATCCCAACAGAATGGTATTGCTAGCACAAAAATCGTCACCTCCTTGATGTGGCCTAGTTTCTTCTATTTCACATGAATGTACCTCATCAATTCTGGGTGATCTTGTTCTCATTGCTGCTTTTCTTATTAATCAAGTTCCAATGATGTTATTTTAGGGCAAATCCCCCTTCATCATCCTCCATCCTCATCATCTGATTTTTCCTTGTTGTCCCTCATGTTTTTTGTTGCGTGTGTTATGTACATGCTCACAGCAACCATTAAGATAGGGCAACTCGTTGTGATGTCACCTTTAATGAAACTACTTCCTACTTCACTCATCCTACTCTTAACCGCCCTTCTTTGGTTAACATTCCTCTTCCTAACTTGGGTCCCCTACCTCTATCTCTGGACATGACTAGAGAGTCACATGCTCCAAATTTGCAGGTCTACAACCGATCTCTCGACATGACTAGAGAGTCACATGCTCCAAATTTGCAGGTCTACAGCCGATGTCCATGGGCTCGAGTCAGCTGACCCTCTCCGATCCATCACCCTTATTTGATGGTTCTCCTTCTGACTTGCATCTTCCCATTGCTTTACGCAAAGGTAAATGCCACACCAACTCTTATCCTATCAGTAACTATGTTTCATATCATCGCTTGTCTCCTTTGCCTCATGCCTTTGCAGCTCATCTACCCTGATTTCTAAATCTTATGAGGAAGTGAAGCGGTTTCTTGAGTGGTGTGCTGCCATGGATGACGAGATGAGTGCCCTCCTCACTCGCTTTACATGGTCCTTGGGTCTACCTCCTCTAGGGTTCAATCGGTGGCGTGTAAATGGGCCTATAATGTTAAACATAATCTAGATGACTCGGTTGATCGACATAAAACACGAATTGTAGCAAAAGGATTTATCCAAACTTTTAGCATTGATTTCTTTGAGGCTTTTTCTCCTATAGCTTGTTTTAACTCTTTTCGGGTTCTCTTTTCCTTAGCTACTAATCTTAACTTATCTCTGATGATGTTCTCAGTGCTTTTCTATATGATAACCTTACTGTGGATGTCTATATAGAGCAAACTTTTGAGTATGATGCTTAAGGGGAGTTGGTATGCAAGTTGCATAAGACTATTTATAGGTTGAAATGAAGCCCACGGGCTTGGTTCCAAAAATTCTCATAGATCATAGCATCAGTTGGTTTTCGCGGGAGCAAAGTTGATCATTCTATCTTTATTCGATACACTGTAAAGGTCTGATAATACTTGCAGTATATGTAGATGATATACTTTTAACTAGCTATGATTTCAATAGTATAATAGAGACAAAGACTTACCTACATTCGAAGTTAGCACTTAAAGATCTAGGCAAGCCTAAATACTTCTTGGGGATTGAAGTTGCGTATAAGGGATCACAAGTATACCTTCCGCAAAGGAAATATGCTCTTGATCTTTTTGAAGAAACTAGAATGATTAAGTGTAACCTTCTGACACACCCACAGTATCCAATCAGAGATATTTTCGTGAAATGGACTCTGATATGGTGGATGCAACTAGTTACCATCGCCTTGTTGGGAAGCCGATCTATTTGACTATAACAAGGCCCAATATTTCTCATTGTGCTGGGATCGGCAGTCAATTTATGAAAAAGCCAAGGAAGGCGCATTGGGAAGCCGTAATAAGAATACTTCAATACATTAGAGGAGCGTCTTTTGTATAAGAAAAATAGATATTCTAGATTTTGCTAATAGTTTAATGATCATGTCTGATTATGTTAGTGACATGAGGATCACATATCTTTATGACCTTTTGATCATGTGATTTGATTATTATACTTGATTATAACGTTATCATGTCTATTTTGTTAGTGATCGGTGGTCTGTCTAAATTTGAAATTATGCTGAAAGCATACTGCTTCATTATGATAGTGTGGTGACCCAAGGATCATATCAAATGTGAATTTAAGATCCTAGCTCTTTATGCGATGATCTTATATGTTTTTGAAATTATGATTGTACTTGAAATGATCTTATGGTTGCTCTTGATTTTGATGCTTGATCACATTTGTTTTGGCTTACGAAAGCAATTGATTCCCAATCACAATCTTATATTTAGAACTAATCATGATCTTATATTGATGATATGATGATAGCTTATGATGATGATCCTATTATTGTACTTGTTTTGTTGATGATGTCATGAAAATATATCTTTGGGGTGCATCTATTTCTAATCTTTTGATCATATCCTTTTGTAATTTTAATCATGCTTGGTCATGATACCTTGATGGCATTTGTTTTACATTATGATCCTACTAGGTATGCGATACCTTAGTTAAGATCCTATGATTGTACGCGCTTATGATCAATATAATTTTAGATCACTCCTGTTATGTTAGTGATATGATTATTTATGATCATATAATTTTATAGTGAGTTTTTGCTTACATCAGTTTATAATCATACAATCATGTATATTTCTGATCTTCTGCAGAATCTATTACGATCATGATCTATATTGATTTTGGTAATCAATGCTATTTAGCTTTGATAGTATCACCGTGTATGATTATGTTTATGATTTTTTATCAGCACGTTTGGATTGCTGTTTCATGATCATATCAGTTATGGTTTCATGTCTAGACCTGCGCATGCTTGTAATCTTTTAATCAAACCCGACTTTGATGATTAATACCATGATCCCATTAGTTCATAGTCGCATGGCATTAGTGGTATGTTTGAAATTTTAGGGTCACATGTGTCTGAGTTCATCCCATGTTATATTTGTTTCTTTGGACAATCTCTGATCATACCTGTAGATGGTCGTACAGTCATGTTTGTTTATGTAGTCTTGTTTGAATGATCTATTTGATATCTAGTCTTCATATATGAGAATAAAGTAATTGGACTTTATTAATGATAAAATGTTGAATATGCTTAAGTTTGTTTAGATGAATTGTCTATTTATCCCTTTTTGAAACATGGATTTTTATAATCCAATATTGTAACCAGCATGTTGAGTGATATTAAAAGAATTTGAATAGTTGAAATGACAATTATATATATTATTGGAATTGGGTCTCACTTACCTAAGAGTACGAGCCTTGTTTGTGAAAAAGAAATTAAAGTCATGAGATGATTGTGTCAAGGATCTTTGGCCTGTCATAAAGTTAAATTTGATCTTTGATTGATTATGATGATTTGATTTTGACCTTAGAAATAATTTGAAATCTAAGTTGGAGTTAGGGAATTTAATCTTCCAAATTATTGAACTTGATAGGAATAGTATGGATCTGCTATGAATTTTAAGAAAAAAATAAATATGTTGACATGCATTTCTATAACTGTTATGGACCTTTGAGAAAAGAGTACTTGGGCAAATGGTTGAGTTTGATATGTCAGATCGATATTCTTAGGTCATAGCAAAGCATGATATTATCTTATATGATCTTGGAGACTTTATGATAAGTAATAGAACTTGTAAAGTTGAAGGAGCTTCATAGAGATTGATTTGACCTCTTTATTAATCTCATTGAGGATTTTATCTAATCTAACTTATAATTTTATCCGACTCTGTGATACTCCGATTAGTTATGTGGATGAGTCATAAATTGGATACAATCAGAACATTTCAGCAATAAAATTTCCCTCTACGATCTCTTGTTTTCAATCTTGGATTGGGATTTGTGTGACTAAGTAATAGTACTGTCTGTGTTTTAGACGAGTAATTATATACATGAGATTATGAGGAGAGTTTTATTGAGTTGGTATTTTGTGTGGTTTGACTTGGAACTTGATTTTGGAAGCATGAGGATGAAGTACGGGAACTGTTCACTTTTGTTTCAGAATTAGAATTTGGATAAATTTGGGGACAAATTCTTTTGAGGGTAGAATGTTAGAACTAAATTTTATATAGTGACTTACTTGTAATGTTATAAACTTACTGGGTTTTTTAATGCAAAAGTGATAAAAAAAAGAAAACCCTTGTGTGCCACTAGTTTGATTTTTTTTTCTTCTCTCCCGTGTAAGCTTTCGACACCTCACTTGCTTGCTCCCGCATCTCCCCTTTCGGTGACAAAATTGTGGTCAGTGATGATGGGAGCCGGTGTGGTTTCGTTTGGTCAGTGGTGCAATGTCGTCTTCTTGGCGAATCCTGTAGCATCCAACGATGCCTACTATGATTTCCAATGGTGTCTGGATACAAGGCTCTCTGTTAGAGCAACTTCTTCAGCCGGCAGCATCACCACCTCGCACTGATCTTTCCCCTTCTTCCCTAGTTGTACATAGCTGTGATCAACTCGTTCAATGTTGGTGATGAGTCCACCCTAGGGTTAAACCATGAGTCCATCGACAAGTTCTATGCATCGGTGACATCTTGCTGGCCCTGAGGACACTGGTGGCTAGTTTTGGTAAGGTTCTAGAAACCCCAACCTTGCTTAGTTGATTTTGATTTAGGTGAGTGGACAATAAACTCCACTTGTGTATGTGGTGATTAGGGGTATAATTTATAAATTGATGTAGGACATACAATGATACATGTTTGATTTGATTTATACATATAGGAAAAAGGAAATTATTGGAATTTTCAAAAAAAATAAGAGGATAAAAGATACTAAATTTGAGGTAGGTATCCTTATCCTTTGTACTTTGTGCCAATTTCATGATTAAGGTAGTGGCACCTTACCATTCACTTCTGCCAATTAGTTGATTATTGTCCTGTTGCCCTCCTGACTTGCATAGAAATATAATTACTAATTCTTAGTATTTAGTTATTGTATTGCTATTTTCTATCATATTATCTTTACTCCAGATTTGTTGTTATATTGTCGGTCAACTACATACTAAATTTGTTATATTCTGGGTGAAGAGACTGGTCAATTAATATTTGTCCATAGCTCGACGAGGGTTTGGGCTATGAGTTCTGTTATACTGGTCATTGATTGGCCATAGTTATGGTATGGACCATTGGACTGTGGGCTTTTGATTGGCTCATTTTCGATAGTTATAAGAGAATTTAGGATGAGAGGTGTGGCATGCTACACTAGTGGATTCCTGATGGGTAGCTCTTCATGTTTTAGATTTCAGTGTCTTGTTTGCTACAAAATGAATCCAATGCTTAGTTTGCCAGTAATGTTTACTTTGGAAATTAAAGGCGTTATTGAAGAAGTATGGTATGACAATACTCCCTACAAGGGCTGGTCACGCTACCTTGCTGTGTTGGGGAAGCAAGGTGCTACCTTTTCTACTATGACCTTTGGTTTGCAAGGGAATCAATATTCCGTCACTGTGTTAGCCCAATTTCCGTCAACTAAATTCTGCCCCGCTTCCATGCGCTGCAGTTATGGACAGCAAACTATTTGATATCATGTGGAATTTGAACATATTTCCTTCAACCTCAAACACACAAGTAGAGCAATCCAGATCAATCAATTCAACATTGGATCTTGGAAGATGCTGACTCATCTGGTTGTAAGAGCAATCCTTAAATTATATTTTTCCCATATAATTATTTTTGGAGCACTGGTGGCTCAGAATTATTTTAATCAATCTACTTAGAGGCACTTTCATATTGCTAGATTTAATTAGTGGCACTGCACGGTACCTTTATACTTCTATATGGCTCTACACTCTCCCCCTGTTCACTATAATTTTTTTGTGGTTGGTATCAGTATGTAGAGCTCAGTATGTTGCCTGTTCATCAGCACCATGCTAACTGTTATAACATGTATTGTAATTGTCAGATCCAGTTGGTGGTATTTCGAACCTTGGGTTTTTGGATGGATAGTACTGTTAGTTCTATTATCCCACTACATCATTTCCATTTTGTTAATTTGTGGGAACTGCTGTGATAATCATCTCACCTTTATGCTACTGATGTTTGAAGCCTTGTGTTTTGGGATGGGAATAGAAAATTTATGTGCCTATGTGACATTAGGTTCAGGAGTGTGCTGGTCAAAGTATCACACTATTAATTCTCTTTTCATCCTATTGTAATCAAGGTTTTAAAAGCTGGTCCGGACTAGTGTATTGGGTCCATAGACAAAATTTGCAGAACTAGACGCGTGTAGAGGAATAAGGAGTGAGCTTGCGGTGGATGTGTAGAGGAATAAGGAGTGAGCTTGCGGTGGATGGCGGACGCAAGTCTTCTCCTCTTCTTTTTCTTCTTCTCCATGTGCTCGCAACGGACGGTGGACGGATTGATGCTTGCTTTCTTTTAGCTGAACAAGTTCAAAAAGTAGTGGGGATGATGGATATATTATATATATTAGCTTGGCAAGGTCAGGTAGAATATTTTATAGCTCATTCTAATGAGGATGACAGATATAATATAGTTATCCTTTATTATTAATTTCCTATTCGTTATTGCAATATTATGATTGAGTTTAGTTGTCAAGTATCCTCGTGCTTTAAGTTGTCTAAAATAGTTAATAGTTAATTTATTACTTGAAAGCAACACATTATTGACCTTTGGTAGACAGTTAAAAAGTCATTTCTGAGATTCAATTTCATTATTGCTTACCTCCTATTATATCATCACTTCACTAGGAGGCGTTTTTAAGCTCGAGTTATTCCTGCCTGAGGAGTACCCAATGGCTGCACCCAAGGTACTTAAGCTACTATTGCTATTACGATCTATTGATGTATTAATTATTCAATGAGATTTCCTACTACACAAGAACAAGACATGGTAACACAATTATACTTGTATGTAAACCTCATTCTTGTTGATGAAATTTCCCTATGGAGAATGCCAATTTTTTTGGGTTTTTACGCTAAATTTTCTGAATCACAAGTATGTCTCTTGTTACTACATACAAATCATGAATATTAGGTATAATGACCTTTTCTGATAAACAAAATATTAGTAAATCCTGCATTGCTTTTACTTTTGCTTAAGTATACTTGATGTTTATTTTTTGTGTAGTATACTGTTCTATGTTGTGAACTTGGCTTGCGTACTGTTGCCAGCTAGCATATAGTGGTGCTGACTTGTCTTGCTGATGGCAAAGGTTCAACTTAATCTACTTGAGCGGCCTTAGATTGTAAAAGAGACCTCTCCTAATTTAACTGGAACGATTAGTTGTTGATTAGTTGTTCATTTAAAGAGATCTCTCATAATTTTAGGGTCTTCCTACCAAGGAAGCAAAAATCG
This sequence comes from Costus lasius, assembly GCA_027563935.2. NCBI lineage: Eukaryota > Viridiplantae > Streptophyta > Magnoliopsida > Zingiberales > Costaceae > Costus > Costus lasius. The sequence continues at coordinate 10,873,088 of CM050449.1, forward strand.
GTCCGGTACCGACTGGTTTGACCGGTTTGTATCGGTCTGGTGAGGGCGCGGTCGCGAACCAATAGAAAATTGTCGGTATAGTAAAAAAATAATTTTTTATCTCGGTACCGATATGTACGGGTCGGTTTTTATAAAAACCGGTCGGTTTGTACTGGTTTTAATTAAAAAAATTAATTTAAAGATTAATTTCAGTTTATACTGGTACGGTACAAGTACCGGTTTTAATTATAATATTTAATTATTATATTAAAAAAATTTAAATTAAAACTAGATTTATTCGGTTTACCGTACCATTACAGGTCGATCGGACCGGTTTTCTGATCCTTGCTTCTTACATTAGGGAACATATGTGGAAAATATTTTTAAGAAAGTTTATTTTCTACGTTTTGTTATAGAATAAGAGCATGACTTAGGAATTACTTTTCCTCATTTTTGTATCATTTGAAACCCTAGTAAAAATAACTAGGGAGGCAGAAACATTACGAATGTAAAAACAATTGAATTTTGAGTTGGCTCATATTTTAAGTTTTTTAAGGATTGATTGAGTTGAATATTTATATTTTTAATTAATTTGTCTTACATTTTTTTTTTTTTTCAAATATTTGTATTATGATTAGTTTTATTTTAAAGCCAAGTTGATTCTACATCTAGGAACTTTTTTCTTTTCTTTTCTTTTTTTTCAATTATGCTAAGATAGAAACTGAAGCACGCGTTGGTTTCAAATATTTTTCTACCTTTTTTTTCAAATATATCAGGCTATGTATGTTTTAGTTTGAGAAATCACCTAGTTAATTTCTGACTTATTACTCATGCTTCAAGTAGGTCATCAATTTTTCTTGTTTCAATCAAGTCATCAAAGAGTTGTTGCAGTTAACTCCTTTCTCAAGTGTTGATGGACTTGCGCACAAGATCCATGGTTTGTTTCATTTAGGCGTAATACTTCAGTGACTTGTAGAGGATTTGATTGCAGCATATCCTGAAACTTAGTGAGTTGATCGAAATTAATAAAAAGTTAAACAACCTATTTGAAACAAAGGTCATAGATTAATAACTAGTACCTACTTTACCCATTCACCTTAAATGTCCGTCTACCAAAGGCATCAATTTTTTTTTTTAAAAAAATACTATATCAAAGTCCCAATTCACCCATGAGTTTGTATATATATATATATATATATATGTATGTATATATGCATATATGTATATCCCATCTATTTTAAGTCTTCATGAAGAGAATGAACTAGTTGACTGTTTTGGAAGTCAGCTTGTTTGGAAACTCGACAGGATTGCTCTTAATAACTCTAGGAATAGCCTGCAGCACTATAGCCAGATATTGAACACCAACATTTTACTTTTCCACAATTAGATGTCAAAATCTGATGATCATGGTAAATTGCAAACTTTTTTTGAGAACCTTAACAATTTACATGAATTCCTTTTGATGGCTTAAGCAAGTGATTTGTTGAAGGTGATTTTTTTGGAATGGAAACTAAACATAGTAATAAAATAATAAAAATGGCAACGTGAATATGAGAGTGTGGAATCAAGGTAAAGGAATGTGTCAATGTCCTAAATGTTGGCAAAATAAAATAAAAAAATATATATACAAAGAAGGTGGAACAGGATGAGAAAACAAGAAAAATAGTAATTGTAAAATAAAAAGAATAATATAATTGGTAGATGAAAATAATAAGAACAATATAAAAGGACGCTTCGACCAAAAAAAAGAAATTAGAGAGATCGGTGGGGGGAGAGAATGGAGAAATGAGAGAAAATGATAAAAAAAATTAAAAGAGAGAGAAAATGAGCTCGGGAGAGGAAAATAAAAAAGAAGAGAATGAAGATAGTCTTCGGCCAAAAGAAGAAGAAAAATAAGGAAAGAGATCTAGGGAGAGAAGCGAACAAGAAGACTAAAGAAAAAGAAGGGGGAACTCAGCCCTAAAGAAAGATGAAAAAAGGAAAAAAGAGATACTCGGGTGCTGGTGGTGATAAACATGTATAATTAATAAGGTAATTCTTTTCTTTCGTTCTTGATGGAGAGTAAACTCTGGTTAAAAAAATCAACATGGTGGAAAGTAAACTCTGGTTGAAAAAATCAACATGATGCAAAGTAAATTCCAGGGAAAAAATAGCACGACAGGCTAAAAGATCAATATGATGGGAGAGCAAACTCCGATTAAAAATAGTTAAAAAGTTGCTAACAGAGAGTAAACTTTGATAAAAAAATCAGCATTGATGGAGAGTAAATTCTGAAATAAATTAAAATTATATAATATTATGAAATTCTTGGTGAAGAGAAAAATGGGGTGTGTTAAAAAAAAGGTGCATTCAAAAAAAAAAATAGAGAAAAGGGGGAGACGACTTCAAGCAACGGTATAAAAAAAGTTTATCTCAGTGTCTTGGCTTCAAACCCATGATGCAAACACGCCAAGAATCAAAATGGAGAAAAGAAGAACCTTGTCCTAATTCCTTAACCGGATGATCACTATAGCAAGTAATGGGTCTTGATGATCACTATAACAAGTAATGGGTCTGCATCATACTTGTACTCAGTCACTTCCAAGCTATTACAACATTACTTAAATCAGAATCAGAATAGTTGCTTCCATGGCATTACAGTTGTAAAGGAAATACTCCAGCCCAACCCTCTACTCCATGATAGAATGAAGGCTTGCCATCAAAACTTTGTTGCACACCATTAAGCCTTGAATTCATGTCCTTGAAAAGTCAGCAATCATGATGCATATGCCAAATTCAGACGACTTGACTCATCAAGCTAAAATGGAGAAAAGATGAATCTTGCCCTAATTTCTAGTGTCGCCACCCTGGATGATCAGTAATGGGTTAGCATCATACTTGTAATAGTCATTTCGAAGTTGTTCAACATTACTCAAATCCGAATAGTCACTCCTTTAGCATTATGGCTCTAAAGGAAATACTCCAACATAACCCTCTACTCTATAATAAATGAAGGCTTGTCATCAAAACTTTGTTCGTGCTCTATTAAGCCTTGAATTCATGTCTTGAAAAGCCAAGAGTGTTGTGCAATCATGCTGTTGTAGATGCCATTAGTGTGGCCAAAGCTATTGTTAAAGTCTATCAACATACCATGATTTCTACTCGTTGCCCTTTCTAGTTGCTAGGTCCTCTTCCATAGTTGTGATCTAAGCCAATGTCTAGCCTTCTTGTACAATTATTCCAGGATTCAATAAAATATTCAAAGTGAGTGGAAAGCCAGGACGACGAGTAGGAATCATAGTGAGTATGCTAATGGACTTCAACAATGGCTTGGCCACAACAGTGACATTTGTGGTGGTGGTGATTGAACAACATTTTTCTACTTTTCAAGGATGTGAACTTAGGCCTTGATCGATGTGAACTTAGGCCTTGAATAACATAGTATTTCCTTAGGTGTCATAACGCCGTGGGAGTGTCTATTCTAATTTGAGTAATGTTATAATAGCTTAGAACAAAGGTTAGTGACCGTGACCAAGGTTCAGAAATCCGGTCCGACTAGACAACCAGTAGTCGGATCAGTACATATTGGTTGTATTGGACGAAAACCTGGTGGAACCGGTGGAGCAATGGAAGAAAGAAGAAGAATAAGAACCGTCGCCTATTCGCATTCACCGGCCTTTTTTCCTTCCTTTCCTTCTTCCTCTCCTCTTTTCCTTCTCTTTCTTCTCTTTCTCTCGCCCAATTCCACCTTTTGAAAAACTTGACAGTGACAATTATGATGCTAAGCCATTACTTGCCACGAAGCTCATCCGATTTCAACTTATGACACAAGGAATTAGGGTAAGACCAAGGAAGCACAAACCGGTCCAGTACCGACCGGTTTGTACTGGTCCGGTGAGGGAGCGGTTGCTGACCAATAGAAAACCGTCAGTATAGAAAAAAAAATAATATTTTTTCTCGGCACCGGTACCTTACCGATACCAGTTTTAATTAAAAAAAATTAATTTAAAAATTAATTTCAGTTTATACTAGTACGGTATCGGTACGATACTGGTATAGTACCAGTTTTAATTATAATATTTAATTATTATATTAAAAAAAATTTAAATTTAAATTAGAATTTTTTGGTTTACCGCCGGTACCATACCAGTACCGGTCGGTACGTACCAGTCTGATATCCCGTTGGACTGATACATCAGACCGGTTTTCCGATCCTTGGGTAAGACTCATCTTTTCTCTTTTTCAGCTCAACAAGTTAAGTCATTGTGGGTTTGAAGCCTATACGTTGTGGGTTTGAAGCCCGACGTTGAGATAAAATTTTTCTTCTCTTTTTTATATATCCCTCAAAGACATCCCCTCTTTTTCTCTCTTTCTTCTTTTCTTTCTTTTTGAATGCATATTATTTTTCTCTCTATCAAGAATTTTATAATATAATATAATTTTAATTTATTTCGAGTTTTACTCTTCATCTAGGTTGAATTTTTTTAATCAGACTTTACTCTTCGTTAACCATTTGTTTAACCAGAGTTTACTCTCTGTTATGTTGATTTTTTTAATTGGAGTTTACTTTTCATCATGTTGATTCTTTTAAAAGAGTTCACTCTTTGTTATATTATTTTTTGATCTGGAGTTTACTTCCCATTATGTTGATTTTTTTAATTAGAGTTTACTTTCTAGCAAAGATTAGCTTGAGAGGAAGAACGAACAAGAGAAAGAAAAGAATTACCTTAATAATTATGCATGTTTCTCACCACGGGCACCCGGATATCTATTTTTTCCTTCATCTTTCTTTAGGGCCGACATCCTTTTGTTTTGTCTTCTTGTCGGCTTCTCTCTCTGATCTCTTTTCTTTCTTTTTTCCTTCTTTTGCCTTAAGGCTATTTCCCTCCTTGATCTCTCACATCTCCATTCTCTCTCTCTTTATCTTTCTTTGCCAACCTCTCTCTCTCCCTTTTTTTCATTGTTTTTGCTCATTTTTCCATTCTCTCCCCACTGACCTCTCTAGCCTCTTTCTGTTTTTTGGTTATTCTTCTTCCTATTTTCATTTACCTATTTTATTACTTTTTCTTTTACCTTTACCTTCTACGTACATATGTATATATATTTCTTTGCCCTTCTTTGGGACATTGTCATGTTCTTTCACCTTCATGCTACACTCCTGTACTCACTTTGCCATTTTTTTCATTTTGTTACTATTTTTACTTTTCATTCTAATCCTTTTGATGCCATGATTTATTTATTTTTTCATTATTTTATTTTCTTCACACCATGCCATGAATCCACGTTTCTCCTTCAACTTGTTTTTACCCACAACCATTGACGCATTTTACCATTTTCGCCTTCATAATATTGTTTTTTTTAAAAAAATTCACCTTCTACATGATTTTTTTCATTCTAGAATCTACACTTCCAATGTATTCTGAATTTCGTTTAGCCCCTTGCGTAGTTAATGTTACAGCACTGGTCTGTTCTGCTATGTCTAATATTTGAAGAGAGAATATAATTCATGAGTCATCAAAGATCACTATGATTTGACATTATCTTGTGGTAGTTGAAACTTGACAATTGAAATTGGTACCAATTGTTAACATGTGCTAACCTTCTTGCTGAATGTTAATAGCCTTGTTAAAGAAGTCAGAGTTGCATCACTTGTCAACTGTCAATCGCACATATTTCCTTCTAGAATTTTGCTATTGAATATTTTTTTATCAACCAAAATTGGTGTCTTAGAAGTATTCACAGTTTTTTTTGAAATAAGCTAAGATATATATTGTGGGAACATTTTTCCATTTGGCCTTGGTTTATTCATGGTCTGAGAAAGCCTAGTGCTTGCTCATTAAAAATGAGTCAAAATAATTCATGATGGTTACTCAAATAGAAGTGTTGAACTAGTATCAGCCATCAAACATGGTTTCCTTCATTACAAAAGAATTTATGGAAGATTGATTGTACTTTTATCTACTATCAGCAAGATGTTCGTTACACGAATTCATTGCAGACACAAACCTTCTGAGGAGAGGTGACTATATAACAAAATGGTACGAAAGTATCAATTATGCGCTTCTTTTTCCTTGATGTTTAGAAAGCCTTCTGTTAGTATGTGCGTTTTTATCCTGATACATACAGTTGACTTCCGCAACTGTTGTATATTCAATATCTTAGGTATAGAATTTGTTATTATTTCTTGCATTTTTCTCATAGCTTGTCTTTGAACATTTAGCTTTGTTTCATTTTATTCTGGTACTCTACGTTCAGGTTCGCTTCCTCACAAAAATCTACCATCCGAATATTGACAAGGTAAGCAATTTTTTTTCTTTTCTCTTTATGCTTTGGAGCTGATTTTGATTTCTGTTAAATTCATTTAATGTTTTGTGCAGCTTGGACGAATATGCCTTGATATTTTGAAAGACAAGTGGAGTCCAGCGCTGCAAATTCGAACAGTATTGCTGAGGTGATGACATGTCACTTGTGCTATTCTTCAGCGATTAGATTGCTATTTATTTTTCATGGTTAGGGTTTCATATAGTACACGCCAAAATTTTAACAGCATTTCCTTAACTGAATGAACTGTTCATTTCTCATTATTCTAAGTCTATAATGATTCAGTTCTCACAGTAGGTTTTATTATTACTTAAGCTAATGCATGTAAAATTTGGTAGATATATCTGTTGGAAACAACAAATTATGTATTCATTCCAAATAATATAATTGCATATCCATACAAAGCATGGGCTTCATCATGTGTAATTCTTCGCCCATTTAACACAGGTAGAGATGATTTAACTTATTCTATAACTTGAGGAGCACAAGATGTTAGAAGGAAAAGGTATTTTTTTTTATTGATGGATAACCTCTATTAATGTTTAGTTGCATAGAGAAATGGAGTTGCTGTTCCAGCTGGCAACATTCTGGGCAATAAGTGAGAAAATAAGGGATGAAGGTGCAGGAGGCAGAACAATTCCATTTCACATTCTCTGTATCTGTCAAATTTCAAGGTTATCAATAGCGTATTATATATCCTAAATTGTAGCTAGTATGGTATGTGTATATATGCACACACATTTCTAGACTCAATTTTTAGAATTAAGAAAATCAACTGTATATTTAGGAGGGCATATATGCCACTTTGCCACTACATAGTAGAATATAGTAAGAACTCTGTTAAAAACATGACATCAAAATGCACTGTAGTATGGATCAGACGTAATAATCACAATACATAATGATAAAATAACAATACTATGTTAGAAACATATTTAGGTGTTAGTGTTTTAGAATTCCTCATCGAAAATAATCTGGAACTCATTATTCATTCAGTCTATGTTTCTTATTATCTGAAGCTGCTTAAAGCTAAGTCAAAATGAGCAAATCTACCTGTTTTTAGTTGGAAATATTTCATGTAAAATCCGTTCTGTTATGTTTCTTTCAGTATCCAAGCACTGTTAAGTGCTCCCAACCCCGACGATCCTCTCTCTGAGAATATTGCAAAACATTGGAAAACAAATGAAGCTGAAGCTGTGGAAACAGGTTGGTTCACTCAGATGACCTAAGTGCACCTAGTTTCTACCCCGTGCATGTTAACAATTTATGTTGTGCATCCTTTGGATATTACAGCAAGAGAATGGACGCGTCTTTATGCAAGTGGAGCATAGCAATCTGGAGCTTCTCGTTTTTATTTGCCCACTTTCGAAGACCAATAGAGCACACACTTTTGGTTTTAACAAGGAAATAGCAGTGCTGCTTGCTGAGAATAAATGCACCGTATGGAATTGATATCGTTTTCTTGGTTGAAGCACCTTATTTACTATAGTAATCACCGTCTTTCCGATTCAAATGCACTGTCAATTTTCAAGCAACTTGAATCTTTTGAGAGGGAAGCGGGTTTGGAACTTTCTTGTCATTGTTCTATTTGATATTTGATAGTTTGCTCGCTATTTGTTGCTTGAATATTTATGATTGCCACTCTGCTCGTGGCCTTAATTTGTACGTCGCCCGTGTAAATGGAGTTAGCATGCTGGTCATTTTGTATTGTATTTCCCATATGAATTGTTTACATATCCATATTCCAATCAGCGGTGCAAATATAACTTTGATGTTCTGATGCTATTCAAACGTCAATGACCAACCCCCGCAGCGAACAGAGGATCATCAACTATTTCACAATTTGAGCTTTTCTTCTAGCAAGAGGCCGACCTGTGTTGACGTACTCTTGCACTAGCAGCAGGCCGGGTGTCCTTCCGTCGTCTTATCGTACGTCAGAGTATAGAAACTAAGATGATACTTAGTTTTCTTTCTTGTATGCTATTGTACAAGACATGCTTATTGACATTAAATTAAAACTCTTAAGTAAATATTCTAAATGTGCTAATATTCAAGTAATATCATCAATTTTGAGGCTAGCTATAAATTTTTTGACTTCTACTCGAGCAAGATCGTTTAGGTGCAATGTAGGATTTGCACAGTGTCAGTCGATTGGGACACGCAGGCCTATTAATATAATAAAGGCTAGTTTGAGATTATAATGTAGGTGCTATTGTTGCAGCACTGTATGATAAAAATAGTATTGTTTATTATTAAAATATTGTAAATTATTGTTAAAGAAAACAATACTGTTTATATATATATATAAACATTATTCATTTAACGAGGTTCATGAATTGCTAAAAGTCTTAAAGCGACATTGTGTTTTCAATTATCCTTCATTATGTTATAATATAAACTTTGTCATTGTCAAGTGTGGATGCTAACGAATTGGATAAATTAAGGCTACTAGTGTGAGGCCGGATCTCTGGGCCAGGCCGAGAAGCCCAAGGACTTAGGTAGAGGCCGAAGCCCATGTTCCTATTGCGGACAGGAGCCCAAACCAGCGGATAAAATGGTGGTACGGTGATCAGCTCGAAGAAAGAAAGCTAGTCAGAGATTCTTTCTAAAATGGCAAGCTGAGTGGTGCATCTTTACAAATAAGAAAATCTCATCTTAGTATTGATGAAAAATCTTGGCAAAAGGGAAAAGCTTGATGGTGTCTTGATGATCTTTCCAAAGGGAATGAGAGAGCTCCTCCTTTAAGATCCTGGCTAGATAATAGAGTAGACATCTTCCCTGGGAGCAGTGATCGGAAAAAAGCTGTTCTCTCTCTCTCTCTAGGCATTCGTAGAGGCAAACGACTCTCTCAAGCAGCGACCTCTAGCAGCGTCCCCGACGGGTTTCCAATGATGGTGAGGTCAGACGAAGGGAGAGAATATACGAGAGTGTAGATCTTGTATAGGGAGAGGTAAGAGATTTTATGTAACCTTAGTTAATGAAGGTGAAACTTTCCCCTTAAAATTTGTGTCTTTCTGGTCATCTCTTTTCTTTCTGGCGTTGTTTTCAATGTCCTGGAGACATAGACGAAGGCTGAGGATGAGGGCGCGAGTGTCTAAACCCTACCGCAAGTCCGTTTTTTATTCATACGAGTAAGCAAGACTAATATGGACAGACTTCTAAAAAGAGAGCTTGACAATTAGTATGCTAGCCTGGAAGGATATTTTAGTTTGTATTATCAGTGTCACTAATACGTGCAAGTGAGTGTTAACAATATAATAAATGCTGTTTCCTAATCCGTAATGTTTTATTTCCATTTAGTCATATATGAATTTTCCCTATTACATTAGTGTATATTGGGGTTAGGATATTATATTATCCTTGTTCTGCACTTTGAAAGGATTAATATAAGCCATGCAATTGTTATTAACGTCTAATTATTTCTCTTCATGTTAGCAATTACATTATCTTTGTATTTTGTTGTGGTCATCCAGCACTCCTGGAATTGGTAAAAAGTTGATTGGGGGAAGGGGGGATCCTTGAAATTGTAGTTTCTACTTTGTCGTTGATCATTGATGACCAAAAATAATGGAGTCTAGAGTTGCTACAATGGCTTTGGAGAGGAGATTAGTTCACATATTAGTGTGATGTTTGATCGAAAGGGTCAACCAAGTTGATTAGGCTCGTCTCATTGTCATGATCTTACAATCAAATGATTGGAAAATGAGGTCAAACAATAGCCGAGCTTCTCGAACAAAACGGAACATTTTTTTATATATTTTAAAATTGATTATACCTCCCAATATCCATAGTGTGATGCTCCCGGGATTTAGCACAAATCCCAAAGCACACCGAGATGGAGCGATGGCGGGACCCCTCGTCATCAGCCGTGTTGGACGACTCGGATGTGCGATCGTGTCACTGAGGCTGACACAAGTCCATAGGGCGAGGGTCGAGTTAAACCACGGAGTGTGGGTTCACACGTGAATGTGGGCTTCTGACTCGACCCATGGACCCCAGACCCTCTCGCACGAGCTTACGAGCGTGTGCATCGAAGTGGGTCAACCGCGGGGCGATTCTGAGGTCTAATCGACCCCGAACCGGCACTGAACCGCCCTTCCGGGCTGAACCGAACCGGTTCAGCCGGTTCAGACCGCTACAGTGCAACCGCACGCGAAAGGGGGAAATTTCCCCTGTTCCCGTTCGCGTGGGATGCGTCGCCGCCGGCGTTGATTCCGGCCAGCTGGAGGAGGCGCGCCGAAGATGGAAGGTTGCCGACGGTGCGTGACAGCTTGGCGGTGAACTTGGCGGCGAATCAGGGCGTGGAATCCATTTGGACGAGCCCAGGGTTGAGATTTAATCTCACCCCGGTGGACGCGAGATCTCCGGCGATTCGGCGGCGGAGATCGACGCTAGCGTGGCGGCGAGGGTGGTTTTCCATCCTCGTCGAGGGGAGGCTGCCTATCGAGCATTCTGAGAGCTCGGGCAGGTCTGGCGACGGCGATTTGGCGGATCTGAGAACAGAGCTTCGTATCTTACGTCGGCGACGAGGTTTCGGCCGTGGACTCGTCGGCGCGAGGCTTCCAGATCGATCACCGGTGCCCTGAGGTAAGGAGGGACTCATCCCCTCCGGCGCCGGCAGCCAGACGAGGGAGTGGGATCGGAATTTCCGATCCTCGGTTCCACGCGAGCAACGCGTCCATTGGGTTCAAATTTGTGTCGACGGCGGCTTCTCCGGCGACAATACACCGGCGGCGAGTTCTCCTCCCGTCGGCGACGAGATCCTGATCGCTCGGCGTGATTCCGGTGACCGGACGGCGACGGACGGAGAAGGGGAAGCCTCCCCTGTTTCAGCCGAGCGCCGGCTCTGTTCCGGACGCGGAACGTGAAGGGAAGAGAGGAGCTTTTGCGCGCGTGTTCGCGCGCGCGTTGCGTTTCGTCTCCGACCGGACTTTCCGACGCAGCTTCTCGGAGGATCTCGGTGGGCTCGGCTCGTGGAGTGGTGGCACGCTACAAGGGTAAACCCTCCCCAGATCTATCGTGTATAGTGGTAGTAGGATGGGTTTCTCGTGTGTAGTGGATAGAGGCTTTACCGCCGTCCGGACTTCGTGTGGCTTTTCGTCCGGACGGTTCTTTGCGTTATCTGCGCCCGCATATGTGTAGTGCGGGTTGTGCTTATTTGTAGGTACAGCTTGCTTGCTTGCAAAGTCCAGGACGTGTGTGCCGGCACCCTTGAAGGTGTTCGCCACCGTCCCCTTGTGATTGCTTGAGGCCGCGCCGGTGCCTATCTCGGCTGTGTAGAGAAAGGAGCGCGGGCTGAGGAAATTTCTGTGAGTGCAAAGTGTTTTGGAGAGTCTCCATCACTTTGACACAGTTGAGAGATTTGTATTCGTGTCCGAGGGGCGGTATTTATACCGAACCCTTCGCGCACGTGGTGTGAGGACTTGTAAAAGTGCTGGGCCAGCTTCCGCAACGCGATCCTAACCGGTCGCGGGCCACTCTAGTGTAGGGCTGAGATCTCCGTGAGGGGATCTGCCGGTTGTGGTTAAGTTTATTATAAAAAAAATAAATTTGCCCATAACAAACCAGTATCAGAGCTTAAGTTTGTGTAAGTCTATTGTCAGGGATATCGACGTCGGTGTACGCTGTTTGGAGGGTGCGTACGTCGGTGCCTAGCGCCGGGGCGTAGTCTCTCAGCCTCTTCACTGATCGCTCAGTTCCGACACAGACCGAGCACTACTTAGCTCTTTTCAGTGCACCCAGAGGTCAGACCATCAGATCTCATTCCACCAGCAGAACTTCAGAGTTACTTCTCACAATCACAATGGTTACAGCTGCAGAGCGCATCTCCCACTTGGAGACTGCGATAGGGAACTTCGATGGAGACGCTACGATCATGGAGCGTCTCGAGGCACTTCGGTCGGCGGTCGAGTCCGTTGGGACCCGCCTGGATTCTGAGTTGGCACGTCTCTCCAGTGCCCTTGGTGGACTTGCATTGGAGGTGGCTAGTTTGAAGGGGCAGGCTGCTGCCCGTGCTTCTACTTCAGCCACAGGCGCTGGGAGTTCCCAGCCGCAGACCACTAGAGTGCGTGTTCCCGAGCCCTCTACTTTCAGTGGGGTACGCAGTGCAAAGGAACTTGAGAATTTCCTTTGGGATATGGAGCAGTATTTCAGGACTGCTCAGGTGCCTGATTATGAGAGAGCGCAGCTGTGTTCGGCATATCTGACGGGTGACGCCAAGCTCTGGTGGCGTACCTTAGTGACCCCTCCGGGAGAAGAGGTGCCACGTGACATCTCATGGGATGAGTTGAAAGCTGAACTGAAGAATCAGTTCCTGCCGACACACACTTCTAAGACTGCTAGAGACTCTCTGCATAAGATCAGACACACGGGGACAGTTCGTGAGTATGTTCGAGCTTACTCTGCCGCCATGCTCGAAATACCACGAATGGAAGAAGAGGATCGCTTGTACTTCTTCTTAGAGAGGATGCAGACATGGGCACAGTTGGAAGTTAGGAGACATAGCCCATTAACTCTCAAAGAGGCTATGGCCGTAGCTGATTCCTTAGTGGATTTGAGGGATAGGAAGCAATCTGCTCCTATCTCCTCTGGTCCATCTAAGTCACGTTCCCCTCAGAGGAATAAGGGGAAGCGTCCAGCTCCAGGACCCAAGGGTGGGTATAAGAAGAAGCATCTAGCACAGCTCCAGGAATAAGGGGAAGCGTCCAGCTCCAGCTCCAGGTGCGCCAAGCTCACTCCAAGTGACTTGCGCCTATCTCATTTGGCCCATTTGGCCCAAATGGCTCATTGAGCCAATTTAGCCTATTGGCCCAACTTGGTCTATTGGGCCCATTTGGCCTACTAGGCCCAAAAAAAAACAAGTTAGCTCCAAAAGATTCCTTTCATCTCATCTAGCACAGTGGTGCTGATGGATTTTCCCAAACAGATCTGAGTTATCCAATAACTCAATCAATAGGCTACCTGATCAATACGAGAACCCGAGTTTCAAGTTGTGCGACCCTGTAGGTTCCTCAGACATTGGCAGTGATGAACCCAGTCATTACAAGCAGTGATTGGCACCTATCAGTGCATCGCTGCTACCCAAGTCTTCGGAATGGATATCGCATCGACATCCCCATCATCGCAACAAGATACCGATGCATTACAGTCTCTTTGCCAAACTGATATCCGATTGGAGAAAGTGTGTCATCACTTTGTTTTCACCCAATCTCATGGTCATGACTAGATCAGGCTTTCACCTGGGTATAACCATACACTCTCAGTCATGCAACCATAGGGGGGCCCCGTGGATATCAAGCTTCCCGCAGGAAGGGGCAAATCCTATGTCTGTCCATTGATCTTCTCATATGGGTCGTGACATACCCAATGACAACCGTTATGACCTCCCTGCTACGGTGAGACATTAGGTTGTATCAAAGCATGTCCCTAACCATATAGAAGAGTCAATGACCTCAAGTCAAGGGATTAATGCATCTCTTGTCACTTGTGAGGTTAACTCATGACACCAAGTCAGAGCCTCACAACGGGTCGGTCCAGTATATCCACCACTGATATACCCATATGCCTGCGTTAGCACCCCGTGCGTAACCAGCCCATATACCAGTCTCACATGTACCAGAGCTGTCCCTTATCCACTCAGGTAATCGACTGGGGACACACCGTTTGAGCACAAATACAATCTGTCTCCAGGGATATTATTATCTATGTACATAGTCGCAGATGTAAACACAACATAATAACGACAATGCCAGAATGATATATATTAAATATCAAAGTCAAGTAGTACAATCTAGACCAAAAGATAGGTCTCATGGCATAACACTAACAGAAGATCGGGCGGCGGACGCCCAAATTGGGGAAAGGAGACGTGTTCGGGGAAGGCGACATGAGGACGCTTCTTCTATAAATCAACCGACAAAGGGGATCAATCGGCCTCGGGATCCAGCCAACGACACCACCAACCGGCGAGCAGTGAGAGAGCGAAAGCTTGTAAGTCGGCGGCAAGCAAGGCCACCGACGTGAGGAAAGCGAGAGGAGAGGGTTTTTGTAGCTTGCTATTACGAGAATAGAAGTCAAGTTTTTCCCCTCCACTGTTGTTCTTCTCCGGCGATCTTCCTTCCCCTATTCTCTCCCCTTCCGACATATCCTTCAGCAGCAACGTAGTTCCGGCAGTAGGCGGCTGTCCGGTGGCTTCTGGGTAGGCGACGAAGGAGCAGACGGCGAAGCCGATCCTCCCTCGATTGGCACACGTTCCCGACGACAATCGCGTGTGGAAGGTGGACGAAGGGCGGTGTTCGGCGAGAAGGAAGACGACGCGTGAGGACGTGGCATCGATTTTGACTGGGTCAAAATCGACGTTGTAATTTCGAATCGATTCGGTGAGGTTTCGATCGGCAGCTGACGAGGGTTGACCTCAGCGAGGAGACTTTCGAGCAGTGGTGGATTTTGACTGTGGGTCAAAGTCAAGAGAAGGTATTTTTCAATTAGGGTTCCAATTTTCCTAATTAGGGTTAGGGTTCTTCGTGCAACTTGTAATTTGGGGATTAAAAATTAATTGGGGAGATTAGGGTTTCTGATTTGGGAAGAGATTTTACCCAGAAACCCTAGAGAGTCCACGCTCTAGTGTTCCGCCGGACGACTCTAAGACAGCAGATAAGCACCAATTTAGGATTGATCCGACCAGGGCGTGACACCTAGTGTCAGGCCCCGGTTCAACTGGTTTGGCCCAAGCTCAAACTCACACCAAATCCCACTCAATAGAAGTCAAGTCAAAGGGAGATTGGGCCGGTCAACATCTAATGTTGACCGCCCCAAATCGAACGCGAGCAATGCGTGCGCATCATCACCGAAGGCAGCTTCATCGTCGTCCTCTTCTTCAACGCGTACGACAGATGCGGGTGTCGACGCGTCAACGCGGCTGGCAGCGCGAGGAAATTGGACGGGCGACGCGGTCCGAGCGAGGAGTTCAGAAGTGTAGAGAAGGGCGGCGAGCGCCCTAATTTGAAAACGGTGACAGAGTCTTCGGTGGAAGACTCGGACGCGACATCAACAGGGAAGAGTAGAGGCGGCGCCTCTCCCTATAAAGCCAGACGACGAGTGATCTTCAAGGGATCAGTAGCGGCACTCTTCATCAGCTATCAACACCACCATCGAGAGCTTGGGGACGTCAATCGACTGAGAGCGAGGAGCAACGGGAGTGAGTTTGAGAGAGATCGAGAGACTGTACCCATCGACAGAGGTCGATGGCGAGGGAGGGGAGAGGGACGTCGGCCAGAGGGCCGACGACGTGAGAAGAGGGCGTTGTAAGCTTTCTTTGGAGAATAAAGAGCTTTTTCTTCCTCATATCCTTCTCTCTATTTTCGGATGCACGGCGGCGTGTTCTCGGGTGATTCAGCGACAGCTCTTAGTGGCAGGCGGCTGCTAGGGTTCCAGCGACGACGACCGTTGGCGAGGCGGAGTTTAGACGATCTTCCTCCACCCCGACGGCACGTTCCCTCTCCATCGTCGAGCAGCCATTAGCAGACACGGCGGCGTCGCTGTAATCGGCGAGACAAAGATGAAGCCTTCCGATTTTGACTGGGTCAAAATCGAAAGCGCGAAATTGAGCGAAACGAAATCGAAATTCGATTTCGACGGATTGGAATGGCTGACGTCAGGCTGACGTCAGTGGCCGAATTAGTTCTAGGCGAGGCGGAGATTTACGGCTGACGCGATTCCGACGTCAGCAAAGCGATTTCGGATTTCTGAGTCAAAATCAGCATTGACCGAAGGTATTATCTAATTTAGGGTTTGACTTCTAAATTAGGGTTAGGGTTTTCTGAGTGAACTTGTAATTTGGGGATAAAATATTGTTCGTGGAGTTAGGGTTTCGAATTTTGGGTCGGAAACCCTAGAGTGTTCACGCTTTGGTGTTCCGCCGGATAGCCCTAAGGCAGCGGTTAAGCACCGGTTCAGGGCTGATCCGACCAGGGCATGACAATTAGGTATCAGAGGGAGGCTAACGTGTTACAGCAAACACGGAACCTTCACCCGCGAAGGTGAAGAAGGGTTTGAAATTTCAGAAGATCACCCACACAGCTAGAGGGGCGTCAGAGGATGTCTGGCCTAAGCAGGAGAAAGGTAAAGCCAAAGAGACGGCTAAACCTGAAGAAATGGTGAATCCGGGAGATCACATAGCACAGATCGAGTAGGCGCTCGGCCTGGCGGGTGATAGAGAAACGGCGATTATTCCTCAGATGGAGCATTTTCGAAAGACCATAGAAGAACAGAGGTTGCAAATTGAGAATTTGTAACAGACCCTGGAGAGTCTACTCGACCTGCCAGAGCAGATAGTCAGGATGCGCGAGGAACAACAAGCAGGGATGACACGCATGCAGCAGACTATAGACAGTCTGAACCATCTACCAGGGGAGATGGCACGCATGAAGGAGGACATGCATGCAGAGATCACGGTATTGCGTTTGGCTTTAACGCAAATATCACGATCGACGGCGACACCGGCGGAGCAGGAGGCTCCTAAGCCGATGGTACGAGCACCAGAGCCAGTGACGTTTGGTGGGGCCTGATCGTCCAGAGAAGTGGAGAACTTCATCTGGGACATGGAGCAATTGTTCTCTGCTAACCGTGTTTCAGAACAAGGCGAGGTGCAGGTGTGCATTGCATACCTCACAGGCGATGCAAAGCTTTGGTGAAGGACCAAAGCCAGCTCTACGGTGGGGACTACTAGCTGGATTTGGGAGATTTTCCATGAGGAACTACGGCGGCAGTTTCTTCCCGGGAACTCGGCGGATCAGGCCTGTGGTAAATTGGATTGGCTGAGACATACTGGCTCAATCCAGGAGTACGTCCGGGCATTCTACGCATTGATGTTGGAGCTTCCACGCATGGAGGAGGATGACAGGAGGTATTTCTTCCTCCAGAACCTTTAACCATGGGCAGAGACGGAGGTCCGACGGCACGCACCAATCGATTGGAGGGCAGCTGCGGTGGTGGCGGAATCCTTGGTGGATAATCAGAAGTTCAGACCTGCACCACCAAGGAAGACGAGGACACCACCGAAGCACGGCTCCCCATGCACACCACCGAGAGCTAGAGTTCCAGAGAGGGGTAGGCCTTCTCACCGGCAGAACAGAGGTTCACCGGGACGACGAGAGCCACGTCCACATGGTTGTTTCGCCTGCGGGGGTCCTCACTGGATAAAGGACTGCCCCAATAGACAGAAACTCATGGAGATAATAGCACAGGAATCGGCAGAGAAGGCCGAGGAGATCCCCGCAGAGGTGAGGATTTGTGCTTTGAGGATCGAGGCGATGGTTGCCCAAGATCTGCCCATGACGGACATCGAGGGCGATGTCCAAGTTGGGCGGGGGAGAATTGTCAGGCCCCGGTTCAACCGGTTCAGCCCAAGCCCTGATCCAAGCCCAAACTCACACCAAAGCAATGCGTGCGCATCATCACCGAAGGCAGCCTCATCGTCATCCTCTTCTTCAATGCGTACGGCAGATGCGGGCGTCGACGGCGTTAACGCGGCTGGCAGCGTGAGGAAATCGGACGGGCGACGCGGTCCGAGCGAGGAGTTCGGAAGCGTAGAGAAGGGCGGCGAGTGCCCTAATTTGAAAACGGCGACAGAGTCTTCGGCGGAAGACTCGGACGCGGCATCAGCGGGGAGGAGTAGAGGCGGCGGCCTCTCCCTATAAAGCCAAATGACGAGTGATCTTGGAGAGATCAGTAGTGGCACTTTTCATCAGCTATCAACACCACCACCGAGAGCTTGGGGACGGCAATCGACCGAGAGCGAGGAGCAACGGGAGTGAGTTTGAGAGAGATCGAGAGATTGTACCCATCGACAGAGGTCGACGGCGAGGGAGGGGAGAGGGACGTCGGCCAGAGGGCCGACGACGTGAGAAGAGGGCGTTGTAAGCTTTCTTTGGAGAATAAAGAGCTTCTTCTTCCTCATATCCTTCTGTTTGTTTTTGGGTGCACGGCGGCGTGTTCTCGGGTGATTCGGCGACAACTCTCAGCAGCAGGTGGCTGCTAGGGTTCCGGCGACGACGACTGTTGGCGAGGAGGAGCTTAGACGATCTTCCTCCACCCCGACGGCACGTTCAAAATCGGAAGCGCGAAATCGAGCGAAACGTAATCGAAATTCGATTTGGACGGATTGGAACAGCTGACGTCAGGCTGACGTTAGCGGCTAAATTAATTCAAGGCGAGGCGGAGATTTACGGCTGACGCGATTCCGACGTCAGCAAAGCGATTTTGGATTTCTGAGTCAAAATCGGCATTGACCGAAGGTATTATCTAATTTAGGGTTTGACTTCTAAATTAGGGTTAGGTTTTCTGAGTGAACTTGTAATTTGGGGATAAAATATTGTTCGTGGTGTTAGAGTTTCGAATTTTGGGTCGAAAACCCTAGAGTGTTCACGCTTCAGTGTTCCGCCGGATAGCACTATGGCAGCGGTTAAGCACTGGTTCAGGGCTGATCCGACCGGGGCGTGACACGTGTCACACCCCGGCCTAATGGTGGTCCGACGGAACACCAGACCAGATATGAAACCCTAGGGTTTCCAGGTGTAATCTTACCCCAAATAGAAAACCCTAAGGGTATGTATACTTGGATGGAAAATAGGAAGGGGCGGATTTTTTATTACTTTTTCTGTCGTTTACTTTAGCGAACGGATATTTAGGAAGGAAACTAGGAAGGAGAAAAGTCGGCATTTTCCGCTGATTGTTCATCCGCCCAAATCGGGCAGATAAACAAAACTCACGCGACTCACACCCTTGCCTTACCGTAATATTGTAACGGCTCGATAACAGTACCCTCCTTCGCAGCCGCCCGAACATTCGCCACTGACGCTCCGGAAAGCTTGACACCCTTCCTTGTCACTGGAAAGCTTCGCCGCTCGAACTTGAAGGAAGGTGTTGCTTGACGCCATTCCTCATCGCCGGAAAGCTTCGTCATCGCCCTTCTTCGTCGCCGGAGAGCTTTGCCGTCGCTCCGTAAAGCTTCCAGATTTCTCCGAAAAGCTTCCAGATTGCTTGCTGCAAATTTCCAGATTGCTCGTTGCAAATACAAGGTTAGGGTTCCCCTAAAATTTTTCAGTGTATTTCTCAGAACGTTTTCCCTGAAATTTCCAGCAAATTTTTTCCAGCAAGTTAACTAGGGTTGTGTCACTTGTTCCTGAAATTTCCTGCAAATTTTTTCCTCACCATGAACACTACCTTGATCCTGTTTAAACAATTAATTGGTTTCTCCTTCACATGGATCCATGGTGAAATTTTTTTTCCTACGTTGTGTTATACTCATTCCCCAACATGTTGACGACCCGATTCTTACTTTAGAACAAAACCTATATCTTGCAACAATCTCAAAAGAATCGTAAACAATTTGGCTATTACCACTGAAGTAAATACCATTGCAGATAAGATACTATTAGAGGAGCTAAAGAAAATTGGAGTGCCACGTTCTAGACTAGCTGTTGCTTATGTTACTTTAGGCAGCAGTAAAGAAAAATCTAGATTATTTTACTTAGCTCCTGAAGAATTGCGCTTGGAGGTACTTAATGCGATGATGGATAGCAACTAGTGACTTGATTTAGTACAGTTTGGTACTTTTTTGGTTGTACTCGTGGTTTCTATAACCGCAATTTTGGATACTAGTGTTTGATACTTGTATGGTTGCTATTATTATAGTTTGAAACTCAGTGCTGTTAGATCAAATGTTTGGATATTTGGATACTTATGTAATTCGAATTTAGTATTTGAATGTTTATAGATAATTTGTGTTATTTGATATAATAATATGTTGTTAGGGGAATTTTTATGTGTTTTATGATGTGTGAATAATTTATGTGTTTATGTGTATAATACTATAGGCTCACACCTAAAAAAATAGGTGAAACTATAACAAAATTTTTAAGAAAGTTATATATTGTGTTTTATTTTATGTTTTTATTTTATAATTTTTAATAGTATTTAATAATATTTAATAATTTTATGGTATTTAATAATATTTAGTAATTTTTAATAGTATTAAATTATATTTAATAATTTTTATATCATTTAATAATATCGATAATAATTTTATAATATTATAAATGACATTTGTATAATATGAGTGAAAAAATAAAAATTGAGGGTGAATATATAAATCATTCAAATTATCCATCCTTTTAAGTAAACACAAGGAAAGAAAATTTATCACATATTTCATCCATCTATTTTTCCTTTCCTTTGCATAATCCATCCTTTCAAGTAAACATAGTGTAACTTCCGTACAATTTTTATCCTCAAATCGGAACTGACGAGCGGAAAACCCTAACCCTAATTCGAAAATCAGAAAAAAATAGGAAACCCTAAATCGAAATACCTTCAATTTGATTTTGATCGAAGTCAAAATCACGCTGCCGTCCAAATTCTGCTTGTGTTGACGTCACGCCAACGTCAGCTGAATCCGCCTCCGCCGATTTGTGCTGCTGACTCCGATTTTGTTGACTCAGTCAATGCTCCCTCGAAATGAACGCTTGTTGTTCGTCTTCTTCGTTGCTCGCTTCTTCTTTCGCCGAACGCACGCTCGCTGCATTCGTTCACTGGGTGCGTTGCCGGAGAACCAACCACCTTAAACCTGAAGAGTGCCGGCAAAGGGAGTAGGCCGCTTGCGACTCACCCTCCGCTCTTCGCCGTCAACAGCCGCCTGCTGCCGGAAACACGGTAAATAATGCCAACCAACTGAGAACATGAGAAGGAGAGAAGATAGGGGAAAGCTCAGATTTATTTAACCAAAATCAATAGTACAAGCTTCTCTTCGCCGTCGTCGGCCCCCTGGCCGTCGACGTCCCTCTTCCCTCCCTCACCGGCGACCCCCATTGCCGGTTGCAATCTCTCTCGGATCTCCCACGATCCTTCCTGAAATCACTCGCCGACAACTCCCCAGTTGCCGGAATCGCTCACAGAAGCTCTCCTAAACTCGGAGAAGGTGGTCACCGCTTGCTGGTGGATGATCTCCCGATGATCCTCTCCATCGTCTCCTGTCGGCTATTTGAAGGGAGGATCCGCCGTTGCTTCCGAGTTCTTCGCCGAAGAGCTCGTCTCTGGTTCTAAAATCCCCTTTGAAGCAGCCACGTCCCTCGTGTCGCCCTCTTTTCCTGTGTCGACCACACCCACCGTCGTTCGCGTCCGAAGCTTTCGGCGAAGACAATGCTGCGGCAGACCTCGATGCCACCTTTGCTAATTTGGGGAGGTCAACAACCCCTTTTGAATTTGGCATTGACCGGCCGAATTCGCTTCTCTTGCTGCAGGGGCTTGGGTTGTTGCCTGACCCACTCCCCTTGAGTGCGGCCCGGTAGTTTATGGGCTTGGCCTATTGGTCCAAGGGCCTAACACTTAGAGATGTGCGTAAATACACATCCCAATGCACGCTTGAGTGATGGATGATGCCACGGCATATAACTTTTATTCGTGAATCACATGTGGTTTGTGTTTTTTTTAATTAAATTTACTTTTATTATTATAAATCCTAGTGCAGTCTACCTCATTTGACTTATGCTTCTCGTAGCCTCCATCATTTACGTGACGACGGAGCAATTTGTTATAAACATTTTACAAAATGGCTCCTCAATTAATATTTTCTCCATGTAAAAAGGGAACCACGCACTGTTTAGTGCTTAGCCTTAGGAGGGGCTCAATGAATAATAAGAATAATACATTGCAATCACTTATAATAATAGATAAAATTTTCTGAAAACTAGAAAAGATGAAAGTACGGATCCACCATTTTGAAACTACTCTCTGACTGGTCAACAGTGATATCAAAAATAGGTTGACACGTTCCCCCTTTTTTCAGTATTCTCATCGGGCAGGCGAAATCACATGTTTATTCAAACACAGAACAAAGAAAAAAAAAAATCTCACCAAAACCAACAGAATAATTTCTGCTGCTCACCAATTCACGTTTGGACAAGAAAGTAAGAGGAGTAGCTGTAACAATATGACCATTTCTTTAACTTAAAAACGGTTTTTGAATATACAAAAGGTGCTTTATTGCTATTGAACACAATTTATACAAGTTTTATTCCTCTAGATGATGAAGACCAAATTCCCATGCTCAGACGGGAAGCCTAAGATGGGTTATACATAACAAAAAGACCATTGAGATCTAATTAGTTGAATTAAAAGTCATTTCTAGTCAAACAAGTACGATTGGTTATGAACTTTTCTTATAAGCTCCTTTTACTCTTCCAACCAAAAGGAGCTAAGAGAGGGACATGGAATTTGCTGTAGCATCTCTTCATATATAAAGTTTTTTCAGCCTTCAGAAACTGCTAGAGAGGGTAGTTGTCATGAATCCAAGCTCAGTTTGAGGTAGATCGCTGACCACGAGGACGCACTGGCGTCTTTGAAGGACTCACCCTGGATCAGAAATTTATTTTCAATAATATTATAAAATCATAAAAAAAAACATCATTTGCTGCTAAGTTAAAAGAGTACCTGATAGGAAGAGTGCCCAAAAACATGCCACTACAGTTCAGAGCTACAATTGCACTTTCTGCCTGTGATCTCATTATAAACAAGTTAAAATCAGCAGAGGAAACTATAATACACTTTACTAATGGGAACATTATAAAAACTTCAGTGAAAATTTCCTATAAAATGTTATTAATAACAATGACAATATAGCATGCTTGCAAAAACATGGCTCATTTTTTGGCCTAACATACGTTTTCTCGTAGTAACCTAATGAAAGACACCATAATGCATTAACCTAATGGAAGAAAATTTAGCATAGTGCAACAATAGTCTGTCTTTAGCAGGCATACGAGAAACATAAAGAATGTTCACAAGTAGATAGAAAATGCGAGAGAAATTACAAAATGGAAGAGTGGCCATACATGGGAAAGGATTAGAATATGAAAAAACGAAAAAAAGATTGAGCAACCAAAACAAAGTTATGTAGAATTATACAGTCAAATGCTTAGACTAATTCATAACTTACACTAAAAAAACCAGTTGAGAAGTCACAGCAACTAGAAATTAAAATGCAGGCATATGACACAAATGACAACTACTTCTCATGGTAAAACATGTACCTAGCTTATTGGCTTATAAGATTAATTGCTGCCTACATTCCACGTCATATCAAAACACTGTCTTCACAAAACCATGTGCTAAAGCAACTGCATGTAATTCTGATCAGCGTAACTTTTAAGCAGATAACAATTGACTGAGCATGAAGCTATAATCTCATTTCACATAGCATAGAACGTTAAGTTAGAGACGTTCTGCAACTAAATATGTAGCCTTTATGTCAGAACTAATATTTTGGAAGGCTTATGATTGTTGAAAAGGTTGGCAGATTGAGTAATAATAAGTTGGAAGTCAAGGAAACTTGGTACATGAAAACTCTCATTGATTTTTAATCCTCGTGCAAGAAGATTCATTTACAATGGGAATAAACATTGACTTTGTCAATCATTATTAAAGATGTATGAACTAAAATTTTGAAAGACTTTTTGTTGTTGAAAAAATTGGATCTTTTACAAAGGTAAAGTGGGAGTTTCATGCACTTAGTAAACGCTTCGTGCTCTAAAAAACGTTTGTAGGAAATTGATAAGGAAGAAAATATCCTAATGCAATAAAAGCTTCTATCTCATGAACTTCGGTGACATATTTTAATCCTCAAACTAGGAGATTGACTTACAATGGAAATACACATTGTGCATGAAACCATTTTGTAAAGGTCCAACAAGTGGCCGATATGTGGACCACCAAATTAGCTATCAACTTTGCAACTTGATTTGCAAGATAATGAAAGTGTTTGGAACACACAATATGCTAGTACATATTAGCTTGTCTACGGTTAGCTTCCAGATTCCTAGCTATTTGGATTTTCCTAAATAATCCAGCTGTCATTTTATACTTGTTTGAATTGGTTTTAAATGGTAATCTAGCCTATTTAAACCTTCCATCCTGTTTTCTTCACCAATAGATTCTGGAACCCTTCAAGTTCTTGAACTCTCAAACTTTTTAAGTCTCTCTTAAACTCCTTATAATTTTTTTAAAATCTCTCTAATACTCTCTCAATCACCATTCTGTAACTCCTAGATCACAATGTTGATCCAGCATGATAGTATGCACACTACTTAGATAATTATCACCAATAGTCATTATTCATCTATTAATAATTGCACTGCTAGAGAAGATGCAGTATGCATATTGAGCAATATCTTGCTAATTCCTACCTTAACATTTCTCAAATACCAAAAAATCCCTAGAAATCCACTGGTCATTTAAGGAGCATCCAAGTACGAACACATGGGATACAAAAATGGACCTACAAAGGAACCTCGACCTGTCATACTTCAAGATATTCTTTGTGGAAGCATGGCAAACCAAATCACACTATTATGCTGAAATATCCAACTTCATAGCTGACAATGGCAATAATAATGTTACTAGATCTCTTTAAATGCACATATCCAAAGTAAAAGTGCAAGTGCTTGAGGAGGCCAATCAAGTTAAATTCTTTGCTTCCTAGCCTCAAGACGATGACGCTTTGAGCTACTTTTAGGAATTAGACAAGGTAAGTCCTAGTAGTCATTGATCTTATCTCAAGGACTCTTACCTCCTAAAAGTTCAAATGAACCTACATCAATGATTCTACCATAAGGTGAAGAAGGAAATTGGCCAAACAACTTCAAATTGTTTCACTTCAATCAAATTCCTCCACATACAACTAATTATACCAAACTATCATGTGATAATAGTGTCCATTATCCAGGACAATACACCTAAGAAATAACCTTAGACTTCTTACAAAGTAATCGATCCCTACCTCAAGGAGCAAGTGAAGAAGTACCACAGGTGGATCCAAGATGAAGGGATAATGAAAAGAATTCATTGTCACTTTGCTGTACAACACATGGATTGGGTCAACCTAGGCTAGAATTGTCAACCTACTCATCAACAAAATCATCTTTCACAACTTAGGCGGATGCTTTAACCTACTATCAATAATACTTCTCTAGCTAATGAAGGTGAAAGTGCATAAGATCAATTTACACCAAATTCTACAACTCATGATAGTCAAAACTAACTTCAAGAGAGTTGATGAAACAATTCATGATGATTTATTCACTATGTTTTAAACCCATTACGTGACACAATACACAAACCTAATAATGCAGAACAAGCTAAATTGCCTAGTGAAGAAGATGGTAATGAGGGCACAAACTATCACTCATTTCATCTAAAACTATCATTGAATGAACTCCTATCTACAAGCCTTCATATATGAGATCTTATGTCATGCAACTAAATTTGTGACACTATAACCTTGAAGTCCTTCCTTGACAAATCGTTACTAAAGATTAAGTGCACAATAAAATGGTGTGGCTCTTCTCTTAGGTCTCTATACTGGCAAGGAGTTAGAGAAGATTTATTTCATGAGCAATTTTAGAATGCTATCAAGAGATAATAGTTAGTGTAGGATCTCTATATGTCATCTTATGCAAGATGCAAACAAATAAAAATAATAATAAGAGAAGACTACCATACCATAGATGAAGCTGAAAAGCATACATTGATGTGTTGCTAAGCTTAGTAAGAATGAGTCATACACAATTTTTGTTGGCAAGCTACAATTTTTTTATTGAAGTGTTTAATTTAGTCAATTAATTACAAAATCAACAAAATTATTTTTGTTATTTGCAATATACTAAATAAATACATCATATGCAATCTCTTTACTCCAATGTTTTGATAACTAGACTTAAGGTTAAATTGTATTGATTGTTGAAACCTTGAATCAGCTATAACAACCAACTCACTTTTATACTGATATAATATTAATAATTTTTATATTTTTATATAGAATAAATCATATAAATTTTGTAAATAAAATAACATAAAATACTGAAAATAGTTTAAGTTATCTGGTTTTGACTGATTTTGTTTGGTACTTCAACAACGTCTGTTTTTTCTATTAGCAGAACTGAGGCCTTCTCCAATTCCTAATTTAACCAATTGAAATGTCATGTCTGGTCCAGTTTTCACATCCTCGCTTCGTCCAACATTGTACATATTTGAAAAAAATTATACTTCATATGAAGACAAGTACTGAAGTTGCAGCTATATCCATTAGCAAAGGATGAAAGTTCCAAGAGGCATACATAGGCTTAAGTAGATATGTGGTCATCAGTTTAGGATACAAATTTAATTTGAGTAAACAGTTGAAAATTTTCATTACCTTCATATATAGAGAACTCAACAAATTCTAAATACTGATTGTTCAATTTGCAATTTTCAATTTGGTAATAAGTGGTGGTTATAATTTAGTATTGTTGCCTCAAACGTAAGATGGCAGTCTTGGCTTAGACTACATCTTCAAGAATTTGCAAGCATAAGTGATCGATTATCACATGAATCCATTCAAATCCGAAAGTACACAACCTAGGCTGTTATCGATATCAACTCAAGCAATGGCATCTATCACTACAATATTTACGAGTGTTACAAAAGGAGAGAGAGAAAGAGAGAGCATAATGTCAATCTATTTGACTCATTTTTTTTATGAAACATAGTAAAGATGATAATAGAATCATAGCCTGTAATCAACTAAGAAATCCACTTATGACAAGCAATTAGATGTAGATCCATTACATCCATCCAAATATATTTCCTAACTAATTGTGGTCTAAACATAAGTGCTAATGCTACAGAAATGCTGATATAAAAAGTTGACAGTGACGAAAAAAATTGGAAGATACTAACCTGTCTTGCCAATTCCCAAACTCAATTATACCCTCCAACCTCAGCAAACCATCAACAGACATTGAAACAACTAGCGAGTAAAAAAAAGACACAAGAAAGGAAAAAACTCTAGCACCCTCTCAACCATTATTGATAAGAAGGAACTGCAAAGAAGAAGATGCCATCATTCTGTCTCGTATAGTTGTTTGCTGTGAAGTCCACCATAATGCCAATCATATTGATAAACATGTGAATACAAAAGATTGCAGAGATGGAGATGACAAAAGTTGGGACATAAAGCGGGTAGATGAGCTAGAGACTTTTGTTACAATGACATAAGAACTCAAACTCCAAATATGGAAATATGAAGCTTAATTCACCCATACAACCAAACTCAAAATCCACAATGACCATAGAAGCACTACAAGCAATAACATTACCAAAAGAAGGCTTAAGAGAGACAACAAGCAGGAGAAAGATTAAAGGGCAAAATTTTTCTAGAGAAGGTCCCACGAACAAGGCAAGATAGCATATTTACCTTTTACTATTTCTATTCAAATTAACCTACTTTTGTCCTAGCTGATCTCATACTCCTTACATTATAAAACAACTTATGAATAATTCTTCTAATACGGGCCTTATGAGATGAATCAAAGGCACGAGGCCAGTTTAGAAGTTGGATGAGATGGTCAGACATATTGCCTAGACTGTGTTTGTATCATATTGGTATGGCTCTAGTCTAAGTGACATCTAGTACATGACTACATGCACAAATATTGAGATTTTAAACTTTGGTGTGAGGCATTGAATCTACAAAAATCCTTCACAAACTAAATTAATCCAAAGTAAATTACAAAAAGTATCTAAACTACACAAGACGAGGCAATGCATAGTTGGTTCATGGTAATCATTAGAAGATTCGGAGCTTGTCAAAGCCAACGACATGTGATAGAGTTTTGAAATGTCTGAGTAAAACACATAGTATACTAGTGAAAGAAGATTTTGGTTAACACAAGGTAAGGTAAAACCATAAAAGAACTCAATTGATCGTCAAGGGAATAAAGAATGAGGTCCTATTAGTAGAAAAAAAAAGCTTGAGTGAATTCCAATATATATTTTTTCAACGTTGATATAATGCCATAAGTATGGGAAAATATTATGCACAATGTGAATGAAAAAGAAAATATAAAAAGATTATAATTAAGAAATGCTAGAATTGATAAGACACCTGAAGTCTCAAGCTACTAAGCTCTTAATGGGATAGAAGATAATTCAGAACCAACTAAGATTTCTCAATATATAGTCTGTCAGAGTGATTTTGACCAAGTTATGTCTCACGGAAAGTAAATGACATTCTCTAACTTATAAAAATCAGGAAACTATGGCCAGAAACTTCTAAAGTATATTACTGTTTAAACCATATGTAGCAACAGAAAAGATTGTACTAAGGAAAATTAATTGTACACCCTTCAGTAATACGAATGGACTTCTTAAGTACATAAGTTCAGCAATGAACAATCATAGCACATCAACAGTTAAATCAACAACTAAAAGGAACCAAACACTGTCCAATATGTGCTAATGTGAATACTATATACTTCGTTAATTACCTGAACAAACTCAACAAATGCAATACGTGTTGAGTGTATGTTATCACCGAGAAGTCTCAAGCGAGAAACCTGAGCAAAACAGGTTAGGCTCACAAATAAGGAACTATTTTAACGAATGGTCAAACCTCACTAGTTGGGAGTGCTTAGCTGACCTGACCACAGAATTGCTCAAAAAAAGCTTTCACTTCTGTTTGAGTGACCTGACACAGAAACAAAGGTATATGGTCATATGAAAATATCGGTTTCAAAACAGTTTTGTTATATTTGTATAGTTTCAATCACTAAATCAGCTTTTGTAAGGTGAAAAATCATAATGCTAGGAAAGAAATGAATGGACAAAAGCAAATATCTCAGAAGTTAATCTACCTTTTTATCAATGTTTGTACAGTAGACTGTCCTAATGACCAATTCTCTTTCATCATTGGACTGTTTATTTTTCAAGAATTAGTATTGACACATCAATAAGAAGTATGAAGATAGAGTTTTGCAACTCCGAGACAATGTGGAACAATAACTAGATCCTCAATCATTAAGATAGGCATGAAATAAGTAAATCAAGCTCACCGAAGGAAGAAACTTTGGATTCACAGGTAGTATTGCAGTTTTTGAAGGTAAGACCTTGAGTGGATAGTAACCAAGCACAGTACCACCGAGATTTAGAGCTGTCCTTGCACCATCTTTTTGCAAATATCCATTATGGTTTAATCAATCCATGCACATATATCTATAAAAGGAAGCATGTACATTCTATGCAGTTACCTTCATCTGAAAACTCTATGAAGGCAAATCGCAGAACTGAGTGGGGATCACCACAAATTCGGCAATCAACAACCTTCAGCGCATAAACTTTATAGTAATCAGAAAACTGAAAATGAACTAAATTCACTATACTCTGCAGAGTACTTCTACAATAATATAAAGGACGAAAAACCAAGCAAGAAGTTCATTCATTAAAAAGTAAGCTACTCACAAATGAAGAACTGGCACTTATGAGATTAACATCCCTTGACCAAACAACAAACCTGCCAACTCACTTTATTTAGCATATTCACCTACTATACATATGTTGGCAGCTCAATGGGTGGATTCATCCTTGTTTTACAATAGCATGGTTGCTGAGAGCATTAACATAACTTGTCTATATTTTAGTGCAAATGGAAAGACATTGATTTGTAGAACATATTTCTTGCATGTAAATTTGACTAAGTGCATTAGCTTGAGATGAGCAGGTGTTCAGAAGGGCAAATAGTGCATAGGAAATGACAAAAAAACAGTTTTTCATTGTAGTCTTTCGGTCACATTTTGTGGATAATCTTATGATAATTAAGAGCAACAGGTTTGATGTCTTGATGAAGAGAAATAGATGAAATAGAAACATCCAATATGTGACTTATTGAAAGATAAAATCCACCACTATTTGAGTCATTACTTACATCATTGGTTGATGATGACCACGAGGATAAATCAGAGGGGTGATATGAGGAATCCAATGAGCTGAAATGTTGTTTCTATGCATGTAAATCTAAGAGAATCTTTATAGATACAGAATAAATTATGGAAAGAGCTCAGAAGAAGGTTTTGCATGAGCATAACATGTTGCAAGTTACTTGAACAAACTAGAATTAATAAGCTGATCTTAGAGGATGCTTATTAGGTGAATACTAGCATGCCATAGTTCAATTAAGGGGAGACAAAAATGATAACAAATGATCACCAGAAAGGATGAAATTAATCAATAACTGAAGTCAATTAAGAAACCAATTATGAATTTCTGTTACTAACTCTCTGGTTATTCTATGATTCTTGACCTAGATTTCATATCCTACACATTTGTAAGTAAATTTTAAACTAATTTTAGGCAATGAATCAAGAACTGCTACATTTGTATGGGTAGTATGCACAGGTCCAAGAGAATCACTGTAGCATATTGGTACATCTAGTACAACTAACACTTCAGCACGTACTGGTCTGAGATGGTACCCAGATGCTTTAAACTATGATTTCATTATGTTAAGATATATTCCCAGAAATTAATTGCACTAAATAGAACACTTGTAAACTACATTTCATTCACTATGCAACTATATCAACAGAGGACATTGCACTCTACCGAAAATATAAACTTGGATTTAAACTATTGAAGAACATTACATTGTGAATATTCTGGTAAATAATATAAAAGAATCATGCATTTAATCATAGCAACAACCATTTCTAATATATTCGGACAAGCCTTAAAAGAAACAGTATAAGAGCTTACATGCCCGCAGTTGGCAAATATTTCAGCAAGCTTCTCTTCGGTAACCTTGATATTTATCAACCGACGGTAAACATTAGCGCAATTAATATCGACAGCAGATATTTATCAATTATATAAGAGCGAAGCTCCATGCATTAAGAATTGACATTAACTAAAAGTCAAAAAGAAATGGAGGTTAGCAATAATAGACAAAGATAATTCTAACAAACTCACATGATGATCGATGTCAGAAACATAGACGGTGCGTCTAACGCTATCCTCCCTCTCTACTCTTCGAGCTCTATTGCTCATCCTCTTCCAGCGTTGATTATGAACACTTTTTCTCTGCTAAACGGAAATACATCCGTCACAAAATCCTTCAAGAAAACAAACCCCAAAAGAAAGACTAGAATTTTAACAGAGAAAGATAACAGATCCTACAAGTTTCCTCAATTTTT
This sequence comes from Costus lasius, assembly GCA_027563935.2. Lineage (NCBI taxonomy): Eukaryota > Viridiplantae > Streptophyta > Magnoliopsida > Zingiberales > Costaceae > Costus > Costus lasius. The sequence continues at coordinate 10,904,419 of CM050449.1, forward strand.
TGGAGATATCATCCAAAGCACTCATTCTCCTCTACTACTTTCTTCCGTTACCTCTTAATGCATGCGGCAAAATCCAGAAGAAAAACTTGCAGCTTTGGGAATAGATAAAATTCGAAACCCAGAAATCGTATATTGGTACTATCTAAAATATCTAAAAACTGAATGCAGATGAATGCAATAATTAATTAGTACAAGAGGGAGAGAAATTACTGTGCCATTCGGCTTATTGTTCGATGATATATCGCTGCTCGAATCGTTACTGCTTCCCCCACTATGATTCAATCGAATGCCATAAAGGCCATCAGACATCAAAAATGCGGGCCCATTGATCGTGGGCTGGAGGTCAGACTTCCGACCGTCCCCACCGCCGCCGACAGTGCGAGAGGAAGGGAAGAATTCCTCGGCGGCCGGGTTCAATTTGGAGAGCAGATCGACCAGCTTCCGCACATCACTCCGGTACTTCTGCTCAGCTTCCGCCGGCGCCTGGCGGCAGACGAATCCGTCGCTCGACCCGATTGCCTTCTCCGCCACCGCAGCCATTTATTTTCTTCCTCTTTGCAGTAAAATGAATAAAAATCCGCAAAACGCCTTGGAAAATCGCCGGAATCCGATCGGATAACAGCAATTCGATTGAAGATGGTCGAGAAGTAGGGATCGAAGCAAGAAAACGAAAACAACGATCTCTTCGCTACGACCGTATCACTTTCTCGCTCATTTCCTGGCAAAGCATCGAGGACGCGACGGAGAATTTAATGTGAGGAAAGAGAATGGAGGAGAGGGTAAAGATGTCATGGGATCAAAATGTTGCCTTGCTACATATAGCAAGTTGTTCTAGTATTACAATCTTTACTCGATCGATTCGCAATTGTGTTCAGAAATTTGTTTCCTTTTCTTGGATGAGATGAAAGAGAAATTATTTAAACAAGTAAACAGTTGATAAATTATTAAAAAATATCACTATGTATATATTATTCTAATGTAAATTCATTTCATTTATTAGAGCAAGATAATAATTATTGTAGTTAGTTACTTATATTGTTGTTCGGAAGATAAATTAATTGACTAATTATAGTTTGCATTTGATCTTGAACTGGCTTTTACAGTCTGTACCCAATTAAAAAGCAAAAAAAAAAAAAATATATAAAGTCTAATTTGAAAGTATTCGAAGGGCTAAAATGAAATACAAGCAAGAGGGACCAGAGTGAAGATATCCATTCTCTTATTCAGATGCTTGTCTACGTTTGTTTTGTAATGTAAAAGTAGCATCACGTGTCATGTTTGATAAATGTGGAGTTATTTGTTGATACTAAATACTAATAATGTCAATTGGGTGACAGCGATTTAGATATTAGCATTATTGCTGAAATCTTGGATGAAGGTGCTAAATGTTACAAGTTGGGTGTCAGTTTTGGCCTTGTGACTATGGACTTACGAGGCTCGTGGGCCACTGGGCCGTACGCTGTTTGTTGTGACTCTGCGTGTGTTCGTTACTTTTCACAAATGAACAAATGATTAGTGGCGTGGTTGGGGTTGCTGCCCTCCTCCCACGGGCCACATTATCCCACATGCAGTGGGGCCAAACTGTTAACTGATTAACGGACCACGGTCATGAGCAAGCTCATTGCCTCTGTGTGGCCCAGCTTGGGTTAAGTTATTTGGACACATCACTCGAGCTTAGATAAACATGAGGTATTAGACATGACAAAGACACATAATAAATTCTTTGTATTTTAATATTTTATGTTTTTTTAAAATTCTTAGTAAAATTTTTTAATATTCTTAGATAGTCCCCATGCACGTGATCCACTCTTTAGCGGTGTGTCACGTGTCTTTTGTTTCGAGGCTCTACATTATGCATTTGTCTGATGCATATTGGATAAGGTCACGTGCTTAATAACCCTTGAAGACCTGCCCTACATCAAAATATCAAATGACTTGATAAGTTTCCTTATATATGGGTCTATCATCGGCACGCACGAATGGCCCACTTAAGGCTCACGGGCCACCTAGCCCACTAGGAGGGCATTATGATCCTCGAGGAATGTATATATGGATTCAGAAAATAAAATTTCAAATTAAACAATTAGATTGAACATAATCAAATTTGCTTCTTTTCCGCCAAATTTCGAATCCTGGCCAGCGCTCTCCTCTTTTGGTTGCTGCGCTAGATCTCTGCGGCAATGGCGGCATCGTCTACCTTCCAAGAGCGACTTCAACAAATGGAAACCACCCGAACCCAAAGGCTGGTCCTCCTTCAGGTACCCCTCCGTCCGCGCTGTCCTGCAAACACTACCTTCAATTCCATTCTCGATCTCTCTAGGCAGAGAAGGAGCTCCAGCTTGCCAGATCTCAGCTTCTGTCGAACAAGTATGAGGACCTGAGACGGGCGGAGCGGCGGTGCCTCCTCCTGGAGCACAGGAATGCTGATCTCGCCCACCAGATCCTCGCCAGCAAGTCTCAGATCGACGCCATAGACGCCCGGTACCAGGAGGCCGCCCGTGAGTATAGGTAAGTATCATTGTTTACCTCTTATTCTGTGATCTACTGTTGGTAGAATCGGCTTTGTGAGTGATGAGTGGCTTATGGGACTAGGTTATTGAATATCGATATTGGGGAATTGGAGCAAAGGGAGAAAGAGAAGGATAATTTTTATGACGAAAGGAGGGAGGAAATGGAAAATTTTAAGGAGCGGATGACGATATTTGTTTCTGATACCAACGAAGAGGTGCGCAAGCTGCGGGATTCAGTCTTGGAGGTATGGCTCATTTGCCTTCACTACTCCTAAATGATGCTTTATCGCTTAATTCAATGAACTTCTGTCCCATTCACTTAAAATTGAAATAGATTGCATCGATGTTCAACTAATTTATTTGTAGTCTGATTGCACCAACAAAATAATTATTGTTCGGTGGATAAAAGACAGGTACCAATTTTTCTAATGTAAACATAATTAGGAAAATTTAAAATAAAATAATAGGAAACTAAAAACAAAATTATTTTTTCTCCTTAGGGAATACTTATTTTGAAATTTCTTTAACTTCTTATGTTTGGAAAATAATGATTTCATTTGAGATTTTTAAATTTTCTCAGATTTCACATGCCATTACTAGACAAAATCATTATATTTTACATTAGTATAATTAATAAACTTTTCAATAGTTTTTATGATGCTAATAATAATGAAAGTCAAGATGATAAATTAAAGCATATAATAAATTTTATACCTAATCTTTTCATGTTAATTGTGATTGTCATAATCTTAGTTTATGTATCCAAGATGACATAAAATAAGTTTATACACATAAGATAAATTAGAGAATGTAGTTGGATTTAATTTTTAGAAATTAATACTTTAAATTATTATATAAAATTTATGGAAAATCATAAAAAAAATAAGTTTGATATAAATCAACTACTTGTTTCTTTCTGTGTGGTCTTTTAAGGTTATTTTATAGATGAATATAAAATATAATAAATATTTAAAGCTGCTATTATGAATCATAGAGTTAAATTGGTAGGTGTAAACATTTTCTTAGACGGATATTATAGAAATTTACAATTTAATGGATTAATAATAAAAAAAACTAGGATTTTTTTAGATGAAATGTATAATATTTATAAGTTATAATTTGAAAAATAACTTCCTCCAATACCTCATCTAGCTACTTTATCTATCAGTAATAAGAATATTGCTAATAGAATTTGATTTAATTTGAAATAAAAAATATTTCAACAAGTGGATCGTACCTTTTGATCTTTGTTGTGATCTATTAACTCCTCCAGCTTTATAGTTTTGTTCTAGTCTAGGATGCCAGACGAGAAATTGAGTTGGATGAATGAAAAAAGAATTGAGACATGTATTTGCCTTAAAAATTTATTGAAGATCGCCTCTAAGATAAAAGAAGTTAGGTGAAGCAATTATGCATAACTAAGTAGTAGGTTATTTTTAAAAATATAACCATGTAGAACCAATTCTTCCATAAATATTGTGGTAGGTAGGTTGACAACTTTAATAGGTTAGTTCTAAAATAAATACAAAAATATTCATCATATTATCCATTATCTACCACCACATTTGGTGCAAGATCATTACCTTGAGTGTGTATGGAGAGAGATATCATTCTTTCCTTTACATCGTGTTTACTAGGGGAGAAAAACAAGAGAGAAAGGATGGAAAATTTGATTTTTCGTGGTTTACCTAGATGGACGGAAAAGTTTGGAAGAAAAATCGAAGGAAAATCGAATGCGATTTCCCTCGATTCGGTATCCGCACTCGGGCGGAAAATGCGTGGAGGAAAAAAATTCCACGCTGCATTGTTAACGGCACCCTAGCATGTGCACGAAAAAACAATGCCTCTCTTGCTGTTGCCGATTCATCACCTTCGCCGATCCATCGCCGCCCGACCGATGTGGTATTGATGCTTTTAATTATGTATTTATTGTGAAATATTGTTATGTGTAGGTTTTCTATTGATGTTTTGACAAATACGATTCTTGGTGTGGTATTTGATTTGGAGTGTGGTGTAAACATTCTAATCTTAATTAACCATGTGTCTTATATGTATAATATATTTGCTATGTGTATTTTATATGTGCTAAAGTGAATTATTTATATTTTATTATTTTAATATTTTAAAGTATTTATTATAATTTATTATAATTTTACATATTTACCTTTTTAATATTTTTATTTTGATAATAATTATATTTAATAGTAATTAGTTAATTTATAAGTATTTAAATATATTTAATAATAAGGGTATTAAAACATAAATATGAAGTGAATATATCAATTCATCCAATTTTCTTTCCCTCTGTAAAAGGAAAATCTTTTGATTTTTTTTCCATCTATTTTCTATTTTTCCTTTCCATCCGTATTCTAATCTTTCTAGTAAACAAAGCCTTTAGAGAATTTGGCGGTAGATTTTTTTTGCCGATCCAAGGGTTGGATCTGTGCTGTTGATTTGGGCTCTTAAGATGTCAGGACGGACTTGCATTATTGTACAATTCTCTTACTAATGTAACCTCTTGTATTTTAAAAAAGAAGTTCAATGATTAAATTTATGCATTAACCTAACAAAAAAATTAGAAATTTCTTTAGTCAAAACAATCACTTAGGGATTAAGGAAGAAAGTTTTACTTATAACTAAACCATGATCGGTTTGATTGGCTTTTTGTTCAATTTGTCAATCATGGACATGGTGTCAGAACTGTGAATAATATTGTTAGTGTGTGGCGAGCATTGTATATATTAAGCTGAGTGATGTTATTGATTTATGAGTGGATTTAGCAAGTGGTTAGGCAGAGATTCAAGGCACAAGCAATAAGGTTCCATGATCAATAAGTGAATTTGTAACTTCACAACTCCGAGTGTTGACTAGTGAATTTATAGCCATTCAAACAGTTGCAAAAGGTGTTGCAGAAGGCACAAATTGACATTCAAATGGTGTTGGCTAACAATGTCCTTGAATTGATGGCTACACTTGATCTTTAGCTAGGAGAGAAGTTATTAGCATCATGTTCACCTTAGAGGAAAGCTTTGAATTTTTTTTTATCATGAATTGAATCATCGGGATTACTCGATATCATCTTGCTTTGGGCGACTCCCACTTGTTTACCACTATTTTTTTTATTGTTTATAAGAAATTGAGATATTGATTCTAATCCGATTCAGCTGTTTCAGATCATGGTAGACCAATCCTATGAACTACGCTTGATGACAAAGTCATCTACCGTAACAAGTTTTTTAATTTTCATCAGTCAGAACTTTTTATTTCCTTGGCGTCTTTCTTCGTTACTTGTCCGTGATATTGATATGCTTTCGATCAATAGCCTCTTGATTCTTGGCTCTTTTATGATTATGGATGAAGGTATAAATTTCAAAACATTGACGAAATAATTAAGCAAACTACAAGAAATATGATCATTGTTGTTGCAAAGTTACATTTTTTTGTAAAAGGTGCAAACTGTGACCATATTTCTTAAGCAGGGCATTTGATATGTTTGCGAATCTAGCCACGGAGTCTACAATCTAGACGAAAATTTTGTCACCCTTATAACGTTATTAAATTTGTCCATATTTGATGTCATTATTCTTTACCTACACAATTTTCTGTTATGTTTATTTTAAAATTCAATTGAATGCTTATTTAGAAGATTTCTAACTGCAGAAAAGCAATCCTAAATTTTATGAAACATTTGCACTTATGAAAGACAATTAAGTGAAAACATATTCATGAAGTTGAAGTTCTATTGGTTCAATCCACCTTATTAATAAAGCTTAATGGAAGAAAAAACCATCTAATTGTATCCTAAACAATAACAAAAGTTTATTATTAGTTTTATCGTAAGAATATCAAATAAACGCTTCAAAGTTTTCTTTAATAGTGATATCTTTGCAGCTGAAATCAACTCTGAAGCACCTACAGGGAAATGATAGTAATCTGAAAAATGCTAGAATTGCTGCAGCAGAGGCAAGAAATTCTGATCTTTTAGCTGAGAAGGAGAAGCTAGATAAGAATTTAGCTTCGAGTTGTCATTTTAGAGCAGTATTGCAGAAACAAGTTCAGAAGATGCTGATATCCAAAGACGGAAAAAACTAACTGCATCTAAAGATGAAGCTGAGAAATAGAAAATGGATCATTTATTTTTTAGGTCGGTATGGTTAATCATATTTAATGAAAAATCAAACTATAACTATAAAAGAATTTTGCTTATTTATTTTGCTCGTGCTAAATAGTTATACTGCAGTTTTCGTTTTTAAATAGCTGTATCCTATGATTGTCTAGAAAATTCATGAATTATTGCACCTTCAGCTAAAAGTAATACCTGAAAAGAAGTTCAAATTGATCAATACAACAAGAGTTGTGCCACTTTGATAACACTGATTCTTCATTATCCGTCTGTGCGAAGTGATGCTATTGGAAGTGAGCCAAGATGATTAACCCGATGATATCTATGTTTATTTCTAAGCTCAATTTGGCAGAAAAAAATGCATATATGGACTAGATATTCTTGCATACAATGTAAGAACGTTGCCTTTGATTTACAACTTAACTTGCTTTGTGCTTATATTTCCCAAAGAGAAAACTATACCGTTTATCATAATTGTTTTTCTGGATAATTTTGGCAAAATATCTAGTATAATAGGGTAGAACTACTTACTATGGTTTTAAAACAATGCTACATATCATGAAGTTGAAATGATTGGAACATGACTGTCAAAGGATGTGATTGACATCTGGGATGAAGACGAGTGAGGATCCATGACAATGCACTTCTTGACATGCTATATCCTTCACCAGTGAGAGCCATGTCTTAATCCAAGACAATGGTTTTCTCGTAACATATATTTTGTTAAATGATGTGCCATTGAAGTTCTTTGTCGAAGGCTTGTCAACACCTTTTGTTCACTTAAGCACATATTTTTTATCAGTAAGTCCTGCTGAGCTTGGAGGAGTATGGTTTTCTTATAAATCACTTAATTGTGGGCAGGATTTCTAATACAGCTACGACAGTGCAGCTTGTTTTGAATACAAACCTAGAAGAATCGAAGCTTTGTCTTCCATTGATTCACTTAAGCTGACCAATTAGCACCAATGTTAATGTGCTGAGGGAATCAAAGTAAGTCACCCAGAGAAAATGAAATGACTGGATCTAAACTCCTGGGATCTTGAAAGCATGAGTCATATGATTGTGATATTATTCTAAAATTATGAGGGCTTTCGGAATGCAAAAATGAGAAATGCATTATATACCAATCAATTCTGTATATTGTACCTGTTTTGTCGATTGTTCATTGACGCTAGCTGCTACTAGGCGATAGATGATGGGTTTCAGCAGACTTCTTATTTCTCCCAATCGTTTGCTACAAACCACTCCCTTGATCAGAGGACATTTGGTAAAATCCTATTAGGTTCAAAAGCTTTTCATTCCCTAAGTCCTGTAGTCGTCCTCCAAAATTTCTTATAACTTTTTTCAGGGCTGAAAAGAGAGTAAATAAAATTCATTTGGATATTAGGTCCTTGCATCTCATGAATATCACCATAACTAGTCATTGATAATTGCCCTTTAATTTCTTGTTATGATTCACAATCATTTGTTGCTTTTAAGCCTGTAATTATTTGTAAAGCATTTATCAGTAACTCTGAACTGACAAACTTGTAAAAATATTCATTGATAATCCTATTGACAGATGTGTTTATATACTTATTTTTGTAAATATGCATGTATTAGGATTTTAGTTGAGGTCTCTGAAAAGAAGTTTGAAATGTTTAGGTAATTTCTTCTAGTGAGGTACGCGTTAGAATGGAGTTTCGTGATATGAAGACATGCAATCATATGATACAGATGTTCAATTCTGATCGTTCGCGCATCACTGCAGTTGCCAGGCCTCGGCTTCAAGAAGCAATTACACCTTGGTTTAATTTTCTATATTAATATCAGCATGTCGTAGTTTAAGAGTCCAATAAACTGCATCATTTGGAGATAAATTTCCACTTTTTGTTGGTACTGATAAATGTTTACTGTAAAACCAAACAATGCTCCTTAAATATATTCTTTCGCCATCACCATGCACATCAGAAATACTGTGGCGGGCACATTTCAAATTAGATCTGTTAAGTCTCCAATGACGGTGATAACCATTAGTCTATGTTGTTGCCCAAGCTAAGTTAAATATATATTTTCTAAAATAGTAGTTCAAATATTGCAGATAACAAGGTTCTGAAATTAAATCTTGCATTTATTATTTAATTTGCTATGTCAAAAAAAAAATTGAGCCAAAATAGAATTCATAGGCTTATCAAATCAATTTTAGCTTAAATATTGGGTTTTTTTTTCTAATCAATCAAAAAGAACTCATTTCCTTATAAATATATTATATTGGGATTTAGGATATTCTTTATCCTGTGAACAGCTATTAATTAAGCAATTGACCAAAATGTTAAGTATATACTCACTAAATCTTAGCATCTGAAACTCAACTCAGAGATAACTATTTTTAGAATGGTCATTGGATATCCTAAAACTAATAAAATTTTATGCAAAACGAAACATCATGGTGTTGAGGGTAGATTGAATTCATGAGAAAATTGAATTATGATAGTCCTCCTTTTTATGAGATTTTCCTTAGTTTTATAGAGAACGTTGAGAATGTAAAACAATTAAATAGATATGAGTAGAAATTTTTCTTAAGATATTATTTTATTCAGCTAGTAATAAGTAATCCAAACACATCAGTACAACATCGTTATACACTCATAACACATGCAGAGTTTGCAAATAAGAAGCTTATTTAGAACAATAAAGTAAAGATGCTTTTGAATCTAACGACTCACCAGAAGCATGGAAATAAGATAGTTGTGATTCATGGAAATAAGCTAGTAATCCATAAGCTTGAGGATAGTTGTGATTCATTGGATTCACTGAACCTTGTAGATGTTGTGGTTGTTGAGGAGGATGAGGATAGGAGAATGGTCTAGAAGCTAAAGGATAGTTGTGATTTATAAAGACTGATATTTAGTAGTCTTGTAACTAAAATGCTTCATAAAGACTCCACACTAACCAGTAGATGTTAAATGGTAAACTTGAGATGCATTGAAAGTAAACACCGCTTCATGAAACGCCTTGGATTGATGAAGTGAGTTAATGCATTGGATGAAGCCAGCGACGCTTCGGTGAATGCATCAACGCTTCGGTTAGGTTTTTTTATTAATGTTTATAATTAATTTAGGGAGATGAAAAGTTGTAATCTCTCCCTATAAATACTATGTCGCCTCTAGCTTAAATCAAGAGAATCGAATTCAGTTTTTCACTTCAATCTCCTCTTGCCGTGTGTGTTTGTGTGCTTGTGAGATTGTGAAGTGATCCAGTTTTTAACAAACTGGTATCAGAGGAAGAAGATCCTTGCCAGAGTTGAAGGCGTCGCTGCCAAGTTGCCGTCGACGAACAAAGAGGAGGTACAAAAGTTACCAAGAGAAGACTTTGTTGAAGAAGGAAAAACAAAGGTGAAAATTTTATTTGGTTTCAATTACCAAGAGGAGGTACGAAAATTAAATTTGAAGATGGCAAACTCAAATTTAATTCTTTTTCAAGTTCCTAAGTTTACTAAAGAGAAATTTGAAAATTAGAGTATAAGAATGAAAGCCTTGTTGGGCGCTCATGATGTTTGGGATATTGTAGAAAATGGTTATGATGCTCAGGGGGAACCTGCAGCAGTTCAAAACCTCAGGAAAAAGGATCAGAAGGCTGTATCACTCATCCATCAAGCATTAGATGACACACATTTGAGAAGGTATCAAACGCAACTACCTCAAAGCAATTATGGGACATGCTTCAAATCACCTGCAGAGGAAGTGACAAAGCAAAGAAGGTTTGACTACAATACCTTCATGGAGAATTCGAAGCGATACAAATGAAAGATTCTGAGAAAGTGTCAGAATACATCTCAAGAGTTGCAGCAAATGCAAACCAGATGAGAAGACTTGGAGAAACTATAGCTGAGGTAAAAGTAGTTGAGAAAATCTTAAGATCACTAACAGAGAAATTTGATCATATAGTAATAGCCATTGAAGAGTCTAAAGATCTGGATCAAATGTCCATTGAAGAACTCATTGGATCACTGGAAGCACACGAGGAGAAGCTAAATCGACGGAAGAAAGAACTTGTCGAACAAGTTTTGCAGACAAAATTGAACCTGCAAGAAAGTGCTGAAAGAAGCAATACAAATTTCAGAGGACGTGGAAGAGCGAGAGGGCAAAATCACAATTTTGGAAGAGGAGGACGAGGTACATACAGTAATCCTCAAAACAATGCAAGCACGCCTCGTTTTAATCCAACAAGAGGTCGTGGTCAAGAAAGAGGAGGAAGACAACAATATCAATCGAGGTACGATAAGTCAAAGGTACAATGCTATACTTGTCAAGGATATGGACATATGTCAAGAGAATGCAACAATTTAAGAACTGATGCTAGGGCTAACCTCTCACATCAAGAAAACAATGATATAGTTGATTCAACTCTTTTAATTGCTTATAAAGATATGAAACAGACTGATAAGTCCTCGTGGTACCTTGATACTGGAGCCAGTAATCACATATGTGGAGAGAAATCACTGTTCACAGAGATGAACGAGAATGTCAACGACACTATTACCTTCGGAGACTCCTCCAAAATTCCTGTAAGGGGGAAAGGTAAAATTCTGATAAGACTGAAAGATAATACTCATTAGTATATCTCAAATGTCTACTACGCCTCTGACATGAAAAATAATATTTTGAGTATGGGACAGCTGCTTGAAAAAGGTTATACCTTTTATACTATTGAGCACAATTTGTATCTGAAAAAGAGTGCAGGAGTTATGGTTGCCAATGTACCAATGGCATAGAATCGTCTGTTTGTGCTACCAATACAGACAGGAGTAGCAAAATGCCTAAGGGCATGCTACAAGGAGTCATCATGGCTATGGCATCTGAGGCTAGGCCATATCAACTTTGATGGACTAAGGAGAATGTCCAAAAGCAGAATGGTAAGAGGGCTGCCAGAAATAGATGAGCAAAGTAACATATGTGAAGGATGTTTGCTAGGAAAGCAACCCAGGAAGAGCTTTCCAAACGAGTCTCAGTAAAGATCATCCAAGCCCTTGCAGTTGATACACACAGATATATGTGGGCCAATTACGCCAGAATCCTTTGGTAAGAACAAGTATTTTCTCTTGTTCATTGACGATTTCAGTAGAAAAACATGGATATATTTTCTAAAAGAAAAATCAGAAGCTTTTACATGTTTTCAAAAGTTTAAAGCATTTGTGGAGAAAGATAGTGGATACAGGATCCAAGCAGTAAGATCTGACAAAGGAGAGTTCACATCTAGAAACTTTCAAGAGTTCTGTGAAGCTCATGGAATACGAAGATTCCTGACGGCACCAGGATCGCCTCAACAAAATGGAGTTGTTGAGAGAAAGAACCGAACAATTCTGAATATGGCCAGAAGCATGTTAAAAACAAAGAAGATGCACAAAGAGTTTTTGGGCACAAGCCGTGAACTGCGCTGTTTACCTTCAGAACAGGTGCGAAACTAAAGCTTTAAATGGAAAGACTCCAACTGAAGCATGAAGAGTCAATGAGACATCTAAAGGTATTTGGTAGTATTGCATATGCTCACATTCATGATCAACATCGCACCAAACTTGATGATAAGAGTAGGAAATGTATTTTTGTTGGCTATGATTCACATACCAAAGGGTATAAGCTTTATGATCCAATTAACAAGAAAGTTTTTGTCAGTAGAGATGTAGACTTCGATGAGGAAGCTACATGGGACTGGAATGTCCAGGAAGATGAAAATGACTATGATCTCCTTCCCTCTTTAGAACAAGATGAAGATGAGGAAAGACCTCAACCAGTTACACCTCCGTCATCACCAGTGCAGAATGAATCTACTTCAGAAGGAAGTTCAAGTAATCGACAGATACGGACAAGGAGACTAGAAGACTTGTACCGAGAAATGGAAAGAATTGATGATGTCTCATTTGTTTGTTTGTTTGCAGATGTTGAACCCATTAGCTTTGAAGAAGCTGTGAAAGAAGAGAAATGGAGAAAAGCTATGGACGAAGAAATTACAGCAATAGAGAAGAATAATACCTGGGATCTGACGACTCTGCCAGAAGGGCATAAAGCTATAAGAGTCAAATGAGTGTTTAAAACCAAGAAAAATTCACAAGGAGAAGTTGAGAGGCATAAAGCCAGGCTCGTAGCAAAAGGCTACAAACAAAAGCAAGGTATTGATTATGACGAAGTTTTTGCTCCAGTTGCTCGATTAGAAACCATAAGATTGATCATCTCATTAGCTCCTCAAAATAAGTGGAACATCTTTCAAATGGATGTTAAGTCAGCATTTCTGAATGGATATCTTGAGGAGGAGGTATATGTTGATCAACCTCCAGGTTACGTGATGAAAGGAAATAAGAACAAGGTATTGAAATTAAGAAAAACACTTTATGGGCTTAAGCAAGCACCAAGATCATGGAACTGTAGAATTGACAAATACTTTCAGGAGAATGGATTTACCAAATGTCCATATGAACATGCCTTGTATCTGAAAAAGAAAAATGATGAAATTCTGATCATTTGTCTGTATGTAGATGATCTAATTCTCACAAGGAACAATATGGAGATGATTGAAGCTTTCAAGAAAGCAATGAATCAAGAGTTTGAGATGATAAATCTTGGACTGATGTCTTACTACCTTGGGATGGAAGTAAAGCAGACTAGTGAAGGTATATTCATCTCTCAAGAAAATTATGCAAAAGAGACTTTAAAAAAATTCAACATGAGCAACTGCAATCCAGTCAACACCCCAGTTGAAAATGGTGAGAAGATGTCCAAGTATGACGAAAGTGAAAAAGTTGATGCAACTTTATTTAGAAGTTTAGTTGGCAGTTTAAGGTACTTGACATGTACAAGACCAGATATTTGTTTTGGAGTTGGACTCATAAGTCGATTTTTAGAAGCACCAACTAAGACGCACTTGAATGCTGCTAAGAGAATTTTGCGCTATATCAAAGGTACTCTAAATTTTGGCCTATATTATAATGCTACTGATGATTTCAAACTTGAAGGATTTTGCGATAGCGATTGGGTCGGAGACGCGGACGATCGAAAAAGCACAACTGGTTATGTGTTTTTCACAGGCAATGCAGCATTCACATTGTTCCGTGTGCAAATAAATCAGACATTAGCGGCGTGATCAATAAAGATGTGTCCCATGTGGAAAAGGAACTCGTGACTAATCCAATGTCAACTAAACTCAAAGACCTTGAGAAAGGTCTTCTGATCTTGAGAGACAATTGGAACGTTACAAGAACAAAACAAGTGATCTTGAGGTGAAGTAAAGCTCCAGCAAAGGCACAAAGAATTAGAAGAAAAGAACAAAGAATTATTCAACCTACAGACAAGTTTCAGTTCTTTTTCTGTGGGAGAAATCGCAGACAATGAATTATTCAGTCACGTGGATACACAGAATGTATTGCCAGAAATGAATAAGCAAACTCGTCTTGTTTTAGCTCAAGCAAGAAGCTTGCACTCTAATGATAATTATAATGCATGTGAACGAGGCATTGACTTTGTATTTCCTAGTACGGATATTACTAATCAAAACATTCAGGTAGAGGATATTACTAGAAATTTGCACGGGCTAAATGATTTACTAAGAGAGATGGTGTTCAGATGTAACTCTGAATCTCAACAAGGAAATTATCAGTTCAACCAGAGAAATTGTGATGATATTGAAATTTCAAAAAAAGGCTAAATGCTAAAGGTTTTACAGCAGAGGAATCTGAACAAGTTGTAAAACAAATGGAAGAAAAGGACGTTAATGAAAATGAGTTTCAGTCTACATTTTCAGAGGAACAAGAGATAGCTAGACTACAACATTCTAACGTGGAGCTAGAAGATCTTATTTCCAGTCTTACGAAAGAGAACTGCAAATTGGATGAAGATTTGACTTCTCTAAACAAAGAATATATTGATACCTCTAAACACTTGCAAGATGCAGGGCGCGATTTGCTAATGCTTACGGGTAGCATGGAATTGCAGGCCTCTGCTCATAGGACTCCTGCAGGCAAGTCAGCAGAAAAAAAAAAAAACAGATCAATTGCTACTAATTTGAAGAGTAAAGTCCAAGGTCAGAAAGTTAAAATGGAGAAGCAGAAAATTGAAATTATAGAACTAAAACAAAAAACTACAAGAGACACAAAAGAGGTTATCAGAAGTGCTAGAGGAGTCAGACCTTTCAAGTAGATCGAACTCAACATTACAGGCCACAATTGAGAATCTTATAGAAGAATGCAGCTCTCTCCAGAAACTTACTGGAGAACTAAAGAGGCAGAAAATGGACTTGCAGCAACATTTCACACCTCTTGAATTTGAGTTGGATGAATCGAAAAAGAAGAGCTTGAAAAGAAGAGCTTTTTTTTTTAAGCAACTACATATTCCAGAATTGAAACTTTCCTCAATATTGGAAGACGTTGCATCAAAGGAAAAGTCACTACTGTCCCCAACTTGAGCGTATTTTTTTTTAAGATCACAAGGAAAATGAAGAAAATAGAGAAGGCACATATGTGGAACCTTTAATTTTCAGTCTTCTACTGACGAAATGTGGTGGCGCGTCAATAACAGGCAAAAAAAAAAGGGAATTCCAATTAGACTTCGAAGTAAGCAAATGGAAGAAGAATCACCCAAATCTTATCAAAAGAGTATAGACAAGATAGGTCAAGAAATAAAAAAATCAATCAAAGAAGAAGGTATGGCAGGGAACAAAAGTCTGCCTGGCAAGTAAGGGAGTGGTTTTGTAGACAAGACAAATCAAAAAAAAAAAGAAATGAAATAGAGGAATAAGAGGGGAACGTTGTTCCCATCAAGGAGGGCTTATATAAAGAAAGGCCAGCGAAAAAAGGGGAGAAGGCGAGAAGAGGGCAGAAGAAGAGAGAGACAAGCAACACAGAAGAAGGCGTAAGAAGGAGGAGAGGCTGCAAGAAGAAGAAAGAGGTAAACAAGGGGCAGTCTGCTTCCATTTTTAGGCCTAAGGTGCACTAAGCACCCAATGGCATCACGATGTACACATATGCACACACACACCATGCACCACCATGAATACACGATACTGTATTTCTTTCGGTTTGCTTCTCTTAGGCCTAAGGTGCACTAAGCACCCAGTGGCATCACAGTGAACAAAGAGAGAAAGAAAAAAAAAACAAATGCTGAGATGAGAAGAGGAAGTGATGCGTGAGATGGGTAAAAGGAGAAATAAAATATCGAGGTAAGAAGAAAGGGGAAGGAGGATGAAGATCAGGCGTTAGAATCAGGAAAAAGTGGAAGCTGAGAAAACAAAAAAAAGAGAAAAGAGGGGGAATTAGAAGGATCGACAAACCGAAGAAGACATGCGAGGGGTAATAAGATGAATACCTGCTTGAGTTTTCTGTTGCTCTTCTCTTCAGGCATCAAACTAACTCTGACGCTGAAAGAAAAATCTCTTCATTTGAATTAGAGCTAAAAAAAACTTGCTGCAGCTGCCATGGGGAAGGATGTACAGAAGCTCTGACTGGCCCCTAACGCAAGTTGAAACAAACAAATTGAAAACAAAACCGGGTTAAGGGAGGTGACTAAAGCAAAAGAAGGAAGGATAAACACATATTAAAACTTGTGTCTTCGAACAGACAAAAGGTTGAATGACCTAGAATCTCGTCGAAAGAAATTCGCCGTTATCCCACCTAAGCCGAGCAAAAAATAAATTAGCAGAAGCGCCGAGTCTTGATAGAAAAACTGCAGAAACCTTCAAAAACAAAAAAAACTGAGTTGTGGAGGAGTGGCAAAATCAATGAAACCAAGCCATGAAGTTCGAACAAAAAGTCTGCACCCGATTCGATCGTGCTTTCAGATTGAACCCGACTCAATCTGTCTTCAGTGTTCCACGAAATTTTTGTCCCTCCAGCCCCTGCCGTCGGAGATAGAGAAGGTTGAATCCATCATCATCTTCTCCAATGGAGGTAGCTAGCCGGGAGTCCGATCAATGTGGCCATCTCTTCCATGAACGAATCACCGAGAGCTTGTCTAAGGCAGCAATCGCCGATGCTACCTCCTCCGTCGCCGGGGATAAGCAAATCCCCCAAATCGGCTCCTGGCAATCCCTACATCATCTCCTCTGGCGTCGGTGAACGTCCACCAGCAAATCCATTTCAGGCGAGCTACTCAGCAAATGCTTAGTCGCTTCGCCCCCCAAAATTAGCACCGAGGCCACGTCCGCCTTCACCTGCGCCGCACTCCCCATACTTTCAATCACCATTCGTAACGATTGCCTTCTCGTTCCCATGGCCCCTGCCCTAATTTCACACGAGCGACCACCTCTCACGCGAGCGACCACTTCTACTAGATCTAAACGTCGCTGCTAAAAGCCGTCGCTACCTGGGACACGCCGCAACAAGCCAGCATCACCGCCACCTCTAGCCGCAGACAGCGCCTACGAATCTGCCGACTTTCGCCGCTTCCTCTCTTACGGCTCGAACAAATGTGTCCTGCCAGTATTTGCCGGCGAATGTTGTTGGATTTAAAACATGCAGATCAGATATCATTAATGCGCAGCGGAATAAACGCAACAGATCTTTTAACACAATAATTAATCAACTATCATGCGTTCTAGGATTTAAACTGAAATTAAACTGCGTACCTTTCTCCATCGCAGACGATTCTGGTGGGGATTGTAAGAGTATGCCTTTTCGCCCCTTTCCTTTGCCTTTCAATTTCTCCTCGATGATCAGAAGTAGGAAATCCGGAAGCCTTTCAACAGAAACACTTAATCTCTCTTTGATTAATCTTTTCTTTAGATTAATCGCTCTCTCTAGAAAACCGTGCGAGAGAGGTGAGAAAAAGATGTCGCCGCTTCAATTTGGAGGAGCCAAAATTGAAATTGCACAGTAATTTTTTCAAGTTACGTGCGTGAGAGGAAAAACAAAAAAAAAGTTTCCTTTTTTTTTTTTTTAATACCAAAAACGTGAGAGAGAGAAAATCTTAAATAGAATAAAATTATTATTTTATTCTAAACTTTCCATTTCTTACTCACGTTTTCGATTAATTAATTATAAAATATAATTAATTAATTTCTTTCCTTTTAATCCTCATCCACGATTAATCTTCCAAATAAATTTATTCCGGTTTCCTTTAAATCAATTAGAGGAAAGGGTGAGGGTTGACTAACCCATTCGCTGACCCACTTTTATATCCACCCCATCATCACGGGTCGGGCCCATTCTATCAGCGAATCAGATGTCGATTAGAATCAAGTTGGCTTAATTAAACCTCAAAAACATGTGAGCCACATACAGGGAAAATTTATCGCGATCAACAAAATTTACGAGCCTGTTACGGTCCGAAAACTTTATTATCGGAAATTTTCCAACAGTCTCCCACTTGGCTCATATGTACAATACAGGTTTAATGCAATTTAACAATTATTGATCAAAACAATACATCTAATCAACCAAAAGACTTTCATTGAATTAACTCTACCGAATCATGGCGGGCACACACCACTTACTATCGACATGCTTCCTTCCATGTATCACAGTAGAATCAACTCAACAAAACATTAAATATTGAGAAGATACATCAGTTCTCAATACAACTTTACAAGAGAAAATACTGCATTCCTCTATAACTTGTTTTTCACAAAACATTAATATGCACAAACAATATTGTGAAACAAGATTTCAACAAAAGCAACAATTTTATTGGAATTCCATAATAAAATAAAATTAATGTATCAAAACCTTGTACATGAGCATTCCATTACATATGCATATAAGATCAACAATAAGGTTAACAAGGCTTTTCAATTATGCCCATCTCTACAACATGTCTAGAAAATGTCTTGGGCGATAATCCCTTAGTTAACGGATCCGCTATCATAAGCTCAGTGCTTATATGCTCAATTGATACAACTTGCTTTTGGACTTCTTCTTTTACTGCTAGATACTTAAGGTCCATATGCTTGGCACCCTTAGTGTATCTATCATTCTTTGCAAAGAAGACTGCTGCGGTATTATCACAATACATTCTCAGCGGCTTGGCTATGCTGTCGACAAGCCCAAGTCCTGAGATAAAGTTCCGCAGCCACTTACATTGAACTGTGGCCTCAAAGCATGCCACAAATTCGGCTTCCATAGTAGATGCAGCAATGACTGACTGCTTGCCGCTTCTCCAGGATATTGCTCCCCCTGCTAGAAGGAACACATACCCAAATGTGGATTTTCTGGAATCCACACAACCGGCGAAATCTGAATCTGAGTAGCCGATCACCTCAAGTTCTTTCTGAGATCTTCTATACAAGAGCATGTGGTCCTTGGTGCCTTGTAAATACCTAAGGACCTTCTTTGCAGCTTGCCAGTGGGACATACCGGGGTTACTCTGATATCGGCCGAGCATACCAACAGCAAAACTGATATCCGGCCGAGTACACGTCTGAGCATACATAAGACTCCCGACCACTGATGCATAGGGAATACCATTCATACCTTTCTGCTCTAATTCAGACTGGGGACATTGCTTTCCACTGAATTTGTCACCCTTCTGAATAGGAGCTAACCCTGCAGAGCAATTTGACATATTGTATCTCTCTAAAACTTTAGATATGTAACTTTTCTGAGACAATCCTAACAGTCCTTGTGATCTATCTCGGAATATTTCTATTCCTATCACAAAGGATGCCTCACCCATATCTTTCATTTCAAAGTTATTTGAGAGAAACTTCTTTACATCATGTAACATAGATTTATCATTAGTGGCTAGCAATAGATCATCAACATATAGAACAACAATCATAAACTTGCTTCCCTGAACTTTCATGTAGATACACCTGTCAACAGGGTTCTCTACAAAACCATAAGCAGTGATGATATTATTAAACTTTAGATACCATTGCCTGGAAGCTTGTTTTAGTCCATATATTGATTTCTTTAATTTACACACCATATTCTCTTTTCCTGTGGTTTCAAACCCTTCAGGTTGGTTCATGTATACTTCTTCCTCTAAGTCCCCGTTCAGAAAAGCGGTCTTTACATCCATCTGGTGAAGCTCAAGGTCATAATGAGCCACCAAAGCCAAAACAATCCTCAAAGAGTCCTTTCTAGATACTGGAGAGAAGGTCTCTTTGTAATCAATGCCATCTTTCTGAGTAAAACCTTTGGCAACAAGCCGGGCCTTGTACCTTTCAATATTGCCTTTAGAGTCACGCTTGGTCTTAAAGATCCACTTACAGCCGACTCTTTTACACCCTTCAGGCAATTCAACAAGGTCCCATACTTGATTATCTGCCATAGATTTTAGCTCATCATTCATAGCATCAATCCACTTTATTGAATTGTCACTTTCCATGGCCTCATGGACTGAGACTGGATCCTTGTCAATGCTTAAGTCACATTCATTCTCAACTGAGTATACCACAAAGTCATCTGGAATAGCGGAGCGTCTTTGCCTTACAGACCTCCTCAATACTATTTCCTGTGGTTCACTCACGTTGTCATTACCTGTGACTGGTTCATTGGATTCACTTTCATTCAGTGGCACTGGATCATTTTCAGGTTGTTCCTGTGTGTTGTTGGACTGTACTACAACACTTGGGACAACTATTTCATTCGGGATGTCAGATGGAACTAAGTCCACCTGAACCTCCTGAATGTCCAATGTCTGTGGTTTCCCACTCCCACTGACCTCTCCAATCTCAATGAACCTAGCATTACCAGACTCAACAATCCTCGTACTATGGTTAGGACAATAGAATCTATACCCTTTAGATTTTTCAGGATAGCCAATGAAAAATCCACTGACTGTCCTAGAATCTAATTTCTTTTCATGTGGGTTGTATACCTTTACTTCTGCTGGGCATCCCCAAACATGGAGATGTCTTAAACTGGGTTTCCTTCCATTCCACAGTTCATAAGGAGTCTCAGGAACTGTTTTACTAGGAACCCGGTTTAAGAGGTACACAGCAGTCCTTAATGCATACATCCACAAGGATTGGGGTAAGTTACTATTTATAAACATGCTCCTAACCATATCCATAAGAGTACGATTACGCCTTTCAGCTACACCGTTTTGCTGCGGTGTATAAGGCATTGTGTATTGCGCACAAATGCCTCGACTTTCGAGGAACTTTGCAAACGGGCCAGGAATCTGCCCGCTTGAACCAACCTTACCATAAAACTCACCACCTCTATCTGATCTCACCACTTTTACCTTACTGTCTAGTTGCCTTTCCACCTCATCTATAAATGTCTTTAGGACATCCACAGATTGAGACTTTTCATGGAGAAGATAGACATAACCAAACCGTGAGAAATCATCTATAAAGGTGATAAAGTATCTTTCTCCACCCCATGACGGGATATCGAAAGGACCACATATATCAGTGTGTATCAACTCTAAAAGTTGACTGCTTCTTGTGGCAGGGCCCTTTGCTATGTGCTTTGATTGTTTACCCTTAATACAATCAACACACACACCTAAGTCACTTAAATCCAATTGAGGTATGATATTACATTTCATCAACCTCATTATCCTTTCTTTGGATATGTGACCTAGTCGTCTATGCCACAAGTATGCAGACCGTTCATCAGATGCACTACGTTTTAAACCAGAACTATGTTCAACAACAAACAGGGATTCAGCATAATTAACATCGAGATTGAAACGGTATAAATCATCAATTAAAGTACCAGAACCATAATAGTACTTATTTCTGAATAATGAAAATACACCATGTCCAATTTCAAAATTAAAATTCAATACATCCAGTTTCCCTAGAGATACAAGATTTCTAGCACAAGAAGGAACATAAAGACACTTTTCCAGATCTAGATGACAGCCAGTGTCCAAGATCATCCTGTAAGTCCCAATTCCTTCAATAGGTGCCTTCATCCTGTTTCCCATGAGCAGATACTGTTCAGCTCCTATTATGGGCTGGATCGAAAGAAATCCCTGTTTAATATGAGACACATGAGTAGATGCACCAGAATCTAACCACCAAGTATTATAAGGAACTTCAACAAGGTTGGTTTCTAAACATACAGAAATGTAATAAATACCTTTCTTTTCAAACCAAGCCTTCCTTTTAGGACAGTCCACCTTTATATGCCCTTCCTTCCTACAGAAATGGCATCTGGGTCCTTTGAAGTTAGGAGCATTGGAAACTTTAGCAATGCCCTTTCCTTTCTTTTTACCCTTATTTTTCCTTGATGGTTGACCTTTACTGCTATTGCCACTATCAAACTGTGCAAAGTGTATGGAGTGCCCTTTAGCTTTTCTGAGTCTCCCTTCCTCCTGAACTAACATGGCCTTTAATTCTTTTAGTGTCCACTTATCTTTAATGGTATTATAATTTACCTGGAACTGGCCAAATTCAGTAGGAAGAGATATCATAATAAACTGTACAAGCATACTTTCTGACACCTCCATATCTAAAACTTTAAGCTTTGCAGCCAAGTTTGACATCTCAGTTACATGCTCATGAATGGGCTTAGACCAATCAAATCTCTTAGTGGTAAGCTCAGTCATGAGGGATCCCACAATGGACTTATCAGCCAAGTCCGATTGTGAATGCTCTCTAATAAAAGTAAGTAATTCTCTTGCATTCATAGTCTTGGGTATTGAGGGTTTAACATTTTCTGCCATCGTCATTCTCATCAGCATCAGGCATAACTTATTCGATCTTTCCCAGGCTTTGAAAGTAGCTTTCTCTGCCTCTGTACTCGAATCAGTTATAGGTTGAGGCTGTGGTTCGGACAATGCCTGGTCTACATCCAATACACACAGGTGAAATTGGATCTGATCAGACCACTCGGCATAGTTCAAACCATTGAACTTTACTGAGGCATTCCCCAATGTATACAAGGTAGAAGAAGCTGCAAACCATAAAACATGCTCAACCTTAATTCTTTGAGTTAACATTAATTCAGATTCAGATTTTATAACATATATTAAAATGACCTGTGGGCAACACTTTAATACATAACTATTGAGATACCAGAACTTTTATCTTTTATAGATAACCAATTATGCCACAACTTGATGTGAATGTCACCTGTGGGCTAGCATCACACCAAGTGAACATAATGGTTAATCTCTCTAATTGTTTGTGATTATAAGCAATGGTTCACCTGTGGGCAACCTCCTAGCTTATAATCAGCAAACTTAACTGTTCAAATACCTTACTGTCATTCTATTAATTTTAAACAGTTGTGTGTACAAAGATTTAATATTTATAACATTAGAGCAAGGCCTCTGTGGAGACTAACATGCTCTCATTACAATAAATATTTAATCTATGTACGGGTTACAATTATGTATACTTAGATTTAATATTTATAACAACAGAGCAAGGCCTCTGTGGAGACTAACATGCTCTCTTTTCAATAAATATTTAATCTAAGTATGGGCTATTAATTTCTAAGTTTAAAATTAGTGTTTATAATCATTTGAAGCAAGGCCTCTGTGGAGACTAACATGCTTCCTATTCAATAAACAATTAATTTTAAACAAAGACATTAATTATGGAATATACTTCAATTCCATAGATCTTTTCCATGCAAATGTCTATACAGAATAATTTTTTTGTTTCATGCAATTTTCACTTATTAAGCGCATTACGGCCAGGCCGTTACAGTCATCACGGCCGTGACGCGCTAGGTATCGATACATGCAATTGCCGAGGCCGTTACGGCCAGACCGTGATGTACATCACGGCCGTGACCGTCTCGACGACAAAATTATTCAATCAGTAAATTTGCATACAATGTTCGTTTGCACTAGCATGCACCCTAAGTTTCATCATTGCAAAATTAAAACATTAAAACATGCAATTAACACAATTCTAGCATGAACCCTAATTTTACAACGATGAAAAACATGCTATTACTGAATCCAAGCATGCATAGCAATTAATTAGGTGTTAAAACCTCCCTCTGATACCACTTGTTGGATTTAAAACATGCAGATCAGATATCATTAATGCGCAGCGGAATAAACGCAACAGATCTTTTAACACAATAATTAATCAACTATCATGCGTTCTAGGATTTAAACTGAAATTAAACTGCGTACCTTTCTCCATCGCAGACGATTCTGGTGGGGATTGTAAGAGTATGCCTTTTCGCCCCTTTCCTTTGCCTTTCAATTTCTCCTCGATGATCAGAAGTAGGAAATCCGGAAGCCTTTCAACAGAAACACTTAATCTCTCTTTGATTAATCTTTTCTTTAGATTAATCGCTCTCTCTAGAAAACCGTGCGAGAGAGGTGAGAAAAAGATGTCGCCGCTTCAATTTGGAGGAGCCAAAATTGAAATTGCACAGTAATTTTTTCAAGTTACGTGCGTGAGAGGAAAAACAAAAAAAAGTTTCCTTTTTTTTTTTTTTAATACCAAAAACGTGAGAGAGAGAAAATCTTAAATAGAATAAAATTATTATTTTATTCTAAACTTTCCATTTCTTACTCACGTTTTCGATTAATTAATTATAAAATATAATTAATTAATTTCTTTCCTTTTAATCCTCATCCACGATTAATCTTCCAAATAAATTTATTCCGGTTTCCTTTAAATCAATTAGAGGAAAGGGTGAGGGTTGACTAACCCATTCGCTGACCCACTTTTATATCCACCCCATCATCACGGGTCGGGCCCATTCTATCAGCGAATCAGATGTCGATTAGAATCAAGTTGGCTTAATTAAACCTCAAAAACATGTGAGCCACATACAGGGAAAATTTATCGCGATCAACAAAATTTACGAGCCTGTTACGGTCCGAAAACTTTATTATCGGAAATTTTCCAACAAATGTCACCTAGAGGCCCGCCGTAAATTAACGCTTCATCACCCCTCCGTGAGCTCCTCGTCGAAGGCAATAAAAATCAGATCTTCAACACTTCTCTTGGGCTCGGATCCGGATCATTCCTCCACACAGTTGTAGCGGGATGGAAACCCACAAGAGTAACTTTACTCTTTCGTGGAGGAACATTAAAACAAAAGATGACAAAATAAAAAGCTAATAGAAATAAAAATGCGGCATATGAAAAATAATGTTTGACTAGTTTAGTCACCTCCCTAAACGATTCGAAATTGCTGATGCCATGTCTAGACAAATGTTGACTAAGAAGGAAGTTCTTAAATTTGATTTTCATAATACTAAAGGTCTCGATGCATCGCGACTAAATATTGTTTGGGAGGTACGTACATCGACGTTTAACGTCGGGACAGAACTCCTCAATATGGCGTTGCATCTGTCGAGGCGGAAGTATAAAGTTTTCAAATCAAATTATTCAACACGCCGCAAGGCTGAGTAAATTTCTAAAATCAATTATCCACCACGCCGCAAGGCCGGATAAATCTCCAAGTCAAATTATCCAATACGCTCGAAGGCCGGATAAATCTTCAAATCAATTATCCACTACGCCGCAAGGCCGGATAAAGTTCCAAATCAAATTATCCAGCACGCCGCAAGGCCGGATAAATTCCCAAGTCAAATTATCCATTACGCCGCAAGGCCAGATAAAATCCCAAGTCAAATTATCCAACACGCCGTAAGGCCGGATAAATCTCCAAGTCAAGTTATCCAATACGCCATCAAGGCCGGATGATCTTTCAAATCCAATATCTAACATGCCTTAAGACATTACAACGGAATATTGTTTGGGAGGTGCGTACGTCGATGTTTACCATCGGGGCGTAGCTCCTCAATATAACGTTGTACTGCCTAGGCCGGATATTACCCAACAACGCATTCCAATGCCAAACACTCAATGAATACAAATTGCCCAAGTGGATGAAAGCTCTTTTCTTTTATCACATATATGTCATGTCAAATCATGTATTTTCATCATGTTTATAAATGATATCGTTTGACTCTGTCTCTCTTATTTTGTTGCGTATCATAGATCTCTTAATCAAAGGTTCCCTAATTCTAGGGGTAATTAACAATGAGCGTTTGCGCTCATTGGAAGCCAGAACCCATTTAACAAAAAAGCCTTATTAATTTAAGGTGGATTTGAAACGGTCATAATACATTCCCAATGTAACAAAAATGACTCCACAAATTCTGGCACGCCCGGTGGGACCTGGCTTCTCCTTTCATCTTCGAGATCTATATTACGCTACACAAAATTTCATGCCCTTGTTCTTATACCTCTCTTGTTCTACGCAGCAATGGCGAAGAAGCTGAACATCTTTGTTGAGGATGCATCAATCATCATGCATGGAATTCAATTTGGCTCTATTTCGAAGGAGGACGTCGAGTTCATCTACCTACCCTTTACAGACTCTGAGAACATCAAGGGTGAAAGAAATGTCGCTCCAGTCATCAAGGTTAAAACGTCCTTGAAGGAAAAGAAGACTGCCACGAAAAAGGAAGAACTGCTAGTCGCTGCTGACGGGGGCACGTTCGGCAAAGAAGAGGAAGAATCATCCTTCACTGTTAACGGGGGCAAGATCCATCAAGCTGTATTCTCAAGCCCTGAAAAGACAAAGAAGCGGGAACGACAAGCCTTAAGGAAGAAGAAGGCTAGGCTTTCCAGACAAGGTTGCCTAGTCCCTGTAAGGCGTAATCATTCTGCTGCTAAGGTGGAAGCTGCCATGACAAACAAGTTTGCGCCGCTTTTGTCGGTTCTAAAAAATTCTAATTTGGTAGAGGGACTGCAACTGCGAACCAACATGCAGAACAAGCCACACCCAAAGCCCGAAAATATTACTATTCAAAAGACAACATCTCAAAGGATTTATGAGACATACAAAAAGGCTCAAAAGAATATGAAAAGAAAAGAAAGACGTTCCAAGATCAGCCGCAAGGAAACAGAGGGTCATGTAATCCACACAGTGCGGATGGTGGAACACGCACGA
This sequence comes from Costus lasius, assembly GCA_027563935.2. NCBI lineage: Eukaryota > Viridiplantae > Streptophyta > Magnoliopsida > Zingiberales > Costaceae > Costus > Costus lasius. The sequence continues at coordinate 10,930,850 of CM050449.1, forward strand.
GAGACCGGCTCTAATTCTGAGGAGGATACCCTTCGGACCATGACAAAGAATGCATCACAAAGCATTCTCATTGTTCATTCTTGGATTTTTGAATGAATATTCCATACTTGTTTACAGGAATTATTTTCAACATAATGCATATATTAATTGTAGCCGCTATCATTGATGGCCCTAAACAAATTTATCAATTAAATCAGCGTATATGTTCAATGTGCACTAGTATCTCAGTAATGATATAGCACAAAATTCATTTGCATATTTGGTCCTTACATCTCATGACTATCAGCATAACTAATAATTGATAATTGCCCTTTAATTTCTTGTTATGATTCACAATCATTTGTAGCTTTGAAGCCTGTAATTATTTGTAAAGCATTTATCAGTAACTCTGAACTGACAAACTTGTAAAAAAACTCATTGATAATCCAATTGACAGATGATATGCTTCAATTTTAAATGTTTGCTTGCTCCAGTAGTGAAAAGGCCATATATGTTATGTGTTTATGTATATATACACATATATATACGTGTGTGTATATATTTATGTTTGTAAGTATGCATGCATTAGAATTTTAGTTGAGCTCTCTGAAAAGAAGTTTGAAATGTTAGGTACTTTCTTCTAGTGAGGTAAGCGTTAGAACGGAATTTCGAGATATGAAGGCATACGCAATCATATGATACAGATGTTCAATTCTGATCGCTCGCGCATCACTGCAGTTGCCAGGCCTCCGCTTCAAGAAGCAATTGCACCTTGGTTTAATTTTCTATGTTAATATCAGCAGGTCGTAGTTTAAGAGTCCAATAAACTACATCATTTGGAGATAAATTTCCACTTTTCGCTGGTACTGATAAATGTTTACTGTAAAACCAAACAATGCTCCTTAAATATATTCTTTCGCCATCACCATGAACATCACAAATACTGTGGCAGGCACATTTTACCAAAGTAAAACTTAAATCATAATGGCCAACGTCACCAGTTATCGAGAAATAGTAAGTTTCATATAGGTGCTACCCAAAAAAAAGTTTTTTTTTTTTTGCAGGTTTAATAAGGCTGTATCTTTTTCAGCGAATTGTTTTGTTTCACAATGGCATTTTGCAAAAAATTAGAAGTGAATATTACCAATGACAAGTTTAACTGAGCTGGTAAATGAGAGTCTAACACAGCCCCTTTATTATAAAATACGTCTCTAGACTATGGTGAAACATAGTATTAAAGGAATATTTACGTTAAGTATAAACTTGAATAAGGAAAGTGAGATCAAGCTTAACTCAACCCGATCGGGTATGACCCATTGATTATTTTTTATTAAGCCAAATAGGGAATTCAAATTAGATCCGTTAAGTCGCCAATGACAAAGTGATAATCATTAGTCTATGTTGTTGCCTAAGCTAAGTCAACTATATATTTTCTAAAATGTTAGTTAAAATGTTAAAGATGTTAGTTGTTGATAACAAGATTTTGAGATTGAATCTCACCTTTATAATTTAACTTACTATGCCAAAAAAAAAAATGAGCCAAAAAAAAATTCATAGGCTTATCAAATCAATTTTAGCTTAAATATTAGATTTTTTTTCTAATCAACCAAAAAGAACTCATTTCCTTATAGGTATATTATATTGGGACTTAGGATATTCTTTATCTTGTTAACAGCTATTAATTAAGCAAACTGACCAAAATGTTAAATATAAATACTCACTAAATCCTAGCAATTGAGACTCAACTAAGAGATAACTATTTTTAGAATGGTTCTTGACACGATATCCTAAAACTAATAAAGTTTTATGCAAAACGAAACATCATGGAGTTGGGGGTAGATTGAATTCATGAGAAAATTGAATTATGATAGTCTCCTTTTATGAGATTTTCCTTTAGTTTTATAGAGAACGTTGAGAATGTAAAACAATTAAATAGATATGAGTAGAAAATTTTCTTAAGATATAATTTTATTCAGCTAGTAATCCAAACACATTACAATATCGTTATACACTCATAACACATGCAGAGTTCGCAAATAAGAATGTAAAGATGCTTTTGAATCTAACGACTCAGCAGAAGCATGGAAATAACAATAACTCTTGTGCCTCAATTTTTTTCAAATTATTATGGTGAAAAGCCTTGGAGCATGCCTTGGAATAGCTGACTCGAAAACGCCACGAGGGCAGCATTGCCCACTGAATTCCATAAACCTTGCGAGTGTTGTTGTTGTTGAGGTGGAGGATGATGAGGATAGGGGGGTGGTGGATAATAGTGACCCATTGGATGTTGATAATGATAGAGGTATGGTGGATATTGTTGTTGAGGATAGGGGGGTGGTGGATAATAGTGACCCATTGGATGTTGATAATGATAGAGGTATGGTGGATATTGTTGTTGTGGTGGTGGAAAAGAATGATGATAGAGGCATGGTGGATATTGTTGATGTTGAGGATAGAGGTATGCTTGAGAGTAGTTGTAATTCATTGGATTCACTAAACCTTGCAGACATTGTGGTTGTTGAGGAGAATAAGCAGCGTACGATCCATGAGTGGAGTAATAATTAGTATTAGGATTGTGGAATGGAACGTCCCTAAGAGAATCGGAATTATTAGAATAGCTGCGTGTGGCAGCACGCTGCTCTGCGTACTCCATTGCGCACTTGGCATGCACTTGGAAGATGTCGGGATCAGTCTTGTAGAAGGCGTCGGCGCCCAGTGCGCCATGGCAGATGTTGCACGCCGAGGTGGCGCTCGCCGCCACTGGAATGTCATCCTTCTTCACAAGGGTGGCTTTGTAGGTGACGCTCTCAAGCGCGAACGTTACCTCTCTGGGGAATTCCATTCTGATAATCTTGTGATTCCGTTGCCTCTTGGTATTAGTTTATTGCTACGGGCATGAATTTATGCGATTGGCCCGCTGAACTGTTCAGCTGAATTTTTCTCCGCACCGCGTCGATTCGATTTCACATGAGCCGGGTATTGACTTACATAGCAAAAAGACACTCCATTCTACAATTTCCATGCCAATTTCCATGCCAACTTACAATTTCCACTCCATTCTACAGATACTCTGTCTGTCTATCATAATTTCAGCTCCATAAGAGTTTGCCTGTGGCAGAAATTTCAACACTGCAATTTCCTTTCAACTTGCTTAATACAATTCAAATAATTTTTTTCTTGAGTTGCAAAGTCAACATTCCATACCTGGAAGTTATCATTTGGATTGTGCTAGTTAACGATCTATTTTTTAATAGGCACATCGCTGTTACGCCAGTTGACATCATTTAGTATTATGTAAGTGATAACTCATTAAATAAATTAATAAACTTATATGCATGCATACACCAGCTTTTTATTACTGAACAATACATGGAAGAATGAGTCCAGCTAAAAGTCAAGCGTTTCTTAAATTCTTTGTGCCGTATGGCAGGAGGAAATCTAGGCCTGGCAAAAAATTATACGATCCGCCAACACGACACGACACGACATGAGTTTTCGCGGGTTTGGGTTTAACATAATCGTGTTTCGTGTTATTATCGTGTCGACCCGTTTATGACACGCTAAAATTCGTGTCGTGTCGTGTCGTGTCGCGGGTTGACCCGTCTAACCCATATATAATATATATTATATAAAATTAATAATTTATAGATAATTTTAATATAGTGAGTTAAACAGGTTATTCATGTCGTGTCGTGTCAATCGTGTCGTGCCGTGTCATCTAATAACTTTATATTATAAATCGTGTCAATCGTGCCGTGTCGTGTCGTGTTATGTGACACGACCTATTTATTAAACGTGTTAATCGTGTCGTGTCGTGTCACCTGTGAAATAAGCGGGTCGTGTCTGTGTTTCGTATATTGACACGTATACATAAACAGGTCGTGTTCGTGTCAAGCACAATCGTGTCACGTGTCAAGTATGACACGACACGTTATGACACGTGAAACACGAATTGCCACCCCTAAGGAAATCAGAGGAAATCAGCTTTTCGACGGAAGAAGAATGGGAAAGCATTTAGATTCCACACCAACTTTGCTTTAGGAAAATAAGCGAAAAAATGTCATATCTTAAACTTAGACAATTCGGACTCATGACCTGATTAAATTAATATAAATATGATTTATTTAATTAATTAGGTCAAATTATCTAACACGAATATGATCCAAATATAATCGGGTTAATCCGATACGATCCGAATAACCCTATTGTTATTCATATTTTAAATATAAATAATAAATTAATGAAAATTTTATTAAAATTAATAAAACTTTAGGCTTCTACATGAGTCAAAATCTGGGTTAAAAGATAATTAAAAGATATTTGGACTTTTGAGCTAATAATGAGAGTTAAGTGAGTCTATATTTTAAATTTTTATATATAAATATATAATATAATTAGGTTAAACAGGTCAACCCGTTTATAACCTAACATGACCTAATTATTTTCGTGTCATAAATGGGCTGACCCGTTTATGACCTGAACATGATTATGGCTGACCCGAGCCCACCTAACTTCGTATCGAGTTGGGTCAGATTAGCGGGTGAGGTCAAGTTTTGCCAGGTCTATATACTCTACTTCCAAGTTAAAAAAAAATTCTTTTTTATTTTTTAATGGATGTAAAGAAAATGATAAAATACATATTAAAAATCAAGATAATTTTCTTCTGTTAAGATTTTAATCTGAATCACCTTTTTATTGTTCAAGTAGAACTTGAGCATACTCAATTTCTTAACTAAAATAGGTTATCCTCTTCGACGTATAAATTCGCACAAAGATCATCAAATTGTATGGCAATGGATATGATGAATGTGTAAGAGCTCTTCGTTGTAGGTTTATGGAAGAGGCTCAGATTTTTAGTTCCATAAATTCAGTAAATTAGTTCAATAAGGATAAGAAAAATTTCAATTCAGTAAAATTAGATAAATTTGATAATCGGCAATTACATAATTCTCACCCTCTTCCTCTAAAGCGAGTTGCTTGAAGGTTTGAAGTTTTAATATAATCTCAGAGTGACTTGGCCTATGTGCCCCTTTGATTTTTTTTTTTGGTTACTCCATTTATTGCCTTTGGGTTGCTTTAGGTGACTATGTTGGGGAAAAAGTTTTTAGGAATTTAAGAATCCGCAAATCAAAATCATCCAAAGTATGGTGTGATATGTGCACGGGACGTAATGTGCAGAGTTTAGGAAGATAACACAGGTTTCAAGATTTAGAAATTTGCACCATCACCAAGTGCAGGTTCCCTAGATTTTTAGAAATATGTGGATTCCTAAAAAATGCGCTCAATTATCCACCTAGTAATCTAGGTCATAGCCCTATCTCAATTTAGGGATCACTATAACATCACCATTGACTCAATATTGACCAAATAATCATCGGCTCATAATTGCTAAGGCATTGTAATATCATTGGAGAAGTGTCTTTATTCTTAATCCATGATATAGTTGCATAGTTATTTAATTAAAATTTTAAAAATCACAATACAATTATTTTATTTTTGTACCCCCTTATCATTATTTATTTTAAAAAAAATAACTTATTTATCTACATTTAGAATACTACACATGACTTTAATATAATAATAAAATAATTTTAATCAATCATAAATTGAAAAAATAAGAAAAAATTTATAATTTAAATAAAAATAAAAATACCAATTTTCATTTAGTTTATTATTAATTGTAACGCAGGAAACAAATAGAACTGAATAATAAATAAATTTAAACTTACATCAAGAATATTTGTGTTTAGATTATAAATATTTAAAATAATAGCATAACTAAATAATGAATAGTATTTTTTAAAATTAAAGTTTCTTGTAAACTTTTCTTCTCCTCTTAAATATTTTTCAATTACATTCGAATAGTTTAAATTAATTCTATTAAAATATTTTAATACCCGTTTATTCTTAAATTATTTCAGTTATCTCTCTAAATAGTTAATAACATATCTAATAATTCTTCCTTAAACATCTCTTCATTTCTTAAACTACTCACTCTCTCTAAATAATCTGTAATATTAGAATGATATAAATTATTTCTTTTAATAATTTCTCATACATGACTCTTGAGTATGAGTTGGAACAATATCTATATTTGAATTCTCAATGCAATATTTAGAGAAAAAAAATGAGAGATAACGTCCTACTTGTACACAAATGGAATTGTAATGTATTACCTATAATGGTTGTTTTAGGGTATGTTCTGTTGAATGGAATCTACGGTGGAAAGGATGGAAAGTGCGATGAATCTAGATGAAAAGTCATATAGATTCATCGCATTTTTCGCCCTTTCCAACGTTGGATTTCATCCAACAGAACATACCCTTAATGTGCGTGATTAAATATCCTTCAACCATATTAAGAGATCCTTATTATAGTGATAATATTCTAGATGATAATAAATCATACCAAATAATGGTGATAAATATTTATTATAATTTGTATCCATTTTAGATATTTTAGAATTGATAGTAATATTTTGCCTCATTGTATTATTTAGCAATAGTTCTCAATTCCCAAATAGTAGAGTTAAAATTTACCTTTAAAATACAAATAAACTTTTATATACTTAATGTGATGCTAAAATATCAATAATTGCATATTTTTAAATGAAGTTTGAGTCTAATATGAGTAAAATAATTTGTCTTATATAATAGTTAAATGTGAGTAGATTGAATCAATTTTCTATAACTTAAACTAGTTAATAGTAGTAAATTACTGTTAATATCTCTCCTCCCACCTACCATGTGCGACTAAACTAGTGCACTACAATCTCTTTATCTTATGACTTGACATTCTCATTAAAGTCACGACCTAACATATATATATATATATATATATATATATATATATATATATATATATATATATATATATATATATCTTAATAGATAGTATATGAGGTTAGTATAATAGTGGTATCATTTAAAACTAATTAATTAACTGAATGAACATAAACTAATATGACCTAATTTAAGATGTTTAAATTAAAGTTAATAGTAGTAATCTCATTAAGTCTTTATATATTATATTAATTTTTTAATGAACTAATAAGATCAGTTCATCCTAATATTCACGACCAAGAGGTACTGGATTCTCTTTCGAATAGGCCCTGAAAGGAGAAGGAAGACTGGAATGCTAACTGACGTATGTCTATTCTCCAATTCACTCAACTTGATCCATTTTAGAAATGCCCAGTGCTCCAATGTTCATCATCTATAGTCCTATTACCCTCTTACCTTCTTAGGAATAACTTAGTTGTAATATTATCTGTTATGACTTGCTTAATAGGTAAATTAAGCAACTTAGAAATTAATACTTTAAATTATTATATAAAACTTATGAAAAATCATAAAAAAATGTTTAATATAAATCTACTACTAGTTTCTTTCTGTGTGGTCTTTTAAGTTTATTTTTATAATGAAATGGTGCCTACTCAAGATTGAAAGAAAGTAAATTTATTTTTTAAATATTGTATATATTTTTTTATGATGCTGCTATTGCTTGGCATTTATTATTTTACTTCTTACTTAATCTTAGAGCATTTTCTTTTGGTTAGTAATTTTTTTCAAAGTATAGAGATGATACAAGTATTTTTGAAGTTATTTTATAGATGAATATAAAATTTAATAAATATTTTAAAAACTTATCTTCTTTATATTTTTTAGCTGCTATTATGAATCATAGAGTTAAATTAGTAGGTGTAAGATATTATAGAAATTTACAACTTGATGTGATTAATAATGAAAAAAACTAGGATTTCTTTCATATGAAATGTATAATATTTATAATTTAAAAAATAAAATCCTCCAATAGCTCATCTAGTTACTTTATCTATCAGTAATAAAAATATTACTAATAGTATTTGATATATTTTAAATAAAAATTATTTCAACAAGTGGATCTCCCCTTTGATCTTTGTTATAGTATGTGATCTATTAACTCCTCGAGCTTTATAGTTGCATCAGAGTTTTGTTCTAATCTATGATGCTAGAGAGACGAGAAATCCAGTTGGACGAATGAAAAAAGAATTGAGACATGCGTTTGTCTCAAAAAAATTGTTCAAGAATCAAGATATTGTTGCTGTTGAGGAGGAGGGGGAGGATAGTGGTATGGTCTATAAGCTTGAGGATAGTTATGATTGATTGGATTTACTAAACCTTGTAGATCTTGCGGCTGCTGAGGAGGAGAAGCGTATGATCCACGAGCAGAGTAATTATTAGTGTTAGGATAGTGGAAAAGGAACGTGCTTACGCTTCCAGTACCGCTGGGAGTGTGCAGACGTCAGAAGAGAATCGGAATTAATAGAATCGCTGCGTGTGACAGCAAGCTGTTCTGCGTGCTCCATTGCGCACTCCGCATGCTCTGGGGAATGCCATTCCGATAATCTTGTGATTCCGTTGCTAGTTGGTACTAGTTTATTGCTGTGGGCATGAATTTATGTGACCGGTCAGCTGAATTTTGCTTCACACCTTCATGGATTGATCGATACATGCACGATTAACGCGTTGACCCAGTTCTGCATAGATATTAATTCGATATACACAAAGATTCATAGCTTTTCATAATTAGATACCTTTTGTTTCCAGATAAATTAAGCATCTCAGAACCCGTTTTCTACTGTTGTAAAACTTTGCAATAAATAATACGATGAATGGCTGTCGTCTTCCATCTTTTTATATTAATTATGTAAAAAATCGTTCAATCTAAATTAAATCTATTTATAAATAAAATTTATATATCAATCTAATATAATCCATTTAACAACTGTCATTTATTACTGGAGGGGAAGAGGACGAAATCAACTTCACATGAGCTGACTAATGACTTCAGCAAAAGAAAATTCCATTCTACAGTTTTCTATCAACTTACTGACTACTTCAAGGTTGTGTTACTGTTTTGGCTCCATTGGTGTCACGCCCCGGTCGGAACGGTCTAAAAACAACGCTTATCCGTTGTCTCAGGGCCGTCCGGCGGAACACCGGAACGCAACTGCGCTAGGGTTTCCGGACCGAATTTTGTCCCCAAATTCAAAACCCTAGTTCCCGCTCACTTTTCTTCCCTCAAATTACAATTCACTCAATGAAGGATAGGAAAACCCTAACCCTAATTCGAGAAATCCGGAAAATCAAAATACCTTAATTTGATTTTGACCCGAGAGTCAAAATCCCACCGAAAATCAATCGATTTTACTGTTCCAACTCGGCCGCCGAATCGTTCGTGCTGACGTCACGCTGACGTCAGCCGACGATTAAATCCTTCGCCGCGAAATCGTTCTCCGGATGACGTCACGCTGACGTCAGCACGCGAAATCGATTTCGATTTCGAATTTACGCCGCCAATTTTGACTCCTTCCTCGCTTGCGTCACACTGACGTCGTCGTCTCGAATCGAACGCCGAAATCGTTCGATTCGCGTCGTCTTCCTCGCTCGTCGAACGCGCGCCTGCGTTCGACGCTACCGTCGCCGGAGAAGATTGACGACAAGGGGAAGACACCGCCTGTGTCTCGCCTCGTCGCCGATCGTCGACGACCTCGCAGCCGCCTGCTGCCGAGGTTCGTTGCCGCTGTGCACCGAAGAACACCGAAGCAGAGGATCTCGCCGGAAAACACGAAAAGGCAGAGAACACCGGAGAAGATAGGGAAATTTCACCTCTTATTCACGTTAGAAGGTTACAAAAACCCTAACTCTCGCCGTCACACGTCGACGCTCTTCTCGTCGCACGTCGCTCGTTCGCTCTTCCTCACGTCGGCGTCGCCGCCGCTCACAATGCTCGCTCGCCGGTTCTCCTCTTTCGCCCGCAACTTCCAGCATCCCCTGTGCTCGCTCCCTTCGTCGAGCTTTATAGGGAAGAGCCGTTGTCTCCCCTCCTCTGTTCTGCGCGAGGTTGAACGAAGCTCTGCCGCTTCGTTCGCGCGCGCCTGCGCGTGGCTGGCCAGTCGTCTTCGCCTTTGTCCGCTTCTTCCGCAGCGCCTAGAAGACGCCGCCAGCCCTGTTCGCACGCGAATATGCCGCGTCTCGTTGAAGCTTCGTCCGATCCCTCCGCATCCGTTCCAGCCGCGCGTGGATCTTGCCGTCTCCGAGTTTCGTCGACGCCTCGCGTCTCGTTTCTGCGTCGCGCTACAGCCGTCCGCGCTGCAGTGATTCACAAACCTCGGTCAACATCGAATGTTGACCGGGTTTTTCCTTTTTGGGCTTGGGCCACCCCCTTGGGCTGAACCGGGGAGCCCAGGGCCTCACAATTGGGAATACAGGCCGTGTGTCACGCCCGCGGACCAGATGGGTCCCGGGCCGGGCTGGACACAGTGAATGGGCGGGCGAAGCCCACGATCGGGTGGAGGCCCAAGCGGCAGCGCATGCTTCGGAGTAGGATCCGGACGAAGACGCGATGGAAGCAACGGCTTCCCCGTCCCGAGGTGGACGGCGGGCACAGAGCAGGCGGCTGGCAAAGCAGGCGGCGGCGTCACGTCTCGTCGGCGGTAGAAGGCTGTCGGCGGCTGGAGCTGATCAAAAGGAGGCGAGAGGAGCGGGTGCTCCTCCTCTCTTCTCCCCCACTTTCGGAGAGCCCTCGGAGCAGGGGCTCGGGCGGGCAGCAGGTGCGCCCGGCGGACGGTGATCTTCCTCTCCCTCCTCCCCCTCGGGCGGCGGCCCCGCGATGGGATTCTGGTGGCAGCATGCTGGGACGAAGAGGGCGGACGGACTCGCGCGGAGCGAGAGAGTGGCGGGAGCTTCGTCGGAGGCCGGCGTCCAGAAGGGACGCCGATGAGGCTGAGGGGCAGGGGCGGGTAGCCCTTGCCCTGCCGGTGGTCTTCCGGTCCGGCGACGGCGGTCGCGCACGCTCGGTGGCGAACGGTCGGAACCAGCGCGGGACGCACGATGATGACGAAGAAGGAAAAATAAAGGGGCTGACGTGGTGATTTGTTGACCCCTATTTTGACCCAATATTGGGCCGGGCATCACACCGTGTGTTAGGTCCCGGTTCAACCGGTCCGGCTCAAAGCCAATGGGCCATGCACCAACCCAAGCCCGTGTACGGAACGCGATTGGAAGAGCCCGAATTGGGGGCATAAGCCGGTCAACGTGCGATGTTGACCAGGCGCATTCGGGAACTAGTCAGCAGGCGGACGCGGCGATGCTGTCAGACATCTTCACGAAGCTTGGGTGCGAGCTATGCGCCTGGAAATACGGACGACGACGTCGTCCCGGGAGAAGAGGACCGAGGATTGGTGAGAAAACAGGATTCGGGGACGAAGCGGACATGGCTTCATCCTGGAGATGCGGTTGCGAGCGGCTTCATCGGGCGCGGACAAGGAGTGGAAGATGCGGAGCTGAGGCGGCGGCGCTCCAGGTTAAAAGTAGCAGAACAGGAGAGACGGGGGCGGAAGAGAGCATCGGTGATCGAGTTCTGAGCGAGAGCGTGTAACGGCGTTGAGAGGCTTCGCCGACGAGCAGAGAGAGAGCGACGAGAGGTCGTCGGCGCAAAGGAACGAGGGTTTTTGTAATCTTTGCTGAGTAAAGAGGAAATTTTCCCTATCTTTGAGTTCCTCTGTTTCTTCCGAGTTCATCCCCTGTTTTCACGCGTCTTCACGACGTCCGACGACGGAGGCGCTTCGGTGTTCATCAACGCGTCGACGACAAGCGTAGCGGCGTCCTTGGCCGGCGACGAGAGTAGGGGCGACTCCGGTCAGCGGTAAAGCGAAGACGCAGGCGGGATCTCTTTCATTGCCAGCTCCTTCCTCCGGCGAGCCACGAGCGAACGCAGGCGTGCGCTCGCGCTGCGAAGACGACGGCTTCGAACGCGTTGGGCGTTCGAAACAAGGAGAGTCAACGGTCAACGACGGAATTCGGATTTCGATTTCGAAATCGAAATCGAATTCGTCGCTGACGCAAGCGAGGACGTCAGCAAGGGAATTTCGCCGCGGCGAGATTTCGATCGGAAGGCTGATGTCACGCCGACGTCAGCAAGGGTATTATTTTGACTTCGGTCAAAATCTGATTTGAGGTATTTTGATTTAGGGTTTTTCGATTCTTTTCCGGTCTTCTCGAATTAGGGTTAGGGTTTTCCAATCCTTTTCGTGCGAATTGTAATTCGGGGGATAAAAGTTGAGCGGGGAACTAGGGTTTCGAATTTGGGGACGAGATTCGGTCCAGAAACCCTAGCGCGATCACGTTCCGGGGTTCCGCCGGACGGCCCTAGGAAGCGGATAAACGCTGTTTCTAGACCGTTCCGACCGGGGCGTGACAACAGGTATCAGAGCTTAAAGTGATCCAGCAACATGGTGAATCAAGGAGATCGCATTGCCCGGATCGAGCAGGTGCTCGGTTTGACTGGGAACAGCAAGGATGCGGTGGTTCCTCAGGTGGAGGACATCCATCGCACGGTAGAGGAGCAAAGGTTGCAAATTACTGCCCTTCAACAAACTTTGGCTGGAATGGCTGAAGCCCAGCAAAATTTTGAAGGGATGGCGGCCTTACAACAGTAGGTGACAACCTTGCAAGGACAGGTAGCAACCTTGACGACACAGTTAACCAACTCCATGGCAGCACAGCAGCAGATATTAGCAGATCTTGCGGTGACGCGCATGGCACTGGCGCAGGCACAAGGGGGTGGCCCTACAGCAACCAGGACGGAGTATGGGGCTCACAACGGCAACGGGAAGGTTCGTACCCCAGAACCTGCAATGTTCAAAGGGGCCAGATCTGCAAAAGTATTAGGTAACTTCCTTTGGGATATGCAGCAATATTTTGAGGCTAACCATGTCACAGATCAGGAGAAGGTGAGAGTGTGCGCAGCATATCTCTCAGATGATGCAAAACTCTGGTGGAGAACCAAAGTTGATTCGACATCAGAGGCGGCTAGTTGGACATGGGAGGTGTTCCGAGAGGAACTGCGACAGCAGTTCCTTCCCGGAAACTCGGTGGACGAAGCACGAGAGGCGGTGGATCGACTAAAGCACACTTCAGGGACGACTTTTTAGAGAGCACAGAGGTCGCCTCCGAAACGACCATCTCCACCCAGACCTAGAGCGCCGGAGAGAGAGAGGCTCTCTCCCCGACGGAATGGAGGACAACCGGCATGGCAGGGGAATACTCGACTTGCAGAGCGAGGGCCGGGTCAACTGAGACCAATTGCCTGCTTCTTGTGCAAAGGACCGCACCGGATACGCGACTGTCCAGACCGATAGCGGGGTGAACGCAATTGCAGCGATTGTGCATCGGGAGCTAGCTGAGAAACCGGCGGTGGTGCATGACGAGGAACCAGTAGAGGCCCGCCTAGGAGTTGTGCGCATTGCCTCAGTGGTCGCAGGAAGATCATCACCGACCCCCGCAGAAGTAGAGCTGAAAGACGCAGTCGACAAGGACAATGTTGAGCAAAAGACGAGTTCCGGAGATACAAAATCTCCGGAGGAGAAGAAAACGTGGAGGCAAGTAGTGGAAGAAAAGGCTCCACCGAAGTCCTCGAATTCTTCGGATACAGAAAGGGATGATATGCCTCAGCAGGTCCAAGGGAGGTATTGGCCCTCTTTAGCTGACCCTATAGAGTATGAACAAAGACTTCAAAGCTATGAGGCTGCCCGCCAGCAAGGAAAGAAAGAACGGCGAGCGCGGGCCTAAGCGCCCGTGCCGGACATCGAGGGCGATGTCCAAATTGGGCCGGGGAGAATTGTTAGGCCCCGGTTCAACCGGTCCGGCCCAAAGCCAATGGGCCACGCACCAACCCAAGCCCGTGTACGGAACGCGATTGGAAGAGCCCGAATTGGGGGCATAAGCCGGTCAACGTGCGATGTTGACCAGGCGCATTCGGGAACCAGTCAGCAGGCGGACGCGGCGATGCTGTCAGACGTCTTCACGGAGCTCGGGAGCGAGCTATGCGCCTGGAAATACGGACGACGACGTCATCCCGAGAGAAGAGGACCGAGGATTGGCGAGAAAACATGATTCGGGGACGAAGCGGACATGGCTTCATCCGGGAGACGCGGTCGCGAGCGGATTCATCGGGCGCGGACAAGGAGCGGAAGATGCGGAGCTGAGGCGGCGGCGCTCCAGGTTAAAAGTAGCAGAACAGGAGAGACGGGGGCGGAAGAGAGCATCGGCAATCGAGTTCTGAGCGAGAGCGTGTAACGGCGTTGAGAGGCTTCGTCGACAAGGAGAGAGAGAGCGACGAGAGGTCGTCGGCGCAGAGGAACGAGGGTTTTTGTAATCTTTGCTGAGTAAAGAGGAAATTTTCCCTATCTTTGAGTTCCTCTGTTTCTTCCGAGTTCATCCCCTGTTTTCACGCGTCTTCACGACGTCCGGCGACGGAGGCACTTCGGTGTTCATCAACGCGTTGACGACAAGCGTAGCGGCGTCCTTGGCCGGCGACAAGAGTAGGGGCGACTCCGGTCGGCGATAAGGCGAAGACGCAGGCTGGATCTCTTTCATTGCCGGCTCCTTCCTCCGGCGAGCCACGAGCGAACGCAGGCGTGCGCTCGCGCTGCGAAGACGACGGCTTCGAACGCGTTGGGCGTTCGAAACGAGGAGAGTCAACGGCCAACGACGGAATTCGGATTTCGATTTCGAAATCGAAATCGAATTCGTCGCTAACGCAAGTGAGGATGTCAGCAAGGGAATTTCGGCGCAGCGAGATTTCGATCGGAAGGCTGACGTCACGCCGACGTCAGCAAGGGTATTATTTTGACTTCGGTCAAAATCTGATTTGAGGTATTTTGATTTAGGGTTTTTCGATTCTTTTCCGGTCTTCTCGAATTAGGGTTAGGGTTTTCCAATCCTTTTTGTGCGAATTGTAATTCGGGGGATAAAAGTTGAGCGGGGAACTAGGGTTTCGAATTTGGGGACGAGATTCGGTCCGGAAACCCTAGCGCGATCACGTTCCGGGGTTCCAATGGACGGCCCTATGAAGCAGATAAACGCTGTTTCTAGACCGTTCCGACCGGACCTAAACCTTGACCCGTGACAACCGCAGCTAATACCTGCTACTCGCGCGGGTGAAAAACAAAGCACATTCAGCCCCTTTAACCCGCTTGACTTGCGGCCCACTTGACCGAAAAAATTTCCTCGGCAGCTTAGGCAGTATATTTAAGTTTTATTTAAAAAAAAATTTTATAATTTTTTTTTAAAATAATTTATACAACCACGAGAGAGAGAGTCTCCTAATCGCATAAGGAGGATGAGATGTCTTCTTGGCTTCTTGAACTCCTTCTTTGGCGTGAAGTCTCTTCACCCACGAGAGAGAGCGTCGAAAAAGAGAAGAGGCGAGCGATTCATTCGAACGTGAGGCGTGCTACTCGAATTGGAAAAACCAATTTCCAAAAATAGTAAGCCACCACTCCATGCGTTTACGCATTCATGAACCAACCGCAAAACCCTTCTCATGAACCATGCGCTCATGTGATGAGCCGGTTCAATTGAATTTGGTTCAAAGACCAAATCAAACCAAGCGCTGATCTAGATCATATAAAATCAAATGGCTCAAGATCTAACCACACATCTCTTGATGCTCTTGATCTCACCGATCTAGCATCCAATCTCTCGATCGAAGCTTACCGATCTCAAGCCCTAATCAATCAAACATGATCAGACCAGATCTCACTTACAATCAGAGTGTAAACTCCTTTAAACTGAACCAAAACAATTCAGTCCACACGATCTGACATAAGTAAGCCATATCATCAAATTGTGCGACCCTAAGGGTTTCCTTTAAATGTCAGTAACGATAACTTACGTTATCACGATCAGTGAGGGGTATCTAGTAACACATCACTGTCTCCCGATATAAAGGAAAGAGTCTTCCAAGACTACACCCAAACCACAGCACAAGTGTGAACCCAATTCACTAGGCATACATGTTTCCTTTGCCACTTGATGTTCTCGTTGGACAAGCGTGTCAAGCCTGTAACTCCAACATGATGAGAATGATTAGATCAGATGAACATAGTCATCTGGGTATGACCATACACTTTCTCAATCATCTCATCCAGGGGGCCCCTATAGAACATCACACTCCAAACAAGGAGACGGCAATCCTATATCTATCACTAATGCCCTAACATGACTCATGCTCATTATCCAAGATAGCCTATAACCATTATGTTTCAAATGATATTGAACTACCTCAAAATAATGTCAATCATCATTTAGAAACACAAGTGATCTCAAGTCAGAGGAAGTATGCCACTTGCTTGCATATAAGGATTATTCACATTGTGACAAGCAATTGAACATCCTAAGTAGGGTCTATCCAGTACATCCAATGTACCCATGAGTCTACATCTTATTCTATGCTCGAAGCATCCTATAAGATTAGAACACATATTAGTCTCAATCATATCAAGGCTGTCTCATGTTCACCAAGATATCTCGACTAAGGACAAAACTGCATGTCAGCCAAGCTGAACAGCATTGAGACATTATTCAGAAGTATACATATGGCAGCAGATAATGTAACAACCTGAATAACAACCATTGCCTTTATAAACATAGAGTTTATACATGATACTGATATAATCCCAAGGCCTCAAACATTAGCCTTAAGGGCATACCCCAACAATCTCCCACTTGCACTTAATCTAATGGTTGAGAAATCTCAAACCCATATTATTACAGTGCTTCTCATGCTTCTGCTGCGCCAGAGGCTTTGTAAGCGGGTCAGCTAGATTGTCATCTGTATGAACCTTACAGATTTTGATCTCTCCTCGATCAATGATCTCCCGGATCAAGTGAAACCTTCTCTGTATGTGCTTGGACTTCTGGTGCGACCGTGGTTCCTTTGCTTGTGCTATAGCTCCAGTGTTATCACAGAAGATAACCAATGGATCTGCACTCGAAGGAACAACACCAAGTTCCTGAACGAACTTACGAATCCACACTGCCTCCTTAGATGCTTCCGAGGCTGCAACATACTCGGCTTCTATTGTGGAATCAGCAACAATAGATTGTTTGAAACTTTTCCACACCACTGCTCCTCCATTCAAGCTAAAAACATAGCCTGATTGCGATCGGAAATCATCCTGGTCAGACTGGAACGAAGCGTCAGTATATCCTTCAATACTGAGTTCTTCCTGACCTCCATATATCAAGAACATATCTTTGGTCCTTCGAAGATATTTCAAAATATTCTTGACTGCAATCCAGTGTGCCTTTCCTGGATTACTTTGGAATCGACTGGTCACGCTTAACCCGTAAGCGACGTCTGGGCGAGTACACAACATCGCATACATAATGGACCCAATAGCCGAAGCATAAGGCGTATTGTCCATTTCATCTTTCTCTGTCTGTGTTTGTGGACACTGACTCTTTGAAAGATTCAGACCATGTCTGACTGGAAGATATCCTCTTTTAGAATTTTCTAAATGGAATCTCTCCAGGACTTTATCGATGTATGTACTCTGGCACAGCCCGAGAAGCCTCTTAGATCTATCTCTGTAGATCTTCACACCTAATACATAGGCTGCTTCTCCTAAATCTTTTATCTGGAAACATTTTCTTAACCATGCTTTGACGGCATGCAGTTCAGGAATATCGTTTCCAATGATTAAGATATCATCGACATAGAGGACTAGGAAAGTAATCACGCTCCCACTAAACCTCTTATATACACACGGGTCATCTTCATTCTTGATGAAACCAAATTCACAAATTGATTCATCAAAATGAATATTCCAGCTTCTCGATGCTTGTTTAAGTCCATAAATGGACTTCTTTAATTTGCATATTTTATGACGATCTGATGGATTGATGAAACCTTCAGGTTGTGTCATATACACATCCTCTTCTAGTTTTCCATTAAGGAAAGCAGTTTTCACATCCATTTGCCAGATCTCATAATCATAATATGCCGCTATCGCAAGAATAATCCGAATAGACTTGAACATGGCTACAGGAGAGAAAGTTTCATCATAATCTATCCCGTAGATTTGTTTGAAACCTTTCACAACTAGCCTGCCTTTATAGGTAACCACGTTACCATCCATGTCAATTTTCCTTTTGAAGATCCACTTACAGCCTATAGGGATTACTCCCGGAGGCGGATCAACCAAATCCCAGACTTGGTTATCTGACATGGAGTCCATCTCGGCTCGCATAGCTTCAAGCCATCTCGCTGATTCCGGTCCACTGACCGCATCCGCATAAGTGAGGGGTTCATCATCAATGATGTAGACTCCGTCATAGCGCTCAGGCTGTCGACGGATCCTTCCCGATCTTCGCGGTTCCCGTGATATATGAGCCTCAGGTTGTTCAATAACATGTTCTAGTGGCTCAGGCTCATCCAACTGTGCTTGACTACTTTGTCCTTCTTCTGGATTCTCATCCAGCTTTATTTCTCTCCCACTGGCCTCTTGCAGAAGAAATTCCTTCTCAAGAAAAATAGCCGTTCGAGCAACAAATACTTTGTTCTCTTTGGGATCGTAGAAATAATAACCCTTAGTTTCTTTAGGGTAACCGACAAAGATACATTTATCAGATCTGTTCTCCAGTTTCCCAGAGGCGAGCTTTTTGACATAAGCCTCGCAACCCCAGATTTTAATAACTGTCAAGCTCGGCTGTTTCCCATACCATAACTCATATGGAGTCTTTGAAACGGCCTTGGATGGCACTCGGTTTAGTACCTTTGCAGCTGTTTCCAGTGCAAATCCCCAAAAGGAGTAAGGTAGAGTAGCCTGACTCATCATAGAACGAACCATATCCAGTAAGGTTCTATTTCTCCTCTCGGACACACCATTCCATTGCGGTGTTCCTGGCGGAGTAAGCTGTGAGATAATCCCACACTCCTTCAGATAGTCAGTAAACTCTCGACTCAAATATTCTCCACCTCGATCTGAACGAAGTGCCTTGATATTTCGGCCTAGCTGATTTTGTACTTCATTCTTGAACTCTTTGAACTTGTCAAAAGATTCACTTTTATGTCTCATTAGATAGACATAACCATACCTACTGAAATCATCAGTAAAGGTAATGAAGTATGAATAGCCACCTCTGGCATGTTTACTAAATGGCCCACACACATCGCTGTGAATGAGGTCAAGTAAACCTGAAGCCCTTTGACCTTTATTAGAAAAAGGAGACTTCGTCATTTTACCCATTAAACAAGCTTTGCATGTATCAAGCTCCTCATAGGAGAATGATCCCAGCAGTCCATGTTCATGCAACCGCTTAATGCGCTTCTTGTTAATATGGCCTAAACGACTATGCCATAGTAAGGTGCTGTTATCAGCATACTTGGCCTTCTTATTATCAATTTGTTGTACATAACATTCCATGTCCAACATGAATAACCCATTGTTAATTGACCCAGTAGCATAAACAATATTATCAAAAGAAATATAACACTTTGAAATCTTGCATTCATAGGAAAACCCTTTCCTGACAAGAGCAGGAATAGAGATAATATTCTTAGTTATGCTCGGTACAAAATAACAATTGTCCAGTTCTAATACAAGACCAGATGGTAATGAGATGTGATATTCTCCTACAGCAACAGCAGCAACCCGTGCCCCGTTTCCTACTCGTAGGTCCACCTCATGCTGTCCCACCTGTCTTCTTCTCTTGAGTTCCTGTACATTTGAACAAATGTGAACTCCACATGCAGTGTCCAACACCCATGAAATAGAAGAAGATAGCATGACTTCAGTCACAAAAATACCTGAGCCAGAAGCGAAAGAATTGCTTCCCTTCTTATCTCCTTGGAGCGCTTTACAGTCCTTCTTCCAGTGACCCAACTGGCCACAATGGAAGCATCTGTATTCCTTTGACCGCTTGACCTTTTGTTTCAGAGCCTTGTTGTAGGTCTTGACAGGGGCTTTGCCCTTCTTCCCCTTCTTCTTGTTCCTAGAAGGAACGATTAGGACAGAGGTTGAAGGCTTTCCCTTCTCATGAGACTGAGTCTGCTCAGTAGTCAAGAGCATGTTCAGTAACTCTGCCGGCGTACAGTCGATCTTGTTCATATTAAAATTAATGATGAATGGATCGAAAGAGGCCGGGAGAGACTAAAGAATGATGTCTACAACAAGCTCCTGATTGATGGTATGTCCCAGTTTCTCTAGAGCCTCCTTGTACCCAATCATCTTGAGCACGTGAGCTCCCACTGGACTCCCTTCAGTCAGTTTGCTCTGAAAGAAAAGTTTAGTCAAGTTGTAGCGTTCAGTCCTTGCCTGTGCAGCATACAGCAGCTTGAGATTTGCTATTATTTCAATAGCAGATAAATCTTCATGCTGACGCTGCAGCTCAGGCGTCATAGACGCAAGCATCAGGCAAGCGACATCAATGCTATCATTGACATGCTTTTCATAAGCTTCCCGAACCGCCCTTGCGGCGTTCGGAGCGGGTTGAGGCGGTATTGCCGTCTCGAGGACATACAGCTTCCTCTCAGCCTTAAGAACAATCTTAAGGTGTCCGTACCAGTCTGAGAAGTTTGGCCCAGCAAACTTCTCCCTTTCCAGTAGGGATCGCACATTGAACGCTGTGGTGTTCGTTGCTGTAGTAATCTACAACAATGCAAGAACAACAAGGTCAGTATCAATGTTAGAATCAATCCAGGACTTAAGAAAGATTCTTTTCTCACTATTTTATCTGACTGAAAAATCCAGTAAAACAGTCCGAAAGAGTAAAACTCTTTTAGTGAGATGGGATCCAGTTTTCATACTTGGTCTCCGCGTCCCGCTCAGGCGAGATAAGATGCACAGAGAGTACAAGCACTAATCTCTGGTAGGCAATCCCTGCCAATTGCCAACCCGTGCGATTCCTCTTCATCTGGGCAATCCAGCAGACTGTGCCAACTGAGTTGGTACAACACAGTCTCTGATCCCACCACCACGTGCTATGCTGAGCAACGAGAAGCGATAAATCCCTTCTCTGTAACACGCAGGTGTAATCACACACCGTCTGAAGATAGATGGGCGTGCCCACTGAGTGGGTACAACACGGCCCCAACGATAGTTAGAACAGTGAGGTTTCGCGTCAGAAGGCTATCGTGCTTGATATTTAACGTTGGATTTTAACGGTCCTTTTATCTTCTTACTATCATTCAAATCCTATGGTGATAGCAGAAGAATAAATCATGCAGTTACTAAATTACTTAAACAGTAAATAGAAAGCATGATGATCTTATGTGGTAAACGTCCATTAAGCCTAAGTTAGACCTTAATTAACTTAAGTCTTCACTTGAGCTCTTCACGGGTCTTTAGCTGGCCCAACCCTGGCCCCAAGCGCCCACTGCAGCTCTGGTGCGCCCACCAGGAAATATGCGCCAGTCCTAGAGTCGAACCCTAGACCTCCCACTGGTGAAGCCACTTGCTGCATGCGCCTCTGCCAAGTGTGCACTGTGCTCATGTCTGATGAAATTACAATTTAATCTATCTAGACATGATTGACACGCAGGTCAATTACACTTTATAAATTAATTAAAATGTGATGCGCAGATCACAATAAATAATTTACAATTTAATCCAGGCACGCAGGCCCCAGCACAGCACACATTAAATTTGGGCAGCCCACATAAGATTAAATAAACACTCAATCATGTTATACAAACAACATGTGATCCAAACAAGAAAATAAAATTTTTGAAAATCCCATTGGCATCAATTTTATTTTCCTTATGTGCCCTACTACCGTACAACGGTCCATTAATAGGGATTCACTCATCATACCTAGTCAGACCCACTGCCCTTGCATGCACCAAGTCATAACCGACTTGAGTCGACCTTATGGTCAACAATGCATGCCTTAAGGGCTGAACGTCCTTCATGAGTTCTGGCAAGCGGGTGTGACCCCGGGCCTTCATCATGAGCGTTCACAGAGCGTCTCAATCAGACATCGCTACACGCCCTTCTACAGTCGACCTATAGCCACCTGATGCTTGCGCATAGGTGCTATCTGGTCGACCCATCTAGGCTGTCAGATGGTCTGATCAGACTGTTGGGTCTAGACTGGACGATGACTTCAACCCTAATAACCCGTCTAAGATTTTAAAGCAGGCGCTTAGATCTAATGAGGGGCGCACAAGATAAGTTTTGTTTTGACAAAAACAACAACATGCACCAATCATCATACATGCGCCAACAAGTAATAAACATACATCTAGTTTCGCATGATGACCTATACCTTTAGATCTAGTCTTAAGCGCAAACAAGGATCACACAATAAGCAATCATATAACATACAGCAACATGCCCTCTGATACCAATTGAAAGTCCCCAGAAGGGGGCGAAACCCTAATATGCGCAGGTAAAAATTTTGCATAGCGGAATCTAGGGTTTTCTAGGATCGCATGCATGAATATATGATCAACTTCTCTAACTTGTATGGATCAAACCGAAAACATACCATAGCCATTTCTTGGATGGCGACTTGGAAGCAAGAGGGCGATGTGGCTCTCCTCCAAAGGTGACGCACACAAGATGAATGATGGCCACTCCTTGTCGATCTTTGTGCTAGCAAAGTTCTCCAAGTCTCCTAATCGCATAAGGAGGATGAGATGTCTTCTTGGCTTCTTGAACTCCTTCTTTGGCGTGAAGTCTCTTCACCCACGAGAGAGAGCGTCGAAAAAGAGAAGAGGCGAGCGATTCATTCGAACGTGAGGCGTGCTACTCGAATTGGAAAAACCAATTTCCAAAAATAGTAAGCCACCACTCCATGCGTTTACGCATTCATGAACCAACCGCAAAACCCTTCTCATGAACCATGCGCTCATGTGATGAGCCGGTTCAATTGAATTTGGTTCAAAGACCAAATCAAACCAAGCGCTGATCTAGATCATATAAAACCAAATGGCTCAAGATCTAACCACACATCTCTTGATGCTCTTGATCTCACCGATCTAGCATCCAATCTCTCGATCGAAGCTTACCGATCTCAAGCCCTAATCAATCAAACATGATCAGACCAGATCTCACTTACAATCAAAGTGTAAACTCCTTTAAACTGAACCAAAACAATTCAGTCCACACGATCTGACATAAGTAAACCATATCATCAAATTGTGCGACCCTAAGGGTTTCCTTTAAATGTCAGTAACGATAACTTACGTTATCACGATCAGTGAGGGGTATCTAGCAACACATCACTGTCTCCCGATATAAAGGAAAGAGTCTTCCAAGACTACACCCAAACCACAGCACAAGTGTGAACCCAATTCACTAGGCATACATGTTTCCTTTGCCACTTGATGTTCTCGTTGGACAAGCGTGTCAAGCCTGTAACTCCAACATGATGAGAATGATTAGATCAGATGAACATAGTCATCTGGGTATGGCCATACACTTTCTCAATCATCTCATCCAGGGGGCCCCTATAGAACATCACACTCCAAACAAGGAGACGGCAATCCTATATCTATCACTAATGCCCTAACATGACTCATGCTCATTATCCAAGATAGCCTATAACCATTATGTTTCAAATGATATTGAACTACCTCAAAATAATGCCAATCATCATTTAGAAACACAAGTGATCTCAAGTCAGAGGAAGTATGCCACTTGCTTGCATATAAGGATTATTCACATTGTGACAAGCAATTGAACATCCTAAGTAGGGTCTGTCCAGTACATCCAATGTACCCATGAGTCTACATCTTATTCTATGCTCGAAGCATCCTATAAGATTAGAACACATATTAGTCTCAATCATATCAAGGCTGTCTCATGTTCACCAAGATATCTCGACTAAGGACAAAACTGCATGTCAGCCAAGCTGAACAGCATTGAGACATTATTCAGAAGTATACATATGGCAGCAGATAATGTAACAACCTGAATAACAACCATTGCCTTTATAAACATAGAGTTTATACATGATACTGATATAATCCCAAGGCCTCAAACATTAGCCTTAAGGGCATACCCCAACAGAAAAACCACGGGACCTAAGTCCACTTAAACCTTCCACTAAATCAATTAATGGGTATTATAAATCTTCCTAGAACATCTAGGAGCATAACCACATCATCAAATATAAACTTGGATAACAAACAACTATCAACATAAAGTTGGAAGTAGGTGCAGGAGAGGAGGAAAGTTCAGAAATCATCAAGATAACAGTCTCGGTTCTGGGCTGACTGCAAGAAACTGAGACCTCAGTTCGACGATCCGACCATTCAGACTGTAGAGCACTGAATCACGAACTTTCTTCTAAAATTTTAGCCCGATCCAACGGTGAACTTCTTGCCGACAGCCAATATACGCAGGATGCCCTAAGTTCACAGCTTCCCCTGAACTTTCTCCTCTCTGCCTTTTTCTTCATGTTAAGTGGCTCTAACCTTGCGGCGCTCTTCTGCTCTCTTGGTTTGCGCACCTCTCACTTCTTCATAGTGAAATATATACGTATGCCAATTAGAAAACCTAATTGCAACAATACGTGTCATTATTTCACTTATCCATCCACGATAGTGTGCTGCAATCCATGTTAGCTGTATCCACCATAAGTGTGCAGCAATCCACTATAGGTTGTATCCACCATATGTGCAGCAATCCACTATGGGATGTATCCACCATGTTTGCAGCATGTCCACCATAGTCTGCAGTCTATCCATGATAGCTGCAGCAGTGTCCATCATAATTTGCAGCATATCCACCATCTTCTGCATATCGTGGATAGCATATCCATGATTTTCTGCAGGCTATCCATGATCGTGGACAGTGTGTCCACGATCTTCTGCAACGTATCCACGATGTTCAGCATCGTGGACAGTGCGTCCACGATCTTCATGTCCATGATCTTTGCAGGAAATCCATGATCTTTTGCAGGTTGGCCATGATCTTCTGCAATGTATCCACGATGTCTACAGGCAGTCCACGATGTTGGGTGTCCACGATCTGAGCTGCAGATCCACGATGTGAGTCATCCTCCATATAGGAGGGAAATCCACCCAACAAAAAGCACATCACATCACACACACAAGCGACCGAGTTACACGCGTCGAGAAAATGAGAGAAGCCGCCTCGCTCGAACAAGCAAAGGAGAGCGCAAGAGGAGCGAGGAACCACACGTGCCTAAACACGGGGTCGAAGGCGGAACGCGCACACATAACCAACACAACATGGCGTTGCCGAAAAATATAGCAATGCCAGAAAACATAAACAACAAAGGAAAATAAAACATAGAGGTTTAGAGGTTACCTCGCCAGGACTCGAACCCACTGGCTCCATCTACCAGCATGTGTTGCCAGCTTGGAGATGCATCATCGCTCATTGCTGCCTTTTCCTAGACAAGCTTGCTATTGCTTCCCAACGAACGAAGCCTATCGCCCCCCCCCCCCCCTCCGCATGTGCGTCCAAGCGGCTTCGGAAGTCCAAGTGTCACCGACCACCACGCCAGCCAGCTCTAGCCATGCAGCCGCCACAATGCTAGCCTAAAGCCTCATTCGCTTCATCTGCCGCTAGTCAAGACGCACCACAGTGTCATCTTTGCAGAACAAGTGCTACCACCGACCTTGTCTGTTGTGCCTCGGATCTGCCTCTGCTCCGCATGCCCCACGCGTCGAGCATCCCACCGACTGTCAATCACCTGATGTCAACCGCCACTGCATGAGCGAATGTCATTCGCCGCCGAACAATGACTGCTGCCTTTGATTGAACAACGTCCGCCGTTGATGTCGCTTGCTTCAGTAAACCAAGCCCCAAATCTTGATTTGAGCTGATTTTGACTAGGTCAATAGTCTAATTCACCGGTTAAAATTCAGATTTAACACTAGTTATATTTAATAATTTAATGATATTCTAAAATTAATTCATATTATATTTCTAAAATTAAATTATAAATTATATATTTATCTTTATTTTTAAAATTTAATTAAAAAATTATAAATAATATTATTATGGTACTTAGAGAAGCAGTTGGCCAAATAGGCTCTTACTAACTTAAAAATAGTACTCAAGTGATGAAGAACTAAGGGAGGATAGAAGTGTATTATAAAAAAATAAATTACTTCAAAGATGAATCTTCATAAAATAAAATCATTATTCTTTATTGAATTATAACTTTTCTTCTTTGGAAGTGAAACTAATTTTATTAATTTTCTCTTGTTTATTCAAGTAATCAAGAGAATGATGTTTCCATCTATGTAAATAATCTTATTTAGTTACTACACGTAAATCTGATAATCAGATTTATTTACACAGAGGAAATTACTAAGAGAAAAACATAAACAATACTTTTTTTAAAAAAATAAAAATATTAACATATTTAAATCCCAAGCGTAGACTTGTCATTATCACATCATACAAATGAACAAAATGATGGATGTAATTAATAGGAGAGCGACTTGTTTACAAGCTCAACCATAAACGACCTGACTGTAATTTTGAACATTTCAATTGCACAATTTTTCTACGAAATGGTCTACAGCTGACGAGAATGACGTTTCATTTTCCACGCAACTTCCTCTGAAAGAAAAGCATGTCATTTACACTGTACTTTTTAGACTAGAAAAACATTGAAACAATAGAAGAAAAAGGAAATTAAAATGAAATTTCTAGTATCTCCTTCCTCCTTTTTTTTGTTTTTATATTTATAAAATTAATTTTAATTTATAAATGTCAATGACTTATCCTTAATCATTACAAGCCAAATTGTATGAATATCTGGAATGAGATCAATAAATGAAAAAAAGCACTTGCACATATTTAGAATTCTAATAATCTGTACTACACAATTTATACTACATAACAACAACAAGAATACATACTTACATTTAGAATTCTAATATACACAAACTAAATTTCTACATGATCAATATTAAGTGGAATAACACCATCTGAAAGATGATGCATTTCTATAGAGGTTTCTCCATGGTTTGTCCCTCCATCAGATGAGCCTGGTGCGACCTTGCTCGATTCCAAGTTTCGTTTTCCACTAAGCTTTCTAGACGTCCAAACCCTAAAACTTTGTCTTAAGTGTTCGAAGGACATAGCTCTGGTTGTTCTAGCCCCATTTGACATCAATAAAGAAGCTCTAAAGAGTAGTAAAGTTATACTTGAAGTGCACCAGGTGAAGACGAAGAGTGGTTCAAAATAAACCCAATTCATGCTCTCTACTTTCATCTCCTTTTCTGAGGCTATGGTGTTAGATAATGTAATGGAGAACCACTTTTCTTCAAGTTTCTTCAGTGTTCCATCCTCTGCTAACATCAATATAGCTTCTGAGAAATCAGAAGATAAACTAGAGTCTTTTGCAAAAGCCTAAGTAAAGAAAAAGAGTAGTTAGTAATTAAATGAGTGCATATAGAAGCTTAATTAATGATGCAGAAACTTGTGAAAAGCAAAAGGGGAACTTTCATTAGTCTCTAGTCTTAGAGATTGATGCACTTACAAATCCGAACCCACCAAGCATGTGTGTCTCTCCAGTGACAGTGTAATTATCGAACATGGAGAGGAAATGCCTGAGATATGGTGTCTCAAGGTAGGCTGCTGAGATGTCTCCTCTCTTGAATGCCTCATTGTAGTATTCCGATCTCTGAATCCTTTCAATACTTTGATTCTTGTAGCTCAAGACTTCTTGAAGGTATTCCAGCACAAATGCATCTCCATCATAGCCAACTCTACTACCTGCTGGCACTGGTTCAAGCTTCTCGGTGACAAATATTGAGCTAAGGTTCGCAGTGAAGGTAGTTGTCAAGATCAGCACCAGTATGAGCCAAGGTATCACTATGGCTTTAGTATAGTAACTGTAAACCTTGTCTACGTGAAAGAAATAAAGAAATTAATATCATGTAAAAGATAGTGGAGAAAGTCAGCCAATGAGCAATTAATATCACACAATGAGAAATTGTTGTCGACTCACTCACCATATGCAAAAAAGATAGTGGAGAAAGTCAACCAAAGTGTAGCTCTTAGTTGAAGCCACCAATTGCCATCAAAGTCAGGATTACACCCTCGTTCAAGATACCAAATAACTATGGCATTATATACTAGAGTAGATAATATCAACAACCACACTTGTTTTGTGAACGGTGTTATGAGAATCCATGGTGAGAGATTACGTTTGATTGGAACCACCATGGAAAGGCCAGACGAGAGAAATGGCACTGTAAATGAAACATTAACAGCGCGTTTAGCCAGGCTTGTGACATCTCCCACCACAGCGTCGAATTTCTATAAAAAAAATGAAAATCCATTTGTACATAAATGAACAAAATTTCTACTGCGTTGTAAAATAATAAATCTAATGTTGAATACACGGGGTAATAGGTACCTTTAACGGAATCTGATTTACCATATCATCGTAGGTACCGTTGAAGGGAATGAATCTATAAACCAGATCATAATCCAATAATTTCACGGCCTCCTTGAAGACATCAATGCAGAATCCTGTCACCTTCACCTTTCCACTATGGGCATCGTATTCTACCTTCACGAATTCGTGAAAGGTAGCAAGAGTAGGTACCCCAATATTTAACATTCCCCATCCGCTTGGCATCTTCTCTGTGCGCCCAGGCCAAAAAACTGGAAGCAAAGCGTCCACCGTTAACCCAGTATGACCTAAATCACCCTCCTGTTCAAAGAAACCTAACCCCTCCAACCAAAAACCTAATTCCCTATAGCTCTTCCCTACTACATTTAGAACTCGAAATGTTTGGTTGCCTCTCCTATGTGGTGCATCTGATCCTGCTTTACTGAAGTTTATAAACCCACTTAAACCCATGAAATCTCTTGAACGGATGCCTTGCAGTAGCGTCATACTCCTATTACTAGTCTTAGCTGCCGCAGCATGAGCTATGGCGCCGACTGCATCATACGCTAGGGCGGCCTGCATTCCCGGCTCCTTGTGGAACGCAGCGGAGAAGTTGCGGTAGAGGCTGGAGGTTGTGTTGAGGTAAGTACTAATGCCTATTACGCCTTGCATGTGAGTGGAGATGAAGGTTGGGCTGAGCGTCGAGTCGAGGAGTGAGGTAACATCGTCACTCAGTATCCAAACATGACCTTTTTCCATCATCCGGAGATCCTTTGCCGCCTTGAACAGCAAGCCAGTGAGCTCCGGTGAGGACCGAAGCACGACAAACACTTTGGATAGCTGTTGAGGGATCTCGTCTAGTTTTTGGTAAATCATGGATGTTTTCTTAGGGACGGTGAGCATTGGTGGGAATGCTATTTGGTGGTCAATTTGGACGCCATTAGCTCGGACGGCATTAGAAAGAAGTCCAATAATCCCGGAGATACTGCCATAGATATCATCTTCATAGATAACTATGATTCTCCTCCATTTGTATGATCTTATGACGTCAGCAAGGCAGTGCATCTCACCGGAAGTTGGGTAAGGCATTTGGATCAAGGAAGGTAGTTGCGGTGAAAAGGCTAGCGTTGTTGTAGCCAAAGAGATAATAGGCAACCTTGTAGAATCGCCGACTTTTGCCAAAGTTGCAACTTCCGGCCATTCTCCGGTGCCAATGATTGCTTCTGCTCCCCAGTTGATGAGATCTCTAGCTGCACCCACAGGCTAGAATTAGTGCAAAGAATCCAGGTCAGTGTAATATTGTTAGGAATAATAGTGAATTACCTGTTGCGGTTATGTCAAGGAGATCATAGCTGCTGCTTAATTCAGTAACATTCAAGAAAATAGGTGAATAAGAAGAATTGAAGTGACGGGTTGCAATTTCAATTGCCAACTTCTGCTCTTTGCCGATATATGAACTGGTGTTAACTATCACGCCAACGTGAACTGCTTTGGCAGAAATGATAGTGAAGAAGAAGGAGAAGGAGAAGGGCACGAGAGAAGCAGCATGTCTTGAGAACACTCGCACACGGTTGGGCCTCATTTGTTGACATGAACTACCCATTATATCCAGAGAGCCGGAGAATAACAAGCTCCCTCAGAACACATACTTATTTATAGGTCATAAGTATTGAATTATGCCAAGTATCTCGGAAGAGAAATTAAGGAGGAAATTTCAGCTCCATAAGAGTTTTCCTGTGGCAGAAATTTCAACCCTGCAATTTCCTTTGAACTTGCCTAATACAATTCAAATAATTTTGTTCTTGACTTAACATTTGGATTGAGCTAGTTAACGATCTATTTTTTAATAGGCACATCGCTATTACGACAGTTGACGCCAATTAGTATTATGTAAGTGATAACTCATTAAATAAACTTATATGCATGCATACACCAGCTTTTTATTAGTGAACAATACATGGAAGAATGAGTCCAGCTAAAGTTCAGCGTTTCTTAAATTCTTGGTGCCGTATGACAGGAGGAAATCAGCTTTTCGACGGAAGGAGAATGGGACAGCATTTAGATTCGAACTCCAGCAACTTGCTTTGGAGGAAAAGAAGCGGAAAAATGTCAAACTCTACTTCGAAGAAACTTCGAAGAAGAAAAAGAATTCTTCTTCATTTTTTATTGGATGTAAAGGAAATGATAAAATACAGAGTAAAAATCAAGATAATTTTCTTCTGTTAAGATTTTAATATGAATCACATTTATATTGTTCAAGTAGGACTTAAGCGAAAATTTTTCCTAGGCAGAGTCCCCACCTAGGGATCTTCGGTGGGAGAAAAGCTAGCCATAGATATTGCCTTGAAATCTGTATAATCTTGACCCATCCAATGTTGTGCAGGTATGCACAAATTGTAAAGCAACATCAACGTTGGAGAAAGGCCCCGTTGAAGATTCCTAGGCGGAGGAAATTTTCTCGACTTAAGCATACTCGAAATTTATATTATTTTATTTATGTGCTAATACTTATATTTTTTTTAATATATTAGTCAGGTTTGCAAGTATCTGTTTTACTATATCTAAAATTTGATCATTATTAGGGTATTATAAGATCAGATATGTAAATTTTATTCGGGTAACTATATATATAAGTTGAAATTTCAGAGAATAGATATTTAAGTTGAGTATTTATAGGGTTCGCGTATTAAACGGATAATTAAATTTTTAATAAGATAGGGTACAAGTAGATATTCTAAAAAATAAATAAGTAATTATTTAGGTATGGACAATAGAAAAGTAATTTGGATTAGAGTACTAGTAACATAAAAAATATGAATACCCTATCATTTGTTATCCCTAGTTAAAGCTTCAGTTGCCACCTAGTAATCTCTATCATGGCCTTTTCAATTTAGGCATCACCACATCATCATTGTTGACTCAATAATAACAAAGAATCATCTATTCATAATTGCTAAGGCAATGTAATATCATCGGAGAGTTGTCATTATTCTTAAGATATGATATTATTGCATAAATTTAAAAATCACAATATAGTTTTTTTCATTTTTATTCTCCCTTATTATTATTTATTAAAAATAATTAACTCATTTATGTAAAATTAGAATACTACACTTGACTTTAATATAACAATAAAATAATTTTATACATTGTACCAAGCTACTTTTTCGATACATTCGATTTGGGAAGCTTCAAATTTAGATAGAAATCTCTATCCAAGTTTGATATTCATTTCTAGTGAAGGCTTTTCTTGATATTCGAACAGCAAACATCACACAAGGTGTCGGGGAGGAAATAGTCGCATGCAGGCGATGAAACACCAAAACAACAACACAGCACACAAGCACAGAAGCAAGGGGTCGCACATGTCGAGAAGAGGGGAGAAGTCATCTCGCCTGGACGAGCATGGGAGAAGTCCTCCTCTCTACTCGCTTGGGGAGCCTAGTCGTCAGCATCCCACGCTGGGAGCCCGCCGGACTGCTCACTCGTCATTGTTGCTGATGACTCACAATCGACAACGCATCCTTCGAAGCTGAGCAGACATCGCTTGCTCTTCTCCTGAACGGATGAAGCCACTCACCCAGCCCGCCGGACCCGTTCACGCCACGCAATGTTCGCCACACAAGTCGATGCCGCCAACGTCCGAAAGCCGTCTCTTCGCACTACTGTTCCACTTCCCACTACACGCATGCGTGTGCTTACCCCCTTGCCCCTACTCCTTGCGTCCAAGCGAGCTTGGAAGCCGTTCGTCGCCGCCAACCAGTGCCAGCCACATGGCCGTCACCTCTCCAACTGATGTCGCTACCAGTTGCTACCCACCACACGGCAGAGGGCTACTACATGCACCGACATCACCAACCACGGCTCCATCGAACAGCGTCCATGTTCCCAAATGGGCGTGACCCCTAAAATCGATTTGGGTCGATTTTGACTGGGTTGTGGGGTCATTTTTTGTTAAATTTCAACATAAATTAAAATATTGAAAAGTAGTGTGACCATTTCAAATTCACTTTATAAATTATTAGACTTTTTATTTTAGTAGGTTCAAGCTTTCAATTAACGCAAGCATTTATTGTTAATTACTCATAAATATCTTAAGGCACCTTTGATTAAAAGATCTATAAATATAACGAAGTAAAGAAAAAATAGTTGAAAGAATATAATTTATAATTTTGTGTCATGACACGGTTTACAATTTGATTACAAGAGTACATCATCAAAACTGATGTTGATTTGACATAAGCCGTGGAGAAAATTCTGAGTGGTATGGTAACAATATTGAGGAACTATGGCCCGATATGAAGTATCAATGTACGCACCTCCCAAACAACGTCACCGACAACACACATCAAGTTTTTATCGTCCATAACTATGTTTGAATTAATTGGACGAGTTGAGTGCTCGAGTTAGGTGAACAAGCCACTGGGCTAAACGTTCGAGATTTGGGTGAACGGGCTAGTGGGCCAAACTTTCAGAGTTTGGACGAACGGGTTGATGGGACAAGCATTCAAAATATGGTGAACGAGCCATGGGACTAAATGTTCAAAGTTTGGACAAACGGATTGATGGGCCAAGCGTTCAAAATTTAGGGTGAACGGGTCGATGAGCTAAGCGTAATTTGGTAAATAGGCTACGAAGCCAGATGTTCAAAATTTGTGAACAAGTTGAGTGAACGAATCGTGGGACCAAACGTTCAAAATTTGGGTGAACGAGTCGTAACCAACGTTCAAAATTTACTGAACGAGCCGCGGGACCAGAAGTTGAAAATTAGTTGGGTTGGTGAACCATCCATGGAACTAGATGTTCGAAATTTGGTTGAGTTGGTGAACGAGCCATCGTGGCTAAATGTTTAAAATTTGGTGAATGGGCCATTGGGCCAAATATTTGAAATTGAGGTGAACGGGCCGATAGGCCAAGTGTTTGAAATTTGGATGAATGAGCCATAAGGATAAACGTTCAAAATTTGGTGAATGGGCCATTGGGCCAAATATTTGAAATTGATGAATGCGTGAATTAATTTCAGCCATTGAAAGTTTGATTCATAGATCCAGGTCTCCAATCAAAAATCCAAGATCAAATTTGGAGAGATCATACCCAATTTAGTAAGTGCCGATGGTTGGATCATCTTGGAAGCCATCCGATTAGCTTAGATTTGTGTAAGTTATTTCAACCGTTGATATTTTAATTCGTCGATATGCTTTGATCTAGAGCTCTGGTCGAAAATCCGAGTGCGGATCTGGAAAGATATGATCCAAATTTATAAGGATCACTTTGGAAGCCATCTGATTGACTAAGATTCGAATGAATTAATTACTGCCCGTCGTCCGTCGGCTAGACGCTCGGTGGGGTACATGGCTGGACAAAAAATAGGAGATCACCGAAATATCATTCGATTCTGACGATCCAACTGACAAATGGACAGATCCTTCTATCTGTAGGTTCGCATGATCGAAGAGAAGATGTAGCTAAAGTTTGTGCTTGATCAGACGACTGGATGTTTGGTTCAACGAGATAGAATAATGTAGGATGGAAATCCTAAGCCCAAGGAACCCCTTAAGTATGCAGCTCTTTAGAAATATTGATTAACAGTTGTCAAGGTGATACGCAAACATTCATGGGATCTAAGCATGCATTCAGATTATAAGAGGAAGATGGAACGAGAACACCTTGGGTCCCCTTTGAAGGCAGGGGACCAGACCCCTTCGTAGTCTTCAATCAGTAGCCTCCAAGCGTGACTTCACGGCGCAAATTGGAAGTGTGCGTACGTGCTGCCAGTTTCAGCAATCCAGCAATGATCGTCAGCCCAAGTTCACCAGGATTGCGTAAGGAAATTGGTAGATTAGCACTCAGCGCGTTGATGAATTGAAGGGCCGTCCGGCTCGCCTTCAGGTGGATAGGAAGAGGGGCCAAAGGCTCACCCTCAAGCGAACAAGGGGCCTTCCGGCTCACCCTTAACACACACGAGGGTTTTCCGGCGCACCTCACAAGCAAGCATCCGCTAACTCAAAGTTTTCTATTTTCAGAGATTTCATTCTACCCGTGCAAAGTGAAAATACATGGACTTAAAACCTTAGCTTCCAACGTTACATTTTCAAGTGACTCTTCGCATTCTTCATTGAGACTCAACTAAGAGATAACGATTTTTAGAATGGTCATTGACATGATATCCTAAAACTAATAAAATTTTATGCAAAACCAAACATCATGGAGTTGGAGGTAGATTAAATTCATGAGAAAATTGAATTATGATAGTCCTTGTTTCATGAGATTTTCCTTTAGTTTTATAGAGAGCGTTGAGAATGTAAAACAAATTAAATAGTTATGGAAAAAGAGGCAATGGAAAAATAAGTGGCAGCAATTTTTATTAAGTGGCAATGGAAAAAGAGGGATTTGACACCATTAGATTGTTATTAATAACTAAGGATAACAACAGGAGTGGCAAGGTCAAACTTAGACGTACCCCAAACTTGATCCCATCCTAAAATCAAACCAAAACCGAAAACCTAATATGTTTGGGAAGATCATTCTCACACTTGACCCCTTTAGTAAATCGGGTACATATAGGGATCCTTGACTTGCCAATACATTAACTTAAAAGAATTTAAAAACAAATATCTTTATCATGAGTCAGTTGGCACTCGCCCAGTTGGCAGGCAAGAGTGAAGCAGTAAGCCAATCAGATGAATAATGAGTGAATGACTAGTGAGAGCACTTCGTAACTACGAATAGTGAGAGTGAGTTAACAACAGCAAGAGAAGGTGGTAGTTTTGAGCTGCCACCGGAGAGCGAGTTGCTTGAAAAAGCAAGTTACTGGTGATAGAAACTAGTGAGGTCATATGAGGTCACTATAAGTAATAGCAAGTGCAAGGTCACTAGTTGTAACTCACGAAAGTCATAATTAAAGGCCTAAGGAGTCAAATTTTAGAGGGCGAAATAAGCCGCACATGTTTTTTAAAACAAATTTATTAAAGTCTATATAAGTAATTTTATATTTTGAGTCTAGTTTTAGAATACCTAAATTTGACAACAAAACCTAATCAAAGCATTTTTTTTTTGTCAAAATTAAGTCAATTCAAATTATTAGTATTACGATTGTGGAATGAGTAGAAATTGCTGTTGTTGAGGAGGGGGAGGATAGAGGTATGGTCTATAAACTTGAGGATAGTTGTGATTCATTGGATTCACTAAACCTTGTACATGTTGTGGTTGTTGAGTAGCAGAAGAAGCATACGATCCAGTAGTGCAGTAATTATTAGTATTACGATTGTGGAATGGAACGTGCTTACCCTTCCAGTACCGCTGGGAATGCGAAGACGTTAGAAGAGAATCGGAATGATTAGAATCGTTGCCTGTGATAGCAAGCTGCTCTGCGTTCTTCATTGCGCACTCCGCATGCACTTGGAAGATGACAGGATCAGTCCTGTAGAAGGCGCCGGCGTCGGCTCCCAGGGCGCCGCTGCAGATGATGCACGCCCACCACTGCAATGTCTTCGTTCTTCACAAGTGTCAGGCCCGGGTTCACCCGGTTCGGCCCAACCCAAGCCCAGGCCCACAGAAGGAAGCCCACCTGATTTAAGGGAGCTCGATTTGGGAAAAAACGCGTGCCGCACGCGTTCGACATCTTCGTCAGCAGCCCAGGAGGCGGACGCGAGTCGCGCGACTGCGTCGTCCCCGTTCCCCTCGGACGCGTGCGGGAGCTGCAGGCGGTGGACGTCGTCTCCACCGGAAGAAGCGGACGAAGCCCACGCAGGATGCGGCTTCGCCTGGAGCGGACGGCTTCGACCACGCGGGAGACTCGGACGGCGTCGAGGCGGCATCCTCGTCGCTCACGCGAGCTTCGGCGGAAGACGCGGTCCACGCGACAGAGACGACGCTTGCGGGGTGAGCGACGAAGGCGGACGCGGCGAAGCTTCTCTATAAGAAGCTTGAAGGCGACGAGATCGGGGTGCGCAGAGGGCGACACCACAGGGAACGCCAGGGAGCGATTCCACCGGCGACGGCGCCCTCGCCGTCGCCCTTCCAGAGCTGGGCTCTGATGCCGCCAAGGGGCGAAGGTCGGCGCGGCGGCGTCGACGAGTGAGAGCAGGAAAAACAGAGCTTGTAACCGGCGTCTAGAGAGACGACCGGCGAGGGAGGGATGGGGGCGCCGGCGGGCGTCGAGAGGCGAGGTTTTGTAAGCTTTACCTGGCAATAAAATGGAGCTTCCTCTTCATCGCATACCTTCCCCTGTTTCGGCACTCCTTCATCAACTCAGGCGACTTCCGGCAGCGGCAGCCGTCGACGGAGGACGGCGATCCGCGAGCGCGGGCGGCGCTCGGCTTCGGAGAAGACGAAGACGCGTTTGAAACGAGGCAGCGACCGGTCAACATCGAATTCGAGCGAACGAATTCGAAATCGGAGGTGCTGACGCAAGCGATCGTCAGCACAGCGGAGATTTCACGCGCGCGACGAATTTCGGCAGGGTGACGTCAGCGACGGGTTGCTGACGCAAGCAAGGAAGATAATTTTGACTTTGGTCAAAATCAGGAGAGGTATTTGATTTAGGGTTCCGTTCTTTTCCGGATTTCTAAATTGGGGTTAGGGTTTTCTCCGTGCGATCTTGTATTTGGGGATAAAAATTATCCGGGGAGATTAGGGTTTCGAATTAAGGCCGGAAACCCTAGGGCGAGTTACGTTCCGGTGTTCCGCCGGATTGCCCTGAGACAGCGGATAAGCGCTGTTTTCAGGCCGATCCGACCGGGGCGTGACAACAGGTATCAGAGCTAAAGATTCAGCCATGAAGGTGAATCAGAAGGATCCGAGAGGCAACACCATCACTACGAGCGACAAGGAGTGTCGTTCTTCCAGGGCAGGGGTCCTGATGCCAACACTAGGGTGTGTTGATGCCAATGTCTAAGGGCATTGATGCCGATGTCAGGGACGTCGATGCCGATGTCGGGGGACATCGAAGGAGACTCTATAAGAGCTCAGTGATTGCCAGATCACTTCCCGGAGCAGGGGCTCTGATGCCATCACCAGGAGGGTGATGAAGAGGGGTCAGCAGATCCTTTTCCAAAGCAGGGGGCTTTGATGCCAACACCAGGGCGTGTTGATGCCAACACCAGGGCGTGTTGATGCCAACACCAGGGCGTGTTGATGCCAACACCAGGGCGTGTTGATGCCAATGCATAGCATTGATGCCAACACCAGGGGGCGTTGATGCCGGCGCCAGGGGCGTCGATGCCGATGTCAGGGGCATCGAGGTTCAGCTGAGTTCAGCAAATATGGTGAAGCAAGATTGTGGGCCCATGACCCACAGGTCCGAAATTATCCTTGACAAATTTGTTGATGCAGGTTGCTATAAGCATGGTGCAGCGAACATCCATCATCAAACTGGGGGATAGAAGATGGAGGATTTTGAACATTGGAGGGCCAGTGTTCAACTTGCATGGAACATCGAGGGCGATGTTCAAATCAGGTGGGGGAGAATTGTCAGGCCCGGGTTCACCCGGTTCGGCCCAAC
Organism: Costus lasius; assembly: GCA_027563935.2. NCBI lineage: Eukaryota > Viridiplantae > Streptophyta > Magnoliopsida > Zingiberales > Costaceae > Costus > Costus lasius. Next base: position 10,968,494 of record CM050449.1, read on the forward strand.
CCAAGCCCAGGCCCACAGAAGGAAGCCCACCTGATTTAAGGGAGCTCGATTTGGGAAAAAACGCGTGCGGCACGCGTTCGACGTCTTCGTCAGCAGCCCAGGAGGCGGACGCGAGTCGCGCGACTGCGTCGTCCCCGTTCCGCTCGGACGCGTGCGGGAGCTGCAGGCGGTGGACGTCGTCTCCACCGGAAGAAGCGGACGAAGCCCACGCAGGATGCGGCTTCGCCTGGAGCGGACGGCTTCGACCACGCGGGAGACTCGGACGGCGTCGAGGCGGCATCCTCGTCGCTCACGCGAGCTTCGGCGGAAGACGCGGTCCACGCGACAGAGACGACGCTTGTGGGGTGAGCGACGAAGGCGGACGCGGCGAAGCTTCTCTATAAGAAGCTTGAAGGCGACGAGATCGGGGTGCGCAGAGGGCGACACCACAGGGAACGCCGGGGAGCGATTCCACCGGCGACGGCGAGGGCGCCATCGCCCTTCCAGAGTTGGGCTCTGATGCCGCCAAGGGGCGAAGGTCGGCGCGGCGGCATCGACGAGTGAGAGCAGGAAAAACAGAGCTTGTAACCGGCGTCTAGAGAGACGACCGGCGAGGGAGGGATGGGGGCGCCGGCGGGCGTCGAGAGGCGAGGTTTTGTAAGCTTTACCTAGCAATAAAATGGAGCTTCCTCTTCATCGCATACCTTCCCCTGTTTCGGCACTCCTTCATCAACTCAGGCGACTTCTGGCAGCGGCAGCCGTCGACGGAGGACGGCGATCCCCGAGCGCGGGCGGCGCTCGGCTTCGGAGAAGACGAAGACGCGTTTCGAACGCTCGGCGTTCGAAACGAGGCAGCGACCGGTCAACATCGAATTCGAGCGAACGAATTCGAAATCGGAGGTGCTGACGCAAGCGATCGTCAGCACAGCGGAGATTTCACGCGCGCGACGAATTTCGGCAGGGTGACGTCAGTGACGGGTTGCTGACGCAAGCAAGGAAGATAATTTTGACTTTGGTCAAAATCAGGAGAGGTATTTGATTTAGGGTTCTGTTCTTTTCCGGATTTCTAAATTGGGGTTAGGGTTTTCTCCGTGCGATCTTGTATTTGGGGATAAAAATTATCCGGGGAGATTAGGGTTTCGAATTAAGGCCGGAAACCCTAGGGCGAGTTACGTTCCGGTGTTCCGCCGGATTGCCCTGAGACAGCGGATAAGCGCTGTTTTCAGGCCGATCCGACCGGGGCGTGACAACAAGGGTGGCTTTGTAGGTGACAGTTTCAAGCGCGAACGTTGCCTCTCTTGGGAATGCCATTCTGATAATCTTGTGATAAATAATAATACGCGGAATGGAATGGCGGTGGAAAGTAGTCAATTTCAGTTTGATTGGGCCAATGAGTTGAATTAGATTTTATCTTTTCTATTAATTATGTAAAAAATAACTAGTTACATCTCAAAATAGGAATTAGGTGACCTCAGCATGCCAGCCAGCAGTATCGATACTGACTTGTAGCAAAAAATTTCCCTACAACTTACTGTGAGAAGAAATCAAGCACTGACTGCTTCAAAGTTGTGTTAATGTAGCTTCCCCATTCTCGAGTCACATACACAGATTTTGTCGCCTTTAAATTTTGATTTATTTTTTTTTAACTTCTCATTTTATTTATTTATGCACATTTTTTTAATTTGAATTGTCAGTTTAAATCCCAAGCGTAGACTTGTCATTTGCACACCATGCAAATGAACAAAATGACGCATGTAATTAATTGGAGAGCGACTTGTTCAGAAGCTCAACCATAAACGACTTGACTGTAATTTAGAACATTTCAATTGCACAATGTTTCTACGAAATGGTGTACAGCTGACGAGAATGACGTTTCATTTACCAGGCAACTTCCTGTGAAAGAAAAACATGTCATTTACACTGTATTTTTTAGAGTAGAAAAACATTGAAAGAATAGAAAAAAAAAAGGAAATTAAAATGAAATATCTAGTATCTCCTTCCTCCTTTTTTTTGTTTTTATATTTTTAAAATTAATTTTCATTTATAAATGTCAATGACTTATCCTTAATCATTAAAAACTGAATTGTAAGAATATCCGGAATGAGATCAATAAAAGAAAATGAGCACTTGCACATATTTAGGATTCTAATAATTTATACTATACAACAAGAACAAGAAAACACACTTACATTAAAAATTCTAATATATACAAACTAAATTGCTACATGATCAATATTAAGTCTTTGGGAATAACACTATCTGAAAGATGATGCATTTCTATATAGGTTTCTCCATGGTTTGTCACTGCATCAGATGATTCTGGTGCGACTTTGTTCGATTCCAAGTTTCGTTTTCCACTAAGCTTTCTAGACATCCAAACCCTAAAACTTGGTCTTAAGTGTTCAAAGGACATAGCTTTGGTTGTTCTAGCCCCATGTGACAGAAATAAAGAAGCTCTAAAGAGTAGTAAAATTATACTTGAAGTGCACCAAGTGAAGAAGAAGAGTGGTTCAAAATAAACCCAATTCATGCTCTCTACTTTCATCTCCTTTTCTGAGGCTATGGTGTTAGATAATGTAATGGAGAACCACTTGTCTTCAAGTTTATTGAGTGTTCCATCATCTGCTAACTTCAATATGGCTTCTGAGAAATCCGAAGATAAACTAGAATCTTTTGCAAAAGCCTAAGTAAAGAAAAAGAGTAGTTAGTAATTAAATGAGTGAATATAGACGCTTAATTAATGATGCAGAAACTTGTGAAAAGCAAAAGGGGAACTTTTATGATTCTCTAGTCTTAGAGATCGAAGCACTTACAAATCCGAACCCACCAAGCATGTATGTCTCTCCAGTGACAGTGTAATTATCGTACATGGAGAGAAAATGCCTGAGATATGGTGTCTCAAGGTAGGCTGCTGAGATGTTTCCTCTCGTGAATGCCTCATTGTAGGATTCCGATGTCTGAATCCTTTCAATACTTTGATTCTTGTAGCTCAAGACTTCTTGAAGGTACTCCACCACAAATGATTCCGCATCACAGCCAACTCTACTGCCTGCTGGCACTGGTTCAAGCTTCTCAGTGACAAATATTGAGCTAAGTTTCACAGTGAAGGTAGTTGTCAAGATCAACACCAATATAAGCCAAGGTATCACCATGGCTTTGGTATAATAACTGTAAACCTTGCCTACGTGAAAGAAATAAAGATACACACAATGAGAAAATTGTTGTCGGCTCACTCACCGTGGACGAAAAAGATGGTGGAGAGAGTCAACCAAAGTGTAGCTCTTAGTTGAAGCCACCAATTGCCATCAAAGTCAGGATTACACCCTCGTTCAAGATACCAAATAACTATGGCATTATACACTAGAGTAGATAGTATCGACAGCCACACATGTTTTGTGAACGGTGTTGTGAGAATCCATGGGGAGGGATTACGTTTGATTGGAACCATCATGGAAAGGTCAGATGAGAGGAATGGCACAGTAAATGAAACATTAATAGCTCGTTTAGCAAGGATTGTGACATCTCCCACCACAGCGTCGAATTTCTATAAGAAAAATGAAAATTCATTTGTACATATATGAACAAAATTTCCACTGCGTTGTAAAATAATAAATCTAATATTAAACACACGGGGTAATAGGTACCTTTAAAGGAATCTGATTTACCATGTCATCGTAGGATCCGTTGAAGGGAATGAATTTATAAACTAGATCATAATCCAATAATTTCACGGCCTCCTTCAAGACATCAATGCAGAATCCTGTCACCTTCACATTCCCACTATGGGCATCGTATTCTACCTTCACGAATTCGTGAAAGGTACCAAGATTAGGGGCTGCATTTTTGCGGAGGGGTGCCCCTCTGCAAATTTTGCGGAGGAGTGGGCTGAGATGTGAAGCATCAATCTTGAAGCACCCAGCGCGCGAATCTCCAAGCAACTCATACTTAAACCCGTTATAGCATCTCCTCCCCGTGTTATACCATCTCCTCTCCAATATAACACCCGCCCGTTATAGCAATCCATTACGAACTAACCAGGCGCGGAGCTAACCCTGGTTAACGCTCGAAATTTCCCTACCCACCAAACCCGCTCGACCCTCACTCTGTAACCTCTAAACCCTAACTTTGCTCTTACGAAATTGTCACCCGATTGTCGCGCAAGCTCTCCGAGCCTCTCCGACGACCTCCTTTGAACTGTGTATACCTCCGACGGCCTCTGATGACCTCCGACGACCTCCTTTGAACTGCGTATACCTCCGATGGTCTCCGACGACCTCCTTTGAACTACGTATACCTCCGACGACCTCCGGCGAACTGCGACGACCCCGGCAAATGTCCCATTGTTGCTTGACGACCTGCTACGGTATAAAGACTTGTTCTTGTTTGGGCTAGGGTTTCCTAATCTTGTTTTTTTTTTTTGCAGGATCTCATGGCGAGCTCCTCCTCCGACTCCAATGTTCCTTTAAGGTATAATGTCGTAATTTATCTTATGAATACGTACATTGATGTATTAATGACCTATTTTTGGTATAACATGCTTGGAAAATTGGTATACCCACATTCATGATATTTGCATAATTTGTATTGTCCTTGAAGCTGTTTGGGAGATAGTCTTAAAAGGAACCTGTTAGTTGCTAAATCTGCTGATAGTATCAATTGCCGCAAGTGCGTCATTTGAAGCTTGCATTTTAGAAAATCATTCCTACTTCCTTTGGAATTCAGTCCGTTGGAAGTGAATAGAGAAACCTAAATTTCGTATAACATGCGTATAACATGCCCCAAACTTAGTATAAAGAAGCCTTGCATCACGTATAACATGCCTCAAACTTAGTATAACATGCCCCAAACTTGGTATAACACTTAACTGACATGGTATAACACTTGACATACATGATATAAGACTGCATAGACATGGTATAACACTGCACAGACATGGTATAACACTACACAGACATGGTATAACACTGCATAGACATAGTATAACACTGCACAGACATGGTATAACACTACCCAGACATGGTATAACACTACACGGACATGGTATAACACTACACAGACATGGTATAACACTGCACAGACATGGTATAACACTTGACAGACATGATATAAGACAGCATAGACATGGTATAACACTGCACAGACATGGTATAACATTACCCAGACATAGTATAACACTACACAGACATGGTATAACACTACACAGACATGGTATAATACTACACAGACATGGTATAACACTGCACAAACATGGTATAATACTGTATAAACATGGTATAACACTTGACAGACATGATATAAGACTGCATAGACATGGTATAACACTGCACAGATATGGTATAACACTACCCAGACATGGTATAACACTGCACAGACATGGTATAACACTGCACAAACATGATATAACACTGCACAGACATGGTATAACACTACACAGACATGGTATAACACTTCATAGAGATGGTATAACACTACACAGACATGGTATAACACTTCACAGAGATGGTATAACACTACACAGACATGGTATAATACTGCACATACATGGTATAACACTATACACACATGGTATAACACTGCACACACATGGTATAACACTACACAGACATGGTATATCACTACACACACATGGTATAACACTGCACAGACATGGTATAACACTACACAGACATGGTATAACAGCATCTCATTTTCATTTAATAGCTTCACCTTTTGAGTTCATCACGTTAATATAGTTCTAACTTTTTTAACAGTAGGTTCATGTGTACAATGAGGGCTACTCATGAAAGCCACCCACATGAAAGCCCATCTGATAGGTCTTCAGACGAAAAGGAGTATCACTGCAAGGGGGCCAAACCTCGTCGGGTACTGAGTAGATGCTCCTTGAGCCGGATTCACAAGTTTGTCAACACAGTGGAAGGGGGTGAGGATATTAAACGAGTGCTCCTACAGACCTCCTTTGGGCATTTGCTGCAAAGGCCAGCCATTTCCCTGGATATGATTGCTGTGGAATATTTGCAGTCTATATGGGATGGTAACAGAAGAGGATTCAACATTAATGGTAATTTCGTGCCCTTCTCAGTAAAGGATGTATCAATCATCCTTGGTCTCCCACGGGTAGGGGAGCTAGTTAGATGGGACACTGACCGACCATCTACCAAATATTACAAAGAAGAATTTGATGGGAAGTTGCCAAACACCAAAGCCATTGAAGGAAAATTGAAAGTTATCTGCTCATAAGGCCTGGTGGAAAATGAGGAGAGGCTCACAAGATTGGCCATTTTGTATATCTTTTGTTGTTTTTTATTCAGCCGACTGACATACAGCCTGGATGCGGGACTTGTATATTTTGTAGATGATGAGAAATTGAGGATCCATAATGATGTATCAAATCTCCTTCACTACTCACTAACATCATATATTCATATAGAAATTTAGAATTATTCAATTTTGTTTTTAATTATTTAGAATTAAATGTATTACTTATTGTTTATTTGTATATAAATTGTTATTTTTGATAAACAACGTATTTGCATAAACAAATATTAAATAGTTTGTATGAGTATAAATATTAAATAAAAAAATTTGTAGGACTAAATATAAATATTCAACTCCTTAAATTTTCTTTTGCAAACAAACTAGAGGTTATATATATATATATGTAAATGAACAAATTGAAGAAAGGAAAAACAAGAAAATATTTTAGGCTCGCTATACTCTTGTCCAAATGTTCAAGTGGCTCCCTTCTCCGCCCCACTCTGCCGCACCACTCCATGCTCCTCACCAAACGAGACGACGATAACTCCGCCCGCGAGATCGAACCTTCCTCCATGATCACCATAATTGGCGGCGCCTCCACGCCGGTCTCCATCTTATCCCTCGCGGTTGTCGGATGGACACTACCCTGGCACAGCGGGCACGTGGAGTGACGCCGAAGCCACTCAACTCTGGATAATTTTTACTACTATAATATTTTTATTAATTTTTTATCATATATAAATTTTTTTATGATAATATTAGCATCATTGGATAACTTATGATGTGTAGATTACGAATATATAATTTTTTATATAAATTTAGCATCTTACTTAAGTTTATTTTTTCTAGAAAATTTGCCCTATCATGCTATAGTAGCCTCTACCTAGGAATCCTTACACTGCTAATTCACCATTAAAAGAATAGTAAAAAAAAAATTTTCGGCTACGTTAATTTTTGTTTAAAAGAATATTTTTTTAATTTTTTTTTAGAAATGATTTACATATTCTAAGCTATCCAATGGTACCAATATTGGGGTAGTTTAGATTATACATAATAAGAAATTTCTCTAAACATTTTTATATAGTAAAATTTTTTTTATCTTTTATGCAATAATGTTTAGGATAATTTCTTAGTATAATTTAAACTATAAAAATATTTATAGTAATTTTTTATTGTGTATAATCTAAACTACCCCAGTATTAATACCATTAGATAGCATAGAGTATATAAATCATTTCTAAAAAAAAATTTATAATAAAAATATAGAGTATGTAGATCATTTCTAAAAAAATTCGGCCCATGATTTCTATCCCCCCAACACGAAGGCTAATCCACGATTCAACAAATTGTTAAATTCTTGCTTAGTAAAAATGGAAAATAAAATTTCTAATTAAACAATTGGATTGAACATAATAAATTTTGCTTCTTTTCCGCCAAATTTCGAATCCTGGCCTGCGCTCTCCTCTTTTGACTGCTGCGCTAGATCTCGGCAGCAATGGCGGGATCGTCCACCTTCCAAGAGAGACTTCAACAAATGGAAGCCACCCGAACCCAAAGGCTGGTCCTCCTTCAGTTACCCCTCCTCCGCACTGTCCTGCAAACACTACCTTTAACTCCATTAACGCTCTCTCTAGGCAGAGAAGGAGCTCCAGCTTGCCAGATCTCAGCTTCTGTTGAACAAGTATGAGGACCTGAGACGGGCGGAGCGGCGGTGCCTCCTCCTGGAGCAGAGGAACGCTGAGCTCGCCCACCAGATCCTCGCCAGCATGTCTCAGATCGACGCCATAGACGCCCGACACCAGGAGTCTGCCCGTGAGTATAGGCAAGTATCATTGCTTACCTCTTATTCTGTGATCTACTTTTGGTGGAATCGGCTTTGTGAGTGATGAGTGGCTTATGGGACTAGGTTATTGAATATCGATATTGGGGAATTGGAGCAAAGGGAGAAAGAGAAGGATAATTTTTATGACGAAAGGAGGGAGGAAATGGAAAATTTTAAGAAGCGGATGACGATATTTGTTTCTGATACCAACGAAGAGGTGCGCAAGCTGCGAGATTCAGTTTTGGAGGTATGACTCATTTGTCTTCACTACTCCTAAATGATGCTTTATCGCTTAATTCAATGAACTTCTGCCCCATTCACTTAAAATTGAAATAGATTGCGTCGATGTTCAACTAATCTATTGGAAGTCTATTGCACCAACAAAATAATTATTGCTCGGTGGATAAAAGACAGTACCAATTTTTCTAATGTAAACATAATTAGAAAAAAAAAAATTAAAATAAATCAATATCACAATATTGGATCGTCATATCAGACATAAAAAATTCGTGAACATTTAAAAATAAAATAAAAAATTAGGAAACTAAAAACTAAAATTATTTTTTCACCATAGGGAATACTTATATTTTGAAATTTCTTTAACTTCTTATGTTTGGAAAATAATGATTTCATTTGAGATTATAAAATTTTCTCATATTTCACATGCCATTACTAGACAAAATCATTATATTTTACATTAGTATAATTAATAAACTTTTCAATAGTTTTTATAATGCAAATAGTAATGATAGTGAAGATGATAAATTAAAGTATATAATAAATTTTATACTTAAATTTTTTCATGTTAATTGTGATAGTCATATTCTTAGTTTATGTATCCAAGATGACATAAAACAAGTTTATTACTTCTTTTGCTGTTTAGAAATTAATACTTTAAATTATTATGTAAAACTTATGGCAAATCATAACAAAAATAAATTAAGTTTGATATAATCAACTACTTGTTTTTTTCTGTATGGTGGTCTTTTAAGCTTATTTATAATGAAAGGATGCCTACTCAATATTGAAAGAAAGCGAAGTTATTTTTTTTATATTTTATAATGAAAGGATGCCTACTCAACATTTACACTTATGAATATTACCAATTGCATGTTTAACTGAGCTGGTAAATGAGAGTCTAACACAGCCCCTTTATTATAAAATACGTCTCTAGACTATGGTGAAATATAGTATTAAAGGAATATTTACGTTAAGTATAAACTTGAATAAGGAAAGTGAGATCAAGCTTAACTCAACCCTATCGGGTATGACCCGTGGATTATTTTTTATTAAGCCAAATAGGGAATTCAAATTAGATCTGTTAAGTCTCAAATGACAAAGTGATAATCATTAGTCCATGTTGTTGCCTAAGTTAAGTCAACTATATATTTTCTAAAATGTTAGTTAAAATGCTAAAGATGTTGGTTGTTGATAACAAGATTTTGAGATTGAATCTCACCTTTATTATTTAACTTGCTATGTCAAAAAAAAAAAAAATTGAGCCACAAAAATTATTCATAGGCTTATCAAATCAATTCTAGCTTAAATATTGGATTTTTTTTTCTAATCAACCTAAAAGAACTCATTTCCTTGTAGGTATATTATATTAGGATTTAGGATATTCTTTATTGTCAAAACTAATAAAATTTTAGTTTTATTGCAAAACTAAACATCATGGAGTTGGGAGTAGATTGAATTAATGAGAAAATTGAATTATGATAGTCCTCCTTTTTATGAGATTTTCCTTTAGTTTTATAGAGAACGTTGAGAATGTAAAACAATTAAACAGATATGAGAAGAAATTTTTCTTAAGATATTATTTTATTATGCTAGTAATCCAAACACATCAGTACAACATCGTTATACACTCATAACACATGCAGAGTTTGCACTAGAAAGCTTTCTTAGAACAATAAAGTAAAGATGCTTTTGAACCTAACGACTCAGCAGAAGCATGAAAATAAGAAACTAAAAATAACTCTTTTGCCTCTTTGTTTTTCAAATTATTATGATAAAAAGCCGTCGAGCACCCCTTGGAATAGAAGACTTGAAAACTCCACGAGGACATTCCCCAGTAAATTCCATGAACCATGTGAGTGTTGTTGTTGTTGAGGTGGAGGATGATGAGGATGGGGGGGTGGTGGATAATAGTGACCCATTGGATGTTGATAATGATAGAGGTATGGTGGATATTGTTGTTGTGGTGGTGGAAAAGAATGATGATAGAGGCATGGTGGATATTGTTGATGTTGAGGATAGAGGTATGCTTGAGAGTAGTTGTAATTCATTGGATTCACTAAACCTTGCAGACATTGTGGTTGTTGAGGAGAATAAGCAGCGTACGATCCATGAGTGGAGTAATAATTAGTATTAGGATTGTGGAATGGAACGTCCCTAAGAGAATCGGAATTATTAGAATAGCTGCGTGTGGCAGCACGCTGCTCTGCGTACTCCATTGCGCACTTGGCATGCACTTGGAAGATGTCGGGATCAGTCTTGTAGAAGGCGTCGGCGCCCCGCAGACGATGCACGCCGAGGTGGCGCTCGCCGCCACTGGAATGTCATCCTTCTTCACAAGGGTGGCTTTGTAGGTGACGCTCTCAAGCGTGAACGTTGCCTCTCTGGGGAATTCCATTCCGATAATCTTGTGATTCCGTTGCCTCTTGGTATTAGTTTGTTGCTATGGGCATGAATTTATGCGACTGTTCAGCTGAACTGGTCAGCTGAATTTTTCTCTCTTACCGACAACTTGAAGGTTGTGTTAATGTTATATCTCGATTCTCGAGGCACAAGACAGATTTTGTCGCCTTAAAATTTTTATTTTATTTTTTTTACTTCTCTTTTATTTGCTTATGCTTATTTTTCTAATTTGAAATATCAGTTTAAATGTTTTATTATAATTCGGTATTTTACCCAACAGCCAGGCTTGATCGGCTGGAAGATTCACATACCAAGTCATTTAATTTCTTCACAAGGGTGGCTTTGTAGGTGACGCTCTCAAGCGCTAACGTTACCTCTCTGGGGAATTCCATTCTGATAATCTTGTGATTCCGTTGCCTCTTGGTATTAGTTTATTGCTACGGGCATGAATTTATGCGACTGGCCCGCTGAACTGGTCAGCTGAATTTTTCTCCGCACCGCGTCGATTCGATTTCACATGAGCCGGGTATTGACTTACATAGCAAAAAGACACTCCATTCTACAATTTTCATGCCAACTTACTGACTTAGAGAGTTGTGTTAAAGGAGAAAAAAGAGCAGGGTATTGACTTACACAGCAAAAAGACACTTCATTCTACAATTTCCATGCCAATTTACTGGCTACTTAAAGAGTTGTGTTAAAGGAGAAAAAAGAGCCGGATATTGACTTACATAGCAAAAAGACACTCCATTCTACAATTTCCATGCTAACTTACTGGCTACTTAGAGAGTTGTGTTAAAGGAGAAAAAAGAGCCGGGTATTGACTTACACAGCAAAAAGACACTCCATTCTACAATTTCCATGCCAATTTACTGGCTACTTAGAGAGTTGTGTTAAAGGAGAAAAAAGAGCCGGGTATTAACTTACATAGCAAAAAGACACTCCATTCTACAATTTCTATGCCAACTTACTGGCTACTTAGAGAGTTGTGTTAAAGGAGAAAAAAGAGCCGGGTATTGACTTACATAGCAAAAAGACACTCCATTCTACAATTTCCATGCCAACTTACTGGCTACTTAGAGAGTTGTGTTAAAGGAGAAAAAAAAGCCGGGTATTGACTTACATAGCAAAAAGACACTCCATTCTATAATTTCCATGCCAACTTACTGGCTACTTAGAGAGTTGTGTTAAAGGAGAAAAAAGAGCCGGGTATTGACTTACATAGCAAAAAGACACTCCATTCTACAATTTCCATGCCAACTTACTGGCTACTTAGAGAGTTGTGTTAAAGGAGAAAAAAGAGCCGGGTATTGACTTACATAGCAAAAAGACACTCTATTCTATAATTTATATGCTAACTTACTAGCTACTTAGAGAGTATATAAATCATTTCTAAAAAAATCATTTCTACCCCAGTATTGATACCATTAGATTTATATGCTATATAAAACAATTTATATGCTATATGCTAACTTACTAGCTACTTAGATTTATATGCTATATAGCATATAAAACAATTTATATGCTAACTTACTGGCAAATATTTATAGTAATTTTTTATTGTGTATAATCTAAACTACCTCAGTATTGATACCATTAGATAGCATAGAGTATATAAATCATTTCTAAAAAAAAATTTATAATAAAAATATAGAGTATGTAAATCATTTCTAAAAAAATTCAGCCCAAGATTTCTATCCCCCCTACACGAAGGCTAATCCACGATTCAACAAATTGTTAAATTCTTGCTTAGTAAAAATGGAAAATAAAATTTCTAATTAAACAATTGGATTGAACATAATAAATTTTGCTTCTTTTCCGCCAAATTTCGAATCCTGGCCTGCGCTCTCCTCTTTTGGCTGCTGCGCTAGATCTCGGCAGCAATGGCGGGATCGTCCACCTTCCAAGAGAGACTTCAACAAATGGAAGCCACCCGAACCCAAAGGCTGGTCCTCCTTCAGTTTCCCCTCCTCCGCACTGTCCTGCAAACACTACCTTTAACTCCATTAACGCTCTCTCTAGGCAGAGAAGGAGCTCCAGCTTGCCAGATCTCAGCTTCTGTTGAACAAGTATGAGGACCTGAGACGGGCGCAGCGGCGGTGCCTCCTCCTGGAGCAGAGGAATGCTGAGCTCGCCCACCAGATCCTCGCCAGCATGTCTCAGATCGACGCCATAGACGCCCGACACCAGGAGGCTGCCCGTGAGTATAGGCAAGTATCATTGTTCACCTCTTATTCTGTGATCTACTTTTGGTGGAATCGGCTTTGTGAGTGATGAGTGGCTTATGGGACTAGATTATTGAATATCGATATTGGGGAATTGGAGCAAAGGGAGAAAGAGAAGGATAATTTTTATGACGGAAGGAGGGAGGAAATGGAAAATTTTAAGAAGCGGATGACTATATTTGTTTCTGATACCAACGAAGAGGTGCGCAAGCTGCGAGATTCAGTTTTGGAGGTATGGCTCATTTGCCTTCACTACTCCTAAATGATGCTTTATCGCTTAATTCAATGAACTTCTGTCCCATTCACTTAAAATTGAAATAGATTGCATCGATGTTCGACTAATTTATTGGAAGTCTAACAAAATAATTATTGTTCGGTGGATAAAAGGCAGGTACCAATTTTTCTAATGTAAACATATTTCTTGAGCAGGGCATTTGATATGTTTGCGAAAGTAGCCACGGAGTCTACAATCTAGACGAAAATTTTGTCACCCTTATAATGTTATTCCATATTTGTCAGCATTATAATGTTATTAAATTTGTCCATATTTAATGTCATTATTCTTTACCTGCACAATTTTCTGTTATGTTTATTTTAAAATTCAATTGAATGCTTATTTAGCAGATTTCTAACTGCTGAAAAGCAATCCTAAATTTTATGAAACGTTTACATTTATGAAACACAATTAAATGAAAACATATTCGTAAAGTTGAAGTTCTATTTGTTCAATCCACCTTATTAATAAAGCTTAATGGAAGAAAAAACCATATAATTGTACCCTAAACAATAACAAAAGTTTATTATTAGTTCTATCGTAAGAACATCAAATAAACGCTTCAAACTTTTCCTTAATAATGATATCTTTGCAGCTGAAATCAACTCTGAAGCACCTACAGGGAAATGATAGTAATCTGAAAAATGCTAGCATTGCTGCAGCAGAGGCAAGAAATTCTGATCTATTAGCTGAAAAGGAGAAATTAGATAAGGATTTAGCTTCGAGTTGTCATTTTATAGCAGTATTGCAGAAACAAGTTCAGAAGATGCTGATATCCAAAGACGGAAAAAACTAACTACGTCTAAAGATGAAGCTGAGAAATAGAAAATGGATCCTTTATTTTTGAGGTCAGAATGGTTAATCATATTTAATGCATAATCAAACTATAACTATAAAAGAATTTTGCTCGTGCTAAATAGTTTACTGTAGTTTTCGTTTTAAACAGCTGTGTACTTACAATGATTGTCTAGAAAATTCATGAATTATTGCACCTTCAGCTAAAAGTAATACCTGAAAAGCAATTCAAATTGATCAATACAACAAGAGTTGTGTCACTTTGATAACACTGATTCTTCATTATCCGTCTGTGCGAAGTGATGCTATTGGAAGTGAGCCAAGATGATTAACCCGATGATATCTATGTTTATTTCTAAGCTCAATTTGATAGAAAAAATGCATATGTGGATTAGATATTCTTGCATACGATGTAAGAACGCTGCCTTTGATTTACAACTTAACTTGCTTTGTGCTTATATTTCCCAAAGAGAAAACTATACCGTTTATCATAATTGTTTTTCTGGATAATTTTGACAAAATATCTAGTATAATAGGGTAGAACAATTTACTATGGTTTTAAAATAATGCTACATATCATGAAGTTGAAATGATTGGAACATGACTGTCAAAGGGATGTGATTGACATCTGGGATGAAGACGAGTGAGGATCCATGACAATGCACTTCTTGACATGCTATATCCTTCACCAGTGAGAGCCATGTCTTAATCCAAGACAATGGTTTTCTCGTAACATATATTTTGTTAAATGATGTGCCATTGAAGTTCTTTGTCGAAGGCACTGCTTGTCAACACCTTTTGTTCACTTAAGCACATATTTTTTATCAGTAAGTCCTGCTGAGCTTGGAGGAGTATGGTTTTCTTAAAAAATCATTTACTTGTGGGCAGGATTTCTAATACAGCTGCGACAGTGCAGCTTGTTTTGAATACAAACCTAGAAGAATCGAAGCTTTGTCTTCCATTGATTCACTTAAGCTGACCAATTAGCACCAATGTTAATGTGCTGAGGGAATCAAAGTAAGTTACCCAGAGAAAATGGAATGATTGTGGATCTAAACTCCTGGAGAAATGCATTATATACCAATCAATTTTGTATATTATACCTGTTTTGTCGATTGTTCATTGACGTTAGCTGCTACCAGGCGATGGATGATAGGTTTCAGCAGATTTCTTATTTTTCCCAATCATTTGCTACAAACCACTCCCTGGATCAGAGGACATTTGGTAAAATCCTATTAGGTTCAAAAGCTTCTCAGGTCTGAAAAGAGAGTGAATAAAATTCATTTGGATATTAGGCCCTTGCATCCCATGAATATCACTATAACTAGTCATTGATAATTACCCCTTAATTTCTTATTAGGATTCATAATCATTTATAGCTCCTTAAGCTTGTAATTATTTGTAAAGCATTTATTAGTAATTTCAAACTTGGCTCTTCAAGAACATAATGTGATAGCGAAATACAAAAACAAGTTTTGCATAGGCTTTAATAAAATATAATAACTATACACTTACCACTAAACCATGATACATGATCTAGTTAAAGCTAATATTTAGTAGTCTTGTAACTAAAATGTTTTATAAAGTCTAATTAAGCGTTTATAAAAATAACTTACGAATAATTAGTTGATATTTCTTTTTGTATTTATCTACCTCTTCAGTTTCCCTCTTCGCTTCTATTTTTATTGTTCTGCATCACATAGCATTCTCATTGTTCATTCTTGGATTTTTGAATGAATATTCCATACTTGTTTACAGGAATTATTTTCAACATAATGCATATATTAATTGTAGCCGTTATCATTGATGGCCCTAAACAAATTTATCAATTAAATCAGCGTATATGTTCAATGTGCACTAGTATCTCAGTAATGATATAGCACAAAATTCATTTGCATATTTGGTCCTTACATCTCATGACTATCAGTATAACTAATAATTGATAATTGCCCTTTAATTTCTTGTGATGATTCACAATCATTTGTAGCTTTTAAGCCTGTATTTATTTGTAAAGCATTTATCAGTAACTCTGAACTGACAAACTTGTAAAAAAACTCATTGATAATCCAATTGACAGATGATATGCTTCAACTTTAAATGTTTGCTTGCTCCAGTAGTGAAAAGGCCATATATGTTATGTGTTTATGTATATATACACATATATATACGTGTGTGTATATATTTATGTTTGTAAGTATGCATGCATTAGAATTTTAGTTGAGCTCTCTGAAAAGAAGTTTGAAATGTTAGGTACTTTCTTCTAGTGAGGTAAGCGTTAGAACGGAATTTCGAGATATGAAGACATACGCAATCATATGATACAGATGTTCAATTCTGATCGCTCGCGCATCACTGCAGTTGCCAGGCCTCCGCTTCAAGAAGCAATTGCACCTTGGTTTAATTTTCTATGTTAATATCAGCAGGTCGTAGTTTAAGAGTCCAATAAACTACATCATTTGGAGATAAATTTCCACTTTTTGCTGGTACTGATAAATGTTTACTGTAAAACCAAACAATGCTCCTTAAATATATTCTTTCGCCATCACCATGAACATCACAAATACTGTGGCAGGCACATTTTACCAAAGTAAAACTTAAATCATAATGGCCAACGTCACCAGTTATCGAGAAATAGTAAGTTTCATATAGGTGCTACCCAAAAAAAAGTTCTTTTTTTTTTTTGCAGGTTTAATAAGGTTGTATCTTTTTCAGCGAATTGTTTTGTTTCACAATGGCATTTTGCAAAAAATTAGAAGTGAATATTACCAATGACAAGTTTAACTGAGCTGGTAAATGAGAGTCTAACACAGCCCCTTTATTATAAAATACGTCTCTAGACTATGGTGAAACATAGTATTAAAGGAATATTTACGTTAAGTATAAACTTGAATAAGGAAAGTGAGATCAAGCTTAACTCAACCCTATCGGGTATGACCCATTGATTATTTTTTATTAAGCCAAATAGGGAATTCAAATTAGATCCGTTAAGTCGCCAATGACAAAGTGATAATCATTAGTCTATGTTGTTGCCTAAGCTAAGTCAACTATATATTTTCTAAAATGTTAGTTAAAATGTTAAAGATGTTAGTTGTTGATAACAAGATTTTGAGATGAATCTCACCTTTATAATTTAACTTACTATGCCAAAAAAAAAAATGAGCCAAAAAAAAATTCATAGGCTTATCAAATCAATTTTAGCTTAAATATTAGATTTTTTTTCTAATCAACCAAAAAGAACTCATTTCCTTATAGGTATATTATATTGGGATTTAGGATATTCTTTATCTTGTTAACAGCTATTAATTAAGCAAACTGACCAAAATGTTAAATATAAATACTCACTAAATCCTAGCAATTGAGACTCAACTAAGAGATAACTATTTTTAGAATGGTTCTTGACACGATATCCTAAAACTAATAAAATTTTATGCAAAACGAAACATCATGGAGTTGGGGGTAGATTGAATTCATGAGAAAATTGAATTATGATAGCCTCCTTTTATGAGATTTTCCTTTAGTTTTATAGAGAACGTTGAGAATGTAAAACAATTAAATAGATATGAGTAGAAAATTTTCTTAAGATATAATTTTATTCAGCTAGTAATCCAAACACATCAGTACAACATCGTTATACACTCATAACACATGCAGAGTTCGCAAATAAGAATGTAAAGATGCTTTTGAACCTAACGACTCAGCAGAAGCATGAAAATAAGAAACTAAAAATAACTCTTTTGCCTCTTTGTTTTTCAAATTATTATGATGAAAAGCCGTCGAGCACCCCTTGGAGTAGAAGACTTGAAAACTCCACGAGGGCATACCCCAGTAAATTCCATGAACCATGTGAGTGTTGTTGTTGTTGAGGTGGAGGATGATGAGGATGGGGGGGTGGTGGATAATAGTGACCCATTGGATGTTGATAATGATAGAGGTATGGTGGATATTGTTGTTGTGGTGGTGGAAAAGAATGATGATAGAGGCATGGTGGATATTGTTGATGTTGAGGATAGAGGTATGCTTGAGAGTAGTTGTAATTCATTGGATTCACTAAACCTTGCAGACATTGTGGTTGTTGAGGAGAATAAGCAGCGTACGATCCATGAGTGGAGTAATAATTAGTATTAGGATTGTGGAATGGAACGTCCCTAAGAGAATCGGAATTATTAGAATAGCTGCGTGTGGCAGCACGCTGCTCTGCGTACTCCATTGCGCACTTGGCATGCACTTGGAAGATGTCGGGATCAGTCTTGTAGAAGGCGTCGGCGCCCAGTGCGCCGCCGCAGACGATGCACGCCGAGGTGGCGCTCGCCGCCACTGGAATGTCATCCTTCTTCACAAGGGTGGCTTTGTAGGTGACGCTCTCAAGCGTGAACGTTGCCCCTCTGGGGAATTCCATTCCGATAATCTTGTGATTCCGTTGCCTCTTGGTATTAGTTTATTGCTATGGGCATGAATTTATGCGACTGTTCAGCTGAACTGGTCAGCTGAATTTTTCTCCTTACCGACATCGATTCAACTTTACATGAGCTGACTATTGACTTGTATAGCAAAAAGACATTCCATTCTAGAATTTCCTTGCAACTTACCGACAACTTGAAGGTTGTGTTAATGTTATATCTCGATTCTCGAGGCACAAGACAGATTTTGTCGCCTTAAATTTTTTATTTTATTTTATTTTACTTCTCTTTTATTTGTTTATGCATATTTTTCTAATTTGAATTATCAGTTTAAATGTTTTATTATAATTCGGTATTTTACCCAACAGCCAGGCTTGATCGGCTGGAAGATTCACATGCCAAGTCATTTAACTTCTAAAGGAATGAGTGCCAGTCAAAATTGATGGATACGATAGAGCAGATTTTTTAGAAAGATATGAAATAAAATTTAAATTATTATATCATCTATATAACACACAGGATCTTTTGAATCAAAATAAATACAAGAGTGTATAATAGCATTTGCTAACATATATTACATCTTTACCAATTAAATTTTGGAAAGATGTATTCTATAATTTTTGCCCATATGAATAGATAATATTTTGTCAAAAATAATTTTCATCAAACGGGGGTATACATTTAATATTTCAGAAATAAAATTTTATTTTAATAAAAGAATCATTTTTTGAAAGTGACATTTAATACTATAATATGATGTAAAGATCACGAGTCAACCTAATCAGATCCAATAATACTAGATGACAAGTTGCGTTGAGTAGAAAAAGACTTATGCTTCGTGTTGTTAGTGTCTAAAATATTTTCTAGGCAAGCTCCTAGGATCGAGTTTTAAGTGCCCCCCTTTGCTGGGCACGAACGGGGAGGGAGGGGGCACAAATCTTAAAGCATAGAGCCCAGGCTACGGTGAATAAAGTCATAATATTACTCATAGTTAACGTCAATTAGTATTATATAAGTGATAACTCATTATATAAAACTTATATGCACGCTTACACCAGTTTGTTATTAGTAAAAAATACATAGAAGAATGAGTCCAGCTAAAGTCGAGCGTTTCTTAGATTCAGTAAAATATGAGAGTAGAATTTTTAGAAAGATTTATCTCCTTAAAATTTTTAAGGAATAAAATTTAAATTATTAGATCATCTAATTAATACACAGGATTTTTTTGATAAAAAATAAGTAGAACAATGCAGGATAAGTGGATAACATTTACTAACTTATATTACGCTTTTGGACTTTTTTATCAAAAATTTCCCTATACGTCAATGAATAGATTATATTTTGTCAAAAATAATTTTGATCAAACCGGGGTGGGGTATACAGTAAATACCTCATACCTAAGTCCGCTTACGTGCTACCAACTCTATTGCTAGATTTAAAACCAAAAGACTACCGATAATATATCTCAGTAAAACTCAAAAATGGCAGTGGAATAAAATACCAAACAACCAGACAAGGAACATCAGGGATTTTTACGTGGAAAACCTCCCCAACTTGAGGAGGAAAAACCACGGGACCTAAGTTCACTTAAACCTTCCACTAAATCAATTAATGGGTATTATAAATCTTCCTAGAACATCTAGGAGCATAACCACATCATCAAGTATAAATTTGGATAACAAACAACTATCAACATAAAGTTGGAAGCAGATGCAGGAGAGGAGGAAAATTCAGAAATCATCAAGATAACAGTCTCGGTTCTAGGCTGACTGCGAGAAACTGAGACCTCAGTTCGACGATCCGACCGTTCAAAATGTAGACCATTGAGTCACAAACTTTCTCCTAAAATTTTAGCCCGATCGAACGGTGAACGTCTTTCCGACAGCCAATATACGCAGGATGCCCTAAGTTCACAGCTTTCCCTGAACTTTCTCCTCTCTGCCTTTTTCTTCACGTTAAGTGGCTCTAACCTTGCGTCGCTCTTTTGCTCTCTTGGTTTGCGCACCTCTCACTTCTTCATAGTGAAATATATACGTATGCCAATTAGAAAACCTAATTGCAACAATACGTGTCATTATTTCACTTTATCCATCCACGATAGTGTGCTGCAATCCATGTTAGCTGTATCCACCATAAGTGTGCAATAATCCACTATAAGTGTGCATCAATTCACTATAGGTTGTATCCATCATAAGTGTGCAGCAATCCACTATGGGATGTATCCACCATGTTTGCAGCATGTCCACCATAGTCTGCAGCCTATCCATGATAGCTGCAGCAGTGTCCATCATAATCTGCAGCATATCCACCATCTTCTGCATATCGTGGATAGCATATCCACGATCTTCTGCAGGCTATCCATGATCGTGGACAGTGTGTCCACGATCTTCTGCAGCGTATCCACGATGTTCAGCATCGTGGACAGTGTGTCCATGATCTTTGCAGGAAATTCATAATCTTTTGCAGGTTGTCCATGAAATATCTAGTATCTCCTTCCTCCTTTTTTTTGTTTTTATACTTTTAAAATTAATTTTCATTTATAAATGTCAATGACTTCTCCTTAATCATTAAAAACTGAATTGTAAGAATATCCGGAATGAGATCAATAAAAGAAAATGAGCACTTGCGCATATTTAGAATTCTAATAATTTATACTATACAACAAGAACAAGAAAACACACTTACATTAAAAATTCTAATATATACAAACTAAATTGCTACATGATCAATATTAAGTCTTTGGGAATAACACTATCTGAAAGATGATGCATTTCCATAGAAGTTTCTCCATGGTTTGTCACTGCATCAGATGATTCTGGTGCGACTTTGTTCGATTCCAAGTTTCGTTTTCCACTAAGCCTTCTAGACATCCAAACCCTAAAACTTGGTCTTTAAGTGTTCAAAGGACATAGCTTTGGTTGTTCTAGCCCCATTGACAGAAATAAAGAAGCTCTAAAGAGTAGTAAAATTATACTTGAAGTGCACCAGGTGAAGAAGAAGAGTGGTTCAAAATAAACCCAATTCATGCTCTCTACTTTCATCTCCTTTTCTGAGGCTATGGTGTTAGATAATGTAATGGAGAACCACTTGTCTTCAAGTTTCTTGAGTGTTCCATCATCTGCTAACTTCAATATGGTCAGAAGATAAACTAGAATCTTTTGCAAAAGCCTAAGTAAAGAAAAAGAGTAGTTAGCAATTAAATGAGTGAATATAGACGCTTAATTAATGATGCAGAAACTTGTGAAAAGCAAAAGGGGAACTTTTATGATTCTCTAGTCTTAGAGATCGAGGCACTTACAAATCCGAACCCACCAAGCATGTATGTCTCTCCAGTGACACTGTAATTATCGTACATGGAGAGAAAATGCCTGAGATATGGTGTCTCAAGGTAGGCTGCTGAGATGTTTCCTCTCGTGAATGCCTCATTGTAGGATTCCGATGTCTAAATCCTTTCAATACTTTGATTCTTGTAGCTCAAGACTTCTTGAAGGTACTCCACCACAAATGATCCCGCATCACAGCCAACTGTACTGCCTGCTGGCATTGGTTCAAGCTTCTCAGTGAAAAATATTGAGCTAAGGTTCGCAGTGAAGGTAGTTGTCAAGATCAGTACCAATATAAGCCAAGGTATCACCATGGCTTTGGTATAATAACTGTAAACCTTGCCTACGTGAAAGAAATAAAGAAATAAAGATACACACAATGAGAAATTGTTGTCGGCTCACTCACCGTGGGCGAAAAAGATGGTGGAGAGAGTCAACCAAAGTGTAGCTCTCAGTTGAAGCCACCAATTGCCATCAAAGTCAGGATTACACCCTCGTTCAAGATACCAAATAACTATGGCATTATACACTAGAGTAGATAGTATCGACAGCCACACATGTTTTGTGAACGGTGTTGTGAGAATCCATGGGGAGGGATTACGTTTGATTGGAACCATCATGGAAAGGTCAGACGAGAGGAATGGCACAGTAAATGAAACATTAATAGCTCGTTTAGCTAGGATTGTGACATCTCCCACCACAGCGTCGAATTTCTATAAGAAAAATGAAAATTCATTTGTACATATATGAACAAAATTTCCACTGCGTTGTAAAATAATAAATCTAATATTAAACACACGGGGTAATAGGTACCTTTAAAGGAATCTGATTTACCATGTCATCGTAGGATCCGTTGAAGGGAATGAATTTATAAACTAGATCATAATCCAATAATTTCACGGCCTCCTTGAAGACATCAATGCAGAATCCTGTCACCTTCACATTCCCACTATGGGCATCGTATTCTACCTTCACGAATTCGTGAAAGGTACCAAGATTAGGGGCTGCGTTTTTGTAGAGGGTGCCCCTCCGCAAATTTTGCGGAGGAGTAGGCTAAGATGTAAAGCATCAATCTTGAAGCACCCATCGCGCGAATCTCCAAGCAACCCATACTTAAACCCGTTATAGCATCTCCTCCCCGTGTTATACCATCTCCTCTCCAATATAACACTTGCCCGTTATAGCAGTCCGTTACAAACTAACCAAGCGCGGAGCTAACCCTAGTTAACGCTCGAAATTTCCCTACCCGCTCGACCCTCACTCTGTAACCTCTAAACCCTAACTTTGCTCTGACGAAATTGTCGCCCGATTGTCGCGCACGCTCTCCGAGCCTCTCCGACAGCCTCCGACGACCTCCTTTGAACTGCGTATACCTCCGATGGCCTCCGACGACCTCCTTTGAACTGCGTATACCTCCGACGACCTCCGCAAACATCCCATTGTTACTTGACGACCTGCTACGGTATAAAGACTTGTTCTTGTTTGGGCTAGGGTTTCCTAATCTTGTTTTTTTTTTTGCAGGATCTCATGGCGAGCTCCTCCTCCGACTCCAATGTTCTTTTAAGGTATAATGTCGTAATTTATCTTATGAATACGTACATTGATGTATTAATGACCTATTTTTAGTATAATATGCTTGGAAAATTGGTATACCCACTTTCATGATATTTGCATAATTTGTATTGTCCTTGAAGCTGTTTGGGAAATATTCTTAAAAGGAACCTATTAGTTGCTAAATCTGCTGATAGTATCAATTGCCGCAAGTGCGTCATTTGAAGCTTGCTTTTTAGAAAATCATTCCTACTTCCTTTGGAATTCAGTCCATTGGAAGTGAATAGAGAAACTTAAATTTCGTATAACATGCGTATAACATGCCCCAAACTTAGTATAACATGCCCCAAACTTGGTATAACACTTGACAGACATGATATAAGACTGCATAGACATGGTATAACACTGCACAGACATGGTATAACACTACCCAGACATGGTATAACACTACACAGACATGGTATAACACTGCACAGACATGGTATAACACTACACAGACATGGTATAACACTACCCAGACATGGTATAACACTACACAGACATGGTATAACACTGCACAGACATGGTATAACACTACACAGACATGGTATAACACTGCACAGACATGGTATAACATTTGACAGACATGATATAAGACTGCATAGACATGGTATAACACTGTACAGACATGGTATAACACTGCACAGACATGGTATAACACTACCCAAACATGGTATAACACTGCACATACATGGTATAACACTACACAGACATGGTATAACACTGCACAGACATGGTATAACACTGCACAGACATGGTATAACACTACACAGACATGGTATAACACTTGACAGACATGATATAAGACTGCATAGACATGGTATAACACTGCACAGACATCGTATAACACTACCCAGACATGGTATAACACTGCACAGACATGGTATAACACTGCACAAACATGGTATAACACTACACAGACATGGTATAACACTTCATAGAGATGGTATAACACTACAAAGACATGGTATAACACTTCACAGAGATGGTATAACACTACACAGACATGGTATAACACTGCACATACATGGTATAACACTGCATATACATGGTATAACACTACACACACATGGTATAACACTGCACAGACATGGTATAACACAACACAAACATAGTATATCACTACACACACATGGTATAACACTGCACAGACATGGTATAACACTGCACAAACATGGTATAACAGCATCACATTTTCGTTTAATAGCTTCACCTTTTGAGTTCGTCATGTTAATATAGTTCTATCTTTTTTAACAGTAGGTTCATGTGTACAATGAGGGCTACTCATGAAAGCCACCCACATGAAAGCCCATCTGATAGGTCTTCAGACGAAAAGGAGTATCACTACAAGGGGGCCAAACCTCGTCGGGTACTGAGTAGATGCTCCTTGAGCCGGATTCACAAGTTTGTCAACACAGTGAAAGGGGGTGAGGTTATTAAACGAGTGCTCCTACAGACCCCCTTTGTCAACACAGCCATTTCCCTGGATATGATTGCCGTGGAATATTTGCAGTCTATATGGAATGGTAACAGAAGAGGATTCAACATTAATGGTAATTTCGTGCCCTTCTCAGTAAAGGATGTATCAATCATCCTTGGTTTCCCACGGATAAGGGAGCTAGTTAGATGGGACACTGACCGACCATCTACCAAATATTACAAAGAAAAATTTGATGGGAAGTTGCCAAACACCAAAGCCATTGAAGGAAAATTGAAAGTTATCTGCTTATAAGGCCTGGCGGAAAATGAGGAGAGGCTCACAAGATTGGCCATTTTGTATATCTTTTGTTGTTTTTTATTCAACCGACTGACATACAACCTAGATGCGGGACTTGTATATTTTGTAGAAGACCTCTCAACATTGGCTAATTACAATTGGGCAGAGGCTGTACATAATTTTCTTTGCGTTGAATTGACCTCCAGCTCAAAGAAGAAGGGACGTGGATTTGCTGGTTGTGCTATAGTCCTTGGTGTAAGTATTCTCAATATCTGAACTTGCATTTCAAACATAGTTAATTTTATGATAAGTTATTGATTTATTTCTTATTTTTTGTAGATTTGGTTTTATGAGCATACCAACTTGTATATAGATAGTAAAGTGGAGGGAGTACACCCTCGATTGTTCCGTTGGCCTAATTGCAAATTACCTCGACGGACAACATATTTCAAAAATTGTGCCAAATTAAATGAAAATGGAGTAAGATATTTATGTGTAAGTGTACTAAGTCAGTTGAAGTTAGAGTTTCTAATAATGATTACAATTGCAGATTATTTTTGAACTTGAGGAAGGAGGTGAAGTGGAGCGTGAAGTTGTACATAGTCTCCTTGCATTAGATGCAGCCCCTGAGGATGCTGGTGTTGCGGGCCCATCCCATAGTCAAACAGACATTCCCTTTATTCTTGGCCCTGTAAGTATATAATATGATAACATGCCTTATCCTTGGTGGAACTTAGTATAACAGCCTTCTAAACTTAGTGTAATATGGCTCAAACTTAGTATAACAGCCTTCTGAACTTGGTATAACATGACTGAAACTTAGTATAACAGCCTATTGAACTTGGTATAACATGGACGAAATATGGTATAACATGGCTCAAACTTAGTATAACAGCCTTCTGAAATTGGTGTAATATGGCTCAAACTTAGTATAACAGTCTTCTGAACTTGGTATAACATGACTGAAACTTAGTATAACGGCCTATTGAACTTGGTATAACATGGCCGAAACATGGTATAACATGGCTCAAACTTAGTATAACAGCCTTCTGAACTTGGTGTAATATGGCTCAAACTTAGTATAACAGCCTTATGAATTTGGTATAACATGGCCGAAACTTGGTATAACATGTATCAATTGCCGGTATAACAGTATCCCATTATATTCATACTGCTATTAGATCATGTGTTGTACGATACTGACGGTTTTGTGTTAATTTTGTGCGTAGAGCCATGAAGAAGTTTTAAACTTGAATTCAAAATTGTGTATAGTTATAGAGGAAAATAATAAATTGAAGAATGAAATCATTCAATTGGAGAATGATAAATACTTGCTTAAAGATGAAGCTGCTGAGAAGGATGCTGAGATTTGCAGCATCAAGGCCGGTTTTAGCTTAGAGGTGGCCGAATTGCAAAAAAAAAATTGAGGAGCTAGTGGAGGAAAATAAAAAACTGAGAGCAGACATTGAGATGCTACAAAATAAGAATGGGGCAGAGTTGAGCTGGAGTGAGGAAAATGACATGTCGACCTCGGGGGGTGAGGAAGCTGAGACGTCTGCCCCGATGAGTGAGGTACTCAAAAAGAAAAGAGTAAAAAGGTTTCATGTTTTCTTCTCACCCCTTATACACAACAAAAGAATAAGAAGAAGGCTATGGAATCAGAGGTAAGACCATTAACACAAAAGTATCATACATCATTGTAAACATAGGCTTGAGCCTTAAGTTTAACATGTCTGTGTTTCTAATTTTCTTTCAGCCAGTGGAGTTAGATGAAAATGCGGAATCTGCACCCCAGGTTGATATGGTATGGTGGCATAAATAGTATTTACCACAATTGTATATATCTAGCACCATTGACATATGTGAGTATTCTGATAAATTTTTATTGCATCTTTAGTATCTAAATAAACAGGACTATTGTGGTCGGGATGTACTACCGGACACTATTAAATCACAACTGGAATTTTATATCTCCTTGTAAGATCATTCCATTATTCAGAACATTGCGAAAGCCAATGTCGGTAGCATTCTCTTCGGAGGCTTAGTTGTTGATGAGGTAAGCATGTATGGAATACACTATCTATGTATATTTGGTTCCTTTTTGCTAATGGACTTGTTATACCATTGTAGGCTATAGATTTGTATGCATCACTCCTCATCCGTAGAGTAATGGCTAATAGGAAAAAGTTTAAGGCTTTTGCTTACATCCCCCCACATGTCCTACAATTTTATATGGGTGGCCTAGGTGGAGTGGCCTTCAAAGGCTTAGAGCATTTGAATAATCGGACAATAAGATATGTTCGCATAATATTCGCCCCAGTATGCCACAAGCTGCACTGGTTTCTGATGGTAGTGGATCTACGTAGGAAACGTGTACAGTGCTATAATTCATTGTCCCCTTCCAGAGTAGTTGAGGGCTATGTTAAAAGATATGTGAGTATCTATCATCTGATATGGCTTCATACCGTATCATTTCTATTGTTATTTTTCATTTCTTATAACATTATCTTGTGCATTGTTCTGTTGGACAGCTTGAAATACTGCACTTTCATCTCTCCTTCCAGTCTGGCAATCCCAAGGAATGTTCTTGTTGGCCATTGACATGGGAGGTCTGCCCGCAGCAAGATGGCGAAAGTGTAGATTGTGGGATATTTGTCATGAAATTTATGGACTACCTATCTAGAGGGGTACCGTTTGATTTCACACTTCAAGACATGCCAAGATTGAGGGCCCTGGTTAGTTTAGAACTATTTGAAGGAAAGTTACTGGCAGGGAATTAAAAGACATTGTAATTAAAACACATGTACATACATACGCATGTATATTCAATATCTGTATTTACATACACCTATATATTTGAATATGCAATGTTGTGCATTGTTCTGTGTCTTGTTATACCATGTATGTGAAGTGTTATACCATGTATATGAAGTGTTATACCATGTATGTGCAGTGTTATACCATGTATGTGAAGTGTTATACCATTGTAGACTATAGTGTTATAACATGGCACAGACATCGTATAACAGCCTTCTGAACATGGTATAACACGACCTGAAATAGTGTTATAACATGGCACAGACATCGTATAACACGGGACGAACATGGTATAACACGACCTGAAATTCATATAACATGGGACAAACATGGAATAAAAAGACCATGTTATACCATGTTTGTCTAGTAAAAAGTTACATAGTCCCGTGTTATACAATGTCTGTGCCATGTTACACGAATGACAAGTCTTGTTATACCATGTTACACGAATGAGATAAAGTCGATCTTATTATATTACATAGCTATACAATAGGATAAGATCGGCTGACATGCCTACAAACATAGCTATGCATTGTATGTCTCCTGTACGCCCACGGGTTGGGATAAAATTTGACCAGACGGCCATCTATCAAGATTCACGGGTGGTGATATAAACAAGACGACCACCTATACAACCCGGCTGATATGCCTATAAATTCAATATGACCATTTAATGCAGCCAGCGTGTCTGCAACTGGAGATTTGATGGTGAAGCTTCACTATAAAATCCCATCAACATAATCTTCTCATTCGTAGTGAAGTGAGTGGAGTTCCGAAATGTTACTCCAATGCTCTTCTCATATGGTTGGTTTCACAGGCAGATGCGTGGGTTCTACTTGGACGTGTTATGGCAAGATTATAAATTGTCCATGCCCCAAACTGCATTCCAGTTCTCCCGGAGTCCTAGGCCATTGGATGAACACCAATTTCAAGGAATGAACTCGGCTTGTCTATTATGAGTTTGGGCAAGCCACACAGGTTTGCCCAATTGATGTGCTATGGCAAGCATATAAGCATCGAGATCGTGCCCGATGAGAAAGTTGGAGGGCCATGTTATACGATGTCTGTGCCATGTTATTTTTTATTTCAGATCTTGTTATACCATGTTCGTCCGTGTTATACGATGTCTGTGTCATGTTATACGAATTTCAGATCGTATTATACCATGTTCGTCCGTGTTATACGATGTATGTGCCATGTTATACGAAAACAAATTTCAGATCGTGTTATACCATGTTCGTCCGTGTTATACGATGTCTGTGCCATGTTATACAAATTTCAGATCGTGTTATACCATGTTCGTCCGTGTTATACGATGTCTGTGCCATATTATACGAATTTCAAATCGTGTTATACCATGTTCGTCCCGTGTTATACGATGTCTGTGCCATGTTATACAAATTTCAGATCGTGTTATACCATGTTCGTCCGAGTTATACGATGTCTGTGCCATGTTATATGAATTTCAATTCGTGTTATACCATGTTCATCCGTGTTATACGATGTCTGTGCCATGTTATATGAATTTCAGGTCGTGTTATACCATGTTCGTCTCGTGTTATACGATGTCTGTGTCATGTTATACGAAATTCAGATCGTGTTATATCATGTTCGTCCCGTGTTATACGATGTTTGTGTCATGTTATAACAGACATCGTATAACACGGGACGAACATGGTATAATAGGATCTGAAATTCGTATAACATGGCTCAGACATCGTATAACACGGGACGAACATGGTATAACAGGATCTGAAATTCGTATAACACGGCACAGACATCGTATAACACGGGACGAACATGGTATAACACGACCTGAAATTCATATAACATGGCACAGACATCGTATAACTCGGACGAACATGGTATAACACGATCTGAAATTCGTATAACATGGCACAGACATCGTATAACACGGGACGAACATCGTATAACACGACTTGAAATTTATATAACATGGCACAGACATCGTATAACACGGGACGAACATGGTATAACAGGATCTGAAATTCGTATAACATGACACAGACATCGTATAACACGGACAAACATGGTATAACAAGATCTGAAATTCGTATAACATGACATAGACATCGTATACTGTGGGACGAACATGGTATAACATGATCTGAAATTCGTATAACATGACACAGACATCGTATAACACTGGATGAACATGGTATAAAAGAATCTGAAATTACATGTAACATTCAATTTCAATATTCAATTGCGAAGTTCATAAAATTACATGTAACACAAGCACAATATTATTAACCAGAAGTGTTATATGGTGGGAACATCGTATAACACATGGCACATACATCGTATAACACAGTACCATGTTTGTCTCGTGTTATACGATGTCTGTGCCATGTTTTACGAATTTCAGGCCTTGTTATACCATTTATTATCCCGTATTATACGATGTCTGTGTCATGTTATACGAATTTCAAACCTTGTTATACCAACCCTGTGAAGTGTTATATGAATTTAAGACATTGCTATACGAAATAAGTCAGAGTGTTACACGAACTCATAATTTATTATACATTAAAAAATGGTTAATACATCAGTCGTCACAAATTGGTACAAATTGGTCATAATTAAAAAAATTTATTTTTCATTTGTTGGCTGAGAAAAATATGCAGCTTCTTCCTGAGAACCATGCTGCGATGACATTGCTTGGGAAGCCTCATCTGAGTACTGTCATGATATAGTGCAATTAATCAAGTAACATAGTCACTATAAATGTAGCAAGTGCAGAAAACGCATAACTACGCAACTTACATAAAAAGAGGATGCTCCCACCATTAAAGCTGTGTAGGAGTAGAATGGGGCTGTTGGCACTGGTTGGTGGAACATAGACACCTGCTATAAATTTAACTTTTAGGTTAAGTATGTAACATAAGAATTAAAGATATGGCTTGCTTTGTTAGATATACTTGTGTGCTTGTGTATTCACCCATAGGTAGCCCTGTCATGCGCGGCATTTGGACATCAGTAGGTGGATTAGAATTGGATCCTTTGGATGTAGTAGTGCTCTTGTTATGTCTTCGCTCCAGCACTCCTTTTTTACGTTTCTTTTTCCGCCCCTTTTTCACTGGAGGTGCTTTTACCTATATATTTGGTTCAGATCCACTTCTCTCATCATTGACATCAATATCTTTATTGTCAGTGTGCAAGATGTCCTCAACATTTACACGTAAATCCTTCATTGTCTTTTCTATGTATTCTAGTGCCCTCCTGGACTTCAAACTCATAGTTGCTATACAGTAATGATTTTGACAAACTCGGTTATAAATCGACCTCAAACTTTCTTGCCCGGAAGAATCTAAGCTGTGCGGACTGACAATGGATACATCACCTTCTCTAGCGTACTTTGTCCATCTTTTCATTATGTACTACTTCGGTATAGAAATCACATTGTTTGCTGCGAAAACCTTCATTGCATGCATACACAATATCCCATTGGTCTCAAACATTTTACATGAGCAAGTAACTTGTACAGGAGAATGGCTGAAAATGACCATTTCATCTCTACCACAGGCAGCGTTGGTTACCTTATATGAAATACCATGTGGTTCAGCCCCAATGAAAAGCATAAGGCAATCTACACTACTTTGATAGCATGCCTCAAACTCGTTATACATGACCCTGGTGTAGATCGAGGCTGCTTGTTTACACATGTTCCCAACTACATTGGCTGGTGTACTATTTCGAGACTTAAAATCAGTCTTTATTTCCTTTTCTCGAAAGAAGCTAAGTGCCTTGTCATATTGTGCTAAAAATTCAAATAAACCCAATTTCTTTCTAAAGAACCTTTTAAAATGGTGGTTCATACTTTCACTGCGTTGGGTTGTGGTCATATCAGCCGAAAAAGTCTCTGTTCGAAAGCATGCAGTCCACTTTGACCTTAGTTTCCACATATTTACCATCCATGGATGTTCAACCAGATTATACTTCAGTAATAGATCCTGTCATAGCTTCTCAAAAGTATCAACTACACACCGCTCGTATATGCAATGTTTAAAATCTTTGGCAAATGTATTGTTATTATGAATCACGTGTGAAAGATGTAATGCTGCATTTTGAAATATATGCCATAAACATAGACAATGTGCTGTATTTGGCAGCACCGTTTGTATTGCTCTAGCTATCGCAGCTGATTGATCTGTGAAAATAGTAACTGGATGCTTACCGTGCATGACTTCCAAAAAAGTCTCAAATAACCAAATGAATGATTCAGCAGACTCATCATAGAGTAATGCAGCTCCTAATATAATAGTTTGTTTGTGGTGATTCACGCCCACTATTGGTACAAATGGCATATTATATTCATTTGTTTGGAAGGTTGTATCGAAGCATACTACATCTCCAAAGTATGCATAGTCTATTATAGATTGGCCATCAACCCAAAAAAAGTTCTTCATCTCCCCTGATTCCTCACAAGCTTCAATAGCATAAAAAAACGAAGGATCGTTAGCCAAACTTTCCTTTAGGTACCTAAGAATACCCTTGCTTTCCTTGTCATCCAAAGCTTTTCTTCTACTTTTTTGAATATAGTTGCTATTATGTTCTCTTATGAAGCCAACATTATTATTGCTTACACCAGACTCAAAATAATTATATACATTATGGGCCTTTATACCCGACTCTATCATCTTGTCTATAAGTGCACGTTCAAATGACAATATCTTTCTATGAGATCTAAGCATGTGCACCTTATTTGGACTTGTCATGGGATGATTATGGTTTAATTCAGCTTTCGACAATGTGAATAATTCATTCTTGCCAATCTTAAACTCTAACCGAGCCATGCAGTTTGTGCGGGTCTCTGGATGTGGTTTTTTAGCAGTACGTCTACGGTCAACTTCTCTCATCCCTTGTTTGCTACAACAATATGTACGTTGTTTCAAGCTACCATCCTTTCGACGTTCAAGATGAGATTTCTTTATACTGAACCCCATTACTCTAACATAGTCATTATAAAACTTGTATGCTGCATCATCACTAATAAATGTCATACCAACTATAGGGATTTGGGATGCATCTTCTGATTTGTCATGTTCCATACATGGCATTTCATCTGTCTTTCCAGATATTCCTATTATATCTTCATCACCTTCGCTATTTGCTAATAAATACTCTTCGTCATTTGACGATGACCACTCCAACATCTCAGAACAAGTCGCCTTCATCTGATCTTTCTCCATCTCAAACTCTAGGATTCAATAATGTATCGGAAAGTTTGACAAGTTATACGCTGTAGTGATGCTGTTATACTATGTTAGAGGCATGTTATACCAAAATGGGATGCTGTTATACCAAATTAGATACATGTTATACTAAAATGGAATATTGTTATACCAAATTAGATACATGTTATACATAATTGGGATGCTATTATACCAAATTAGATACATGTTATACCAAAATTTACAGCTGTTATACTAAATTAGAGACATTTTATACAAAAATGGGATGCTGTTATACCAAGTTTGAGGCATGTTATACCAAAATGGGACAACTTAGAGACATTTTATACCAAAATGGGCTATGTTGTACTATATTAAAGGCATGTTATACCAAAATGGGATGTTGTTATACCAAATTAGAGACATGTTATACCAAAATGGGACGCTGTTATACTAAATTAGAGACATGTTATACCAAAATGGCATGTGTTATACTATGTTAGAGGCATGTTATACCAAAATGGGATGCTATTCTACCAAATTAGATACATGTTATACCAAAATGGGAAGCTGTTATACGAAATTAGATACATGTTAGACCAAAATGGAATGCTGTTATACCAAATTAGATACATGTAATACCGAAATGGAATGCTGTTATACCAAATTAGATACATGTTATACCAAAATAATGAGATGCTGTTATAACAAGTTTACGGCATGTTATACCACAATGGGATGCTGCTATACTATGTTTGAGGCATGTTATACGAAAAATAGGATGCCGTTATACTATGTTAAGGGGCTGTTATACCAAAATGGGATGCTGTATACAACAAATTATGTCATTAATATAACAATATACGTATTAAGAATACAAAAATGACGACATTATACCACCCTAAATGACACGTAATACAGGTGAGCAAATATAGGGAGACCTTACCTTAACTTTTGAAGACCAGGGAGACCTATAATAAGTTGTATAAAGAGAGCTGTTTACAACAATGTATCGGAGGCCGTCGGAGGTTGTCGATGCCCGTCGGAGGCCGTCGGAGGCAGTCGGAGGTCGTCAGAGGTCGTCGGACAGGATCGTGCGACAGAACTTTCGTCACAGCAAAGTTTGGGTAACATAGAACTTTCGTCCCAACAGAGCTAGGGTTAGAAAAAATATTAGGGTTAGAGAGTAATAGCGGGTCGGGCGGGTTGGGCGGGTAGTGAAAATTCGAGCGGGTAGTGAGCATTCAAGAGTTAACCCTGGTTAGTTCGGATGTAACGGGGAGAGGCGTAACGGGCGGTGTTATATCAGGATTTCGTATAACGCTTTGTTTGTATCGGCGCTATCCGCACTTAAGTATGAGTTGCTTGGAGATTCGCGCGCTGGGTGCTTCAAGATTGATGCTTCACATCTCAGCCCACTCCTCCGCAAAATTTGCGGAGGGGCACCCCTCCACAAAAACGAACCCTTAGGTATCCCAATATTTAACATTCCCCATCCGCTTGGGATCTTCTCTGTGCGCCCAGGCCAAAAAAAACTGGAAGCAAAGCGTCCACAGTATGACCTAAATCACCCTCCTGTTCAAAGAAACCAAACCCCTCCAACCAAAAACCTAATTCCCTATAACTCTTCCCTACTACATTTAGAACTCGAAATGTTTGGTTGTCTCTCCTATGTGGTGCATCTGATCCTTGTTTACTGAAGTTTATCAACCCACTTAAACCCAAAAAATCAATTGAACGGATGCCTTGCAATAGCGTCATACTCCTATTACTAGTCTTGGCAGCTGCAGCATGAGCTATGGTGCCGACTGCATCATACGCTAGGGCGGCCTGCATTCCCGGCTCCTTGTGGAACGCAGCGGAGAAGTTGTTGTAGAGGCTAGAGGTTGTGTTGAGGTAGGTACTAATCCCTATTACGCCTTGCATGTAAGCAGAGATGAAGGTTGGTCTGAACGTCGAGTCAAGGAGTGAGGCAACATCGTCACTCAGTATCCAAACATGACCTTTTTCCATCATCCCCAGATCCTTTGCCGCTTTAAACAACAAGCCAATGAGCTCGGGTGAGGACCGCAGCACGACAAACACTTTGGATAGCTGTTGAGGGATCTCGTCTAGTTTTTGGTAAATCATGGATATTTTATTAGGGACGGTGAGCATCGGTGGGAATGCTATTTGGTGGTCAATTTGGACGCCATTAGCTCGGAGGGCATTAGAAAGAAGTCCAATAATTCCGGAGATACTGCCATAGATATCATCTTCATAGATAACTATGATTCTCCTCCATTTGTACGATCTTATGACGTCAGCAAGGCAGTGCATCTCACCGGAAGTTGGGTAAGCCATTTGGATCAAGGAAGGTAGTTGCGGTGAAAAGGCTAGTGTTGTTGTAGCCAAAGAGATAATAGGCAACCTTGTAGAATCGCCGACTTTTGCCAAAGTTGCAACTTCTGGCCATGCTCCGGCGCCGATGATTGCTTCTGCTCCCCAGTTGATGAGATCTCTAGCTGCACCCACAGGCTAGAATTACAAAAGCAAGTGCAAAGAATCCAGGTCATTGTAATATTGTTAGGAATAATAGTGAATTACCTGTTGCGGTTATGTCAAGGTGATACGATCCGAAGAATCAGATCGTCCCTCAAGCCACAAACGACGAGTTATGGAGGCAAATCAGATTGCCCCCCTCTCAAATTAGCTTTGTCCTCAAGGCTGAAACACTTCATTTTGCCCGGATCCCAAATCGCTCGGAAGGTTGTAGAAGCCGGTGCACCAAACATTGCGGCCTCAAGCATGTTACCGGGATCCCAAGTGGCTCGATAATTTGTTTCATCAGGAACACCAAAGATGGTCACCTCAAGCTTGACCGCTTCTTGGGCTTGAACATCTACTTGTGCGTCAAGTATTACATCTTCTGCATTTTTGCCACTCCTCTCAAATTTCAGTAATTTCTTGAACTGCTTTGCCACATCCTTCAACAGCTTATCATAATTATTAGATGCAATTTTAAGTTTCTCAGTAATTTCCCATTTCCTCCTAACTCGCGTAGAATCACCCTCCTGCATCATAGTTTGGTGAAGAGTAGTCCAAGTTACTGGGTTGCCAGTAGGAGCATGCACAGAGCTATCAGCATATGATGATACCACATGCACACACGACTAAGAAGCATGAATAATGTTTGAGCTGCACGCGCTTCATCTTCCGGAAGCGGCGACTTTCATCTTCGGCGGCGGCTGAGTTTTCGGTGGATTGTCGTCTTCCACAAGAAACATCTTCGGCGGCTGAGGCACTCATCTGTCGTCTTCCCCGGGAGTTTTCTCCAGCGCGGCTGCAAGCAGGTCTTTTCCCGACGCACCACAACCTTCCCCCTGGCCGGAACCCTAGCCGGCCGAAAATCCGAGCCGGCGTAGCAAACCAGCGAAGCAAACACGTGTGGCGCGCGTAAGAGAGCCAGCACTGTAGCTAGGGTTAGGAATAAAAAAAACAAAAAAAAACACTTTGAAAGAAGATGAGGAGTGAGATTGTTCAACGTTTTGAGAAGATAAATCGTCGCCTTGACGTTTTAGATGAGATGAAATTAATGTTGAGGGAGATGGTGGGGGAGAAGCAACGGCAAGAAGGAATGGATGTGACCGTTGATGGAAGCAAGGTCCTGAAGACTACATCACAGAGTCAGAGTACCATGAAAGATAGACAACCACTTCGCATTTTTGTGTACTTGCACGACTTTGACGGCACTGCTCCAGAAGATTGGATTGCACAAGCTGAATATTTCTTCACCAATAAAGGTACGCAAGATGATTTAAAGTTTCCTCTGGCATTTATTCGTATGGTGGGACCAGCATATGATTGGGTTCGAAGGTTAACACGACAGATTCCTAATCCCTCTTGGGAAAGGTTAAAGCTAGAGATGATAAATAGCTTTGGAACTTTTCATACCACTCCGGTTCTTGATGAACGCCACTATGAAGATGTAGCTGGCATTGAAGAAGCTGAGGCTGAGGGTCAAACCATTCAAGTATCCATTGAGGAAGAAAATGATATCCTCCCGGAGCTAGTTAATGGTGACGATAATATATTTGACAGTACAGAAATTTCTGCAGTTGAAGACTCATCGATAGCCTCCAACATGGTTGGTATAAATGCTGATATTCTCGCTATTGACGCTATTGAGGAACCAAGAGAAGAAGAATCTAAAATTGAAGACATTAAACAAGGAGTGGTAACAGGGGGTTCTCATCAAATGGAACCCGGCCGTTTGGGTATGGGTACCAACATGCATCCTTCATCAGCTCTATTGGGACAAAACAAGGATGAATCTGTGGTTGTTTTGTCAATCGATGAACTAATTGAGAAGGCTAATGGTTTTGTTGGCGTGTTTTCTAAGCACAAGTATGAGATTGTCAAGCTTGAGGCGACCATCTTTGGTGTTCCTACTTCAGCAACTTATCGAGCGATTTGGGATCCCGGCAACATGCTTGAGGCCGAACTGTTTGATGCACCGGCTTCTACAACTTACCGAGCGATTTGGGATCCGGGCAAAATGAAGTGTTTCAGCCTTAAGGACAAGGCTAGTTTGAGAGGGGAGCAATTGTTACGGGCCCATTTATCATTAGTTATTATAGGCTCATTATCTTTAGAGGGTTTGTGAGGGTGAAAGGGTGTGAGGGTGAACGGGTGTGAGGGTGAAAGGGTGTGAGGGGAAAGGGTGTGAGGGTAAAAGGGTGCGAGGGGAAAGGGTGTGAGGAATGAGAGGATTATAAATAAGGGTCTAAGGTGGTAGCTAGGGAAGTGAAGTATTTTGTAGTTTCTTCTTTTGGGTGTGCTTAGCACGAAAGGTTCTATCACAAGGAGATCATAGCTGCTGCTTAATTCAGTAACATTCAAGAACATAGGTGAATAAGAAGAATTGAAGTGACGGGTTGCAATTTCAATCGCCAACTTCTGCTCTTTGCCGATATATGAACTGGTGTTAACTATCACGCCAACGTGAACTGCTTTGGCAGAAATGATAGTGAAGAAGAAGAAGGAGAAGGAGAAGGGCACGAGAGAAGCAGCATGTCTTGAGAACACTCGCACACGGTTGGGCCTCATTTGTTGACATGAACTACTCATTATATCCAGAGAGAGCCGGAGAATAACAAGCTCCCTCAGAACACATACTTATTTATAGGTCATAAGTATTGAATTATGCCAAGTATCTCGGAAGAGAAATTAAGGAGGAAATTTCAGCTCCATAAGAGTTTTCCTGTGGCAGAAATTTCAACCCTGCAATTTCCTTTCAACTTGCCTAATACAATTCAAATAATTTTGTTATTGATTTATCATTTGGATTGTGCTAGTTAACGATCTATTTTTTAATAGACACATCGCTATTACGACAGTTGACGTCTATTAGTATTATGTAAGTGATAACTCATTAACTGAAACTTATATTCACGCATACACCAGCTTGTTATTAGTGAACAATACATGGAACAATGAGCCCAGCTAAAGTCAAGCGTTTCTTAAATTTGAAATCCAGCAACTTGCTTGAGGAAACTTCGAAGAAATTTATGTTGTTCAAGCGTTTCTTAAAGTCAAGCGTTTCTTAAAATTTTTAATAGACACATTTATGTTGTTCAAGTAGGACTCGAGGATACTCGAAATTTATATTATATTATTTTTGTGCTAATAATTATATTTTTTTTATATATTAGTTGGATTTGTGGGTACCTATTTTATTATATTCAAAATTTAATTATTATTATTAGGGTATTATAGGATCAGTTATTCGAATTTTATTCAGGTAACCATATATACAGGTTAAAATTTAATAGAATAGATATTTATGTCGGATATTTATAGGGTTCGGGTATTAAATGGGTAGTTAAATTTTTAATAGGGTAGGGTACTGGTAAAGGTTCTAAAAAATAAATGAATAGTTATTTAGGTATGGATAGTAGAAGAGTTATTCGGATTATAGTAGGAGTAGCATAAAAAATATGGGTACCTACTCGATGTCATTCTTAGTTGGAGTTGTAGTTGCCAACTAGTAATCTCCCTTATCATGAACAAACTTTGCGATCCAACGGTACCAATGTCATTATAAATGAAATCTTCTACGATGAGAAACAAAATCGTAAAAGATAATAGAAAAGATATTACTATAGTATATTTTCTATTATCTTTTACAATTTTGTTTGTCATCCTAGAAGATTTCATTTATAATAATATTGGTATCGTTGAATAGATAAAAATAAATAGATCATCATACTAATTTTTATTTGTTTTTGAATAATTTAAATGGCAAAATTGCCTCCCATCTCACCATCTGCTCTTCTCGCAAAGTTTATTCCCTTATCATGGCCTTTCATTTAGGCATCACCACATCATCATTGTTGACTCAATATTAACAAAGAATCATCAACTCATAATTGCTAAGGCAATGTAAAAATTTCGGAGAGGTGTCATTATTCTTAAGACATTATATTATTGCATAATTATTTAATTAAAAATTTAAAAATCATAATATAGTTATTTTATTTTTATTCTCCCTTATTATTATCTATTAAAAATAATTAACTCATTTATTTAAATTTTGAATACTACACTTGACTTTAATATAACAATAAAATAATTTTAATCAAACATAAATTGAAAAAAATTAAGAATAAAATTATAATTTTAAATAAACATAAAATTACCTTTTTTATTTATTTAATTATTAATTGTAAAGCAGGAAAAAATAGAATTGAATAATAAATAAATTTAAACTTATATCAAGAATTTTAGTGTTTAGATTATAAATATTTAAAATAATAGTATAACTAAATAGTAAATAAGATTTTTTTAATTAAAGTTTCTTGTAAACTTTTCTTCTCTTCTTAAATATTTTTTCAATAACATTCGAATAGTTTAAATTAATTCTATTAAAACATTTTAATACTCATTTATTCTTAAATTATTTCAGTTATATCTCTAAATAGTTAATAACATATCTAATATTTTTTTTCTTAAACATCTCTTCATTTCCTAAAATCCTCACTCTCTCTAAATAATTTATAAAATTAGGATGATATAAATTATTTCTTTTAATAATTTCTCATGCATAACTCTTGAGTATGAGTTGGAACAATTTCTATATTTTTCATTCTCATTGCATTATTTAGATAAAAAAAAATTAGAGATAATGTCGTACTTGTACACAAATGGAATTGTAATGTAATACCTATAATGGTTGTTTAAATGTGCGTGACTAAATATTCCTTCAACCATATTAAGAGATTCTTAAGGCTGTGTTTAACGGGGATGACAGATAGTAGAGGGGAATGGAAAGGTGGAGAGAAGTGATTGGGTGAGGGAAGGGAGTGGGGACACATGTGACTTGCGCGTGCGACTCTCCTTCCCGTCGAGCCCATGACGGAACTCCCCGTCCATGTTGTCGTCGTCGCCATCCACGTCGTCGTCGCTGTCCACATCGCCGTCGTCATAACCTTCCTCAGTGAGCTTTGCGAACACGAGTAACGAGCAGCGATGCGGACAGTCCATGTCACAGGGAGCGTCGCCGCCTTCCTCGTCACCGTCGCCTTCCTCGTTGCCGTCACCGAACGCGAGCAGCGAGCATCGTTGCCTTCCTCAGCGAGAGTTGCCATCG
The DNA here is from genome assembly GCA_027563935.2 of Costus lasius. NCBI lineage: Eukaryota > Viridiplantae > Streptophyta > Magnoliopsida > Zingiberales > Costaceae > Costus > Costus lasius. Next base: position 11,009,153 of record CM050449.1, read on the forward strand.
CCTTCCTCAGTGAGCAACGAGATGCGACGCAGATGCGGACGCGAGGACGCGAGCAGCGACGCGGATGCGGACGCGAGGAGGTGAGCAGCGACACAGATGCGGACGCGAGGACGCGAGCAGCGACGCGGATGCGGACGCGAGGACGTGAGCAGCGAGCGTCGCCGGCCGCCTTCCTCGTCGCCGTCACCGAATGCGAGCAGCGAGCGTCGCCGCCTTCCTCAGCGAGAGTTGTCGTCGCCATCGCCTTCCTTAGTGAGCAACTAGCAGCGACGAGGACGCGGACATGAGGATGCGAGCAGCGAGCGTCGCCGGCCACCTTCCTCGTCGCCATCACCGGACACGAGCAGCGAGCGTCGCCGCCTTCCTCACGAGCGTTGTTGTCGTCGTTGCCTTGCTCAGTGAGCAAGGAGCAGTGATGTGGACACGGACATGAGGACGCGAGCAGCAACGTGGACACGGATGCGAGGACACGAGCAGCGAGCGCTCGTCAGCATTGCGTCAGCTTCGAGTGTTCGTTTGCGCGATCCATCTGATTTGGGCGGATCGGTTTTCGGCGGAAAATATGCTACTGTATCATCCTTCCCATTTTCCATCCCTCTCGTTAAACTATGGAAAGTAGCCTCCCTTTCTACTTTCCACGCCTTCCTTTCTCCTTTCCCTCTCATTAAACACGCACTAAGTGTTATACCCGTGTGTTTAGCACAGGGGTATACTTGTAATTAAACCAAAAGCAAATAAATTTTAATCTTATCTCTCTCATTCTCTCACTTCTTTCCCGATGTTTATCCCTATTCCTCGCTGCTTCTCGTGTCCGGCGTTCGATTCGTCGCCGTTCGTACTCCAGTGGCTGCCTCCTCTCCTTCTTCGTTGGGTGAGGTTGGGCAACCCTTCCAGTAGCGTCTTTGTGACATCTTCATGCGTGTGTGCACCGGTGACGCCACTTCCTTGCCGAAACTCGCCCGTGCCGCCGTTGAAGTCCGGCGACCTTCCTGTTGTAGGGAAGCTTCAATTCGAACCTGGAGGTTTGTGATTGTGGGGTTTCCCTAATGTTTTTGTGGCCGCCTGCCCTGTTTTGCCATTGGTTGCCGCTTGGCCGCGCTTCCTATCGCCGTCATGCCTCCGACCGTCGCCTGTAGCTGCGCTGCCTCCAGCCACTACCTCTGGCCATGCTACTCACCACCGGTCATTGCCTGGCTGCACCGCCTGCCACGAGTCGACCCGCCATAGTTGCTGGTTGTCGTCTGCTATTACTAGTTCCGCCTTTTGTCGCTATGCCGCGAGTCGTCGCTGCTGCTAGCTTTGCCATTGCTTGTCGCCTGTAGCCGTGGTCATTTGTGTTATGCCGCCTGCAGCCTCATCTACTGCATGTTGCTGTCGCCTAATGCTTTCCACCAGGCCGCTTGTAGCCGTGTTGTCATCTGCCGTTGTTCCAGCATCGTCGTGATGTTATGCCGTTGCACCGCCGGTGGTTGTCTGTCGCCAGTTGTTATGCCTCTTGCTGTTGTGCTTTGCTGACATTGCTTGCCTACTATTACGTCATCACCATAGTGCAGCCAGCGCTGTTATAGTGACGCTGTGTGATCGTGTTACCATCGTGATGTTACCGTGCTGTTGTCATCGCTTACGACCTGGTTGGTGTGAGGCTTGTCTGGGGTTTAACAGTTTCGTTCCCCCAATTGTTTCTCTAATTGTTGCTATTGTTGCAGGTGTTGCTGCTACCAGGAGTGTGAGGTTGATCTTGCTTGTTGCTGTTGATCATCGTCCGTTACGGATGTTGTTACCATGGTGTTGGTGAGCACCTTTACGTACTGGGTGTACGTGTGCTCATTGTTGATCCTTGTTATGTGTCGTCATTGTTGGCTCGTCGAGGTGAGACGACACCTCTTTATTCTTATTGCATGTTCTTGCTCGTATGGAGTTGTACATGCACATACGTATATTTGGGTATACGTAAGTATATGTGTATATTGGCTTGGAATTTAATTTAAAAACGCAAGTAGATATTAGAGCTATCAGTTGAGGTGATAGTTATGTGTTGGTTCTATGATATAGGGTGATACCAGTTGAGGTTGGGACAGAGTGGTCTCAGGGCTATGAGTTTCAGATATACTTGACGCTACTATGAGGTAGGTAGGAATCCTATCCTTATCTTTGCACTCATGGTATTAAATGTGTTCTATTGAGTAGTTGTTAAATATCATGATATCTTGTAGCTCTGTTGTTTGATCTTGATTCGGTATCCATTGCCCTCTGTGTGTTGTCCTTCTTCATACATATGGATGCTTGTGTGAAGTTATTACATGGGTCACCTAGTAGGTACATTATTGATGATTATTATGGGCTATTGAGCCGTGGATCCATGTTGTACATAGTGGTGATATTTGGCCCATCGGGCAGTTGTATGACTTGTCGTGCTATATTGTGATCTTTTCTAGCTGATGTTAGCCAGGGATGTGCCTTATAGGCCAGCGGACCAGGGATTATACCATATGCCGTTTAACGGCTATGGGGCCGGCTGGTAGGTTTCTCAGATGGAGTCCTTCGGGATTTTCCAGTGTTACCTGGGTGTTGGACGCAACACCTCTGAGCTGTCATTGAGGCAGTTGTTCCATCGTGTGAGCAACGGTGGAAACACTCTGTATAAGAGTGCGGACTCGTCATGGAGCATTATATGGTCATTGCTCTTGATTGCACGACACATGTGTGGTTTTCATATTTTGTTGCTGTTGCCTGGGTGTTGGACGCAACACCTCTGAGCTATCATTGAGGCAGTTGTTCCATCGTGTGAGCAACGGTGGAAACACTCTGTATAAGAGTGCGGACTCGTCATGGAGCATTATATGGTCATTGCTCTTGATTGCACGACACATGTGTGGTTTTCATATTTTGTTGCTGTTGTTTCTTATTATGTTCAGTTACATCATATGTTTCGTCGTTGGTTGGTTATCACAGTTATTTGATGTAATACCATATTTGTTGATTCCTACTTAACTCTTTAAGCTAACTCCTATTGTTATTGCCTCTAGGTAGCGAGCTTGTGTTGATGGTGATAGCTAGACGTAGAGACCACCTGGACCCTGTGGATGTTGTTAACATCTGAGTAGATAGATAGAGAGATAGATACTGGGCTCTGAGCTGGGATCATCTGCTGTGGTTGATTTGATATTATTATGATTCTGTTATGGTATTCGTGTTCTGAGTAATCGAGTTGTTTCGATCTTGGTGTTGGTATTTGTGTTCGATCAGATTTCTATTGATCGTATTTCTTTTGATTTGGTTGTTGTGACAAGTGTTATATATTGCTGATTATGGATATACAGGATTTATTAGTTTTGAGTTGGAATGTTGTTTTTTTAGTTTTATAGGGGATATTTTATCCTGTGGGTTAAATTGTCGTGTTTCACGAGTATTTTGCCAACATTCGTTATGTTAGTTCTCGTTTAGGGCGTGACAAATTAATTGGTATCAGAGCTTAAGATACAGCTCATATGGTATTGCTTATGTGCGAAGGATCCTAGTGTGTTACTTAAGTGATAAGAATTCTAGGGTAAGGATCCTAGGATGTGTAGGATGGAAACCTTAAGGACTACCTTCAGATTGTGGATTAAGATACTATGGTGTGATGATGTTTGTTTCTGTGTACTTATATGTTTTTGTTTAAGTTTATTCCTGTACCAGATTGCCTTCTGGGTAAAGCCATGGGATCCTAATGCAGGATTTGCATGGGGTTCTGGTGGATTGGTGGATTATAACCCATAGGTCCCAGGATCAGTTGGCTCATTAAGTGGGTCATCACATATGATGGACACCTTGAGAAGGGTCTAGAGTGTGTTGACTTATGTGTTTTGTATGAAAATAATTAAGATTTAATTGTGTTATTAAGAGTGTGTTTAATTAAGTTGAAAACAATTTACCAGGTTTTGGCTTATGATCATGCTATTGATATAATCCAATTTGTCTATGACTTCATGAGTAACTTGATTTTGTTTGAGATTATATTTGGTTTTATGACTCATCAGATCATGGTTCCATCTGTATGATTTGTCCTTAAACTCTACTCATGGTGATTGTGAGTTAGAAATCAGTCATCTTATGTTACTGATCTTAGTACCACATTTGTTAGTCTTAATAATGAATTGATCATTTCTGAATGTGCTCATGATCCTTTATATTGGTATCTTGCTGATCATATATGTCTTTGATTTATTCATGGTTAATGATCATATCTCCGTTTGACATTATGCTCCATTTGACATTATGCTAGAAGCATATTGTTCATGATCTGGTGATCCTTATGTTACTATGGTGACCTAACTCATATGTTTTTAGCCTTCAGGAGATGAGCGTAGATATTTATGACCTTCTGATTACACTTGTTATGATCTTTTTGTTGCCTTTGATTTTGATGCAATTAATGCTTAATTGCATCTGTTTGATTTTGTCCAGGCACATGTCTTATCATGATGATGGTGTGATGATAATGACTTTAGTACCATGATCTTGTGATGCTTATGTGCTTACTCTTGTTCTGTTGATGATATCATACTATGCATATAGCTCATATCTACATGAGTTGGTTACCATGTTGAGCATAGGGTGCTTGTTTGCTCACCATACAATGGTAGATGGTCATATATCTTATGACTTGTAATCTTTGCCCATGTTTGGGTTTTGATAAGGGTAACTGGACCGAGTAGTGGTAGATAAAACACAAACAATGAGCATTAGATGGTAAGGGTATATAAATGGGTTGGCCGGTAGCATTCTCTAGTGTATTTATTTATGAGACACGTTTTGCATTTTATAGTAATTTTCATGGATATTTCATGCTAATTCTAGGCTTATTTTAATACTTTCATGCCCTTTTTAGGCTAAATTACTTGATATCTTCGGAATCTTCACTTTTTGGCACTTTTATGGAATTTCAGATAAAAACGCCCTTTTTCGACATATTTTGAAGATTCTAAGGCCATGAGAAGATTTCTTGTATGAAGACAAGGTCACACGTCAAATTTGGGCTTAAACGGAGTTAGCCTGAAAAATACGGCCAGATCCTTCGCCAGGCTGCAAGAACTTCACAGTGAGAATCACGGCCAGGTGAACCCCACCGGGTTCACCGGATTTCCTGAAGACCGAAACCTGTCCTGAGAGAAGCATGGCCGGGTGAACCCCACGGGGTGCACCGCGCTTCTATTCGCCCAAACTCACAGAAGGAATCACGGGCAGGTGAACCCAGCGGGGTTCACCCATGATTCTAACCCAGGCTCACGCGCGTGTCCGAGTCTTACTCGGTTTTTCCTTGATTTCTCACTCGTTTGGAGTCCAAATTTAGCAAGTGAAGATTCTATGGAAAGCTGATTCGAATGATAGGGCAAGGAATATAAAAGCCCTAATTCTTGTGCCATATTTGGGGAGCAATCGAGGAAAAGGCGAGTTACGGCGAGTTGACCAACACCTATTCAGTATTTTGGCGATTTTGAACCCGATTCAAGTCCAAATTTAGCAAGTGATGACTTTTTGGAAAGCTTACTTTGAGGAGAAGAGAAAGAATATAAAATCCCTAAATTTCATGACCTAGGGATAGAACATTCACATGAAGAAGCGGCGCGGGCGGAAGAACACGGCGACAGAGGTGACTTTTGGAGATTGAGACACACGATCATCACGAATTCTACAGAATTCCTTCGGTTCATCGTCTCCTTCTCCTTAGCTTCATTTTCTTATACTTTTCATTTCATTAAAAGAGAGATTTTGAGCGTTTCAATGACGATTGTAACGTAAAGCCTATTTCGGGGCTTGGTGGAAACCCTTTGATGATTTTAATTACAAACTTTGTATCTATTTATGCTATTTGGTACGAATTGTGAGCATATTTTACTTTGACGTATTTATTTCATAGTTTTACCTTGGCTGAGTAGTATCGCGTGTTAGCCGTTACGATTTATATCGAGAGAATGATCGTAAGGGTCGAACCTCTGAGTAAAACTTGTGAAACCTCGACACGAGAGTGCTTGGTCTTCACTCGAGGATTTCATAGTTTGCCATAGAACTCATTAGGTTCGTCTTAGAATGATCCACCGTGAGAGTAGGAGGTCGGTCTAAAACGAACACCGGGGTGTATCACTCGAGAGAGGGCACCTTGTACCCTAGGGTTAGACTCCTTGTGTAAAACCAATAAACCAAATAACTAATATCTTTCTTGTGCGATTAAGATTATCATCGTGGTAGAAGCCGTAGCCCTGAATTCTCTCTTATATCTTTTCTCTACCGAAGTAGTTGCACTTGTTTGTTTTCGATTTCCATCTTCAAAAACCCACGTTTCGATTCACCTAGCTATTAGGACTCGGACTTTCTAGTACTCAACCTTGTTCCCTGTGGGATTCGACATCTTTTATATTACTTCGACATAACCGTGCACTTGCGGTCGTGTCAAGTTTTTGGCACCGTTGCCGGGGAACAACGGTTGATATTAGTATACATCCGAGAATTGGTAGACTAAGCATTTTTCTTTTTCTTCCTTTTTATTTTTATTTGTATTTTAGCTATTTCCTTTCTTAAGTTTTATCATTGTGTCTGATCAATAGTTTTTGCAAAGGAGCTTAAGAACAGGTGATCGTTGAATGTGGAGAATGCCCGAGCACCTTTGACTGCTGGAAATATGAACAACAAGACTTTGAGAGATTATGCTGCTCCATCTATACAACACTTACAATCAGGCATTGCTCTCCCCAATGTGGAAGCCAGCAATTTTGAGATCAAGCCTGCACTTCTATCATTGGTTCAACAGAACCAGTTTGGAGACTCTTTACTTAAAGACCCTTACATGCATTTAGCTATATTTTTGGAATATTGTGATACTTTGAAATTAAATGGTGTCTCCTATAATGCAATTCGACTAAGGCTTTTTCCTTTTTCTCTTAGGGACCAAGCAAGGATATGGCTACACTCCTTACCACCAGGATCAATCACTACATGGGACCAGCTCTCCCAAATTTTCCTTTCCAAATACTTCCCTCAGAGCAAGACTGTGTGGTTTCGTAACCAGATTATAAGCTTTACTCAGAAAGATAGAGAATCACTCTATAAAGCATGAGATAGATTTAAAGAACTTCAGAGAATATGCCCACATCATGGACTTCAAAAATGGGTAATTGTTCACACCTTTTATAATGGTCTAAATTTTAACACGAGGCGTATTGTTGATGCAGCTGCTGGCGGGGCTTTGATGAACAAGACTGTGGATGAAGCTATGAGCCTGCTGGAGATATGGCCTTCAATCACAGTCAATGGTCAGGACACAGCTTCGCCGAATGCAAATTAGGAATCTCACAACTTGAACCTTTTAGAAAGCAAGCCAATACCTTTTGGAATCTCAACCCTAGACCACAGTTAAACCCATATTCCAATACATACAATCCAAGTAGGTGGGACCATGAAAATTTTTCCTATGAGAACAATCCCAACACAATTCCCCAACCTAACTATAGGCAACCTCCTGAATTTCAATCGAGGCAGTTTGTGTCACCTCAAAAGTCTAACCTTGAGTCACTACTAGAGACTATTGTGGCAGCACAAACCAAGAAAAATGAGAGTGTTTGTGAAGTCATTAGGCAACTAACATCTAAAGTAGATGCTCTCGAGACCCATAATAAGATGTTGGAAACCCAATTGGCTAATCAAGCTAGCACCTCTACAATAGCCTCTGGTAAACTCTCATCCCAATCTAAAACAGACCCAAGAGAATATTGTGATGCAATCATAACTTGTAATGGGAAACAACTTGAGGAGCCTAGGATGCCTGCACATGACACTGAGATTAAATCTCCTGAGATACTTCAACCAGAAAAATCAAAAGAGGAGATAGAACATGAAAAACCACTTGAGGATATATCTTATTTTGTAGGGTCTTGTCATAAGGTTGATGTTGTTGAGGAAGTGGTTAACCAAGAAGTGATTAGTGAATTGTTTGTGGATCCTATAAAAATCTATTTTGCAGCTGAAGATGAGGTGAAGGATAATGAGGAAGCTGAAGCTTTTATGAAACTCTTTGATTCAACTGAAATAGTCAACTTGAGGAAGGTACAATTTGAAAATTTGCATAAGGAAACAACCAAGGTAATTGATGAAGGTAAAATAAGCTTGAAATCATTTTCTGTCCCTTCAAGGTATGAACCACTTGGTAATTTCATCTTCATTCTGATTTATGAATAACACTTCTATGGTCGAGCTACCGACCTTAAACTAGCGCTCTTGGGAGGCAACCCAAGTTTTTGCTTAACTTTAATTTTTATGCATAGTTTCTTTTTGTTATTAGTTAGTGTTTTAGACTATTGGTTTCTTTTTCATTTCTTTAGATTTCTAGAGGGGATTGCTACTAAATTGATGTCTCTTTATGATGTAGGATGAAGATTGGGCGCATGGGAATTTTTCCAGAATTTTCCCAGAATTTTTGAAGTAAATAGTGCAAATCACGGCCTGGTGAACCCCATGGGGTTCACCCGTGAAGTGCACTGTGCAGGCACCCAGGAATATGTTTAGTAAGTTTCACAGCCAGGTGAACCCCACGGGGTTCACCAGATTTTCAGTACATGCAGAAAACAACCAGTGAGCCTCACGAGCAGGTAAACCCCACGGGGTTCACCATCTTTCCGGACTGCAAAAAATTTCCAGTGAGCTTCACAGGTCGGTGAACCCCAGTGGGTTCACCCATGCTTCTGTTACCGCAGTCCGACCACAGAGAACATCATGGGCTAGTGAACCCGGGCGGGTTCACTGGTATTCTAACCCGTGTTCATCCGAAGCTAGGGCACCGCACGCGATTTCTCCGCCGCCGCCTCCTGCGCTCGACGAAGATCATCCGATCACGCCGCCCTCTTGTCCTTCCAGCACGCAGAGGAGGTTCTCAAGGGTTAGATCTAAGATTTCGTATCGGGTTTCTTCTTCAAACGACACTGGATTTTTGTTTCACCAGTTCTTCGGGTCTTTCTGCAGATTGCCGCCGCCTTCCCGATCCCGTCGAAGCCGACCAAGATTGCGCTGTTTTCTTTCCTTCTTGACACTCGAGGAAGATCTCTAAAGGGTTGATCTAGCTTTTCCCTTCATCTAGACGGATCTCTACTTCGAGCGATTACGGCTTTCGTTTTCCGCCGATCCGCCACCTACTCACGTTTCCTCACGCCACCGGCCAGATCTTCTTCCAAGAGGCTTCCCAACTGATCTTGATCTATTTCAGCACCATGCCTCCATGAACAAAAGTAATGGCTGCCAAGCGGACCTCACGCCCTCAACAGGCGCTGTCCGATTCGTCCGGTACCGACGATGAGGAGTATGAGCCGACACCTACACCTCCATCTCGCAGACCATCTTCGACGGCGACTCCAGGCTCTTCTTCCTCTCACCATGGGCGCACTCCTTCTAGCCGATCACAGCCATATGCCTCTCCCCCGAACGAGTTCGGGATTATCTTTCGCGACGCTGCCCAAGAACAACGCTATCAGATATTGCGCCAGTGTCGGGTCCTCAACACGAGGTATCTTGACAGAGGTACACTGCAGATGCTTGGGATGCTTGATGACGTCGACATGATGTATGCTGCAGTGGGTTTGGAGCAGTTCCAGCGACTATTTTCTCCCACCTATGTTGGTGTGACTTTGGAATTTTTGAGTTCTTTGGAAGTGAAGGCTGATCCTATTCTTGAGGACGATCTAGGACGTTTGACATTTCGGTTGGGTAACATCAAACACACCCTCACTCTCTCACAATTGCGTGGTATTTTTGTTTTCCGGAGCCTTGTGTTCGCAGGGTCCCCGCTGAGTTCAGTGAGCAGGGTTTTTGGGGTGCAATTACTAACGAGCACATCTATTCCGCTCGCGTGGCTCGTGCATCTAGTTTATGCAACCCTGTGCTCAAGTTTGTCCACCGCGTGTTGGCCCACACCTTATTTGGCCGCGGTGAGAGTGATGGTATGGTTCGGCAGATCGAGCTCTTTTATCTCTGGTGTATGCTGCACAGTTTTAGGGTGGACTCTGGGTATTATTTGGCAAAGCAATTTAGCCGTGTCGCCTGTTCATTGAAAGGAGCGATTGTGATCGGCGGCCTGATTACACCATTGGCAGTTTCCTTGGGCATCATCCCATACGGCACACTGGAAGCCACTGGCAGCAACAGGCTCGACACCGAGTCTTGCGTTGCCATGAAGCTGATTGTTCACGAGGGAGATTCCTATTGTATGACATTCAAAGGGAGCCCATTCTGCCTTCCACTACCGAACCCAGAGTGCACATCAGTCAGAGTCCGTGGAAACTGGCGCATCCAGCCAGTTGAGGACGCACAGTCCGATCCAGTCGACACTGCACCACCAGCACCGGGAGCATTTTCCTTTGGTGGCACCTCCTCTCACGATTCTATGATGTCTGTGTTGCAGGAAATCAGGGAGGAGCAACTCCATCAACGGGAGATGATTGATAACCTAGACACCGCCGTTACCCACATCCAGCAGAACCAATCTTCGCATTGGGAGTCCATGGAAGCCCACATGCAAAGATAACACAAGATGATGGGCTCTGTCTGGGAGAAGATATCGATCATGGACGACCGGCTATGCGCACTCTCCGAAGAAACAATAGCCCGCATGAACATTTCTTCTGATGAGAAGGCCGAGCCCGACTATAGCGCACGTGGGAAGAGCAAGAGCTCCCGAGCATTTGGCTCTCGCTCGCGCAAACGGAGTTAGCCCCCCATCAGCATCGGCATCGTCATCCACTCCTCTCACAGTACGATATTGCATAGAGGACTATGCAAACTTTTAGAGTGCGTGAGCTTTCTACATTCCAGTTTCTATTCTCTTGCTTCATGCGGCTACATGACTGTGACACCTTAACCTTGCTATTTTGGATGGATATTTTTACTTTGTGATGGATATTATGTGGCATTGTATCTTATATGCCATCATATTCGTGGTCTGGTCCACATCTTCAGACCCCACTCTGTGACAGATTTGTATGACATCATTTTCTTGACTGTGTCCGTACCGTACTTTGATTTGATGATTATGTCTTTCATACATGCTGTGTGAAAATTTTTCCATGAGTTAGCATGTGTATGAATTGTCCTATGATAGCCATGTTAAAATTTTATGAGCTGAATGCATGATTGGTTAGGAATAATCAATAATTGTTGATAATACCTCCTCGTTAGGATTACTTTTTGATCATATCCATATATTTTATGATTTAGAAATCTTGTAATTTGATTGATTTGAGTTGCTCATTAGTAGGTCAAACATAACTATGATTGTTAAACCAACTAAAGCTTGCAACTTACATGAGAATCGTATTGAGATACATATTCTCTTAGTTATTCTTTGAATTCCTTTCTTTTGTTGGGGAAACACTACATTTGTCAAAAAGGATATGTGATCAACTGCAGAGCATGTTTATAAAAAAAAAAAAAAATTACTCATCCTTAGATTCCTCTACTTGGCACTGCGCAAAATTGGCAGTGGTACCAAAGGACATGAGTTGAAATCTAAGAGATGTGAAGTTGAAATCAATAAAAAGACTCCTCTACTTGGCATTGCGAAAAATTGGCAATGATACCTAAGGTTATGAGTTGAAGTCCAATGCAATAATTAGTATATCATACTCCACATAAAGCATCTGAGTTAACCCCAACGATTTGATTTGGAAGGATTAGAATTGCAAAAGTATAGTGTATAGGCTTGATTGAATCCTATGTTTGTTGCTTACTAGGTTGTTTAGTAGCTAGTTATTGTGGGATCAAACTGTTGAACACTTGAAGCAACCATTTACTTGATTTCTCCTGATTAGATCTTGGATTGCTATTGAAGGTTTTTCTAACTTGGGAGTATATCTCAGCACAAAAGATTGCTCTTATACTTATCTTGTATTTCATCTTATTTTATTGCTTGAGGACAAGCAAAGATTTTAGTCTGGGGTATTTTAATGTCTTGCATTTTAGTAGTAATTTTTATGGACATTTCATGCTAATTCTAGGCTTATTTTAATACTTTCATGCCCTTTTTAGGCTAAATTACTTGATATCTTTGAAATCTTCACTTTTTGGCACTTTTATGGAATTTCAGGTAAAAATGCCCTTTTTCGACATATTTTAAAGATTTTAAGGTCATGGGAAGATTTCTTGTATGAAGACAAGGTCACACGTCAAATTTGAGCTTAAACGGAGTTAGCCTGAAAAATACAGCCAGGTGAACCCCATGGGGGGGTTCACCAGATCCTTCGCTAGGCTGCAGGAACTTCACAGTGAGAATCACGACCAGGTGAACCCTACCGGGTTCACCGGATTTCCTGAAGGCCGAAACCAGTCCAGAGAGAAGCACGGCCGGGTGAACCCCACGGGGTGCACCGCGCTTCTATTCGCCCAAACTCACAAAAGGAATCACGGGCAGGTGAACCCGGCGGGGTTCACCCGTGATTCTAACCCAGGCTCACGCGCATGTCCGAGTCTTACTCGGTTTTTCCTTGATTTCTCACTCGTTTGGAGTCCAAATTTAGCAAGTAAGGATTCTATGGAAAGCTAATTCGAAGGAGAGGGCAAGGAACATAAAAGCCCTAATTCTCATACCATATTTGGTGAGCAATCGAGGAAAAGGCGGGTTAGGGCGAGTTGACCAACACCCATTCAGTATTTTGGCGATTTTGAACCCGATTCAAGTACAAATTTAGCAAGTGAGAACTTTTTGGAAAGCTTACTTTGAGGCGAAGAGAAAGAATATAAAATCCCTAAATTTCGTGACCTAGGGATCGAACATTCACGCGAAGAAGCGGCGTGGGCGGAAGAACACGGCGACTTTTAGAGATTTTCGGAGATTGAGACACACGATCATCACGAATTCTTCATGATTCCTTCGGTACATCGTCTCCTTCCCCTTAGCTTCATTTTCTTATACTTTTCATTTCATTAAAAGAGAGATTTTGAGTGTTTCAATGACGATTGTAGCGTAAACCCTATTTCGGGGCTTGGTGGAAATCCTTTGATGATTTTAATTGCAAACTTTGTATCTATTTATGCTATTTGGTATGAATTGTGAGCATATTTTACTTTGATGTATTTATTTCATGGTTTTACCTTGGCCGAGTAATATCGCGTGTTAGCCATTATGATTCATATCGAGAGAAGGATCGTAAGGGTCAAACCTCTAAGTAAAACTTGTGAAACCTCGACACGAGAGTGCTTGGTCTTCGCTCGAGGATTTCATAGTTTGCCACAGAACTCATTGGGTTCGTCTTAGAACGATCCACCGCGAGAGTAGGAGGTCGGTCTAAAATGAACACCATGGTGTATCACTCGAGAGAGGGCACCTTGTACCCTAGGGTTAGACTCCTTGTGCAAAACTAATAAACCAAATAACTAATATCTTTCTTGTGCGATTAAGATTATCGTCGTGGTGGAAGCCGTAGCCCTGAATTCTCTCTTATATCTTTTCTCTACCGAAGTAGTTGCACTTGTTTGTTTTCGATTTCTGTCTTCAAAAACGCACGTTTCGATTCATCTAGCTATTAGGACTCATGCTTTCTAGTACTCAACCTTGTTCCCTGTGGGATTCGACATCTTTTATATTACTTCGACATAACCGTGCACTTGCGGTCGTGTCATGTGGTAAGAGCGTTCACTGATTTTCTGGCTTGGTACTGGTGAGGCGCAAGTTGATGTTGTAGTTATCATCCAGAAGCCATGGTGGCATGCTTGCTAGTGAGGTGATGTAGTGGATCTGTGGAGGCTCCAAGGGCAATATTGGAGCCAGAGGTACCAGTGTTGCTTGTGCACATGCCACAGGTGGCTACTTGTTGTTGTTGAGTTTGAGACTGTTGTCTCTACCGACCAAGACAATCCACTTGCCTCTAAGTCACAGGTGTGGCGAGATTAGTGGTGAGACTTATTAAGAGGTTTATAAGACTCAGCGTTGTACCTGAGAGACTTAGTGATAACCAGAGCATGGAGGACCATAATGTCGGGCTTACTCTTTTTGCTTGTTATTGATGCAGTCTGAATTTGGAGGACCAAATTCTTTTAAGGAGGGTGGAATGTTATACTCGTGTGTTTAGCACAGGGGTATACTTGTAATTAAACCAAAAGCAAATAAATTTTAATCTTATCTCTCTCATTCTCTCTCTTCTCCTGATGTTTATCTCTGTTCCTCGCTGCTTCTCGTGTTCTCGCTGCCGCCTCTCGTGTCCGGCGTTCGATTCGTCGCCGTTCATGCTCCGATGGCCGCCTCCTCTCCTCCTTCGTTGGGTGAGGTTGGGCGACCCTTCCAGCAGCGTCTCTATGACATCTTCATGCGTGTGTGCACCAGTGATGCCTCTTCCTTGCTGAAACTCGCCCGCGCCGCCGTTGAAGTCCGGCGACCTTCCTGTTGTAGGGAAGCTTCAATTCGAACCCAGAGCTTTGTGATTGTGGGGTTTCCCCAATGTTTTCGTGGCCGCCTACCCTGTTTTGCCATTGGTTGCCGCTTGGCCACACCTCCTATCACTGTCGTGCCTCCGGCCGTCGCATGTAGCTGCGCTGCTTCTAGCCACTGCCTCTGGCCATGCTACTCACCACCGGTCATTGCCTGGCTGCACCGCCTGCCACCAGTCGACCCGCCATAGTTGCTGGTTGTCGTTTACTATTGCTAGTTCCGCCTTTTGTCGCTATGCCGTGAGCCATCGCTGGTGCTAGCTTTGCCATTGCTTGTCGCCTGTAGCCGTGGTCATTTGTGCTATGCCGCCTGCAGCCTCGTCTACTGCTTGTTGCTGTCGCCTGATGCTTTCCACCAGGCCGCTTGTAGCCGTGTTGTCATCTGCCGTTGTTCCAGCATCGTCGTGTTGTTGTGCCGTTGCACTGCCGGTGGTTGTCTGTCGCCAGCTGTTATGCCTCTTGTTGCTGTGCTTTGCTGACACTTCCTGCCTATTGTTACGTCGTCACCATAGTGTAGCCAGCGTTGTTCTAGTGACGCTGTGTGATCGTGTTACCATCGTGATGTTACTGTGCTGCTGTCATCGCTAACGACCTGGTTGGTGTGAGGCTTGTCTGGGGTTTAACAGTTTCGTTACCCCAATTGTTTCTTTGATTGTTGCTATTGTTGCAGGTGTTGCTGCTGCTAGGAGTGTGAGGTTGATCTTGCTTGTTTTTGTTGATCATCGTCCATTATGGATGTTGTTACCATGGTGTTGGTGAGCACCTTTATGTACTGGGTGTACGTGTGCTCATTGTTGATCCTTGTTATGTGTCGTTGTTGTTGGCTCGTCGAGGTGAGACGACACCTCTTTATTCTTATTGCATGTTCTTGCTCGTATGGAGTTGTACATGCACATACGTATATTTGGGTATACGTAAGTATATGTGTATATTAGCTTAGAATTAAATATAAAAATGCAAGTAGATATTAGAGCTATCAGTTGAGGTGATAGTTATGTGTTGGTTCTATGATATAGGGTGATACCAGTTGAGGTTGGGACAGAGTGGTATCAGGTCTATGAGTTTCAGATATACTTGACGCTACTATGAGGCAGGTAAGAATCCTATCCTTATCTTTGCACTCATGGTATTAAATGTGTTCTATTGAGTAGTTGCTAAATACCATGATATCTTGTAGCTCTATTGTTTGATCTTGATTCGGTATCCATTGCCCTCTGTGTGTTGTCCTTCTTCATACATATGGATGCTTGTGTGAAGTTATTACATGGGTCACCTGGTAGGTACATTATTGATGATTATTATGGGATATTGAGCCGTGGATCCATGTTGTACATAGTGGTGATATTTGGCCCATCGGGCAGTTGTATGACTTGTCGTGCTATATTGTGATCTTTTCTAGCTGATGTTAGCCAGGGCTGTGCCTTATAGGCCAGCGGACCAGGGATTATACCAGATGTCGTTTCACGGCTATGGGGCTGGCTGGTAGGTTTCCCAGATGAAGTCCTTCGGGATTTTCCAGGGTTACCTAGGTGTTGGACGCAACACCTCCGAGCTGTCATTGAGGTAGTTGTTCCATCGTGTGAGCAACGGTGGAAACACTCTGTATAAGAGTGCGGGCTCGTCATGGAGCATTATATGGTCATTGCTCTTGATTGCACGACACATGTGTGGTTTTCATATTTTGTTGTTGTTGTTTCTTATTATGTTCAGTTACATCGTATGTTTCGTCGTTGGTTGGTTATCACAGTTATTTGATGTAATACCATATTTGTTGATTCCTACTTAGCTCTTTAAGCTAACTCCTATTGTTATTGCCTCCAGGTAGCGAGCTTGTGTTAATAGTGATAGCTAGACGTAGAGACCACCTGGACCCTGTGGATGTTGCTGACATCTGAGTAGATAGATAGAGAGATAGATACTGGGCTCTGAGCTGGGATCATCTGCTGTGGTTGATTTGATATTATTATGATTCTATTATGGTATTCATGTTCTGAGTAATCGGGTTGTTTCGATCTTGGTGTTGGTATTTGTGTTCGATCAGATTTCTATTGATCGTATTTCTTTTGATTTGGTTGTTGTGACAGGTGTTATATATTGCTGATTATGGATATACAGGATTTATTAGTTTTGAGTTGGAATGTTTTTTTTTAGTTTTATAGGGGATATTTTGTCCTGTGGGTTAAATTGTCGTGCTTCACGAGTATTTTGCTAACATTCGTTATGTTAGTTCTCGTTTGGGGCGTGACATTAAGACCATGCTTCTTGTAGCGATAATATTCTAGATGATAATAAATCATACCAAATAATGATGATAAATATTGGTTGTATTCTTTTTAAAGATTTTAAAATTTGTAATAATATTTAGCCTAATTATACTATTTAGCAATAGTTCTCAAATCCCAAATAGTAGAGTTATAATTTATTTTTAAAATACAAATAAATTTTTATATACTTGATGTGATACTAAAATAAAATGTCAATAATGGCATATTTCTTAAAATGAAGTTTGAGTTAATATGAGTAAAATAATTTGTATTATATAATGGTTAAAGGTGAGTGGATTTAATCAATTTTGTATAACCTAAGCCTAAGTTAATGATAGTCACTATATCTCTCCTCCCACCTTCCGTATGGGACTAAATTAACATTATGATCTCTCTCATCTTAAGACTAAATTAACTCATTAATTTGGTAAACTCAAACCAACATGACCTAATTTAAAATGCTTTGGCTTAAGTTAATAAGTAGTAATCTTAGTTATGGTATACATTTGAGACAACTTAATAGGAATGGGATGTTGTAGATGATGGAAAATTGACGATCCAATAATGATGTATCAAATCTCCTTCACTACTCGCTAACATCATATGTTTTTAATTATTTAGAATTAAATGTATTGCTTATTGTTTATATTTATATAAATTGTTATTTTTGATAAACATCGTATTTGCATAACCATTGATGCAGCTAGCGGTATAACGTAAAATTATGTTTAAATAGTTTGTATGACTAAATATAAATATTAATTGGCATCATTTTTACGATTTAAGAATATGCACCACTATTTATGTCAATTCCTTAAATTTTCTTTTACAAACAAACTAGAGGTTGTATATATATAATTGTAAATGAACAAATTGAAGAAAGAAAAAAAAAGAATAATGTTTTAGGCTGGCTATACTCTGTCCAAATGTTCGAGTGGCCCCCCTCTCGGCCCTTCTCTGCCGCACCACTCCCTGCTCCTCACCATACGAGACGACGATGACTCCGCCCGCGAGGTCGAACCTTCCTCCACGATCACCACAAGTGGCGGCGCCTCCCCGCCGGCCTCCACCTTATCCCTCGCGGCTGCCGGATGGACACTACCCCGGCACAGCGGGCACGTGGGGTGACGCCGCAGCCATTTGTCGACGCACTCCACGTGGAACATGTGCTTGCACTGCGGCAGCAGCCGCGCGCTCTGCCCCGACTCCATCGCTCCCAGGCACACTGCACACTCGTCCTCGCGCGCGCTTAACTCTCCCCCGTACACGAAACTGGGGAGCGCGGCGATGGTGGTGGGGTCGAGGCCGCGGTCGCCGGCCTCGCGAGCGCCTGCGAGGCGGAGGTACTCTCCCCCGAGGAGGTAGCGGACGTAGGCGTAGAAAGCGAACACGAGGATGCCGACGAAGGCGAGGGAGAGGATGGTCGTGGGAAAGGCTTGGCCGCTGATGCTGTATCCCAGCGGCCTGTTCTCGTTGTTACCGCTCGTGGGCGAGGCGGGGGGATTGCTCGCTGCCATTAAAATCTCTTCTCTCCTCTTCTCCGCTGGCGATCGGAGGCGCCTACCTTTTATGATCGATCATGTCGGCCATATAATTAAATTTCATGTCGCATTCGGTTGACTAAATGCGCGCGTGGGGATCACGCTTGAGCTGTTTGGATTGAAAGGATCCAGTGGGCGGATTGAAAGGATGACATTTTGTTGAGTGTGTTCGTGTTATTGAGAGTTGACCAAATTAAAACTTGCTTCTTATAGAAGGGAGAAAGCAACACCAAGTTCCTTCACCAGTAGGAAATGGCAATGAAGATTTTTTTTTTCCTGTCATTCGATCTGGCCAGATAAAGATGTGAACTGTTCGAATAAAATTAGAAAAATTACTTTTTTTATATATGCTTTTATCAGATAATCCAAAGTTTACTCTATGCGCTGCTGTCGTCAAATGATTCATAAAAAAATACATTCATTCAAATAATGAATTGATTAATCAAGATTGATTTATGAGAAATATAAATCTTTTTTCATATATGTTCAATATGAACTAACAACAACTATAATGTTTATAACTTGTTATTAAAAATAATTGTAGATTTTATTTATCGGTTTATTTGACCATAAATTCATGTATATACTGATCATAAAAGGCTTTGCTTCTTACGAAAAAACACCTTAAAATTCTGTACAAATAATTTTTTAATATAAAATTGACGTTGAAAACAATTTGAGGGCGTTTTAAGATAAATCAGATACGTAGGTCGGCGTCATGAAAATAATACATAGTAGGGGGCTAGGAGCTAAGTAATCAAATGCAAACTATTAAGATTAAGATAAGATTGACTTTTAACTATAATGTATGAATATATTCAGATAAGAATCTAAATCAGACAAGAATCTAACTATTAAAATCAAATCTTACAAATGCGAAAATCGAGTTATGAAACATTGATAGGTGACCACTTGCTTTTGTTTATTATAAAACATAAGGAGATTAGCGTAAACATCATATTATGCGTCGCTGAGCAGTCCCCAAACCCTAAACTCTTGTACCATGTGCTTCAACTTATTCGATATCAATTCTTGTTAGAAAAGTATTCTAGTTATATTAAATTCGCGATAATATATATATCAACTTACGTGTTTGGAAAAAAAAAAAAAAAAAAAAACATAAACAAAACGTCTATCTCAAACACATATACATTGTACCAAGCTATTTTTTTTTTCAATATATTCGGTTTGGGAAGCTTTAAATTTATTAGAAATCTCAATCCAAGTTTGATATTCATTTCTAGTGAAAGCTTTTCTTGTTTTCAACTAAACTAGTTACTAGTACCTAGTTTAGTTTAACTCATTCCTTAAAAATCTGCCTTTAGGCCTCCCTATGTATAGAAGACTTCCTCATAAGCATTTTTCCTAAAAATTTTGTCTTGAGAGATATTTCTCTCCTATGCTTCTCATATAGCCATATATGAAGAAAGTTTTCATCTACATAATGACTTTTTAATATTTGAACAATTCGAATCATATGTCCAATACATATCAATCAATATGTACAAACTGATTATGCCACCTAGTACATATTGATCTTATAAACCACACAGACAACCTAGGCTAAAGTGATGTATCATAGTAAATATTAATGCAAAGTTTTTTATAGGATTAGATATAAATATTAGAGGTGATAATTGAGTTAGCAAATCATAACATGACATATCAATATAACGCTTAACATATTTAAACCCAACTTGAATTTACTCATTTATTTATTAGGTCAATATGTCTTACCTAAAATCAACTTATTTATAAGTTGGTTAGTCATATCTAACCCACATAACCATTTAA
Organism: Costus lasius; assembly: GCA_027563935.2. Lineage (NCBI taxonomy): Eukaryota > Viridiplantae > Streptophyta > Magnoliopsida > Zingiberales > Costaceae > Costus > Costus lasius. The sequence continues at coordinate 11,029,191 of CM050449.1, forward strand.
TATATGAATAAACATATAAATAAAAAATAATATAATATACATTAAAATAAATATTATATAATTAAAACTATATTTATTACATTCGTAAGCATAAAAATATAATATAGTATTTATTATATATATGACGTGTATATCAATAGATTAACTTGATTATGACTTTAATCTAACCTATGTAACTTTACAATTTAAATTAGATTACAATTTACACGAGGTAAAGTAAAATTAAGCGTTTATGGCAATTCGGGTTGGGTGCATATTTTCTAAACCCGAAAGGTTGCAGATAAGAATGAAGGGACAGCAGCCGCGTTTGAACTTTGAACACATTCCAAAGCCTGTCCCACGCGGCCACGCCCACCCAAGGCCCAAGCCTCAGCCAGTCAGCCGCGGGCCCTCGCCTCACCTTCCTGGCTTCCTCCTGTGCTGGCTTTATAACTTTTCTTTTCTCCTCCGCTCTGTCTCTCTCTGGCTGCTATGGACAGGTCAATAGTGTTACTAAAACGTACGCCGCCTCCTGCACCAGATCCATTTCCCCGCCTCCTCCAAATCAATCGCCTTTCCCCTTTCTTCCGACTTCCCCTTCATCCAATTCCCCTCTAGGTTTCCCACAACTCCCCCTCCCCTCTTTCCTGCACAGGATCACGCGAATCCAACGACCCCTCCTCCTCGCCTACATGGCGTCGGCCGGCAGCGGGGGAAGAATCTACTCCCGCAAACCCCTCAACAAGGCCCCCAAACCCTCCTCCCGCCCGCTCGCCGACAACGCTCCTTCCGCCCCACCGCCGCTCGCCAACGGGCACGCCGGCCTTGCCAGAGGCTTCCGGTCGCGACAGGAGGCGCAGAAGCTCCGGCAGAGGCTAGCTGCCGAGCTCGAGCAGGTGCGTGCCCTTGCCAAGCGGCTCGAGGCCTTCGAGGTCCACCTCGCCTCCGCTGCGGGGTACACCCGGTCCCAGCTCTCCGCTACTGAGCCCAACACGCCTGCCCCGGCGAGGTCGGCTGCTGGACCCCCCCGTCGCCAGCCCAATGTCTCCGCTGCGGCCTCGGAGAGTAACCCGAGCAAGGGGGCGGAGAAGCGGGCGGCTAAAGCAGAGCAGCATTACCGGAATTCTGATACTCCCCTTGGGAAGGAGAAAACTGCCCCTAGCGATCATTTCTTTCCAAAGAAATCTAAGGTCATTGGTGGAAAGAAGCAATCTTTAGGGTTGCTGGACCACGCGAATCTGGTAGACAAGAAGCTCTTTGCGCAGGCATTCAAGAGTTGTAGCGCGTTGCTGACCAAGTTGATGAAGCACAAGCACGGGTGGGTGTTTAATGTGCCTGTCGATGTTGAAGCCCTGGGCTTGCGTGACTACCATAGCATCATCAAGTGCCCGATGGACCTCGGCACCGTCAAGTCGCGGCTCTCTAAGGATTCTTACAATTCGCCTCGTGAGTTTGCAGAGGATGTGAGGTTGACTCTTCAGAATGCAATGACCTACAACGCCAAAGGGCATGACGTCTACATTATGGCCGAGCAGCTGCTGCAGATATTCGAGGAGCAGTGGCCCGCCATAGAAGCTGAGTTCGCTCACCTTTCCCGGAGACCAGCAACCAAGAAGCCCCTACAGCCTGACTTGAGAACGTTAGAGAGGTCCGATTCTACCGTGCACACAGCGGTAACAGAGTCAAAGGTGAAGCCTGCGAATCATCCTACACATGCTGGGCGATTACCAGCCCCAAAGAAACCAAAGGCCAAAGACCCGAACAAGAGGGCTATGACATTTGAGGAGAAGCAAAGGCTGAGTAATAACCTGCAGAATCTGCCCCCAGAAAAGTTGTTGAACGTTGTGCAGATTATTAAGAAGCGAAACTCATCTCTCAGTCAGAGTGATGACGAAATTGAAGTAGACATTGATACCGTGGATGTGGAGACCCTCTGGGAACTTGAAAGATTTGTCACAAATTACAAAAAGTGTCTGAGCAAGAACAAAAGGAAAGCTGAGCTTGCCAGTTTAGTAAGGCAGGATGCTGAGCATAATGCACCAAAGAAGCCTCGTAAAATGGTAAAAGTTCTAGAATGTTCAATTTATAACGTTTGTTATATTGTCTTTGTCATCTTATATTGATTCTTTCAAAGATTCAGGATTCTGTTGCGGCTGAGATAGTAGCGGAAACCAGGACAGGTAAATTCTTTGAAACTTTATTTTTCATTGACATCAATTGTTACATCATATTATACTCATGAATTTATTGTTAAACAGGGGTGAATGAGAAGAATGAAGTTTTTTCATCACTAGTTACAGAACAAAATAAAGGAAATAATGTTACTAGAACAAGTAGCTCCACTAGTTCTGGCAGTGGCTCTGGATCCTCATCTAGTGGTAGGGAACTATCATAATCTCAATTGGATTTCTCATGCATATTAGTCTTAGAAAGTTCTAGAAACGTTTGGATAACAATTAATTCTTCTAACCAAGTGAAAGCAAATGGAAGGACTTACTAAGACGCCTTGTTGCAGATTCTGAGACGGAAAGTAACTCAGCATTTCATTCAGATTCAGCACATTCACACTCTACTGGAATTTAACAAAGTGAGTTTGGTTTAATTATTTCCATGTATGGGGCACAGATTTTCGTAAAGATGTTCTATTTCCTAGTTATGCTAATGCTTCTGTCATAATTTTGGAAGTCTGCTTACTTTTTTCAAGTTACGATTGGATAAAAAAAGTTTTGAATACTTTTTCAAGATCTAATTTGATTCCTCGATAGTAAACAGTATCTTTACAACTCATTAATGTGGGAAGAGTTTCTCCTGTTCAAGTAGGACAGACTCTCTCGTAAGCTAATAACTGAAAATTAAACTAGGAAGTAATTTCTGATGTGTGAAAATCAAGAGAGTAGGATTACGGTTTGGCTACTTGTCTCCAAGACTCCTAACAGAAAATGAATGCTAGTTTCTCACCAGATTATACCATACTTAGAGTTATTTTTTTTATGTCGATGTTGCATTAAAATGTACTAATATATATAACTTGATATGACTCCAACAGAAATAGGAGTTGTCAACCGCTGGCCAAACATCAAAACTCAACAGGATCACATTTTCCTATCTTTATGGAGTCAACTCACTCTTCCTTTTCTTGTCTCGACTAGGCAATGCATTTTCAACTGGTATAACCATGTAGATCCTTCCTAGTTGGGTTATATCTCTCGTGATTCTTTCTTTTCACGATTAAACTGCAAGGTTTATCACTTCAACAGAAGTTGTTCTATTATTACTTTTGGGAACTCAAATAAGGATTTACTTTCATGTGATCGGAAAATATTTTGAAGTCAATTAAACTTAATAGGAATTTGGATTGTGGTTTAGTGGATGAGTTACTTAGAATATTTAATATGAATATTTTTTTTTTAAAAAAAAAGGAACAATTGATATCCCATTGGACCATGTTTCCTTATTGTTTCTTCATGATAATCATACCAACCAATTGTTTGCATGTGTTTGCATGGATACTTGATGTGTGGAAATTATCCTTCATCCTTTTCCCTTTTTAATTAGTCAAATAGCAAAATATCATTATAGCGTGTTCACAATCTAAAAGATGAAATGGCTAATTGCATACTAAGTGGTCTGTCATATTGGCTTTTCTGGCATTCTACGGAATTTCTAGTTCTTGATGTTCTGGTAGTAGATGGCAAAATTTACACGACAAAGAGAAAAATGTGGTGAAAGTTCTTTGATGCATCAACATATCAAATACAGAAATTAGAGGGTCTAATTTACTGAATGACTGAATTCATAAAATCAATTCTAGTTGAATAAGAAAGGGTATTCTATTAATTCAATACAGGTATGCATTGTCTTATAAAGACCAATGGTTACAAAGAGAAAAAATTAACTAAACTATGTGGAACTAATGCTAACAGCACCAATCTACTAATTCTATTATTCCTAAGCTCGAGTTTAGATATTCATTATGCCAAGATTGGCAGCTTGACAAAAAGACAAGTAGCAAGTATGATACTTTATAAACATATCTATCAGTTGATCATCTGAGTTGGTGAAGCTTGTCCCAAACAACAATGCTATCATACGAAGAAGTCAAGGTGAAGGTGGAAATTACAGGTGAAAGTCAATTTGCTAGGAGGTAAACGCCTTAAGGCTTAAGCCCTCCTCTCTTCCCCCAACCCCGAAGGCTTTACCATTATAAAAAAAGTAGGAGGATGATAACTAGAGAAGCTAGAGAAAATATTCTCAAGGTTAAGAACGGTGACATCAATAGTAATTGAGAGCATGCAACTGAAACCTTGCTACTAGGAAGTTTCATGTTACTTGAGGAGTTTGCTGATATTGTCAATGACGGGATGATAAATACTCTACCTTCCTTAAAAATAACATAATATTTTTGAAGGGAGTGACTGTCTTTTCTGAGGTTGTGAAGTTCTTCATTATTCTTGTAAGCACCGAGCACATTCTTGCCAATGGACTATGTTGAGAAGAAAGCATATCATAAGTTTATATGAGACTATGTTATTAAAGAGCCAAATAAGAACGACATTAATATGATATTTGCTGAAGGAACTTGCACTCTTGGAATATGGGGGGAGGGAGATTTAATGTATGGAAATTCTCCATATAGTTCCTATTAGAATTCTACTGCTTTTACTAAGAGGATATAGTTTTACTCCTTTGGATTAATAATTGTGTCGCGAGAAGAAATGGGTTTGGAATCAGATAGAGAGCCAAGGCAATCTTCTTGGCCAAGGGGAAGAAGAGAATAAACTCTTGGGTTAATGAAAGTTACACATGCCATAACCCAAGAGAGTTGAGAGTGGTGACAAGAGCATAGGGTGATGTCTATTGAGATATAGAGCAAAGCGATAGCCTCAATAACTGATATGGTAGAGAAAGAGAAGCTCCCCCTCCTATCATCAGCCAGCCTCTTTCCATTTTCTCTTTTTTTCTCTTTTCCGCTGCTAGTGTTTTTTGCTAGAAACTGAGTGTGATTTTTCTAAAGACTAGCCAATTTGAGTTGTTGCCCACACAGTTTACAGACGATGGTGGATTTCAGGCCAATCTTAGAGTATTGTTCAATTTCTTGTGAAAAAAAAAAAAGAAAACAAGACTAGCCAATTTAAATAACGGATGATAAACTAGATGTATAAGTACAAAGCACATTGTTGTTTTGACATACATGAAAAGTTTAGGATAAATCTGCAAGCAATTGGAGCCATGAAATGTCGAAATATAGTTGAAAGTTTGGGATAGATTTAACATGAAAATTCTTTTGTTCGTTTCCATGTGTATTGGCTAAAACGTATCAATGAGGGGAAGTTATATTTAAGAGAATTCAGATATTTAATAATGGATGATTAAATAGATGTTTAAGTACAAAGCACATGATTGATTTGGTATACATGAAAAGTTTGGGATAGATTTATAATAAATTGGAATCATAAAATTTTGAAACATAGTTGATTGGTATATTTGTAAGTTAATTAGTTTTGGTTCCGAAATCTGAATATTTACATTACATAACTACGAATACCTACATATGTGCATGTCAATTTCATCGTTAGGACTATAATTTCTGTGAATATATATGCATGTATATTTCATGCTTGAGAAACCTACTTTGCAATGAACGAAATATCCACTTGATGTTAATCATGCAATTAATTATGCCATAGAATATTTTCATGCTTCAGTTTTACACTGCAACACTACAACATTTTATACGCCGTCATTCTTCAAATTCTGTTTGACACTTTTTTTTCTACCGCAGGAAATATTGAGCAAGATGTAGGCTATTTATGAAATGAAAAATGTTTTCGAGAAAGCAGTAGTGATCTTCTCCACAGTGCCCTGAAGAGGGAATTCATAGCTATACCAGGTAGCAGCTGTCAAAATCCTGAAGAAACCAACGTTTTGTACTGATCCGATTCATCTGATGTGGAGCCGGATTGAAGATGTAACTGTAGATAACTGATACTCCTTTGTGACTAATGTATATAGTCGGTTCTGAGTTCTGACAATTGTACTTAACAAGTGGTGAAAGGCGATTTAGATTCTTACTGCCACGGAGATGTTTGGGCAAAAAGGTTTCTGGTGATTGTTGGCTTTCTTGCTTCTTTATATTGTCTGGTTAAGCTTGATATTTTGATGAACTTACATGAAAATGTAGCAGTAACTAATTAAAGCCATCCTGCATTCATATTGGTGTTAGCCAGTAGAACACCTTATCAGACAATCTAGATGAATGCTTTATTTTGTAAGTTTGTACTTCTTTGCACTATTTATTCTCTGAAAGCACTTAATGCATGCTACTGGTCATCCTGATCTACAAGTCTATGCCAAAGCACTGATAAGACAGGGCAATAACACAACGTCTTAATTGTAATTTTGTACTTCTTTGCACTATTTATTCTCTGAAAGTACTTAATGACATGCTACAGTTTATCACGATCTACAAGTCTATGCCAAACCACTGATGAGACAGGGCAATAACATAACATCTTAAGATTTTTTATTATTAATTTAGACTTAAATAATTTAAATTAAACCACTAACTAGAACCCATATCCCTCTAATTAGAAGTAAGTTAATAGAACCATGCGGTCATGCTTACTCCAACTATACGTATTGAGAAGCTGCAAAAGAAGATCTACAGTGGATCAATTATACAGAGCACTGGTACCCTTTTCAGTCATGGAACATTATGTAGTGTTCTGAGCATGCGTTCTTGTTTGACCCTATCACTGCTTACTTTTGCAAAGTCAATGGATCACTCCTGTCTACTAGTACTAGGTGGTGGAAAAGAAAATTAAACAAGCCTCAGCAAAACGTTTGAGCTTCGCAACAAGGATGCCGGAGCTCGCATTCCTCTCCCTGCTTTTCCTCTTACTTTTCTACCTCTGCAACTCCCAGAGCTACAATGCAATATTTAGCTTCGGCGACTCGCTCTTCGACACCGGCAACGTTGTCGTCAGCGGACTGCCTTATGGCATGACCTTCTTCGGCCGCCCCACCGGCCGCTGCTCCAATGGACGCTTGGTCATAGACTTCATTGGTACTTGCTTGATCTCCTTCTTCCATAAACATGCACATCTAGTACTGGCAAATAACAAATTGTGAGTGTTATCTGCTATGGCGACCAATGTACATGTAAGCCGAGGCTGCTGGCCTGCCGTTGCTTCCGCCTCGCGCCAAGAAGGGCAAAAGCTTCCTTCGAGGTGCCAATTTCGCCTACATCGCGGCCACTGCACTCGACTTCGGCTTCTTCTACCGGCGAGGCGTCAGTGATCGTCTGTGGGCGAATGCTTCTCTCAGCACCCAGCTCGGGTGGTTCGAGCAGGCCATGCCTTCCATCTGCACGTCGACCCGAGGTGCAAATCTATGCATTCTTCTTTTTTTTTTCCCACCCTTACAGAGCAGATCCTTATCACTCATTTTGGCACACAGTAAAAATATGAGAGAATCAATGAAAAAATTTCCTGAGCAGCGCCGCTGCTCAGGAAATCCCGTGCACAGCCCCCATCGCACGGTTAATCTTGCTTTGAGATTCAGGTTGTACACGAATTTTAAAGCATCATATGTTAAGCACGAATCTCAAAGCAGAATTAACCGCGAAATTTTTTCAGAATCAATGGTTGCAGAATGCAGGAACTACTTGAGCAAGTCACTCTTCGTAGTTGGAGAGTTTGGAGGCAATGATTACAGCACTCTCATTTTTGCTGGCAGAAGCTTAACAGAGGCCTACTCTCTGATGCCCAAAGTCATCCGTGCAATTCGCCGGGGTGTTGAGGTATGCAACTTGGTCTGGTGAAGTTGGTCATGTTGTTCAACTGAGTGATTCATTGCAGGTTCTATTGACGCCATTGACGAGCAGAGGTTGATTGTGCACGGGGCGATCCATGTGGTGGTGCCCGGAATGCTGCCGATTGGGTGCTTGCCAATGTACTTGACATTGTATAATTCTTCAGACGCAGACGACTATAGTAGTATTGGATGCTTGGACAAGTTCAATGACTTGACAGACCGCCACAATTCATTGCTTGAGCCAGCGATGCAGCATGTGCAGAGGAAGTATTCTTGGACAAGGACCAGATACGCAGATTTCTTTACCCCGACTATTCAGTTCCTCACTGATCCAACCCAATATGGTGGGTGGGTTCTTGCCCTTTCTTTGTTCTTGAGACATGAGTTTCTCTTAACAACACTGATCTCTGTAATCTTTTTTCTTTACCCCCATGAAACCTATTGCTAGTTTCAGCACAGATCAGAATCATCTGAACAAGAACCTTTCTATGCTGCGAAGGAAAATAAACGTTATATTGTATTGTCCGTGTTAAAGCATTACACATCATTAGCAGTAGAAACTTGTGGCCTTGAAAACTTACACAGCTTGAAAGTAACATTTTTTTCTTAGTGACAAGGGCACTGATATTGATGTCAAGTATTACATAGGTCAACTATTGCGCAGTCGTATTCGTCATTGATAATGTCAAAAATTTTCACTGACATCCTAAAGTAGACAAATTTGAGAATGGTTTAAATATCAAATAAGGATTTCTAAACTCCCTGGTTTTGCAGGATTTAGTGCTGATGGAGTTCTGAGAGCTTGCTGTGGGGCGGGAGGAAGGGGAGATTACAATGTCAATCTCAAAGCCAAGTGTGGCGAGCCAGGATCAAGTGTGTGCGAAGATCCTACGACGTATGTGAGCTGGGATGGCGTTCATTTGACTGAAAGAGCTTACCACCTCATTGCCAATGGTTGGCTCTACGGTCCCTATGCAATGCCTCCCATTCTGCAGCAAAACTAAAGCTACTACGCGCCAGGATTGAACTTTTAACTCTATGTATCGTGCATGGGCATTCAGTAATTCTTAGTAGTTGTATTCGTTGAGGAATAAAACATCATTTCAATTTGTTTATTTGAATGCGCTCAATTCAGTATTACTTCATCAGCTGAGCAAAATTCCCTCGTAAGCTTTCGCAGAAACTGAAAATGTGATGCAACAAGGATTTGGTCCCCGGCCCCTTAGTGAGACTCAACTTGGTAATCTCTAAAAATGGTGTGCAAAATGAATAGCTCTCAGTCGTTTTCTTCATTCCTATATGTACAAGCAATAATAAGCGTCGCTTCAAACTCACTCATGCATGTGTGGTGGTTGCACCTTAGTTTGTTGAACTCTTCAAATGCAAGGGATCCACTTTCAGAACCAAAGACCAAGAAAGGCAAAATAGGAAGCAAGATGTTTAGCCTTGCCTGCCTTCTCCTCCATTGTGCTTCCCCCCTCCTAAATGGGCTCATCACCTTCCAACAGATGCCTCTCAGCTCTCTTCCCCTTCATCTTGGTATCATTTATGATTGTAAGCACACTGCGAGTTACCATAGAAACTGTTTTTCTTAATAATGGATGGAATCGTGGCGCCGTTCCATTTTCTATGGCTATTGAAAGCTTTGGATCTGTTAAGAATGCTGAAGAACATGTCGATGCGCTTGAACATGGATGCAATCTTTTTGAAGGAAAGTGGATACTGGATGAGAAAAATTTCCGCCCTCTATATACAGAAGAGAGCTGCCCATACTTGACCAGGCAAGTAACTTGCTTGAGTAATGGTAGGCCAGACTCACTCTATCAGAAGTGGAGATGGAAACCCGAATCTTGTGAAATGCCAAGGTAAATTGAGCCACTTTCACATTCTGAATTCGTGTTTTTGCATCAGATGTGTTTGTTTCATGTCATTTGCGTGCTTCACGTTACTTTTTCTTATCAGGCTTAGTTATAGCTATGTCCCAATTCCCAGCCTTAAAACTCCTCCAAAGATCTCACTGAGGCTTTCTTGTTAGGTTCAATGCCCTGAAGCTGTTGGAGAGGCTGAGGAACAAAAGACTAATGTTCGTCGGCGACTCAATTCAGAGAACGCAATGGGAATCAATGGTATGCTTGATCCAGCATGCAGTTCCAGATAGCAAAAAATTCATCCACAAGGATCCTCCAAGAAAAATATTTGTAGCAGTGGTAGGGAATTCAGTATGGCATATTGTTTAATTCTAAATCTTATTACTTATCTTTACTTCAAAGTAAAATGTTTGATAGGAGTTCAATGCATCGATCGAGTTTTACTGGGCGCCATTTTTGGTAGAATCAAATGCTGATCAAGCAACAAAACACAGAGTTCAGAGAAGGCTGGTCAAGTTGGATTCAATCACAAAGCACAGTCAAAACTGGAAAGATGTCGATATCTTGGTGTTTGAGAGCTACGTTTGGTGGATGAGCCAGTCTCTGATTAATGCTACCAGGTCGCTTCTCTTCCCTATCACAGTCAAGCTTCCATTGACAGAGTTTACACAGAAATGCAATTGACCTCTGAACCTGAACTACAATGCAGAATTGGATCCAGTGATGTGCATGAGTATGATGTTGCCACTGCATATAAACTTATGCTGAAGACGTGGGGGAAGTGGATCGAATCTGACATGAATCCTCAAACACAGAAGGCCTACTTCATGAGCTTATCACCTATGCATCTTTGGTAAGAGTGCCACATAAATGTTTTTTTTTTCAGAGTAATATCACTTGCAAGGATGTTTTTGGCACTTGTAGGAGCGGAGAATGGAGAAATGGAAGCAATGGAAATTGCTTTAATGAGTCGTATCCAATCCAACGACAATTTTGGGGGTCAGGATCCAACTTAAGCATCATGAGGGCTGTGAGAGAAGCTCTGCAAGAGTTGAAGGTGAACAAAGTGACGTTCCTTAACATCACCCAATTATCAGAGTTTCGGAAAGATGGGCATGGCTCAGTATACACTGAGCGAAGGGGCAAGCTAATAACAAATGAGCAGAAAGAGAAGCCACAGATCTTCGCAGATTGCATTCATTGGTGTTTGCCTGGCGTTCCAGATACATGGAATGAAATCTTGTTTATTTACTTACTGTATGGTTAATTAGTACAAGCAGTACTCTAACCATATTTTTGTTGCCATTAGCATTTAATGAGTTCCACTTTCAACATTCAGCGAAAGGAACTAAAAAGAAACAAATTAGTGAGCATTCAAATTTACTTTCCATCAATTTATTATACAATTTTAGCCAGTTTAGGTGATGATATGAAAGTAGAAGGGACTCCCCAACAATTTGGCCTTGTTAAGGGGTGAGGGTTGCAACTAACCTTTTTAAATTTAATATCAAATTAGATAAGCTTAAGCAAATTATTAATATAATCATACAATTGCATTTAATAATATATGAATGCATAGTTTAGTGGTGTATTGAATATTGATTTTGTTAAGTAAGTTCGACTTGGACTCAATTGGACTATAGTTATCAAAATGAATCAAAGTTTTATCATCATTTTCTTGTGATTAAAAAAAATTATGCAAAGAGATGAGTTTCATGTAGGTATTCAAATATGTTGCATATTTAATGCTCTGCATCTAATTAATGCCACAGCTAATTAGAGGTGGTCATGGGCCGTGCTCGGCCCGGGCCTGGGCCCGCCTCGGCCTGACTCCTGGCGGTCCATGCCTGGCACGGCCCGATTGTAACCGTGCCGTGCCCGGCACGGCACGACAGAAAAATACTTAGGCCCGGCACGGCCCGCGGCACGTTTAGGCGTGCTGACCCAGGCACGGTTCAACTTCTGGCCGGGCCCGGATCCGGCACGCGGGCCAGATTCGGCACGCGGGCTGAAACTACCCGCGGGCTATGGTCGGCCCAGTGGGCTGTGCCAGGCACGGCCCGAATGTGGCCCACGGGCCGACTTTGGCCCGCTTCATTAAAATAAATAAAATATTAATAAAATAAGAAATTGAGAATTATGTATTTTGCATCATTTTTTAAAAAAAATATTTAATTAATTATTTTATTTTAAACATATATAATTTTAATTTTAATATATTTTATTAAATTAATATTAATTTATTTATTAACAATACTAACAACAAATAACTAAAGTTAAAACCAACTCGATTAAATTTCATATTCATAAATTACACATTTAAGCTTAAATCAATTGCCGACATAATGGGCATACACAATTGACCCGTAGCCAACTACGCAAGCAGCTACTATGGAAGATATGCGAGCATTGTGTTAAGCATACTTGCGCTCCGTGCTACATCTTCTCTATGCATATTGCGCACTCCATGTTTTCAGCTCTACCTCCTTCTTCAATAATAAAAAACTCAAGTGACTCTTGTGCTTGGTTTGTTTCGATATATTGCTCTGGCTCATCGTTGATATTATCACTATCCTCCTCACTATCACTTATTTCAAAGTCCTCAACCTCTATCTCAATCTCAACCCCAGAAGGAGAGGGAGAAGCCAAAAATTCTTATCTTGCATAATCAGATAAGTGGATAAAGTGTTCTTCAAACCTGAATACATCAATTCGTATAATTTGACTAACACGTTCGATAATACTTAAAATAGTGATTCTCCATTGATCAGCATTGAAGAAATTTAAGGTAGATGTAAGGAAGATTGAACGTTGAGAATTTGGCATAATGATAATTATCTTCACTCTTCTATTATCTGTCATTTTTCTCTATGCCTCATGCTCGTGCTCACCACGTGATAATTATATTATAAAAGTAAATTAATTTAATACTTACTTGATCTTCTCCACGTCTAGTCACGTGGTGAGCACGAGGCATAGAAAAAAATGACTAGTCTAGACCGAGAGAGCATTGAATTCTTGATGGCTAAAAAGAAGCTTAAGTTTGATTTCAATTAAGAAACTAATTGTAACTCAAGACTTAGAAAAGAGATTAAGAGAGTATTAAGAGAGAATGAGAAATTATTCCAAAGATAGTTGGAAACTTGTGTGAAGAAATGAGAGGGTTGGGGGGGGTCAATTTATAGGGATGAATTGGGTGTATAATCACATATTTATACCCTATTTTTAATTATTAAAAGGGGCTAAAATGGTAATTTTATACTATAAAGATAATTATATCCCTAACTTTTAAAATTTTTATAACTATTATGAGGGCATTTAGGTAAAAATGCATGTTCATTCACGTGTCGTGCCGTGCCTGGCCCGGCACGCCTGCGGGCCGTGCTTGGCCCGGCACGCCTGCGGGCCGCGAACCCTCAGCCCAGCCCGACCCGAGCCGGGCCATAGGCCGTGCAGTGCCCGGCCCGTGTCGTGTCAGGCCGTGCGGGCCGCGGGCCGGCCCGGCCCGTTGGCCACCTCTACAGCTAATTCCGTTGAGTACGGATAGAATCGGCTCGATGGTAATCGGCCAAGCCGTTCATGAGCCAAAAATCAACCAACCCGTTTCCGGTTCCAACGCCGTTTGACACTCGAAACCCTAGATAATTTCAGGGCGCTTCAGATGTCGGATACGGGGATCAGAGCGTGGTGTTCTTGAGTTATCCATGCTGCGCTAATCATCAATTCCTAGTTCGATAGAAGCGAAAGTTTCCGCCGTCGTTTTCAGCAGCATTCGTAAGGTCTTTAATTTTATCTTCTTCATGTTGCTAGTTGTTGCTGGATGTATACCTAAAGACTAGTTGTTTCCAGTTGTACCTTGATAAGCGATCAAAATTGTTGTTGGTTTTTTTTTGTTTCCTTGGCGTCAATTTTATCCTTTTAGAGATGATAATTAGAAGGTTTCTACCTAATAATTTGTGCTTAACGATGAAGTCTGCTTCAGTGATGTCTTACGCAGGTATGTGAATTGAGGCAATTTATTGCGAATCGAACCACCTTATTGTGCATTTATTTTCATGTAATTTAGGACAAATTTATTGCGTGCCAATAATTAATATTTGCTCCTAACTGGATACTTAATATGCCCCCAATCCTACATCTAACCTCGAATCAAGAAGAATAGGAGCAGCAGCCACATTCTTGTACCTAGTTGTGTTTAACAAGTTTATTCTCAGTTGGTATTCGTTAGCAGGAAATTTGGTTGCTGTGATTTTCTTTTGACAGAAGAAACAAGCATTGGATGAGTGGGCTAATTGTTGGATAATTGGTATTGGTGCTCTTTTCTGTGTTGTATTTGGAACAGATTTGACAGTTCAATAATAGCTTGGTTCTTCACTTTTGTACTTGATAATCTTTACTTGTAAAAGTTATTCCTTTTAGATTGCCCTCAATGTGTCTTAAATTTGAGGATTTGTTCCCCTAGCAACAGATGATTTTGGATCCTTTCCCTATCAATGTGTCTTAAAGTTATTCCTTTTTAGATTGCCCTCAATCTTTACTTGTATGCATGAGATGATTATGTACCTCAATATATTTAAATTATATGCTCTATAAAGGTAAGAGGAAGAACATATGGTACGATAATAAACTATACCTGGTAGTTAGTTTAAAGGCAGTATGGCATCTAGAAGTCCTGTTTAAACAATGTATGGACCATCAAAACCTATTTTTATATTATATTTATCATTTAGCAATGCTACATCGATTGGTCAAAAGCCAAATAACCAAATTGTTTGGACTTTGGACTTTACAACTTGATGTTGGTGGTGGGTGAAATGAAATATTCTAGTTACAGAATATATTATTGTCTGGACTATATGAACAAGATAAATTGGAAATGATTTAATGAATTAGGAAAAATCGAGGTATATCTGCGCTCTCAGAGTATCCGGCTCATGTACTTTTTAGTTATTGTGACACTCCCTTCCTGGAGAAAATAGTGCTCACATGATCCTCTGATCATAATGCACGTAGCTTTTTGAAGTACACAAAAAATTTGGTAAGCATAGCATAAATTTCTTTGTTACCTGGGGCAAAAAATTTAAAATACCTCATTGTGTAGGTTTATAAGGCGAATTATTTTTTTTCTGTTTGACTAGTGCAAGTTGTAGTAAATCAACTCCTTGATACATATTTTTTGATGCATCTGTAGGACCAGATGTGCTACCGTGTTCCTTTAAACCCTTGTTAACGAATAGCTTGAAAGAGAATAAAATGGTGGCTGCTGTATGAATCTTGGTGCACTGATGAACTCTAATTTGTGTCCATCACAATGATATGCTGTGAATATTGACTCGACATTTTTATTTCGTTTGGTCTCTCTTCTTCATGTTGTTACCTAATGCCCTTGGCTTCTTTAATATTATAGATGGTCAAAATTGTTCATGTAACCTTGATTATTACGAGGTGTATACTTGCTTAAACAAATATCTCTACAAGTTATTTTCTTCAATAGATATCTGCCTTTCTGGACCTGAATACGTAGATAAGGTTCATTTTTTTTTACTATACACTAGTCGCAGAGTCTTCTCTTTTTCGCAAGGAAACAAAGAACTGAAATGATAATTTTCTCTTTAATGCAGTCAGAAAGTTCTTTTTTTTCCGTTTTAAGTTGTTTGCCGGTATTCAGGACTTTGTTAGTCCCAATTTTTCTTAATGATCACTTGGATACATTGGAGCTCAGATCGCTGTAATCACTTGTCCAGGATTATGTGGTAAACAGGCATGGAGAGTGATCAGAAACCTCGGACTCTATACCGTTGCAAAAGATGCCGAAGAATTGTTGCCTCGCAAGACAATGTGGTGCCTCACGAACAAGGTAAAGGCCAATCTTGCTTCAAATGGAACAAACGGAGCGACACATCTCAACCTGATGAGAAACCCGAGTGTTCCTCAATATTTGTGGAGCCTTTGAAGTGGATGCAAGCAGGTATAACCTTTTGTTATCGCTTTTAAACTCAAAACAGAAGTTTCATGCATTGCAAATAATGTCCTTTTGCCTGGCTTATGTAGTTGAAGAAGGACATGTTGAGGAGAAGCTTTGGTGCGTTGGTTGCAAGGCTCGTTTAGGTTCATTCAACTGGGCAGGCATGCAGTGCAGTTGCGGAGCGTGGGTTAATCCAGCATTTCAACTGCACAAGAGTCGAGTTGATGAAGCTACTAGTTAAGTTGTGTCAGTAATGTGATTGGAGTGTTCTTCAGCACAATATCTTCTCAATTTCTCTGATGTTATATTTTTGTTGTATTTTCCTATTAACTTCTGGAAGGTTAATATACATCAATAACTTTGCAAAGTCAAGGAACAAACTCCCTAATAAACCAGTTTCCTGCAAAAGAAAATAGTGGGAAAATGTTTTTAATTTTCTTTTCTTTAGCTCCATCCTAACTCCTCTCTAAAGAATCTGTGGTGCTTCTAGCGCACTAATAGTATGCCATACCTTCTAGAGGACCAGATATTTTTGTGATACAGAATCTAATTTGGGCACGGTTCTTTCTTCATGTGTCAGTGATAGCTACAGCTGAACATGCTTCTCTTCAGCCACTGCTAGTCGCATCTCTTTGAAATCATACGTGGCCATTGCTTCATTTGTGCCAGCAAACAAGAAACAGGAAATACACACAATTTATCAGTCAATCTATTTCTTCCAAATTTACCTGCATCTCCATTCAGAAACCCAAACCTTTTGTCTTTTCTAGGGGTTAGCCATTTAGGAATATTTATCTTCGTTTGGACCAACTCCTCTCCATTGTATATTCCCTGCTCTGCTCTCGTCTCTTCTCCTCCGTGTACGATTCATCCTTTATAAACTTTGCCTCCCACGCTTCCTCCCTGTCTCTCTCTCATCTCATGGGGAACTTGTTGCCTTGCTTGTCTCATGGAGCCAACATCTCGCCAAAGCCACCCGACAAATCCAAACTATTGAGGAGTCAGTTCCTTCTCGACGCTCGTTTAAACGCCTGCTTTCAGAAAAGGAAGAAGCCGACGCAAATTGGCGGCGCAAGGCGGCCGGTAAAGGAGAGCGAGAAGAAGGGGGTGACGAGGTTAAAGGTGGTTCTCACGAAGCAGGAGGCGGCTCGGCTTCTGTCTATGTTCTCCCGGGGCGAAGAGAGGGCGGCGACGGCCGTGAGGAGGCTTGAAAGATTGCAGGCCCACCGGCGGCAGCTGTCGGGCTACCGTCGGTGGACACCGGCGCTATCGAGCATCCCGGAGGACTAAATGCAGGTGCCCTCGCAATGGAGGCCTCTTTCAGATCCAAAGAGAGAGAGAGAGAATGAGATTATGTGTAACTTTGCTTTTGAATTATATGTAAATTACGTTAAATTACGGTGCTAAACGATTGAGATCGAGTGATGAAGTCGTATGCTAGATAACCTTCTCAAATTAATGCATGTAATCTGTTAGTTTCCAAAATGTTTGATCGCTGCAGTTGGTGGCATAGAGCAGTGGTTGATGTTCCACTGTTGCAGCAATGTAAAGAAAACATATTTTTATGCAATAAATGGCCTTCATTTGTCTTTCTTTTTATTCAGACCACGAAAGAAATTGTCTTTTTGTAAATATGCATGTTCATGCAGTTGGTGAGCACACTGCAGCAGCTCGTAAAGCCATGCAGAGCTCAACAAACCTTGGAAGTATGCTCAGATCGAGCTCTGCAAAGAGGGGCCTCCGTGTAGGCTAGTGCAGTTGGTGGGTATCGTCGGCACCTGCTTCGAACCCACAAATTAGGATTTAGCATGAAATCCGGAAAAAAAAAAAAAAAAAAAAAGGTTGCAGGTATTATTAGTTATTTGCTTCTTTTGAACAAAAAAAAAGAGATATGTTAGATGAATCTACTTCGAATCCACAAATTAATTAAGCTCTTGGCTTTATCCTATGAAATGAGGTTGCACTGAGCTTCACGTTATGCTAAAAGACCTAATTATATATAATAATTATTTTTATACTATCAATTTTAATTAAATGTATTATATTTTTGAAATGCTAAGATACTTTATTTTATCAAAGAGTTTTTTTTATTAGCTTTAAATTAATTAAAATTGAGATTTTGATGAGATTAAAATTTATCAATTTAGTGAGTTGGTCTGGAACTCAACATGATTGCTTTTGATCAAGCAAAATTATTGATGTTTAATTGCTTATTCTTTAACAACTCTTAGAACTTCAAATAGAGAATTCTCTCTTTGATGTTTAATTTAGAATCAAATTGTCATAAAAAAATGAAACAAAAGTAAAAGTGGAAATATGAAAGTTCCTAAGTCCAATTACTTGAATGACCCACCTAATGGGGTATTTAAAAGGTGTCCACTTGTGAGTGACTAGTCTACTAGTGTCATGTACATTGATATCACATGATATTTCTTTTAATATAGATATAGATGCCGCTATGATGATCACTATGTATACATTGACCATTTTATCATCCAATCCGTCTTCAATAATCATATAATGTATTCATATGACAATAATTAGATAGCAAGTCAGAGCATTAAGAATAGCAGAAGCGGACCTATGTCTTTGGATAAAAAATAACGTGTTCGATGAATTAGGTTTGACAAAATATAGTCCTCTACCTAATCATCAAGGATAGAGAGGGCCTGTTTGGGGGTGGCTGGAGCTTCTGGCTGGTGGTTGGTTTGAGTAGAGCTGGTCTGAATAGAGCTGATCTGAAAAGTTAAGGCTGTTTGGGTGCATTAGCTGGTCTGATAAGCAATTGTGAGCTGCTGTGCTGTGCTGTTCAGTTTTATTAAAAAAAATTTTTTAATTTATTTTTAAAATTTAAAATAAATCAAATTAATTAAGAAAGTCATTAATTAACAATTAGTGATATTGTTTACTTGTATAATTGTACTTTTAGACTAGTCAAGATGCACAAATATTTGTTAAACATGACAATTAACATGATTAATTTACAATTGTGTTTAATGGAGAAGAGTTGGAGTGGTGGGATTAATAGGACTAATTAATGGAAGAGCTCTTAGTTAAGATGAGACCTGGTAAAAAAAAAAACTACTCCACTGGTTTGAAGATCACATGCGATTTTGATTGATAGAAACCACATACAATTTTGATTGATAGGGAAAAAATAAATTCTTAAAAGCAATCTCTTCCTTCTCCTTTGCTCTCCACATCAGCAACAATCTCTTCCTTCCCTCTCATTATCCTCATCCTAAATCTCTAGTTTTCTTTTCAGACTGCAAACGAGAAAGGCGGCGACGACCGATGAGGAGGCGGCAAACAAGCACAAATTGGTTGGAGTGGATGGAGAAGAAGACGTTGACGGCAAGTTCGAGGCGGTAGGCTTGTCTTCTTCCTTAGATCCGTGTGGCGTTCTTCATTCTCTAGACGAAGGTGGGAAAGGACCTTGAAGTCGGAGAGCTGGAGGCGTTGAAGGCGGAGATGCTGAAGGCGAGAGCCGAAGACAGAGACGCTGAAGGCAAGAGCAAGAGGCGTAGATGATGCCAGCAGCAATGTCGACAAGAAAGACAAGGACGAGGGTGAGCCAGACGAGGACGACGGCTGGAGCTACGATGGGCGGAGAGGAGTCAAGGAGGCGGCAATGGGCAAGATGATGACAGGCAGAGGCGGCGATGGGCGAAGGCTTGGACGAACGAGAGATCGCGAGCAAAAAAGTGCGGATCACTGTAGCTAAAAAGCCGCTCCTCGATTTTAAAAGCTCGTGAGAGGCCGCTGCCCATCAACAGTGCAGCTTCTCAGTTATGAACCGAGAATTTGCATCCCAAACGCTTCAGCTTTCGGCTTTTGGCTGCCTGCAAAACGTAGAAGCCGCAAAGAAGCCGTGTCAAACGCAGCCAGAATCAAGTCAAACCCTGCTGTAAATGGAGGCAACTCTCCACATGATACCTGAACGTAAGGACAAAGGGGGCTTCTCATTCCAGCAATCCACTAACATCAAGACCTGCTTCATATATAATATGTAAACAAGAAGTCAGAAGAGGAGCAGAAACAATATCACCTAAAAGAAAGAAGTCAAATCGATCGTGAAGTGCTAAATAAAAGGAAGTTGTTCTAATAAAGAATCTGATTCTTGCTGCCAAATGCATGCTGTGGTGTCCTGTCAGCTGAGTATTTTTCTTTTCCGTTCTTCCGATGCTTTAAACTATTCTCTTCTGCACCTGCAGAGGACACAAGGATTGTACCATTTCAGGAATTGTTTTGGATTATTAATTGCATCCTTTATTATTCTCATGCAAGAATTAGGGATAATCTTTTGCACGTAGAAAGTACTATGAAGCAGCATGGATTTGGCGGCAACCAACTTTGCCGGCAGCAGCGAGGGGATGGAGGAGATATGTTTCATGGAAGATGCTGGATTGCGTTGATCATCTTTAGTAGATAAGCATTGCGATGCTTACCTGCTCTCACTGGCTTCATTATTTTTCAGCTTCATTTCCTCTCCTGACAGGCTCATACCTTGACTGAAACATTGTGCAGAATCAAGGCCAATGTATCGTATAAACAAAAATAGACAAGTATCTACCTTAGTCGAAGAATCTTGTACCTTGCATTGATATACTCCGGATTTCTGCGTTACCATCGCATGATCATGTGCATATCTGGCAATAATCATCTGTTAATTCTGTAAAACTCATCAGTCAATGGTTTTTATTAATCTCACTGTCTCAACTTTGTCCAGAGGTTTGCTGGTTTGGACTATTTGACTATTTAGCTGATTTGACTATTTAGCTGAACTCAGCCAGTCAATTTTGCCAGCAATCCATGTCCCGAAGCGTCCGATGTGTCAGTTACTTTTTCAAAAGAATCCCAAAAAGAAAAGTTATCCATAAATATCTCGGGAACCCTGTCTGCTCGCCTAATATCTCAGTGGCGTAACTGGCGTTCATATAACTGTCTGAGTCGCCATTTCCAGCTGGCAGCCGACCGGACACGTGGATGAAGATTCAGCCATCCATCGTCATTGGAGGCGCCAAATCTGACGGCGGGTATCTTCATAGTATTAATTGTGAAAGTACGTCCGTGAAGGATAAAGATAAACCAACTCGATGAGTGGCTTTATTGTAAATTTCTGAGATATGAAAGATGCTTGTATTGTTGCTCATGAAGTAAGATATTGAGCTGTAAGGGCAGAGCAGAGGAGGAGCCTGTTTGGAAGAGGGTTTTGTTGATTTGGGAGCGACTCGGCGCTTTGAATCAAAGCAGGGATGGTGGGAATAAGTGGGACAAGCGTCGCGGCTGGGAGGGCCGCGGCGAAGTGGAGGCTCGCCGACGAGATGCACGCAGCTGGCGGGGGATGCCGCGCGGTGTCTCCGGAGTACGTGAGGAGGTTCCACCGCCACGAGCCAGCCGAGAACCAGTGCACCTCGACCGTCTTCAAGCAAATCAAAGCCCCAGTTCACCTGGTAACAACGCTCTTTCCCCTGATTCCTTAACTTGAAAAGCTGGACTTTTCCCCCTTGTAAAAATTGATTATTATTTTTCTTTTTCTTTTTTGCATCAGCTAAATCTAATTTGTGAAGAAAAAGAAATTCTTTCTCATTTATTGTTCTTATCGCAAGTCTTGCCCTTTTGCAAAATAAAACTTGATGGAAAAAGATTAAATTGTATTCTTACTGAACACTTTGCCAGGGGTTTCTGATATTAGTTAAGGAAGGTATTTTTAAGTTTATGTATGAATTCTCTGCTTGCTTATTTTGATAAATTTTTTGACTTTTATTGTTGTTCTTTTTAGGAAGATTTCCTTTTACTGACTTCTCTCAACAGTTTTATTTTGCATAATAAATGAGTAATCGATACATATGCTCTTAAAAAGTGAAATAGAAAAGTGTTGGATGAACAGATAAGCTTGTGTTTTAGCAAGAAGAGGAACGTCAGCCTCTATCATTTAATGACTGGGATTTGGTTATGAAGCTATCATTTTCAGATGTGTGTCATATGTCTGTATTCTAAAAGCAATCAAGCTCATGGTTGTGACTCAAAGACTATGAATTGCAGTTTTCTGATGGTGCTTTATATATGTTGCTTAAATCTTGATAGGTTTGGTCTCTGGTGAGGAGATTTGACGAGCCACAGAAATATAAGCCCTTTGTAAGCCGGTGTATCGCACAGGGCAACCTCGGCATCGGGAGCTTGAGGGAGGTGAATGTGAAATCTGGACTCCCTGCCACCACCAGTACTGAAAGGTTGGAGCATCTCGACGATAGTGAACACATCCTCAGCTTTAGAATAGTAGGAGGAGACCACAAGCTCAAGGTCTACTGTTCTTCTATCTTCTGTGCGTTTGTTATCGTTGCTGCATGCGTCCAACAGCAGTCTTTGTCATGTTCATGAACTATTCTGCTATAAATTAGGTGCCAAATAAACTGATCTTGATAATTCTCTTGATTCATTCAGTTGCTAGATTTTGATTTCGTTTGCCAAGTCTTAAGCTGGGTAGTATGAATGTCATGCATCCATTAGAACTTTGTACTTGTATCATACTTGTGAAATCTCTAGTCGAGTTTCTTCAGAATGAGACCCATCTTCTTCTTGCGTTTATGGCTTAACATTATCTATCATTTTGACATGCAGAACTATGCATCGACCGTTTCAGCTCATTCAGAGACCATCGATGGCTCGGCCGGGACGCTGGTGATTGAATCATTTGTGGTCGATGTTCCTGATGGTAACACCGAGGACGAGACTTGCTTCTTTGTGGAGGCTCTGATTAAGTGCAATCTCAAATCATTGGCTGAAGTGTCTGAGCATCTGCAGGTGCAGGACCATACAGACTACCCTTAGTTTGTCAAATCACTTGTGGATTTGTGGAGCTGCTACCGAGCTAGTTGTCTAAAGCTTCGAAATAGTCTAGTTGCTGCTTCTTGTTTCATCCATAGTTTCTACTTACAGTCGTTTTTCTGGATGCCCCTTTAGTCTTGTTTGCATCACTGCTTTTGGGTTTTGTTTGCTGAGCTGCCATAGCGATACTCAACTTGATTGTTATTAAGTCTATGTAAATATATGACCATCTTTACCCTATTTGTGTCTTCTGGTTAGTAGATTTCAGACTTAAAGAAAATGCAGACTGTCATTAAGTCGATTGTTTTTTCAACAATCTGCAGCTTGTGTTAGTTAAAGAGAACGCCCAGCGCCGGTTTGACCCGTCAGTGGGCGGTGGCATGCATAGCTCATAATCAAAAGTGACAGAGATGAGATTAGGACTGCTTCCTACTCAATCTGCAGATTGTTATGATGATCCTCTAACAGTGTGGACCTGATAAACTCGTTATGCTCCTTTTTCATGGACGCTATCAGTGGTTTTTGCAGGAGTCGATAAGGATTTCTTCAGAACGACAAAATTCCCAAGCAATGTGGGCTCCAGGTTGGTGGACATTGCTGGTAAAATGGGAGGCTTCTTGATGGATTTCTCTTGTATATGTTTGATACTGATTCAGGAGCATTAGCGATGAGAAAGGAGCTATTCTGAACATGGCAGGCAAGGATTGGGTTGAAATGAAAGAGTTGAGGTAAATCCGTAAATATGATGAAATGACTTTTTCTTTCTGAACATTTAAGAGAGAAAAAGTCTACAAAAGAATCAAAAGAATCAGCTTATGGTCGGAAGGAGATTAGCCTAAGTGTCACACCCCGCGAAGCGGTACGCTGGTGATCCTCCGTTTGCGTGCTCAAGCTTTCAAATCTTGCGTCCAATTTTGACGCGAGTTGACACAACGCTCGTAAGGCACGATTCGAAAACGTGCTCTTGTGTTTGCTGTGTCGAGCTCGTCGTTTCCTCAGACGTTGGGTTCGCTCGCTCGCAAGGCTCGCATGTCGCCGGAGAACTGGGATGCTCCGCCTCCAGGTGTGCCGGCAGGGAAGAGGTGAGCATCTCCTCACCTTCAGCCGCCTCGCCGGAAGCTGCCCACATCGTCGTCGGACTAGTGAAAACGAAGAACAGAAGTGGGGGAAGAACAGGAGAACAAGTTTTAGGGAAATTTCCTCCTTTCCTATCAAAAGGATTACAAAACCCTCAAGCGCCAGCGACACAACTCGTCGGCTGTTGCTCCTCCTCTCATCGACGCCCCTTGCAGTCGACTGTCCTCTCTTCCTCTCTCTCTCTCTCTCTCTCTCGCCGGCATCAAACACACGCTGCTGGTTACAAGCTCTCACACTCTATCCTCACAGACCGTCGGCGTCGTCCTCCTCTACGCCAGAAAACTCGGAGATGTTGATGAGATGCTCGGAGATGATCCTTTGTTTAAGCTGTCACCGCCAGATGCCTTATAGGGAAGAAGAACAGGGGAAGGTGTGGCTCCGAGTCGCCTCTCATCGTGGCGCACGAAGCCACGTCCGCCATCTGTCCCATGAACTCCCTCGCCCCGCCGCAGGAGTTTCCACATCGCCCACGTCTCCAGGTCGCCCACGAGCTTCGGCGCTACAGCTGGCGTCCGCGTCCGAAGCTGATGCCAAGGACGAGGATGCCACCGAACCCGCGGAGTCAAAATCGGGAGGCGTTGCATGCGTTGACTACTGAAATCGGGGAGGATTTCGGGCTCCGCCCCTGCGTCTGTGGCGTGGATTTGGGCCATGGCCCGGCCTTCGTCTCCTTGGCCCTCGAGAGATTGGGGTGTCACACTAAGCTCCTCATGTTCGAGCAAAATTTTGTTCACTGAATTAAAAAAATCGAAAATTTAGGGTTCCGTGCTGTCAATTGTAATAAAAGAACCCTTGTTTGTTAAACAACCAAATTGATTCGTGCGAATTGTAGTAGAAAAAACTTATGCAACAAGTAACAAATAGGAATTTACTTAAAAGCAAGGCAACACCTGGGTCTAAATGCAAGAAACGTATGATGTTTCTTTGAACTTCTAAAAAAAATATCTATTATAAAAACTATACATGGTAAAACATCACAGAAGAAATCTATATCTCTTGCGTATTTTAATTTGGACCCTGCTTCGGCTTGTATTTTGCCCCTTTTTTATTTCAAATTTCTCGAAATGACCTCAATGGTTTTGATAAATAATTCAAGTTTAATCTAAATAATCCGAATTAAGTAGGATGGCTAATTGGCTACTTTAAACTGCACACTATTAAATAGCAAATATTTATAAAAAAAACAAATTTAAAATTACAGAAAATAAAATGCAAGGTAATAAAAACTAAGCGGTCAAATTGAATTAGTCATAAAACAAGGTTTTGTTGGTGTTGTTCGAAAACAAGCTGTGTTTGGAAAGGCCAGAGGGCTTCGCAGTCTACCCCCTTTCGTCTTCGGTCGCTCAACCCCTCGTCGCCGCTTTCGGCATCCTCTTCCTCCCATGGATCACGATTACCGTAACCGGCCTCCAGTCGCATACCGCGCCGGAGCCAGCCCCGCTCTGGCCTCCCCTTCCTACCCCAGGATCGGCTCTTTCTCCGGCCCGCCACCGGATCGAGCACCACCTTATCCCCATCCGGCCTCCTCTGCACCTCCCGCTTCCTCCTCCGGTACCTTCTTCCTCGCTTCTTATCCAAGTTCCTTTGTTGTATGTATTTATAAATTTTCTTTCCTTTGACGATGGCCTGCTTTATGACGCCGTATGCGATTACCCCGTTTGAACGTCGTTGTTTTTTTGATCGCGCTTTTTGTTCGATCAATTTTCTGGGAGAGCGAACCTCTAGTTATTGTGAAAGATCTGCTAGGTGAATAAATCATCCAGTTGTTTGCGGAAACAACTCTTCTATTTTTGTTTGAAAGAAAGAGGCAAAATGCTTCATGTATTAAATTATACATTAGGAAATATCGTGGGCGAGATTGAAAACAGAGTTCCAGAGAACCAGAAGGAATTACTTTCAACAGAATCTACATGGGATTAACAAAACCCAGATTCATCTGAAATAAGTAGGAGAGTCAAGGAGGATGTTGGATAACTTTGATAATAGTCTTTGAAATTCTAAACAACACTTCAAATATTCATAAAGCGTATATCAGAAACTCTATCAATCCAAGACCCAAGAAGATAATTCCAATCAAACAAGATGCAATGCATCTCCTGAACTTCTTGTCTCTTTTGTTCCGAATTGCCTCAAAATATGCTAGGCAAGTGTTACGAAGTTCTTGCATCTTATCATCGGTGATAGTTTCCTTCATCATTAGCTGTCAGTTTCTGTAGCTACACTTCGTAGCACCACAAGTCCCTGCCAGTCTTCTGAGACAGGTCCAGCCAAAGTAGCTCATTTGGCATTATGTAAATAGATGCATCATTATTTCCTCCTTCTGCAAACGTAAAACACGATTAAGAATCATCCAGGGGTATTCCTTTCTCTCTCAGCTGTCCGCTAGTGTTGATTTTCATAAGAAGGAGCCACATTCTAACTTTATCAATTAGATGAACAAATGTGTTCCAAGCTTGCTGATAACTGTGATAATTTGTATTTCCGATTTGGAATAAGGAAGAAATGATTTTTAAAAACAAAGATATCGTTAGAGTTCCATCTCCAACCTTTAATATCACTCTCATCATTCAACTGAAAGAAAAGTGCTATCTGATTGAGTTGAATGAGATCCAGAAATCTAATGGTATCTAGGTGGTTTATAACCCAAATGGACAAATCTAAGCGCAATTTGATCCTTTTTAGTGGTAGGCATAGGGGTGAAGAAAAGCATTCCTGATAATTTGACCTTATTACCACATATCCTTCCAGAATGAATATTGTCGCCTCTATTTGGTTGATATTCTAAGCTGATTGTGAGAACTCCTCTATATCAGCCATATAACAAGTAAAGTTCACATTTTGATTGGCCTCGGTCTATTCTGATCTGAAACAACTGAGCTGGACAACCTTAAACCAGATAAGATATTTAGCATTGGTAATTTTCCATCAGCATCTTTCAAGACAAGCCTGGTTTTGAACTTTTAAGTTGATAGTTCCCAGGTCATCAAGGTTTTTGTGTGTAGTAACCTCCTAATCTTCAAGGTTCTTTATGTTTAAACCTTATCAGAGGAATTCCAATACAAATTCCTTCTTATGCTATCAATTCTTTTAATGGCATAGGCAACAAAGAAAAAAGACCACACTGTTTATCAGGGTTACTCTGGACCAGCGGATTGGTAATTTTCTTGCCAAGCTAAGTTTCCTTTGTATTCTTTTGATCATATTTCCCAAATGTTGTTTATGTGGTCTAGAACAACTGAGGGGGAGACTCAAATGGCTGTTAGGAAAAGAATCAGACAACTGTTTACAAAGGTGATGTAAAGCTCATTGATATAGTTGAAATCTCAATATATACACACATGTTGGATTATTTGTCTTCTCTCAATGGATAAGCAGATATTCTGAGTGATGTGGAGATATTAGATCTATCCATTTTATATCCATTTGTTACGCAACTTATGGAATTCCATAGCTTTAATGCAAGCCTCCCAACTTGCATGTCAAATGCCTTCTCAAAGAAAATGTAGGCATAATGGATTATGGAATAAGGATGCTTATGCTCGCTCGCACCAATTCACTGTTTCATTTATACTCAAGAAGCCATCGAATATGTTCCTTTCAAAGCCCATCTGTTTTAGTAGAAAACCAATTGCAGATACCTTCGTTCCTCAGGAGTCAGCATGCTAAAACAAAAATAACTAATAGTTATCATTTAAATTGTTGAGTGCATAGGATGTCACAAGAAGAATTATTATTAGTGTGGTTAACAAGAAGCTAGTTGGTTAAGATCCCTAACATTCTCTGGTAAAATATTGAGTTTGTTACTCATTATTACTGACATTTAAAATAGAGAAAAACAAACTAATTTGAATTTCCATTCACTTTATCCCTTCCTTTTATGGCGGTAAAGTACTTTCAATTCTGGAAGAGCATGCTTTCCTTAGCAGGTTTACCATCTCAGTATTATTGATTTTGCTCGGGATAAGCACTTCTTGAAAATCCAGAGCTTAATCATGTCCGTTATATAGATTTTGTTTGGAACAAGCACATTTTGAGAATCCAGAGGAGCTTGATCATGTCCACGAGCCTTCCTGAGAAACTTTTTTTTGTTTTCTCAAGTTGCCCCAAAATTCACTTTCCCTTGTTTCTTGATTGCTCTCTCTAGGGCATTGTCTATTTCATTGGCTAGGCTATTTTGGGCCTGAAACTACGGCAAAGAAAAATGTATTGCTTGTGCGGCTTCGTAGGACAACAAGGTTGACAAAAAAAAATCCAGTGACTAGTTGTTGTTTGCTTTTCAAGAGAGCCAATGGAGGAGGGGGGCAAAGAAGTTCCTTCTTTTGACAATGAATCAACTCAATTGTCCTTAATATCCATCTTCTTATGGTTAGGTATACAAGGATCAACAATGTTAACATAGCAAAAAGGTTTGATATTTATGTATGCTTTTGATGTTCGACTTCTTCTTAGAGGAGATTTCCATTGAAGGAATATCCAAATTGTTGCAGTAAGATTGAGCATTCTGACATTTTCCATCTATAGGATTGTAATTCCTAGCATTAAATGCAGCCAATTGCCAAGAAGAGCTTTAACAGTTTGCCTAAGTCAAGACTAATGATCCTCAGAAGTTCCATTTTCAAGTACTATGTCAATGTCTGAGGAGGAAAGTTTGTTTGTGAGGACTTGGTAATTGTCTGTGGAAAGTTCCATTTGAGCCATCCATTGGGTGTAGAGGGAGATCCATAAGGGGAAGATCTGCTGCGCTTGATCTTTTCAGAAGAGTTTGAAGATTCATTTCTGGTTCTAACTGATTCTAGGAATATCACCCTGGTTGTGAATGGAACAGTACCTAAGCATCTTTGAGATATACTTTTTAATGTCTCTGGTGTAACTGACAAACAACTTAGTGGAGCTAATTGAAATGCATAAAATCTGAGTGATTGTTTCTGAACACTACGACATTTGAAGCAAGTATCAGCTGGTTGATCTCATCAGTACAAAGACCTATCTCTGAATAGCAGAAACACTTGGACCAATTGTTATCCTATTTTTGACACGAGTTATTTCTGCTGGGTGAGGAGCTCTTGTTTCTGTAGTTCAAATGCAGCTCAGATGTGTATCTCTTCTTCTGCAACCAGAGAAGATAGTGTCAAGGATAAATTGGTCATGATTCATCATCTTCAATGAAGGAATTCAGTGACATCATTGTTAGCCTAATTATGGCTTTTTCTCTCATAGAAACTTATGATACTTATAAACCCAAAAGCAAATTTTTTTTAAGCAAAATTATAGAATAAAAAAACGGTCTGCACCACCATACGATGGATTGAAGGAATTCAGTCACATTATTGTTAGGCTAATTATGGCTTTTTTTCTCATAGAAACCCATGATCCTTATAAACCCAAAAGTATTTTTTTAAGCAAAACCATAGAAAAAAATGGTTCAGTACGAGCGGTATGCCCGACTGGTTAATATATATATATATATATATATATATATATATATATATATATATAATGTAATATAATTGGTACCAACTGATACTATGTGTTGGTCTGATTAGTACATTGGTACAAATCAGTATGTTGGACCTTGAGCAAAACAAATATATGAGTTGAGAAAAAGAACTGAAAGCCTAATGAACTTTGAATTGGTTTTCTTTGTTTCTTATTCTTTTCTTTAAATGATACTTATCTTTATTTCTCTTCAACTTAAGTTCATACTTAAGAATTAATCACAGCTCAGGCACTCCCAAATGCCGCAAATATTTGTATCTTAATATTTTATATATTAAAGAAGCCTGAAATTTTAAGTTGATTAGGATCCCATTCCATGAATAAGTTCCTGTATCTTGAGTTATTCAAATCAATGAATAGTGAGCTCCAGTGTGTTTTTTCAAAATGAAAGTCAGGGGCATGTAAAAAGCATTGATATTAGTAAATATTCCTTTTGTTAGTGACATGCTGGGATTGTAACTTGTCAGCTATTTTCTTGATTTTGTTTTCAATGTTACTCCTCTTTCTTACATGCTACAATCTCTCTTTATTTGAGAATACATCACATTATTTAAAATGATTCAGAATTTTGAATCACTACTGAAGGTCTCAAGAGATTGATTAACGTACCAATGGCTTATTTGATACAGTTTTTCTCTTGCTTAATTTGTTTAGATTTGTTGCATCTTGATGTTACTTGTTAATTGGCATATGCAAAATCTATCGAACTTCAATTCACTAGCTTGATGGGTGAGCATGATTATGTATTTTGTGTTAAAAATAACATGTGATGTCCTGTGCGTTTGAACAATTAAGTGATTAAATATCCATGGCTGGGGTTCCCCATGTGGCTATAAAGTAAGAGAACTTTTATAGAGAACATATTTATTTTTGCAATGTTATATCTGTAAATTCTTTTTTAGATCATTTTGTTTGCACGCAATGTTGTGGAGTTATTGATTCTCATGCTGAGATAATCTCATAAGTATACCTATTTGTGCCGTAGTATTAACTGAATTGGAAAAGAAAACACGGAATAAATGTTTAATGCAATCATTCTGCTTCTCCAAAAGCATAAATCTGAGAGAAAAGCACTGTGTCATTTTTTGTTCATTATAACATTCTCTTTATCCCTTATCTAAAGGACTTTCAGCGCAGAAATTGCTTGCCATAGACCTCCTTCCTTGCCATTTTATTTATTGGTTCATTTTGAAATGTCAATCTCAATTGAATTTGGCACAATAACTATTCTAGGATCATTCATCTTCTCTTTGAAGTTTAATTATCATGCACAAGCATATCTAATATAACTAATCTTCTTATAATTCCAGGAGTTGGCATCAAGGTTGTGATAAAGCCAGAATATCGTATAACTCCAGTAAGTAATTTGTTTTCTTGATCACTGATTTTTCTTTTAGTTGAATTTAATTTTTCAACGTAAAGAAAGATTGGTCACCTACCTAGTTTTTGCTATCAAATATAGTTGATTTTATAACATTTTAGCAACCAATTGTAAAGATCTTCATTTTTTACCTTCAGAATGTTCATTTTAATTTGCCTTTGGTATGAAGAATTTCCATTCTGTTTATTGTGTAAATTTAAAATTTCTTTATTTGTAGCTCCTTGATTAGCCTTTTAGTTGAATGTATCTACAGAACTTGGAATTTTCATTTACTTACGATATCTAAGCATGAGGTTCCAAGTCATCTAGTAAAAATCATATAATAGTGGCAAGGCGATAGACGGTCAAGTGACTAGGGTTAAGGAAACGGATCTGGTTACTTTTATTAGAAATTCCAATAGGATATACAAAAAGCAGCATAGCAAGACATCTCCAAGGATTGAAATACCAAACTATATTATATTTTCGGTTTGTACTAGTTCGAGCGAACATAGAGAAGATCATTCAGTATATATATATATATATAAGGACTGATACAGTACATATCAGTCCAACAATGTATCGGTACATGTATTTAAAACCTTGAACATCTCAACCGTTTACCTTAGTGTTGGACAACTTAAAGAGATTCAACAAAGAATGGCTTAAATAAATCCAATTGATAGTTAAGTAGGCTTAATAGGATCTAACAGCTTTATTATCACTTGGAAGAGAGGTGACCTTTTTTGACCCAGAGGCTGGTTAAATGT
This sequence comes from Costus lasius, assembly GCA_027563935.2. Taxonomy (NCBI): domain Eukaryota; kingdom Viridiplantae; phylum Streptophyta; class Magnoliopsida; order Zingiberales; family Costaceae; genus Costus; species Costus lasius. The sequence goes on from CM050449.1 coordinate 11,060,409, forward strand.
TGTTGACAGGCTAATTGAATCCTACAGATTTGGAATTTGAAATATGACTCGACCAACTTAACTCGGATTTGTTTGGGGAGTTGTACTCAAAAGGACCAGATAACTTAAGTGGATCTAATTGAGTATTGATTGACTTAAAGAAACTTGACATGTCTTGACTTAGGAATTTGGGTTTGATTAGATGCCTTTAAACGGATCTAAATCTGTTTGATTGTCTAAGCAGGTTCCAACATGTTCTACACATTGGAACTTAAAATTGACTAGATGGATTAAAGCATGAATGGTTCTGCATAGAAGTTCCAATTTTTTTGATAGTAACCTAACATGTCTTGATCCTGGAATTTGATTTTAACTAAATAGGTTAAATAAGTTTTGCTAATAGTTGGGTTGCTCAAGCAGATCCAACAAGCTTTAAAATTGATGGTTTGGGCTTGAGAGTTTGTTCCTTTATAGTTTTGTGCTTAATACTTGATGGCAAAAGGTTTGAAGATCGGGTTTGGTAGCTGGTCGGACTGGTACATACCGATTATACCGAACAAAAAACTCGGTGGAACTAGGCAGAGCAGTTGAAGGAAGAGGAGGAAGAAGAAGGAGAATCTTGTGTCCACTACTCGCTACTCACTTGCATTCTACTTCTCCTTCTCTTTCTCCTTCCTTCTCCTCCTTCTCCCCCCCCCCCCTTCTCTTTCTCCTTCTCCGGCCCGATTCGCCTCGGTCCGGACCTTCAACCGATCCGAATCGGCTAGTTTTTAAAGTTCGGACCGGTTTTAAAAACCTTGTTTGATGGCTTGGCACCTAACTTCATTGATTGCATAGAATTGATAGCTTTATGTTCAACATGTTGATATATTTTGACTTTGTTGTTTTGGTCTTGGATTTTCCTTTTCATTGTAATTCATATTTGTTTTTGCAAGCATGTTTTTCTGTTTCTAATATTTAAATTTTCAGCCTCAGTTGGCACCACAAATGCCAGAAGTTCCTCGTAGCAAGTTCCAGTTTGATTTTGAGTTTGAGAAACAAATACTTGCTGAGGCTGAGAAAGACGGTCATAATTGGAGCAGAATTACATCTGAAAATCAACCATCAAAGCCTGCATCCGCAGCGGCATCTTCATCAGCTGCAATGGTACAAAAGGAACGTCAACTAATTAAATATCATTTATTCTTTGCCCTATAAATTAAAACTAAAATTGATTCTTCAATTATTTCAAAAGATATATACATATGGAAACCTATATAAATGATAGTGTTTGTCATATACGTGTTTGAATTTAGGATCATTATTTGCTGTTTCCTAAATTCTGACTTCCTTTTGGATGTTGTAATGCGAGCCTCTCAAGGGACGGAGTGCTACAAATGTTATCTAGAATATTAACTGCTCCATATTCCATCAGCTTTCTAGAACGCTATTTTTATTACCTTTTTTCTTGTTAATTATCTTGTTCTCTATTAGGGGTACAAAAATATATTCCTACTTAACGGTTCTAACCCCTGGTTGATCGGTTAATTCTTTTTTGTAGCTTCTTTCTACTACTGTTTGTATCTACCATGAACCACGTTGCATTTGACAAAAGAAGAGAAATTTGTTTTACGATTCAAAGGAATCTTACTTTTTTTTGTGTGATTTTGTGAAGGCATCAGCAGGGGATCCTGTTGTCGACAAGTATGTTTCCTCGGGACTGGGACGTGAAGCTGTGACATTTGCAGTCCAAAACTATGGTGACAATTCAGTGAAGGTATGACAACACTGTTCCCCCTTGAAATTCTTGCTCCCGATTTAGAAAGAAATAGAAATGGAAAATTTTCTCTTCCAATTTAAGAGACACAAATATATTGTGGTAAGTCAGCTAAGTAACTTCTCGTTGAGAATTTTTTTTCATAATTTTGTTTCTATCTTCCTCATGTGACATGTGACCATAGTAATTATCCTAGCTGAATTTCGCCTTGTTAAGAGTATTTGACATGGTAAAATACCAACCATCATTGAATGTTTAACTTTGAAAGCTTGAACCTGAATGCAAAGAAGTAAATGGTGTATCTATAGTTAAGTATGCATGGATAAACTGACTATAATGTTTTTACCCCTTATTTTAGGTGAGGGAATTTGTAAAAGGGTATAACATTCTCCGTGAGATGGGGTTCGCATCAAAGAACGTGGCAGAGGTACTGGCTATTTATGACAATGATACTGACAAGGCTGTGGCCCACTTTCTTAACACTTCGTAATGATCCGACAAGCGAGATACATGAATGTCCTGTGTAGGAATTCATACTATATACTATATTACAATATCTTGTGCTGGGGAGTTCAATCTACTCTTAGTTGATGGTGTCAACAGTATGAATATTCATAGCTTCTAGGGTTTGAAATGTATAAATTCTTTTAACTGGATCTTTGTTTCAAAAAAAAATTCATACCTTTTGAGGACGAATGCCAGTTTAGATTGGCGAGAGCTAGCAGGGAATTGAGAAATTTCATCGCACCGTCGGTCGAACTCTCGGCAATTATTTCGCTCAGCTTGCAGTTTTGCGTTATATATTTATTATTTTGTATTAACACCGTATTACTTTAGAAACAAACTATTTCTGAAATGTAGAAAATAAAAATTATGCATGGTTTTTCGATCCACCTCTAGTGCATGTATCTTTTCATCCTTTTGCTGTAAATTTTGAAGTCTCGTAACACCCTCAACTTGTGAGCACTATGTTTAAATCCAGATTTATGATTGAACAAGCCTACCAGCCAAGACTGTTAGGCCCAGTTGGTGATGGGCCGGGCTGCGAGGCATTTGGGCCTGGGCAGAGGCCCAGTCTACTTCTCCTTGAGCGGGCTCGTGGAGGCAGATCCGGGCGACGATCCCACGGAGGCGAGATCCGATCCGGCCTCCAGTAAGACGCGTGAGGCGACGGCTTCACCGTTCCGATCTTGGCAGGCGTCCCATCGGTGGGCTTCCCCAGGCGTGCTGCAGGCGGCGAGCGCGGGGAAGAAAAGGGACGTGACCTCTTCCACCTTCCAGGTGAGCTTCCCGAACGAGCGAAGCGGCAACCAGGAATTGCAGCGGCAGCGGTGTCGTCTCACTGAGTGGCGGTAGCGACGCAAGCGGCCGGGCAGTTCCATCTCCTCCTCCCCTCAGACGTAGACCTGTGGGCGATCCGATGAGGGTTCCGGCGACGGCGAGGTCAGAACGAGAGGGGAGTGTTGTGCGTGTACAGGGAGCGTGTACAGAGGAGGAGAGAGGGGTTTTAAGGCTATTGTATTGAGGATAAATAACAACAAGCTTTCCCCTCCGATTCTGTGTGCTTTCCGGCAAGTTCCGGGTGTCTTCCGGTCGACTTATCAGGCAACCCTTCCCCACCTCCGAGTGACTGGTTCCGGTGTCTAGAGGCGGCGCCGACGAAGGAGGCTGAGGGCGGAAGGCTCGCGTGACCTTCCTCCCTGCCGGTAGGCCTAGGCCGGCGACGCGAGCAGCGGCGGGCGCGTGACGCCGCAAGGAAGACGAGCGAGTGGGCGCTCACTTTGAGGCGTGCAGGTCAAAATCAGTCAACGCTCGAGATTTCGAATTTGGGCAAAATTGGGCAACGGGATTTGGCTGACATGGACGTTTTGACCAGCCAGATTGCAGCTTAACTCTAATTAACCTTGCTTAAGGTTAATTTGGGCCTGACAGTTGGTATCAGAGGCGACGGAGGTGGATTCTGGTGATCGGGCGGTGAGACTGGCAGCGGGCGAGTGCTCCCCGACGATCTCTGCAACTCCAGGAGAGGGACGAGATGAGTTCCCTGGCCGACCGGGTGGCGCGGTTGGAGGAGCTGATCGGCGTCACTGGCGAGGAGGATATCGTGCTGCCTCCTCAGGTGGAGGACCTACAGCTGCGAGCGGAGGAGCAGAGGCTCCAGATCCTCACCTTACAGGAGGCAGTGGCGAGCATGGCGATGCTCACCGACCAGGTGGCTAGATTCTCGGCACTGCTACAGTAGGCGTAGGCGGCACAGCAGTAGATGTAGGCCGAGATTGTGGTGCTGCGCATGGCGCTTGCGCAGACACAGACGCAGGGAGGGAGTCCCACTTCGGCGACGGCGACGGGGCAGGCGGCCCCCAAGCTGAAGCTGCGGATTCCCGAGCCGTCGACCTTTGGAGGAGTCCGATCGGCGAGAGAGCTGGAGAACTTCATATGGGATATAGAGTTCTTCTTCACCTCCAGCCACATCCCGGATGACGAGCGCGTGCAGGTGTGCACCGCCTACTTGACGGCCGACGCGAAGCTGTGGTGGCGGACCAGAGCTGGATCGACGTCGAGAGCAGCGGCGTGGACCTAGGACGTGTTCCTAGAGGAGCTGCGGCGGCAATTCCTTCCGGGGAACTCGGTGGACCAGGCCAGAGACGCGGTGGACTAGCTCCGGCACACCGGCACCATCGAGGAGTACGTCCGAGCGTACTCGTCGCTGATGCTGGAGATCCCGGACATGTCGAAGGCGCACAGACGGCACACGTTCCTCCGGCACTTGCAGCTGTGGGCCGAGGCGGAGGTTCGGGGACACTCTCCGTGGGACTGGAGAGAGGCCGCAGCGGTGGCTGAGGGACTGGTGGACGCGAGGGCATCGAAGCCGACTTCACCGAGAGCTTTGACGTCGCCCCCAAAGGGCGGCTCTCCGACGAGGGCGAGAGCGCCACCACGGGCGCGACACCCTCCCCGGCAGGGCGGAGGCCAGCCGGCGCGTCCCCAGCCACGACAGGAGCCTGCTCGACCTGTAGAGAGAAGTTCGGAGCAGCGACCGAGGCCACTGGCGTGCTTCCTATGCCAGGGTCCGCACCGGATGCGGGATTGTACGAGCCGGGAGTGGATCTCGGCGATAGCGGTGAGCGAGTCGACCGGCGAGGCCAATACCACCCCGGCGACTATCGGGGCGATGAGGATCGGCGCAATGGTGGTGACGAGTCCAGCTTCTGGTGCGCGGGAGACGCAGCGGGCGATGGATCCCGCGTGGGCGCAGGCGAGTTCCTCCACCTCCCCAGTGCGATCGCCTACTACCGGCGGGCAGCTAGAGATGACGACGCGCATGGTGGAGATGATGCTGCGAGAGGCAGAGTCCCAGATCAGCCGGCGGAGAGGCGGAGGACGGTGGACGACGAGGATGTCGAGGGCGACGTCCAGCTCGGCTGGGGGAAAACTGTTAGGCTTAGTTGGTGATGGGCCGGGTTGCGAGGCATTTGGGCCTGGGCAGAGGCCCAAGGCCTAGTCTACTTCTCCTTGAGCAGGTCCGTGGAGGCGGATCTAGGCGACGTCCAGCTTGGCTGGGGAAAACTGTTAGGCTCAGTTGGTGATGGGCCGGGTTGCGAGGCATTTGGGCCTGGGCAGAGGCCCAAGGCCTAATGTACTTCTCCTTGAGCGGGTCCGTGGAGGCGGATCCAGGCGACGATCCCGCGGAGGCGAGATCCGATCCGGCCTCCAGTGAGACGCGCGTGGAGGCGCGAGGCGACGGCTTCACCATCCTGATGTTGGCAGGCGTCCCATCGGCGGGCTTCCCCAGGCGTGCTGCAGGCGGCGAGCGCAGGGAAGAAAAGGGACACGACCTCTTCCACCTTCCAGGCGAGCTTCCCGGACGAGCGAAGCGGCGACCAAGAATTGCAGCGGCAGCGGCATCCTCTCACCGAGTGGCGGCAGCAACGCAGGCGGCCAGGCAGTTCCATCTCCTCCTCCCCTCAGACGTAGACCTGTGGGCTATCCGGCAAGGGTTCCGGCGACAGCGAGGTCAGAACGAGAGGGGAGTGTTGTGCGTGTACAGGGAGCGTGTACAGAGGAGGAGAGAGGGGTTTTAAGGCACTGTATTGAGGATAAATAACAACAAGCTTTCCCCTCCGATTCTGTGTGCTTTCTGGCGAGTTCCGGGTGTCTTCCGGTCGACTTCTCAGGCGACCCTTCCCCACCTCCGAGTGATTGGTTCCGGCATCCAGAGGCGGCGCCGACGAAGGAGGCTGAGGGCGGAAGGCTCGCGTGACCTTCCTCCCTGCCGGCAGGCCCAGGCCGGTGACGTGAGCAGCGGCGGGCACGTGATGGCGTGAGGAAGACGAGCGAGTGGGCGCTCGCTTGGAGGCGTGCGGGTCAAAATCAGTCATCGCCCGAGATTTCGAATTTGGGAGAAATTGGGCGGCGGGATTTGGCTGACGTGGTCGATTCGCGTTGATCGAGCTTATTTGGGGAATTAAGTTGATTAAGCTTGCTTAGAGCTTAATCCGGGCCTGATACAAGTCCTGTCTTGGTTAGTTCGATAAGTTTTGTAGGTCCAAATAAAGAAGTGAAGAAAATATGCCTAATTATGATCAAATCGATTTTGAGAGATCAAATAGATTTGTTATATTGCCAAAACTGATTAGTCCAAATAAAAAATAAAGAAAATACGCCTAATTATGATCAAATCGATTTTGAGAACTTAACTAGGTTAGGCATCTTAAAAAGGCACCTATAGGGCCACAAGAACGTATCAGTACTCTCAAGAAGCTGTTGCAACAGTTCTGAACGGTATTTTATAGTTCGACCCTATTACATTAATAGTTAACATGCTTATCTGTTGTAGACAAAATGGTGATAAAACATGACAACTACGAAGGGCAACGGAAATATAAAGGTAGAACATAATAGCGCATAATATTATTTGAACAATAATATAATAAAACATTGATCAAAAGAACTAACTAAACGCTAGAACAAAAGTTCTTAAGGGGGGTTAGGACTTGGGAGCAATCAGAATTATGCCTTAGGAAAATCCAACCAAAGCGCGATTGATCATGGATGAATGATGATGCAACACCTATTTAAATATTACAATTTACAACATGAACAAAACTCGAGTGTAGACACATTATATACAAGCCTGTTTTAAGACAAATTTAAATAAAAATATAAATGAAATGAAATCATAGCACTATTTGTTGACTAGCGATGAAGTTCTCGTGAGTATAGATTTGTTGACTAGCGATGAAGTTCTCGTGATTAGTCCTCACAGCGTGAAACACTTACGTCCGTTGATGTTATATGTGATCTTGCAAAAGTTAAAGAAACGTAATTTAAGATAACGTTCATTTTTGAAGCTTTTTTTTTACTAGATATAGAGGTTTAAGGTATCATTATAAAGCAATCTATACTTATTATTTTAAGCTTTCCAAGATATTTTAAACAAATCCAGAATTTATTCTTTTGCTTTAGTTCTACACTGCAAAGTTCCTTGAGTACTTCGCACAAACACTTGGATTTACACTCATGAAGGACTAAATTTTTTAGTTGAGGACAACAATCACATTCTTTAAGTTTATTTCCTAACGTTCTCTAATAATATTTTATAGAAAATAATTTGAATTGGCCATGACAAAAAAATTGAATCGGCATTTGTTTTCGCGTTAATGTATGTACATGCAAGGTACATCCACATTTCAAAGCATTTTGGCGTCTCAATCGTTTTCTGGAAATACTCTCAACAGATACTCATGAAAGCGTGCTGAGTATGATCCAGAGCCATCGCCACGCAGGGACCTAAAAACATGTTCCACATGTCTAAGCATGCTGCAATGGGGAATAATATCAACTATCCCAAAGAACATGATCAAATTGTTATGCTGATCTTTCCCTGAAGTATGAGTGGTTGATGCTAAATCGCTTTCCTTTCTTCGTTTGCTGACTGCTTGGGCTGCCATCCTGACTCCAAATTTGCCTTCAATTCTGACACAAACAGTTCAGGAAACCTTGAAGTGACTTTATCTAGTCATGAGAACACATAATCTACCCTACCCAGACTACAATTAGCAAGTGAAAAAGAACCAATGAAATGAAATGATACATTAGCTATCTTTCTTGTCCAAGACACAGTTGTGCTAGTAAGAGTAAGAACGGTAAAATATATTACTGTTTAGGGCACGATGAGACTGAATCGTAATCAGAGCTTAAATCTTGTTCTGAGTCACTGATTTCTGATTCCTGTCCACCTGAACCATTGTTAGAGTGATAAGAACCTGTGTAGAATAACCATCAAAGGTCTAATCCAATTATCCTATTAGAGTTATGGTAATGCATGTTAAATATTTCCCTATCTGAATGGTGAAATGAATTATGTATTCCATAAATTGGAAAATGTAATGCAAATTCAAATTTTGAATGGAACTGAAATATTTTCTTATCGTTTGCTTCAAATTGTCTATTTCTCACAAGTTGCACAACCTGATCTAGTTGGCATGAGTTCATTGAATGCTAATAGAAATCCAGTTCAGAAATCTAGTCAATAAAATGTTAGCAACAAATTTTACTCTCCTTGCAATCAAGAATTGATTTGAAATAGATCGTGTCAGAGAGGTATGCCATGATAAATTCAACATAACTGAGTTGGTGGTGCGATATGTTTGGACTACATCTGCGTCACTTAGTTGGTATTTGTAAGATCAGCTATCATATCGTCATTCCATGCAAGGAAATTAACCTAGATAGTGGCATGTATATGGCCTTACCCGTTGCCTTCCGTAGGAACTAAGGCATTTACACATGCAAAATGGAAGGCACCAGGAAATTAACAAGCAATTCAAACCAGCATACCCATTTCCCTTGAGAACAGATGTCTCTAGGAGTAGAGTGGAATAAGCAGTTACGAACAAAATAATCAGAAATTTGCAGGAAGTACTTACCAAATGCTTCAGGGTTCATACTAATATATCCTTTTAGCAGATCCAAGAGAAAGAAACACAAACATGTTTTACCTGAAGGATGTGCCAAAGAGTCACGGACCTGAATGACAGTCTCAAAAGGTGCAGGACAGATTGCATTCCCAACAAGAGTGAGTACTGTGTGATGTCTAATCCTTCTAAAAAACTGCAGTCATGTTTTAATTGCCTACAAGAAAGAAACCTAGTTGTAAGCTGATCATTGCATCAAATATTCAAGCCTCTTCGTTGTGCCAAAGGAATGTATGATCGAGAATCTAACTAGGAACAATGAATTGTAGTATCAAAACGTAAGATAATCCTACCAAATCACCTAAAATATATAATTTTTTAAAATATATTCATCTAATTAGATTTAAGATTATGATAAATATTCTAATAAGTAAAAATAATAAAAATTAATATATTCAACATTTAATATTATTATTCAGATATATCAGTTGTATAGTGTAAAACTATGAAATTGAATATTTGTAAGACAATGATAATAGAGACAAGTTAATAGAAGATGGATACATCAAAAGTGTACAATGAAACTAAAAACAACAAAACTATGCAATGAAATGAAAACAACAAGATAAAAACATAAAAAATAATGAAGATAAAGGTATATATGGTAACGACAAAGATTACAAAGTTGATTCTAATAAATAGTTGAAGTAGACAAATATAGTTGTAGATGTTAACGAACTTAACTTGATAAATGTTTGTAAAGAAAAGAGCAAATAATGACAATTAAAGATAAGAAATTGCATCATATATCAATTTAAGACTTTTGGCATGATAGATTATTAATTTTTTTTATAATAGTAATCAAACATAAACTCATTTTACCTATTAACTTGGGATCAAGTAAGATTTTACCCAATCCTAAGACCCGGATTGCGGGATTGTAAGATCCTACCACATTTTAGATCTTACGTTTGTTTCGGAACAGTTGCCCGAAATACATTTCTGACAACATTGTCATATAGCACCTAATCTCAATAACTTGGAAGTGTGTTCCCTCTATCAGATATAAACTTAAGAAAAGGGTCCCGCCTACATATCAAAGCTCTCATAATAATGGAAAAAAACTCAATACTTTTGGAGTGATTAATATTCTATGAAGGAGCACAAGAGTTATTGGAGCACAGATGGAAGCAAGAAAAAATGATTATACAGAAATTAATTGTTAGACACACAAACATCATGATAAAGGTCAAATATTACAAGAGTCCATGGACTTCTAACCAAAGGAGCAAGCATACGACTAAATCCCAATATGTGAAAATCCTATGACTTTTAGATATATCGATTAAAAGTCTTACCTAGTCTTTAAAAAACCAATTTATACCGGATAGTACGATCAATTTTTACTACTGATCTAACTATGGTACAAGTACGAGGTTGGCCCATATATATTAATATAATATATACTTAAATAGGATTGACTAGTACATCAAGACCATTTGTTCCATGTAGATACCAGTTAAAGGGTACACCGATACATTATCCTTGCAGTTGACACACCTACCAAATAACCTATGAACTGATTGATAATGAGTAGTTATCATCCCATACAAATTAAGAACTTTATGAGAAACAAATTAAACACATAAAGTCCAACATATCAGTAAATGGGACATCTTTACCTCTCTGAGAGAATCAACAAAGGTATTTAATTTCAAGAAAAACTTCAAGGAACTTATGACATAAACACATGTTTGATAGATGGAGGTAACTGAAAAGCCATATTTATATCTTCCTCATCTCTTGCTTTATTCATACAATGACAATGTGAAGAGACTCTGAACATAAATTGCTTGTGAATGCTCACATCTGACTTAAGAATATTTTTGGCTACTACAAAACGAACCTGTTAACAGTTGTAGGGTTTATAATTAAATTGCATATCATATTGCAGTCAAAAAATACAAAACCAGACTGGAAGAAGCTGTTACAACTTACAATGCTCTGATAGCAAGAACAGATTAATCTCTTAAATATATATGGTAAAGCATATTAGAATTTAAAATAAAACCTAAAAGAATGCAATTTTCTGCTGATTTACTCTATTATTATCTACTCTAATTGCTTGTTTCTGATTGGAACTATAGTATTATGAAATGCATGCTATCGTTTATCTAGTGATAATAGAGGTCACATGCAATCACATTTTATTTGTTGTATAGTACACTGCTTGAAAATGGATGTCGCCAAAAGGAAAAGAAAATGAAAAGTAGGGTAAAAGAAAGTACTATAAGCCATTAATATGGACTACCTGCTTCACCAATCCATCATATAATTGATCTATATGGGAACAATGCCACTATATAATTTTATAATTTATCTAGGCCCTTACACTTTCTGTGGCTAATCACTATTAGCTGTGACTTGTCTAATTTAATGAATCCTTTGGGATTAAATCCTTATATTTTATCATCAAAAAATATCACTACTCAATTTGAGGGATTCACTTTCTCAACTTAAACATTTCTTCACTTGTATCATTTTATGAGTGCTTTTTATTTCTCTCTGTGGCTAATCACTATTAACTGTGAATTGGCTTTTTAAAATGAATCCTTAGGAATTTATTTCTTATATTTCATCAGAAAAAATATCAATAGAAAATTTTAAGGTCTCACTTCCCCAACTTAAACATTTCTTCACTTGTCTCATTTTATGAGAACCCTCGAGATATGTACAAAACTACAAATGTCCTTCAATGATCTTTTTCCTTATGTTTATTTCAGACTTGATATGATTTATTTCTTTGTAGTTTATCTAGTAAAATATGTTTTGCAAAAGATGCTTAATTATGATAAGTATCCTTCATACTGTACTCTGCATATTATAGGAACCTAATAATGCAACTGGTATTGCTTTGTCACATAAGTTCTTTTTCTAATCTGACAAACAAAAAACATACAATACCAATGCGCAAGACTTTTTTACACTAATGTCCAATTACAACAGCAAAATTTTCTTGAGAAGCATTCTGAGGAAGTTGGAGAAGAAAGAACTAGTCTTATCATGTGAAGTGAAAGTTATGAACTCAAATGTATATTACCTTTTGTCCACCTTGTGGTTTGACAACATGAAAACCATAAAAGGTGTTAGCAATGTATTCTTGTTCTTCTTCATATGTTCATAATATTTGGGTAGCATTTCCAAGAAGAACTGCAAGAATAACAAATATAAACATCATAACCTGCAACATAAACGAACTTTTTCCCAATAGTAAGGAACTTTATACATGATGAACCTTGTGCATATGCTCGTCAAGATAACTCAACTTGGTCTAAAGTTCTCATATCTGATGCAAACAGAGAAAACAAATCCTTCGAAAAGGGAATCTGGTGGGTGATTTAAAATAACTAGGTACAGTTAATAGACCAGATATTGTATAACTAAACAACTAATGCACCTCTTCTTCGATCAAGTTTTTATTACTATGTATATTCATCTCTTACAAACATGTTTTCTGCCTAATGCGATTAGCCATCCATTTTCACTCATTTTGAAGATAATATAATTAGAAAATTACTAAAGCGGATGAGGTAACTTTTTTCGTGTTTTGACACAAGATGAATAATGATGAATTATTTTTTTTCTTTCCAGATCATTAGAGCACTAGCGAACAGTTTTGGTTCATCATTTCAAGTGTTTACCAAAAACAAGACTTAGTGGCAAAAGCGGCAAGCTTTAATTATTCAACCAAGTTTGGATCAACGGTAAACAATGAAAGAACTATATAGCTACAAATTTGAGGGAAGAAGCAAAAATTGAAGCGTACAGTGTCAATGAGGGTACCTTCATTTGAGATTTGCTTATTATCTTCACGATGAACCTATCGTCAATGGATAAGCGAACAGACGTTACATTGTTTTTATGCGAAAGAAGAAACCTTAAGGTCTCGTGACCACGGACAGAATCCATGTAGTCATCAATATCAATTTCGTCAAGCTGCTGAAGCTTGCTACAAAATTTCAAAAGAGTACGCGAACACTAAACAATAAATATTTCTTCGACTGAACCAGACGATGAGAAAATATTTGGAGACATTTTGAACCTGAAAGCTTCAATGCCATAGTCCGTCCACTCAAACGAGGTATGTTCTCCCACAGAATCAATGGAGCACCGTAGCAAAAGTGTCGAACTGGAAGAAAAATCGAGAAATGAGTATTCCTCTTCCGGATGCACTTGTTTTTGCTCCATGGTTTTCTTACAAGCCCAATAACTACTTCAAAAAACACGAAGCAGATATTTTACTAGAAGCGAGTCCAACATAAAACCCAAAATAGTCACAAATTACATAATCGAAACCGTAGGGTGTCACCTCAAAACGCTGTCTTTTATTTGAGTAGACCAAGAAATGCGGTATTGGATCGGAGAAAGCAAAGGGCATTCGTAAGACGGCGTTCTTGAGCTTCGCCGGGACCGCGGGAAGGGAAGCGAGGCGGAGGCAATGAGTGAGGGAGAAGACGAGACGAGGAGGTAATAAAGGGAAGGGAGGAGTACAGATCGAAGCGTCACCGGCCGGCAGCCGCTGCCAAGAGTTGGGACAGGAACAGCAGGGAATAGATAAGTGTGACGACCTGGGTGTGCGGTGTCACGCCCCGGTCGGATCGGCCAAAAAATAACGCTTATCCGTTGTCTCAGAGCCGTTCGGCGGAACACCGGAACGTGATCGCACTAGGGTTTCCGGACCGAATCTCATCCCCAAATTCGAAACCCTAGTTCCCGCTCAATTTTTCTTCCCAAATTACAAGTCTCTCAAAAGAAATCCTAACCCTAATTCGAGAAATCCGGAAATCAAAATACCTCTTTTCTAATTTTGACCGAAAGTCAAAATTCTCACCAAATTAATCTGATATCACTGTTCGAACTCGTCGTCGAATCGCCCCTGCTAACGTCACGCTGACGTCAGCCGACGATTAATTCGTTCGCCGCGAAATCGTTCCCTGGATGACGTCTGCTTGCGTCAGCATGCCGAAATCGAATTCGAATTCGATTTCCGCCGCCAATTTTGACTTCACCCTCGCTGACGTCTGCTTGCGTCAGCCACGCTTCGTCGTCTTCAACCTTCGTCTCCGCAGTGCGAACGAAGCAGAGCGCCGCCGTCTTCACGCGAACGCTGCCGCGTTCGCTAGTTCGCCGAAGAGGAACGGACCGACGCGCCGCCTGCGCTTTGCCCGAACCGCCCCGACGTCGGCCGGTAGCCACCTGCCACCGGACGCGTCGCTGAACCACCGGAACAGGGGAAGCAGGGAGATACCGCCGCCGGAGAAGAAGCACAGGGGAAGGGAAAGCTTCACTTTATTCCTTCGTAAATCAAAGTTACAAAACCCTTCTCTCAACCTCTCACGTCGGCGGCGAGAGTCGCCGCCGTTACACGCTCTCCGGTTCTTTCCTCTCGAAGACACTCGCCGAAGGTGGATGCCCGTTCGCCGATCTCCTCGCCTTCAGCCCTGTTTCCCGAGTTCTCTCCTTCTTTTAACGAGCGTTGCCGCTCGAGGCCGCGTCGTCGTCCGAATCTCGCGGAGACGACGAAGCCGCCTCCAATCTCCGCCGCGACCGTGTCGCCAGCTCCGAACTTCTCGCGCCGCGTCCGAACATCTCCCCAAAGCCGTCCGCCCGAATCTTCCGCTCCGACCGCGTCCAAGCCAGCCGCTCGACTGCGTCTGGGAGCTCGCCAACGAGCTCGCGTCCGCGCCGAATACTTCGCGTCGCGTTCGAGCGCCGCGAGCCTCGTTGCGTCGTCCGCTTCGCACGCGAGGAAGCGTGCGTGTTCGAGCGTTTTTGGGCTTGGGCCTGGGCCACCCTTCCTGGGCTGAACCGGGGAGCCCAGGGCCTAACAATTCTCCCCGACCCAATTTGGACATCGCCCTCGATGTCCGGCGCGGGCATCCCGCTCAACGCCGGCTGGCGAGCCACCGCTCCTGCTCGGCGCAGTTCTTCTCGTAGCACTCTTTCCAGTTCTGTTCCCTCTTGCGTTGGAGCTTCTCATGGTTCGCACGTAGCTTTGCGTTTTCTTCCGCTTCTAGCTCTTCCCAAGACTTCGGTGAAGTCTTTTCCTCCACTGCCAGCTTATACGTCTTCTTCTCCTGTGGCGGGTTCGCATCTCCTGAGCTCGTCTTCTGCTCGACGTTGCTCTTGCCGACTGCGTCTTTCGGCTCTGCTTCTGCAGGGGTTGGTGATGATCCTCCTGCGACCACTGAGGCAATGCGCACAACTCCTATGTGAGCATCTACTGGTTCCTCGTCATGCACCACCGCCGGTTTCTCCGCTAGTTCGCGATGCACAATCGCTGCAATCGCGTTCACCCGCTGTCGATCCGGACAGTCGCGTATCCGGTGCGGTCCCTTGCACAAAAAGCAGGCAATCGGTCTCAATTGACCTTGCCCCCTCTCTGCAGGTCGAGCATGCTCCTGCCACGCTGGTTGTCCTCCGTTTCGTCGAGGAGAGAGTCTCTCCCTCTCTGGTGCTCTAGGTCTCGGTGGAGATGGTCGTTTCGGGGGCGACCTTTGTGCTCTCTGGAAGGTCGTCCCTGAAGTCCTCTGGTCCACCAAGGACTCGGCTATAGCTGCAGCCGTCCTCCAATCCTGCGGCGCATGTCGTCGAACCTCCGTCGCCGCCCAGGGTTGGAGATTCCGGAGGAAGAAGTACCTCCTGTCTCCCTCCGCCATCTCAGGTAACTCCAACATCAGCGCGGAGAACGCCCGGACATACTCCTGGATCGTCCCCGTGTGCTTGAGCCGATCCACCGCCTCTCGCGCTTGGTCCACCGAGTTTCGGGGAAGGAACTGCTGTCGTAGTTCCTCTCGGAATACCTCCCAAGTCCAACCCGCCGCCTCTGATGTAGAATCAACTTTGGTTCTCCACCAGAGCTTTGCATCATCTGAGAGATATGCCGTGCACACTCTCACCTTCTCCTGATCTGTGACATGGTTAGCCTCAAAATATTGTTGCATGTCCCATAGAAAATTACCCAACACTTTTGCAGATCTGGCCCCTTTGAACATTGCAGGTTCTGGGGTGCGAACCTTCCCGTTGCCGTTGGGAGCCCCGTACTCTGCCCTGGCTGCTGTAGAACCACCCCCTTGTGCCTGTGCCAATGCCATGCGCGTCACCGCCAGATCAGCCAATATCTGCTGTTGCACTATCGTGGAGTTGGTCAACTGTGTTGTCAAGGTTGCTACCTCACCTTGCAACGCAGTCACCTGCTGGGTTTGTGCTGTCAAGGCCGCCACCTGCTGTTGTAGCGCCGCCACCCCTTCAAAGTTTTGCTAGGCTTCAGCCATCCCAGCCAAAGTTTGTTGCAGGGCAAGAATCTGCAACCTTTGCTCTTCTATTGTGCGATGGAGGTCCTCCACCTGAGGAACCACCGCATCTCTGCTATTCCCAGTCAAACCGAGCACTTGCTCGATCCGGGCAATACGATCTCCTTGATTCACCATATTGCTGTTGGATCACTTTAAGCTTTGATACCTGTTGTCACGCCCCGGTCGGATCGGCCTAAAAACAACGCTTATCCGTTGTCTCAGAGCCGTCCGGCGGAACACCGGAACGTGATCGCGCTAGGGTTTCCAGACCGAATCTCGTCCCCAAATTCGAAACCCTAGTTCCCGCTCAATTTTTCTTCCCAAATTACAAGTCTCTCAAAAGAAACCCTAACCCTAATTCGAGAAATCTGGAAATCAAAATACCTCTTTTCTAATTTTGACCGAAAGTCAAAATTCTCACCAAATTAATCTGATATCACTGTTCGAACTCGTCGTCGAATCGCCCCTGCTGACGTCACACTGACGTCAGCCGACGATTAATTCGTTCGCCGCAAAATCGTTCCCTGGCTGACGTCTGCTTGCGTCAGCGTGCCGAAATCGAATTCGAATTCGATTTCCGCCGCCAATTTTGACTTCGCCCTCGCTGACGTCTGCTTGCGTCAGCCGCGCTTCGTCGTCTTCAACCTTCGTCTCCGCAGTGCGAACGAAGCAGAGCGCCGCCGTCTTCACGCGAACGCTGCCGCGTTCGCTAGTTCGCCGAAGAGGAACGGACCGACGCGCCGCCTGTGCTTTGCCCGAACCGCCCCGACGTCGCCCGGTAGCCACCTGCCACCGGACGCGTCGCTGAACCACCGGAACAGGGGAAGCAGGGAGATACCGCCGCCGGAGAAGAAGCACAGGGGAAGGGAAAGCTTCACTTTATTCCTTCGTAAATCAAAGTTACAAAACCCTTCTCTCAACCTCTCACGTCGGCGGCGAGAGTCGCCGCCGTTACACGCTCTCCGGTTCTTTCCTCTCGAAGACACTCGCCGAAGGTGGATGCCCGTTCGCCGATCTCCTCGCCTTCAGCCCTGTTTCCCGAGTTCTCTCCTTCTTTTAACGAGCGTTGCCGCTCGAGGCCGCGTCGTCGTCCGAATCTCGCGGAGACGACGAAGCCGCCTCCAATCTCCGCCGCGACCGTGTCGCCAGCTCCGAACTTCTCGCGCCGCATCCGAACATCTCCCCAAAGCCGTCCGCTCGAATCTTCCGCTCCGACCGCGTCCAAGCCAGCCGCTCGACTGCGTCTGGGAGCTCGCCAACGAGCTCGCGTCCGCGCCGAATACTTCGCGTCGCGTTCGAGCGCCGCGAGCCTCGTTGCGTCGTCCGCTTCGCACGCGAGGAAGCGTGCGTGTTCGAGCGTTTTTGGGCTTGGGCCTGGGCCACCCTTCCTGGGCTGAACCGGGGAGCCCAGGGCCTAACATGCGGGGTACACACCCAGACCCCTCTGCATACTCATAGAGGTTATGAGCAGGGGACCCCTCTGCATACTCATAGAGGTTATGAGCAGGGAGAGACCCTCATCTTGGATGTTTTGCAGGTACCATGGAGGAGCATGGAACACTTAACAAAAATTAGCCTTGTACAGGAGTGTACAAGCATAGAGAAAAAAATGTGGCATGGGTGAGTCTCGAACCCATGACCAAGAGGAGTGCTAAGACTTATGTTGCATGGGATGGCCAACCCGAGCTTGGGTCATTCGCTGAGAAGAACATTGGCGCATTCCTCTTGAAGACTTCATAGCTTCACAGATCTCAGAGGAGCCAATGGAGGGCTGATTGAGTAAGTGAAGAGAAGAGGCATTTGGATTAGGGGGCAGCCCTAACTTCGGCAACCCTAATCGAGAGAGAACCGTGACTTGCGGCTGGGTTGCTTGGCGATTTGGGGGCGACTTATTCATCACCTCCGGCGATCCCTTCCACCTTCACCTCCGGTGAGCTGAAGGCCCTTTGAGAGAGCTCAAAGGGTGCGGCATCCCTTGGATGGCTGAGCCTTGGAGGAGATCCGAAAGGAGAGCAGCAGCCCACTCTCGGCAGCGTGTGTCCAGCCGGCGACCAGCTGGTTCCGGCGATTCCACCACCCTCTCCGGCGAGGGAGAAGGTTGCTAGAGCTCAAGAGGGGCGGCATCTTGAGGTGGACCGAGTCTTGGAGGCTCGGCAACAAAGGGGAGAGTGCTCCCCACTCTCGGCAGCATCATTTAGGGGTTCTCCCCTACTCGGCAATCAAGGGAGAAGGCTCCCTACTCTCACGGCAGCTAGGGGAAGGAGTCCCCTTTCCATCCGACTTGTTGGAGCTCACGGACAGCACCTTGGGCTGAGCTTGGGGAAGTGATTTCCGGCAGCCAAAGGGGAATATTCCGGTGAAGGCCACAAGAGGGACAGCTTGTACAAACAGCTCCCAAGGGTCGTGCGATCCTTGGAGGTATATTTACCTGCTTTCTAGATAGGAGCTTGTAAAATTGTATAAGAACGCTGTTGAGTAGTTAGTGTGAGGTTTTTGATCCCTTAGCCCACATTGGGTAGTGAAGGGGTTTTCCTCACTTTGATATACATTGTGTACTTTGCCTGGCCAGCTGAGGCCTCGGTGTGATTAGGGGCGGGCGCACCTAATTGATAGGGCGTTCCCTCCTTGCTGTGTAGTGGTAGCTATTTGCTTAGGTTTGGGGGCATATGTCTAGTGCCCGGCTATTGCACTGCCTGTGATTTGTGTGTGTGTATTTACACAGGGCGCTCTAGGTATTAAGGACGGTCGTGAGTGCGCATATTGGGTTGAGGAGCAACGTGTGTTGCCCACCCGCCGCTCATTGACGTAGAGTCTAGGGCTAGGAGAAGATTAGGCCCAGACCATCAGAGATCAGCCCGGGAGCACAGTGATCCACAGAGAGCACAGAGGCAGCAGATCGGGGCACGAGCATCCCATCAGGGGATCGGGCATTTTGAGTTGGGGGCGCAGAGATCCTAGACTTCCGCATAGCTCTCGTGTATTGAGTGTAGGCTGACGGTTTACTCATTGTGTAACCTTGTACTCTCGGGTTACGCAGTGTGTAAGTCGTGCCATCACCCTGAATTTACACAGCGAAAAATTGGGGGGTGACAATTTGGTATCAGAGGCCTACGTGTGACTAGATTGATATCAGATCCCACGCGTACCCGGAACAACTGCAACAACTCAACCTGACAAGCAGTGGTTGTTTGTGACACCGAGATATAGACGTGAGTTGTTGTGCTGTTTTGGAGTTGCGTACGTCGGTGCTTAGCGCCGGGGCGTAATTCCTTAGTTACACTACTCATCGATCAGTTTCGGGGTCCATTCGACCGTCAGCACAGTTCACCCATCACAGCACCAGATGGCAGAGTCAGAGTTACCAGAATTGCTAGAGCTGGATGAGAGGTTCACCAGACTAGAGTTAGCTGTTGGGATAGAAGAGGGGGAATGGCAAGGAGATCCACTGGCTGAGCGTATGCAGACGCTCAGGGAACTCAATAGGCATTATGAGCAGACGAATGATGCTAGAGTCAGAAGGCTAGAGTCTACTGTGGAGACGTTGACAGCCGAGATAGCCATGTTGAAGCTAGCCTTAGCCCAGGTAGCTTCAAACCCACCTACACCCACAGCTGGGGTTATGCCTTCACATCCGGTGGTGAAGCGCAATATACCCGACCCTTCTACCTTTGGAGGAGCCAGGGTTGCTAAGGAGTTGGAAAACTTTCTGTTTGACATGGAGCACTATTTTAAAGCTGCTCGGGTGCCAGAAGAGGACAAAATAGAGGTTTGTGCATCGTTCCTCACGGGAGATGCCAAAGTCTGGTGGCGTACTTCTGTAGCCCCGAGGACCGAGGGAGAGCATCCCGAGGTTGTGTCGTGGGAGGATCTGAAACTGGAGATGAGAGCTCAGTTTCGGCCTGCGAACACCCTATTCACTGCTCGCATGCAATTCAGAAGTTTAGGGCAGACAGGCACTGTAAGAGATTATGTTAAGCAATTTGCCACATTGCTTCTGGAAATCCCCAATATAAGTGAAGAAGAGAAGTTCATATCTTTTCTAGGTGGTCTTCAGGACTGGGCACTGTTAGAGCTCAGAAGACAAGGGGTAACCACTTACAGAGATGCCGTGGTAGCTGCCGATGCACTGTTAGATATGAGAGGTACTAGACCTCATGCTGGGGGAGTGACTTCTTCTGCTTCTTCCCATACCCGTGTGCCAGACAAGGGTAAGAAGAAGTACGTCCCCAAGCAGAAGCAAAAGGGTAAAGCACCAGTTCCTCAGACTCATCAGAAACCAGTTGTGCAGAAAAAGAGGAATGAGTCTAGTCCCAAGAGGAAACTGGCTTGTTTTGTTTGCAATGGCCCTCACGTGATGAGGGATTGTCCTACTAAAAGAGCAATAGCTGCAGTCCTAGCAGATAAAAGGGATGCATGAAAAGAAGATCCACAGGGTTTTGCATCAGTGAACCCTCTAGTGATTGCTAATGTTTCAGTGAGATCTTCCCCACTGATGTACACAAATATCAGCCTGAATGGAGTGGAGATTGCAGCCATGGTAGATACTGGGGCCACTCACTTATTTGTGTCAGATAGGTTGCGTGAGCAACTGAAGCTGAAGACAACGACCAGTAATACCCATGTTAAGACAGTAAATGCTGAGGCGAAGAAAGCTATGGGCATATCTTATGATGTTCCAGTGAAGATGGGACCCTGGAGTGGGAAATGCACTGTATTGGTTACTCAGTTAGATGTATTTGACGTCATTGTGGGCATGGACTTGTTGAGAAGAGCAAAAGCCACCCCAATGCCACATCTCAATAGTTTGCTGGTACTAGATGAGAAGAATCCTTGTTTCATTCCTTGCTTTACTGGAATGAAAGAGGAGAAGAAGAAGGCGAAGGACAAGGAGCTTACTCCTACCTCCCTAGCCAATGGAGTGAGGCATGGTGCTTCCACTTATCTAGCCCATATTAGAGTAGTGGAAGACACTCCACGATTGGATTCAGCTCCTGGACAGCTTATGAGGGATGTGAGGGAACTGGCCACTTCCTTCAGTTCTTGTAGCAGGAAGGGAAAAGAAGTCATTGTGGGGACTGCTGTAGCTTCATTAGAAGACATAATGACATCAGTACCACCTTCTGTTGGTTCTTTACTGAAAGAGTACAAAGATGTGATCCCACCAGAGATGCCAAAGGTACTGCCTCCCAGGAGAGACATAGATCACTAGATTGAGTTAGTCCCTGGAGCAGTAACCCCAGCACAGCCTCCCTACCGCATGCCACCGTTAGAACTGGCAGAGCTCAGGAAACAGTTGAACGAGCTCTTAGAGTCAGGGTATATCCAACCCTCAAAGGCACCATATGGAGCGCCTGTCCTGTTTCAAAAGAAGAAAGATGGGAGCTTGCGCATGTGTGTGGATTATAGAGCATTAAACAAAGTCACAGTGCGCAATGCCTATCCCATCCCTCTGATTCAAGACTTGCTGGATAGATTAGCAAATGCAAAGATCTTTAGCAAGCTTGACTTAAGATCAGGATACTGGCAGGTGCGAATTGCCGAGGGGGATGAGCCAAAGACAACTTGTGTCATGCGGTATGGCTCGTTTGAGTTTATGGTGATGCCTTTTGGGCTAACTAATGCTCCTGCAACTTTCTGTAACCTCATGAAAAATATCCTAAACCCATTTTTGGATAAGTTCGTGGTGGTTTATTTGGATGATATAGTAGTGTACTCATCTGATTTAAAGGAGCACGAGAAGCATTTGAGGCAAGTTCTGCAAGTACTCCGGGATAATCAGTTATATCTGAAGGCTGAGAAATGCGAGTTTGCACAGACGGAGATTCAGTTTTTAGGACATGTTGTGTCCCAAGGCAGTGTGAGAATGGATACTGAGAAGATCAAGGCCATTTGGGATTGGCCTAGCCCTTCCAATGTGACTCAACTGCGTTCTTTTCTGGGTCTGGCAAACTTTTACAGAAGATTCATCATGGGATACTCAAAGGTAGTGGCACCTTTGACGGACTTGCTCAAAAAGGACAAAACTTGGTGTTGGGAGGAAACTCACCAAGAGGCTTTTGAGACTCTGAAGAAGCTGGTAACTTCAGAGCCTGTGCTAAAATTACCAGATTTCTCACAAGGGTTTGAAGTTCATACTGATGCTTCAGACCGTGCTCTAGGCGGAGTACTAGTTCAGGATGGCAGACCAGTGGCCTATGAGAGCAGAAAACTGAAAGCAGCTGAGCTTAACTACTCTGCACATGAGAAGGAAATGCTAGCTGTGGTCCACTGTCTCAGATTGTGGCGTATTTACCTCCTGGGGAGTCATTTTATAGTGAAGACTGATAACATTGCTAACACTTTCTTCCAGACTCAGAAGAAATTGTCAGCCAGGCAGGCCCGTTGGCAAGAGCTTCTAGCAGAGTTTGACTTCAGTTGGGAGCATAAACCGGGTAAATGTCATCAGGTCCCAGATGCCCTCAGTAGGATCAGCACTGTTGCTATGTTATGCGCACTATCTAGAGCAGAGGGCAAGATTTTTCAGTACATTAAGCAGACCGCCAGTACAGATAAAGCCTACCAGAAGCTTGTTGCACAGATCAGAGATGGTGTTGTGCGCAGATTCTATGTAGATGAGGATGGCCTTATCATGGCTCAGGGTGGCCGGACCTATGTTCCTGCTTCGGGGGACATCCGTTTTGGTCTCATGAGAGAGTTCCATGATACTGTTTGGGCTGGACATCCAGGTGGTCAGAGAATGTATGCACTACTCAAAAGAGGTTGGTTCTGGCCAGGAATGAAGTCAGATATAGAGCACTTTGTGAAAACCTGTCTGATTTGTCAGCAGGATAAGATTGAGAGAAGATTGGAGGCAGGTCTTCTCCAACCTTTGCCCACACCAGCTAGACCGTTTATGTCAGTGTCTATGGACTTTATAACTCACTTTCCAGTCTTTGATGGACTTGGGTCTGTTTTGGTGATTGTGGATAGATTTTCTAAGTATGTTATATTTGTGGCGGCTCCTGAGGAGTGCTCAGCTGAGGTGACCGCCAACCTGTTCTTTCAGCATGTGGTGAAGCACTTTGGCTTACCACGGGATATTATCAGTGATAGAGACACCCGCTTTACTGGTAGATTTTGGGGGTCCTTATTTAAGAAGCTGGGAACAGACTTGAAGATGTCTACTGCTTTTCACCCCCAGACTGATGGGCAGACCGAGCGCATCAATGCACTAGTAGAAGAATACCTGAGGCACTTTGTTTCTGCTACTCAGAGAAATTGGCCGTTCCTGCTTGATACGGCCCAGTTTGCTTATAATATACAAGTGTCCTCAGCTACTGGAAAAAGTCCATTTGAGATGGTCTTAGGATATCAACCATCTACCCCGGTTGATCATCTTGCGAGTGGGGCAAGCAGTCGAAATAAGGCTGCGAATCAGTATGTCCAGGATCGCATAGAGCTCTGGGAAGAGGCTCGGGATAGCTTGAGGAAAGCATCTAACCGTATGGTAAAATATGCGAACAGACATAGACGTCACGTCGAGTTTGAGGTAGGTGATTTGGTGCTCCTCAAACTAACTCCTCAGATGTGGAGAAAGATAGTGGCAGGCACTTATCATAGAGGGCTTGTACCCAGATATGAAGGACCATTCACGGTTATCAAGAGAGTGGGTGTAGTAGCCTATAAGCTGAATTTGCCGAAACACTACAAGTTACATCCCACATTCCATGTTAGTTTCCTCAAGAAATTTCATGCAGACGATGTTCATCTGGAGTGTCAACAAGTGAGAAGAAAGCCAGCCCGTGGCTCTATAGAGTTTGCTAAGCAGCCTTTGAAGATTCTGAATCACCGTGTATACGGATGGAGTGGAAAAGGACAGAAGGCTGAGATATTAGTACAGTGGCAGGGCGAAGCTGAAGAGGATGCTACTTGGGAAAGAATGGCTGACCTTGAACAATTTCACTGGTTGTTCAAGAATTATGAGGAAGCCCTCGGGGGCGAGGTCTAGGTCAGCTGGGGGAGAATGTGACGACCTGGGTGTGCGGGGTACACACCCATACCCCTCTGCATACTCATAGAGGTTATGAGCAGGGACAGACCCTCATCTTGGGGTGAGGCCTGATGTAGAAGGGGGCAAAACCACTAATAAATGTGTTAAGATGTTTTGCAGGTACCATGGAGGAGCATGGGACACTTAGCAAAAATTAGCCTTGTACAGGAGTGTACAAGCAAAGAGAAAAAAATGTGGCATGGGTGAGTCTCGAACCCATGACCTAGAGGAGAGCTAATGCTTATGTTGCATGGGATGGCCAACCCGAGCTTGGGTCATTCGCTGATAAGGAGCATGGCGCATCTCTCTTGAAGTCTTCATTGGCTTCACCAATCTCAAAGCATCAATGGAGGGCTGATGAGCATTGGGCGCAAATGGATTAGGGGGCAGCCCTAATTCGGAAAGGGGGCGAACACTCATCCGAGAGACTTGCGGCTGCTTGCTTGTGGGCGATTTTGGGGCGATTCCATCTTCACCTCCGGCGATCCCTTCCACCTTCACCTCCGGTGAGCTGAAGGCCCTTTGAGAGAGCTCAAAGGGTGCGGCATCCCTTGGATAGCTGAGCCTTGGAGGAGATCCGAAAGGAGAGCAGCAGCCCACTCTCGGCCAGCTTGAGTCTTCACCGGCAGCTTGCTTCCACCTTCTTCTCCTGCGAGAAGGAGGCTCCTTGTGCTCAAGGAGTGCGATACCTTGAGAGGTATTGGGTCTTGGAGGTGCAGCAACCAAAGGGGAAGGAGTCCCCATTTCCGGCAGCAAGGGGAGAGTGCTCCCCACTCTCGGCAGCAAGGAAGAAGTGCCCTTCTTCCACTCGGCTACAAGGGGAAAGGAGTTTCCCCTACTCACGGCAGCAAGGGGATTGTGTTCCCCTCATTCGGCTTGTTGGAGCTTCAAGGGGGCAGCAACTTGGGCGGCTTGTGGAAGGAGATTCCGGCAGCCTAAAGTGGTTTTCCGGAGAGAAGCAACTAAAGCCAACTTGTACAATCTGCTCCCAAGGATCGTGCGATCCTTGGAGGTATAATTTACCTGCTTACCTAGATAGGGGCTTGTAACATTTGTATATGAA
This sequence comes from Costus lasius, assembly GCA_027563935.2. Taxonomy (NCBI): domain Eukaryota; kingdom Viridiplantae; phylum Streptophyta; class Magnoliopsida; order Zingiberales; family Costaceae; genus Costus; species Costus lasius. The sequence goes on from CM050449.1 coordinate 11,085,508, forward strand.
CGCTTGTGAGTAGCTAGTGTGAGGTTTTTGATCCCTCAGCCCACATTGGGTAGTGGAGGGGTTTTCCTCACTTTGATATCCATTGTGTACTTTGCCTGGCCAGCTGAGGCCTCGGTGTGATTAGGGGCGGGCGCACCTAACTGATAGGGCGTACCCTCCTTGCTGTGTAGTGGTAGCTACCTGCTTAGGTTTGGGGGCATATGTCTAGTGCCCGACTATTGCACTGCCTGTGATTCTTGTGTGTGTATTTACACAGGGCGCTTTACGTATTAAGGACGGTCGTGAGCGCGCATATTGGGTTGAGGAGCAACGTGTGCTGCCCACCTGCCGCTCATTGACGTAGAGTCTAGGGCTAGGAGAAGATTAGGCCCAGACCATCAGAGATCGGCCCGGGAGCACAGTGATCCACAGAGAGCACAGAGGCAGCGGATCGGGGCACGAGCATCCCATCAGGGGATCGGGCATTTTGAGTTAGGGGCGCAGAGATCCTAGACTTCCGCATAGCTCTCGTGTATTGAGTGTAGGCTGACGGTTTACTCATTGTGTAACCTTGTACTCTCGGGTTACGCAGTGTCACGCCCCAATTTTTCGCTGTGTAAATTGAGGGTGATGGCACGACTTGCACACGGTGTAACCCCGGGTATCAAGGATTACACAATGCACAACCCGTCAGCCTAACACTCAAATACACGCGCTCTATGCACTTGCGCGATGCGGAAGTCTAAGATCGTCTGCGGACCAACTCAAACCCCTCGATCCCCGGATGGGAAGTCCGTGCCCTGATCAAATGTCTCTGTGCTCTGTGGATCACTGTGCTCCCGGGCTGATGTCTGATGGTCTGGGCCTAATCTTCTCCTAGCCCTAGACCTACGTCAATGAGCGGCGGGTGGGCAGCACACGTTGCTCCTCAACCCAATATGCCTCTCAAGGACCGTCCTTAATACGTAGCGCCCTGTGTAAGTACACACACCAGAATCACAGGCAATGCAATAGTCGGGCACTAGACATATGCCCCGATCCTAAGCAGTATATCGACCACTACACCACAAGGAGGGAACGCCCTATAGAGTAGGTGCGCCCGCCCCTAATCACACCGAGGCCTCAGCTGGCCAGGCAGTACACAATGATATATAAAAGTGAGGAAAACCCCTCCACTACCCAATGTGGGCTGAGGGATCAAAAATCTCACACTTACACTACACAGCAGTTCTTACACAAGTTACAAGCTATCCCTAGAAATCTAGTAAGCAAGTAAAGTTATACCTCCAAAGGTCGCCCGACCTTTGGGAGCGGTGTGTACAAGATAGCCTCGGTTGCCCTTCGCCGGAAACCACCCTTGGACCGCCGGAAGTGTCCTCCACAAGCCGCCCAAGCTGCTGCCCCGAAGTCACCAACCCAGCTGAATGCAAGGGGAACACTATCCCCTAGCTGCCGTGAGAAGGGGAACTCCTTTCCCCTAGTGGCTGAAGGTGATAGAGCACCCTCAACCTGCTGCCTCCTCTCCAATGTCGCCCCACCAGCAGGTGGTCGCCTCCCCTCAGCTCAAGCACCCTCAAGGTGGCCGGAAATGAAGGTGGAGATGGCCGGAACAAGCTGCTGTAGGCTGCTGCTCCAAGTGAACCGAAAGTGGGGATTCTCCTCCCACTTGTTGCTGCTCCACTCCAAGACTCAGCACCCCTCAAGATGCCGCACTCCTTGAAGCTCAAGGAGCCTCCAAAGCTCGCCAGAATGGAGGTGGAAGTGGTGGAGAAGCTGCTGCTCACAAGCTGCCGAGAGTGGGCTGCTTCTCCTCCTTGCGGATCTCCTCCAAGACACAACACCACAGCTGATGCCGCACCCTTTGGCCACCCAAAGGTCCTTCAACCTCGCCGGAGAGGAAGAAGATGGAAGAGCTGGCCGGAGATGGTGGTTGTCGCCTCCAAATCGCCCCAAGAGATAGCAGCCGCAAGTCTCCAAGTCTCGGATGGATTTTGCTGCCGATTAGGGTTTTCCCCTAATTCGATTTGCTTCACTTACGCCCAAGCTCATCAGCCCTTCGATTGTGCTTTGAGATTGGTGAAGCCAATGAAGAGTATAAGAGGATGCGCCAATGCCTCATATCAGCAAATGACCCATGCTCGGGTTGGCCATTCCATGAAACATAAGCATTAGCACTCTCCTGGGTCATGGGTTCGAGACTCACCCATGCCATATTTTTTTTTCTGTGCTTCTACACTCCTGTACAAGGCTATAATTTTTGCTAAGTGTCCCATGCTCCTCCATGGTCCATGCAAAACATCTTAATCCATTTATTATTGGTTTTGCCCCCTTCTACATCAGGCCTCACCCCAAAATGAGGGTCTCTCCCTGCTCATAACCTCTATGAGTATGCAGAGGGGTCTGGGTGTGTACCCCGCACACCCAGGTCGTCACATTCTCCCCCAGCTGACCTAGACCTCGCCCCCGAGGGCTTCCTCGTATCTCTTGAACAACCAGTGAAATTGTTCAAGGTCAACCATCTTTTCCCAAGTAGCATCCTCCTCAGCCTCGCCCTGCCACTGCACTAACATTTCAGCCTTCTGTCCTTTTCCACTCCAACCATATATTCGATGATTCAGGATTTTAAGAGGCTGCTTTGCAAACTCTACAGAGCCACGGGCTGGCTTTATTCTTACTTGCTGTCGCTCAGGATGCAGATCATCTGAGTGAAATTTCTTGAGGAAACTAACATGGAATGTGGGATGCAGTTTGTAATGCTTTGGCAGGTTCAACTTATAGGCTACTGTACCCACTCTCTTGATGACTGTGAATGGTCCTTTATATTTGGGTACTAGCCCTCTGTGAACAGTGCCTGCCACTATTTTTCTCCACATCTGAGGAGTGAGTTTGAGGAGCACCAAATCACCTACCTCAAACTCCACATGACGCCTATGTCTGTTCGCATACTTAACCATACGGTTGGACGCTTTCCTCAAGCTATCCCGAGCTTCTTCCCAGAGCTCTATGCGGTCCTTGACATATTGATTCGCAGCCTTATTCCGACTGCTTGCTCCACTAGCCAGATTATCAACCGGGGTAGCTGGTTGATATCCTAGAACCATCTCGAATGGACTCTTTCCCGTAGCTGACGACACTTGTATATTATAAGCAAACTGGGCCGTATCAAGCAAGAATGGCCAGTTTCTCTGAGTCGCAGAAACAAAGTGCCTCAAGTATTCTTCTACCATAGCATTGATGCGCTCGGTCTGCCCATCTATCTGGGGGTGAAAAGCGGTGGACATTTTCAAGTCTGTTCCCAGCTTCTTAAACAAAGACCCCCAAAATCTCCCAGTAAAGCGGGTGTCTCTATCACTGATAATGTCCCGTGGTAAGCCAAAGTGCTTCACCACGTGCTGAAAGAACAGGTTGGCGGTCACCTCAGCTGAGCACTCCTCAGGAGCCGCCACAAATATAGCATACTTCAAAAATCTGTCCACTATCACCAACACAGAACCAAGTCCATCAAAGACTGGAAAGTGAGTGATAAAGTCCATCGACACTGAAATGAATGGTCTAGCAGGTGTGGGCAATGGCTGGAGAAGACCTGCCTCCAATCTTCTCTCAATTTTGTCCTGCTGACAGATCAGACAGGTTCTCACAAAGTGCTCTACATCAGACTTCATTCCTGGCCAGAACCAACCTCTTCTGAGCAGCGCATACATCCTGTGACCACCTGGATGTCCGGCCCATACAGTATCATGGAACTCCCTCATTAGGCCAAAACGAATGTCCCCAGAAGCAGGAACATAAGTTCTGCCACCCTGAGCCATGATAAGGCCATCCTCATCTACGTAAAATCTGCGCACTGTCCCCTCTCGGATCTGTGCTACAAGCTTCTGGTAGGCTTTATCAGTACTGGCGGTCTGTTTAAGATACTGAAAGATCTTTCCTTCTGCTCTCGAAAGTGCGCATATCATCGCAACAGTGCTGATCCTACTGAGGGCATCTGGGACCTGATGACACTTGCCCGGTTTATGCTCCCAACTGAAGTCAAATTCCGCTAGGAGTTCTTGCCAACGGGCCTGCCTGGCTGACAATTTCTTCTGAGTCTGGAAGAAAGTGTTAGCAATGTTATCAGTCTTCACTATGAAATGACTCCCCAGAAGGTAGATACGCCACAATCTGAGACAGTGGACGACAGCTAGCATTTCTTTCTCGTGTGCAGAGTAATTTAGCTCAGCTGCTTTCAGCTTTCTGCTCTCATAGGCTACAGGTCTGCCATCCTGAACTAATACTCCGCCTAGAGCACGGTCTGAAGCATCAGTGTGCACTTCAAACCCTTGTGAGAAATCTGGTAATTTAAGCACGGGCTCTGAAGTTACCAGCTTCTTCAGAGTCTCAAAAGCTTCTTGGTGTGTATCCTCCCAACACCAAGTCTTGTCCTTTCTGAGCAAATCTGTCAAAGGTGCCACTACCTTTGAGTATCCCATGATGAATCTACGGTAGAAGTTTGCCAGACCCAGAAAAGATCGCAGCTGAGTCACACTGGAAGGACTAGGCCAATCCCAAATGGCCTTAATCTTGTCATTATCCATCCTCACACTGCCTTGGGACACAACATGTCCTAAAAACTGGATTTCGGTCTGGGCAAACTCACACTTCTCTGCCTTTAGATACAACTTGTTATCTCGGAGTACTTGCAGAACTTGCTTCAGATGCTTCTCATGCTCCTTCAGATCAGATGAATATACCACTATATCATCAAGATACACCACCACGAACTTATCCAAAAATGGATTTAGGATATTGTTCATGAGGTTGCAAAAAGTAGCAGGAGCATTAGTGAGTCCAAAAGGCATCACCATGAACTCAAACGAGCCGTACCGCGTGACACAAGTAGTCTTTGGCTCATCCCCCTCAGCAATGCGCACCTGCCAATATCCTGATCTCAAGTCCAATTTACTGAAGATTTTGGCATTTGCCAATCTATCCAACAGATCTTGAATCAGCGGGATGGGATAGGCATTGCGCACTGTGACTTTGTTTAGTGCTCTATAATCTACGCACATGTGCAAGCTCCCATCTTTCTTCTTTTGGAACAGGACAGGTGCTCCATACGGTGCCTTTGAGGGTTGGATGTACCCTGACTCTAAGAGCTCATTCAACAGTTTTCTAAGCTCTGCCAGTTCTAGCGGTGGCATGCGGTAGGGAGGCTGTGCTGGGGGTACTGCTCCAGGGATTAACTCAATTTGGTGATCTATGTCTCTCCTGGGAGGCAGTACCTTGGGCATCTCTGGTGGGATAACATCTGCATACTCTTTCAACAAAGCTCCAACAGAACGTGGTACTGATGTCAATATGCTCTCTAATGAAGTTTCAGCAGCCCCCATAATGACTTCTTTTCCTTTTCTGCTACGAGAACTGGAGGAAGTGGCCAGTTCCCTCACATCCCTCATAACTGGTCTAGGATCTGAATCCACCTGGGGATGGTCTTCCACTATTCTGATATGAGCAAGATAGGTGGAAGCACCATGCCTCACTCCATTTGCTAGGGAGGTAGGAGTGAGCTCCTTCTCCTTCGCTTTCTTCTTCTCCTCTTTCATCCCAGTAAAGCAAGGGATGAAACAAGGATTCTTTTCATCCAGTACTAACAAACTGTTGAGATGTGGCATTGGGGTGGCCTTTGCTCTTCTCAGAAGGTCCATACCCACAATGACATCGAAGACATCTAGTTGAGTAACTAGACTGTGCATTTCCCACTCCAGGGACCCATTTTCACTGGGACATCATAAGATATGCCCATAGCTTTCCTCGCCTCAGCATTGACTGTTTTCACATGGGTGTTACTGGTCGTCGTCCTCAGCTTCAGTTGCTCTCGCAACCTATCTGACACAAATAAGTGAGTGGCCCCAGTATCCACCATGGCTGCAATTTCTACTCCGTTCAGGCTGATATTCGTATACATCAGTGGGGAAGATCTCACTGACACATTTGCAATAACCAATGGGTTAACAGATGCAAACCCCTGTGAATCTTCTTTTCCTGCGTCCTTCTTATCTGCTAGGACCACAGCTATTGCTCTTTTTGTAGGACAATCCCTCATCACGTGAGGGCCATTGCAAACAAAACAAGCCAGTTTCCTCTTGGGACTAGACGCATTCCTCTTTTTCTGCACTACTGGCTTCTGATGAGTCTGAGGAACTGGAACTTTACTCTTTTGCTTGTATTTGGGGACGTACTTCTTCTTACCCTTGTCTGGCACACGGGTATGGGAAGATGAAGAAGTCACTCCCCCAGCTTGAGGTCTAGTACCTCTCATATCTAACAAGGCATCTGCAGCTACCACTACATCTCTGTAAGTGGTCACCCCTTGTCTTCTAAGCTCTAACAGTGCCCAATCTTGAAGACCTCCAAGAAATGAGATAAACTTTTCTTCCTCACTCATGTTGGGGATTTCCAAAAGCAATGTGGCAAATTGCTTAACATATTCTCTTACAGTGCCTGTCTGTCTCAAGTTTCTGAATTGCATGCGAGCAGTAAATAGGGTGTTCGCAGGCCGAAATTGAGCTCTCATCTCTAACTTCAGATCCTCCCACGACACAACTTCGGGATGCTCTCCCTCGGTCCTCGGGGCTACAGAAGTCCTCCACCAGACTTTGGCATCTCCAGTGAGGAACGATGCACAAACTTCTATTTTGTCCTCTTCTGGCACCCGAGCAGCTTTAAAGTAGTGCTCCATGTCAAACAGAAAGTTTTCCAACTCCTTCGCTACCCTGGCTCCTCGAAAGGTAGAAGGGTCGGGTATATGGCGCTTCACCACCGGAGGTGAAGGCATAACCCCAGCTGTGGGTGTAGGTGGGTTTGAAGCTACCTGGGCTAAGGCTAGCTTCAACATGGCTATCTCCACTGTTAGAGTCTCTACAGTAGACTCTAGCCTTTGGACTCTGGCATCACTAACATGCTCATGATGAAGAAGGAGTTCCCTGAGCGTCTGCATCCGCTCAGCCAGTGGATCTCCATGCCATTCACCCTCCTCTATCCCAACTGCATGCTCTAATCTGGTGAATCTCTCATCCAGATCAAGCAACTCTGGTAACTCTGAAGTACCTGTCTCTGCCATCTGGTGCTGTGATGGGTGAACTGTGCTGACGGTTGAATGGACCCCGAAACTGATCGATAAGTCGTGTAACTGAGGATTTACGCCCCGGCGCTAAGCACCGACGTACGCAACTCCCAAACAGCACAACAACTCACGTCTATATCTCGGTGTCACACACAACCACTGCTTGTCAGGTTGAGTTGTTTCTGTTCCGCTGGTACCCTCTGATACCAAACTGTCACGCCCCAATTTTTCGCTGTGTAAATTGAGGGTGATGGCACGACTTGCACACGGTGTAACCCCGGGTATCAAGGATTACACAATGCACAACCCGTCAGCCTAACACTCAAATACACGCGCTCTATGCACGTGCGCGATGCGGAAGTCTAAGATCGTCTGCGGACCAACTCAAACCCCTCGATCCCCGGATGGGAAGTCCGTGCCCTGATCAAATGTCTCTGTGCTCTGTGGATCACTGTGCTCCCGGGCTGATGTCTGATGGTCTGGGCCTAATCTTCTCCTAGCCCTAGACCTACGTCAATGAGCGGCGGGTGGGCAGCACACGTTGCTCCTCAAACCAATATGCCTCTCAAGGACCGTCCTTAATACGTAGCGCCCTGTGTAAGTACACACACCAGAATCACAGGCAATGCAATAGTCGGGCACTAGACATATGCCCCGATCCTAAGCAGTATATCGACCACTACACCACAAGGAGGGAACGCCCTATAGAGTAGGTGCGCCCGCCCCTAATCACACCGAGGCCTCAGCTGGCCAGGCAGTACACAATGATATATAAAAGTGAGGAAAACCCCTCCACTACCCAATGTGGGCTGAGGGATCAAAAACCTCACACTTACACTACACAGCAGTTCTTACACAAGTTACAAGCTATCCCTAGAAATCTAGTAAGCAAGTAAAGTTATACCTCCAAAGGTCGCCCGACCTTTGAGAGCGGTGTGTACAAGATAGCCTCGGTTGCCCTTCGCCGGAAACCACCCTTGGACCGCCGGAAGTGTCCTCCACAAGCCGCCCAAGCTGCTGCCCCGAAGTCACCAACCCAGCTGAATGCAAGGGGAACACTATCCCCTAGCTGCCGTGAGAAGGGGAACTCCTTTCCCCTAGTGGCTGAAGGTGATAGAGCACCCTCAACCTGCTGCCTCCTCTCCAATGTCGCCCCACCAGCAGGTGGTCGCCTCCCCTCAGCTCAAGCACCCTCAAGGTGGCCGGAAATGAAGGTGGAGATGGCCGGAACAAGCTGCTGTAGGCTGCTGCTCCAAGTGAACCGAAAGTGGGGATTCTCCTCCCACTTGTTGCTGCTCCACTCCAAGACTCAGCACCCCTCAAGATGCCGCACTCCTTGAAGCTCAAGGAGCCTCCAAAGCTCGCCGGAATGGAGGTGGAAGTGGTGGAGAAGCTGCTGCTCACAAGCTGCCGAGAGTGGGCTGCTTCTCCTCCTTGCGGATCTCCTCCAAGACACAACACCACAGCTGATGCCGCACCCTTTGGCCACCCAAAGGTCCTTCAACCTCGCCGGAGAGGAAGAAGATGGAAGAGCTGGCCGGAGATGGTGGTTGTCGCCTCCAAATCGCCCCAAGAGATAGCAGCCGCAAGTCTCCAAGTCTCGGATGGATTTTGCTGCCGATTAGGGTTTTCCCCTAATTCGATTTGCTTCACTTACGCCCAAGCTCATCAGCCCTTCGATTGTGCTTTGAGATTGGTGAAGCCAATGAAGAGTATAAGAGGATGCGCCAATGCCTCATATCAGCAAATGACCCATGCTCGGGTTCCATTCCATGAAACATAAGCATTAGCACTCTCCTAGGTCATGGGTTCGAGACTCACCCATGCCATATTTTTTTTTCTGTGCTTGTACACTCCTGTACAAGGCTATAATTTTTGCTAAGTGTCTCATGCTCCTCCATGGTCCATGCAAAACATCTTAATCCATTTATTATTGGTTTTGCCCCCTTCTACCTCAGGCCTCACCCCAAAATGAGGGTCTCTCCCTGCTCATAACCTCTATGAGTATGCAGAGGGGTCTGGGTGTGTACCCCGCACACCCAGGTCGTCACACGCAGTGTGTAAGTCGTGCCATCACCCTCAATTTACACAGCGAAAAATTGGGGCGTGACACAAGGTGTGGCGGCAGGGAAAGGGCGATCATCTCCTCGCCCTCATGTCACGGACGCACTTAGCTCGGTGCCTAATGTCCGTGCGGCAGACTACTTGGAGTAGTCTCAACCTTAATCTCGTGTACACTTACGCACTAAAATCCAGAAATGTCAATATAAAACCCGAGGCAACAATGTGTAATTCGAGGGCAACACCAGCATTCAAGAGGCACAATACAAGAAAACAATACAGGACACTAAGCAAATATTGAGTAGACCCTAGATCTATGACTTGGTGGAGAGAGCAGGTGTGTGGAACCTTGCAATTTTATACTTGCATGGGATCACAATATTGCATTTAACCAAGACACTACCACCCCTCTCAATACTACCCCAAGTACACAATCTAAGGGGTGTGAGTAGAAGGCTTCACAAGGGATGGGTAGGCTAATTTTACACATTTGAGCCCCTCAACCTGAAGTACTTGTGAAAACACAGTCCCTCACTCACATGTACATGCCCCGGGACAGTCCCCCGAGTGCATCACAACCCCAAAGACCAAAACACATGGCACACATGTGTCAAACTCTGTTTTTACATGGATTTACACATCCCATGTTTTACACAAAAAGATAGTGTCAGGGTCGGGTAACAGTGGAATTACACACAAACTCCTCCGATCCCTGACATTCTCCCCCACTTGAACGGTCGATGCCCTCATCGACACAAAACATCCTTGTAGCTGGCCTTCTCCGCCTTTCCTCCCTACCCAGCTAGGGAGGGTTGCCCACTAGTGTTTCCACATCGGTTCCCTCGTAAATAGACATTCTTGAGACTTGTCACGGATAGAAATAAACTCTGCTCTGATACCACTTTATTTTTTCTTGTCACAGATGCACTTTGCTTGGTGCCAAATGTCTGTGCGGCAGACTACTTGGAGTAGTCTCAGCCTTAAACCCATGTGCACTTACGCACTAAAATCCGGAAGCGTCAAAATAAAACCCGAGGCAACAATGTGTAATTCGAGGGCAACACTAGAATTCAAGAGGCACAAGAGATTTACACAGAACGGTGAGTAAAATGCTCAGGGAAATGAGTCACCCGAACACCCCGCCGGTATATATTGATAAAAAGGCAGCAATACAGGAAAACAATACAGGACACTAAGCAAATATTGAGTAGACCCTAGACCTATGACTTGGTGGAGAGGGCAGGTGTGTGGAACCTTGCAATTTTATACTTGCATGGGATCACAAGACTGCATTTAACCAAGACACTACCACCCCTGACGCTATCTTTTTGTGTAAAACATGGGATGTGTAGATCCATGTAAAAACAGGGTTTGGCACATGTGTGCCATGTGTTTTGGTCTTTGGGGTTGTGATGCACTCGGGGGACTGTCCCGGGGTATGTACATGTGAGTGGGGGACTGTGTTCTCACAAGTACTCCAGGATGGGAGGCTCAAATGTGTAAAACTAGTCTACTCATCCCTTGTGAAGCCTTCTACTCACACCCCTTAGATTGTGTACTTGGGATAGTATTGAGAGGGGTGGTAGTGCCTTGGTTAAATGCAATCTTGTGATCCTATGCAAGTATAAAATTGCAAGGTTCCACACACCTACCCTCTCCACCAAGTCATAGGTCTAGGGTCTACTCAATATTTGCTTAGTGTCACGCCCTAAATTTTGTGCTAAATTTTTGCCTTAAAATTCTCGAGCGTGATGGCGCTATCTACACACCTTCTGTGTAAATTGCCAGCCAACACTCTATATGCGGAAATTAACCAAGATCTTCAGCACTGACAAAACTCCTCTGAATCCACTGCGCTCTCAAGGCTGAGCTCTGATGGAACTGAGCTCCAAGGCTGATCTGATGGAACTGAGTCCTAGCCTTCTCCTAACCCTAGACCTAGGTCAATAAGTGGCGGGTGGCAAGCACATGTTGCTTCTCAACCCCATATGCTCACTCAATGACGGCCTTAGACCTAAGCGCCCTGTAAATGACACACACACAAGCGCTGGCAGTTCACAAGATAAGGGCACTAGACATATGCCCAAAACCCTAATACAGATATCAACAACTACACAGCGACCGAGCTCCTTGCACAAGCACGGCGCTTGCACAAGTCACAAGCTAAACACACCGGACAATATAATAGCAACCCCTCCAAGGATGCAACCTCGGGTATGAGCAGAATATCTCTTCCAATGTGGATAGAGATACTAACAATAAACTATCAACTACTCAACAAGACATGGTGTTCATACAATGTTCATACAAAGCTATTATAAAGCAAATAAGCTTAAAGCTGTAAAGGTTATACCACTCCAACGCTAGGCTAAGTGGTGATGAAGTTCAGCCCGTTGCTCCCTCGAGGTGGCCGAACTTTCTCCAAACACTCCTCAAGCGCAAGCCCTTGAGGATCCACCCTAGGATCGCCCTCCTAGGTGGTTGTGATGTTCCTTTGCACTCCTTAGCTCCAAGGAAGTGCTCAGCCCAATATGGACAGCTCCTCAGCCGCCCAAGGGTAGATGGATGGATGATGATGGCGCCACCAAAGAGATGGCCGCCGGTCCTCCAAGCTCCTCTAAACTCTCGGCCTCCTTTCCTCCAAGTTTCGGCCTCCCTTTCCTCCAAGAAAGATGCAGCCGAGACCTCCCTCAAACAAAATGCCCTCGGCCAAAGTGGATGGAGTTTGAGCTCCTCTCAAACAAGCCACCACAAGCTCCAAATGGATGAAGGAACTCTCGGCTAAGGTGGATGGTGAGCTCCCTCAAGTAATCCGCCACCAAGATGAGCCGAGAATAGGGAAGATGGATGGAAGCTTGAGCTCCTCTCAAGCTAGCCGGATGGAAGGAAGATGGTGAGCTTCCTCAAGCTCACGCCCAAGAACAAGGATGAAGAAGGATCGGATCTCCCCTCCAAGTCGCCCCTTCTCCAAGCTCTCGGTCCCTTCCAATTTCTCCAAGGCCGAATGACTCTTTCCCAATCTAGATCCCCAATTAGTTGAGCCATTTGTCAATTTTGCCCTTATGCTTAATGAAGACTTTAAGAAGATGGCGCCTCCTCTTCTTTTAGCTAATGACCCAAGCTCGGGTTGGTCCTCTCATGCAACATAAGGCTTTGGCTCTCCATAGGTCTTCGGTTCAAATCTCACCCATGACATATTTTTTTGCCAAGCTTGTACACCTCTATACAAGCCCAAATATTACGCCATGGTCCATGTAGCCTTCTACATTGAACCAAACATTTTTGCAAGTGCATGCTCCTTGCCATGTACCTACAAAACATCATAACACAAGAATTAGCATCCTAACTTCACTATTTCTCATGTTCTTCTCCAACTTTACCCCCTTCATCCCTACTCATAACCTCCATGAGTCCATAGGAAAGGCGGGGTAGTTCCCCAAAGTACCCCGGGCGTCACAATTCTCCCCCACCTGAATTAGCATTCGCCCTCGATGCTAGGTACCTCTCATACTATCTCAACAACCCTTCATATTGCTCCAAATCCGTGGCTTTTTCCCAAGTTGCATCTTCAACTGTCTCGTCCAACCACTGGACTAAAAACTCAGTCTTTCGCCCACTGGGCCCACTAGATGCATAGACCCTATGGTCTAAAATCTTCAATGGTCTCCTGCCATACTCAATTTTCCCTTGGGCTGGTTGCCTTCTTTCCACTCCACGGTCTGGATGTCTACTATCAAGATGATACTTCTTCAATAGACTGACATGAAATGTAGGATAAAACTGCAGTCATGGTGGTAACTGAAGTCTATAAGCAACAGCTCCAACCCTCTTAATGATCTTGAAAGGCCCTTCATACCTTCTCACAAGACGTCTATGATAAGTGCGGGCTTCAGTCTTTCTCCACATCTATGGGGTGAGTTTGAGTAACACCAAGTCACCCACATCAAACTCAAGATGTCTTCTGTCTCTGTTTGCATAAAGTACCATTCTGTTTCTAGCTTCCTGCAAGCTATCACGAGCTTCCTGCCATAGCTCGGTTCTATCCTCAACAAATTTAGTAGCTGCTTGGCATTTCCCCTCTAGACTTCTATTCAATGTATCCACGGGTGTCATAGGCTGCCACCCTAACACTAACTCGAATGGACTTTTTCCTGTGGCAGAAGAAACTTGAATATTGTATGCAAACTGGGCTGTATCTAGCAATCTGATCCAATTCTTCTGAGTGGAAGAAACAAAGTGTCTAAGATACCCCTCTAGCAAAGCATTAATCCTCTCTGTCTGCCCATCAATCTATGGATGGTATGCTGTTGACATTTTGAGATCTGTACCCAACTTTTTAAACAGTGAAGACTAGAACTTCCCAGTGAATCTCGGGTCTCTATCACTAATGATCTCTCTCGGTAAACCAAAATGTTTAACCACTTGTGTCATAAACAGATTAGCCGTCACCTCAGCAGTGCATGGCTCCGGTGCAGGTGCAAACACAGCATATTTTGAACATCTATCCACCACTACAAAGACAGATGCCATTCCTTCCACACGGGGAAAATGGGTAATGAAATCCATAGAAACAGAAACAAATGGTTTCTCTAGAATAGACAAGGGATGCAACAGTCCTGCCTCCTTTCTCCTCTCAATTTTGTCTTGCTGGCAAACAAGACAAGTCCTCACATAGTGTTCTACGTCCTCTTTCATCCCCGGCCAGTACCAAGCTCTACTAAGCAAAGCAAACATGCGCTTCCCTCCTGGGTGACCAGCCCAGACTGTATCATGATACTCACGCATGAGGCCAAATCTGACATCCCCAGATGAATGTACATACGGCCTATCACCTCGTGCCATGATCAATCCATCCTCACTCAAGTAGAAGCGACGGGTTACACCCTCTCTTATCTTCGCTACTAGCTTCATATAGGACTGATCTGAACCCATAGTATCTCTGATCAACTGAATGACCTTACTCACGGCGTATGACATAGCAGAACAATGAGAAATGGAGGTAACTCTGCTCAATGCATCTGGAACCTGATGAATGCGCCCTGGCTTGTGTTCCCAATCAAAGTCAAACTCAGCTAATTGCTCTTGCCATCTGGCCTGTCTGGCAGATAATTTCTTCTGAGTTTGGAAAAAAGTATTGGCCACATTATCAGTTTTCACTATGAATTTGTTCCCCAACAAATATACCCTCCATAGCTTCAAACAATGTACCACTGCTAGCATTTCCTTCTCGTGAGCTGAATAGTTCATTTCGGCACTTTTTAACTTTCTGCTCTTGAAAGCTACTGGTCTACCATCCTGTACCAATACTCCTCCCAATGCTCTATCAAATGCATCTGTGTGTACCTCAAAAGCTAAGGAAAAGTCTGGTAACCTCAAGACTGGTTCTGAAGTCACCTGTAACTTCAGTCTATCAAATGCAGTTTGGTGCTTGGCTTCCCAAGCCCAAGTGACGTCCTTCCTCAAAAGGTCAGTCAAAGGCGTTGCTATCTTGGAATAATCCTTGATAAATCGCCTATAAAAGTTAGCTAGTCCCAAAAATGACCTTAATGTGCTAACTGAAGTAGGTGCAGGCCACTCCTCAATGGCTCTAATCTTGCCTGAGTCCATGTGAACCTGACCTGATCCAACAACATGCCCTAGAAATTCCACTTCACTGCGCGCAAATTCACACTTCTCCAGCTTCAGGTACAGTTGATTCTGCCTTAGCACTGTTAAGACCTTGCTTAAGTGCTCTCTATGTTCCTCCATGTTGGCAGAATAAATGACTATGTCATCAAGATAAACAACAACAAACTCATCCAGGAAGGGATGAAGAATGTTATTCATCAAGTTGCAAAATGTAGCAGGTGCATTGGTCAGCCCAAATGGCATAACCATAAACTCATAAGATCCATATCGTGTCACGCAGGTAGTCTTAGGCTCATCCCCTTCAGCAATTCTCACCTGCCAATACCCAGATCAAAGGTCCAATTTTGTAAATACCTTTGCATGCACAAGGCGGTCTATCAAATCCTGGATCAATGGAATAGGATATGCATTCTTCACCGTTACTTTGTTCAAAGCTCTATAGTCAATACACATCCTTAAACTTCCATCCTTCTTTTTCTGGAATAGCACAGGTGCTCCATAAGGTGCTTTCAAAGGCTGAATAAACCCTGACTCAAGTAGTTCATCTAGCTGCTTTCTTAACTCAGCTAGTTCAGATGGTGGCATTCTGTATGGTGACTGTGCTGGTGGGACTGCCCCTGGCACTAACTCAATAGCATGGTCGATGTTCCTCCTAGGTGGTAACACCTTAGGCATCTCAGGGGGAATCACATCTCTGAATTCATGTAACAGGCCCCCAATCAGTGCAGGTAGCTGACTAATTCGATCACCCAAAGTAAGACTCGCCGCTCCTATCTCAACTCAATGACCTCCACGGCTACTGGAACTAGGAAGGTTGATTAGGTCTCCCATATGTCCCCTCGACTGCATCAGTCTAGAATCAATAACAGGAATGGATTCTACTCCTCGGACATGTGCCAAATAAGTAGTCTCTCCACGTCGTATCCCCTTTGCAAGGACTGAGGCTGCAATCACCTCCTTGCCCTTGTTGCTCTTCTCTACCTTAACCATAGAATGACAAGGAAGAAAGCAAGGTGCCTTCTCATCCAGTATCTGCAACCCATTTAAGTGAGGCATGGGGTGCTTTGGCCCTCCTAAGCAAATCCATCCCTATGATGACATCAAAATCATCTAAGGCTGTCACCATAGTGTGTACTCTCCCTGTCCATGGCCCCAACTTCACAGGCACGTCATAACTAACTCCAAATGCCTTTCTCGGGTCTGCGTTAACAGTCTTTACACTGGTATCACACTGGCTAGTCTTAAGTCTCAACTGATCCTTTACTCTGTCTGAGACAAACACATGTGTAGCTCCAGTGTCTACCATAGCTGCTATAGATGTACCATTCAGCTCCACATCCACATACATCAGGGGTGAAGACCGCGCACTGACATTTGCAATCACTAGTGGATTAACTGAAACTGCTGCGCTTCCCTGGTCTTTCTGTCCTTCCTCCCCATCTACTGTCACTAAAGTACTTATCATCTTTCTGGTAGGACAGTCTCTCATCATATGTGGTCCATAGCAAATAAATCACTCTATCTTCTTCTTTGTGCTGGGCTCAGCAGCCCTCTTCTGCTGAGGCTGATAGTGCTTCTTCTGTGGGCCTTTCCTTTTCCTTTCCAATTTTGCGCATTCTTCTTCTGTGGCTATCTATTCTAAACTGGTGGTTTGTTTTGGGGTACTATCCTAGTCCCCGGGGCTGTCATAGTAGGACGAAATGCTCTCATGTCTACTAATCCATCAGCTGCTGCGACTGCCTCCCTATAGGTAGTCACTGACTGGCGTCTGACCTCTGCAAGTGCCCATGGCTGTAATCCTCCTAGGAAGTCATGGAACTTCTCCTCTTCAGACTTGTTAGGTATCTCAAGCAGTAAGGTACCAAACAGCTTAACATAGTCTCTAACTGAGCCAGTCTGCCTCAAATACCTCAAAGTCATCCTAGCATCATGTAAGGTATTGACTGGTCTAAACTGAGCCCTCATCTCAGTTTTCAGATCTTCCCATGAGGCTATTTCTGGGTTATCTCCCTCTGTCCTTGGAGCAATAGAGGTTCTCCACCATAGTTTGGCATCCCCACGCAGGTAGGATGCACAGACCTCTATCCTATCCTCAACAATGACTCCTGCTGCTCTAAAATAGTGCTCCATGTCAAAGATGAAGTTGTCTAATTCTTTTGCCACTCTAGCCCCTGCAAAAGTGATTGGGTCGGGAATATGGCGTCGGGCAGGCAGCATAAACTGTGGTGCAGGTGGAGTATGTGGGTGGGAAGCCACCTGTGTCACCAACAATCTCAGTGCAGTAACCTCTGTGGTAGCTGTCGCTAAGTCCTGCGCCAGAGTGCTAATCCTCCCATCAGTGTAATCTCTATACTGATGGAACATCTCCATCAAGGTCTCTAGGCGCTCAGAAAGAGGCTCTCCCTGCCACTCAGAATCTGCATCTAAGCCAATAACGTCCTCTAGTCTGGAGAACCGCTCCTCGAACTGTGCCATACTCCTGGTCCTGGGTGCAATGGTGTGCTACTCTGTGGTGTCCTGTGGATCGGCTGACTGAATGGAGTGCTCCTGTACTCGCCTGGCCAGAACTGATCGATTAGAAGGAAGTACTGAGGTCTTACGCCCCGGCGCTAAGCACCGACGTACGCAACACCCAAACAGCAATCCAACTAACGTCTATATCCTGGTGGTCCAGACTCGTGCTGAGCTATCGCTCTGATACCACTTTGTCACGCCCTAAATTTTGTGCTAAATTTTTGCCTTAAAATTCTCGAGCGTGATGGCGCAATCTACACACCCTCTGTGTAAATTGCCAGCCAACACTCTATATGCGGAAATTAACCAAGATCTTCAGCACTGACAAAACTCTTCTGAATCCACTGCGCTCTCAGGGCTGAGCTCTGATGGAACTGAGCTCCAAGGCTGATCTGATGGAACTGAGTCCTAGCCTTCTCCTAACCCTAGACCTAGGTCAATAAGTGGCGGGTGGCAAGCGCATGTTGCTTCTCAACCCCATATGCTCACTCAATGACGGCCTTAGACCTAAGCGCCCTGTAAATGACACACACACAAGCGCTGGCAGTTCACAAGATAAGGGCACTAGACATATGCCCAAAACCCTAATACAGATATCAACAACTACACAGCGAGCGAGCTCCTTGCACAAGCACGACGCTTGCACAAGTCACAAGCTAAACACACCAGACAATATATATAATAGCAACCCCTCCAAGGATACAACCTCGGGTATGAGCAGAATATCTCTTCCAATGTGGATAGAGATACTAACAATAAACTATCAACTACTCAACAAGACATGGTGTTCATACAATGTTCATACAAAGCTATTATAAAGCAAATAAGCTTAAAGCTGTAAAGGTTATACCACTCCAACGCTAGGCTAAGTGGTGATGAAGTTCAGCCCGTTGCTCCCTCAAGGTGGCCGAACTTTCTCCAAACACTCCTCAAGCGCAAGCCCTTGAGGATCCACCCTAGGATCGCCCTCCTAGGTGATTGTGATGTTGATTGCACTCCTTAGCTCCAAGGAAGTGCTCAGCCCAATATGGACAGCTCCTCAGCCGCCCAAGGGTAGATGGATGGATGATGATGGCGCCACCAAAGAGATGGCCGCCGGTCCTCCAAGCTCCTCTAAACTCTCGGCCTCCTTTCCTCCAAGTTTCGGCCTCCCTTTCCTCCAAGGAAGATGCAGCCGAGACCTCCCTCAAACAAAATGCCCTCGGCCAAAGTGGATGGAGTTTGAGCTCCTCTCAAACAAGCCACCACAAGCTCCAAATGGATGAAGGAACTCTCGGCTAAGGTGGATGGTGAGCTCCCTCAAGTAATCCGCCACCAAGATGAGCCGAGAATGGGGAAGATGGATGGAAGCTTGAGCTCCTCTCAAGCTAGCCGGATGGAAGGAAGATGGTGAGCTTCCTCAAGCTCACGCCCAAGAACATGGATGAAGAAGGATCAGATCTCCCCTCCAAGTCGCCCCTTCTCCAAGCTCTCGGTCCCTTCCAATTTCTCCAAGGCCGAATGACTCTTTCCCAATCGAGATCCCCAATTAGTTGAGCCATTTGTCAATTTTGCCCTTATGCTTAATGAAGACTTTAAGAAGATGGTGCCTCCTCTTCTTTTAGCTAATGACCCAAGCTCGGGTTGGTCCTCTCATGCAACATAAGGCTTTGGCTCTCCATAGGTCTTCGGTTCAAATCTCACCCATGACATATTTTTTTGCCAAGCTTGTACACCTCTATACAAGCCCAAATATTGCGCCATGGTCCATGTAGCCTTCTACATTGAACCAAACATTTTTGCAAGTGCATGCTCCTTGCCATGTACCTACAAAACATCATAACACAAGAATTAGCATCCTAACTTCACTACTTCTCATGTTCTTCTCCAACTTTACCCCCTTCATCCCTACTCATAACCTCCATGAGTCCATAGGAAAGGCGGGGTAGTACCCCAAAGTACCCCGGGCGTCACACTTAGTGTCCTGTATTGTTTTCTTGTATTGCTGCCTTTTTATCAATATATACTGGCGAGGTGTTCGGGTGACTCATTTCACAGAGCATTTTACTCACCGTTCTGTGTAAATCTGTTGTGCCTCTCGAATTCTGGTGTTGCCCTCGAATTACACATTGTTGCCTCGGGTTTTATATTGACGCTTCCGGATTTTTAGTGTGTAAGTGCACACGGGTTTAAGGCTGAGACTACTCCAAGTGTGACGCCCGGGTACTTTGGGGTACTACCCCGCCTATCCCATGGACTCATGGAGGTTATGAGTAGGGATGAAGGGGGTAAAGTTGGAGAAGAGCATGAGAAGTAGTGAAGTTAGGATGCTAATTCTTGTGTTAAGATGTTTTGCAGGTACATGGCAAGGAGCATGAGCTTGTATAGAGGTGTACAAGCATGTAAAAAAAAATATGTCATGAGTGAGATTCGAACCCAAGACCTATGGAGAGCAAAAGCCTTATGTTGCATGAGAGGACCAACCCGAGCTTGGGTCATTCGCTGAAGTAAAAGGGGGCACCATCTTGTTAAAGGCTTCATTATGCATAAGGGCATAATTGACAAAAGACTCAACAAATTGGGGATCTTGCAAAATCAAGAGACAATCGGCATTTGCAACATCAGAGCCGAAATTGGGGGAGAACTTGGCGACTTGGAGAGGGCGATTTCATCATCGGATCTCCTTCATCCTTGGCCGATTTGGAGAGGAGCTTGAGGGAGCTCACTCGCCATCTTCCCCTTCATCCATTCTTGGTGGCGAGAGCTTGAGGGAGCTCATCTCCCAACTTGGCCGAGACTTGCTTGAGAGGAGGAGACTCGGTCATCTTGTTCCACCTTGGCCGAGACTTGTTTGGAGCTTGGAGGCGGATCATTTGAAGGAGCTCACGATTCAGCCATCTCATTTGGGGGCCGAGAGCTTCCTTGTTCTTGGGGTGGATCTTCTTGGAGGAAAGGAGAGCTTCCACCTTGTCTTGGAGGGTTCTCTTTGAGGGAGGAGGGCCGGTTTGCTTGGAGGAGTTGAGGGAGGCCAGCGGTCATCATCTTGGGTGGCGCCACCACCTTCATCCACTCACATTGTGGGGGCGGCACCTTGCTGTCCACCTTGGAGGGCTGAGGCATTCCTTGGAGCTAAGGAGTGCCAAAGACACATCTAAACCACCTAGGAGGGCGATCCTAGGGTGGACCCTCAAGCACTTGTGCTTGAGGAGTGATTTGGAGCATTGAAGGAAGGTTCGGCCACCTTGAGGGAGGAGGAGACCGAACTTCATCATCACTTTGCATTAGCGTGGAGTGGTATACTTTCTAGCTTTACTTGAGTTATTGCTTTGTAATAGCTTGTAAGAACTCATATGAACCTCTTGTATTGAGTAGTGTTGATTATTGTTGTTTGTTAGTATCTCTACCCACATTGGGAGAGGCCTACTGCTTATACCTAAGGGTTATCCTTAGAGGAGTGTTATTACTTGTCCGGTGTGTTTAGCTTGTGACATGTGCAAGTACTGTGCTTGTACAAGAAGCTCGCTCGCTGTGTAGTAGTCGATATCTGTATTAGGGTTTTGGGCATATGTCTAGTGCCCTTTACTTGTGACTGCCAGCGTGTGTGTTGTCATTTACAGGGCGCTTAAGTCTAAGGCCATCTTTAAGTGTGCATATGGGGTTGAGAAGCAACATGTGCTTGCCACCCGCCACTTATTGACCTAGGTCTATGATTAGGAGAAGGCTAGGATCATTGCCATCACAGATCAGCCTTGGAGCTCAGTACCATCAGAGCTCAGCCCTAAGAGATCAGTGGATTCAGAGGAGCTTTTGTCAGTGCTGTAGATCTTGGTTATTTCCACATAGAGTGTAGGCTGGCAATTTACACAAAGGGTGTGTAGATTGCGCCATCACGCTCAAGATTTATGCAAAAATTTAAGGTGAAAATTAGGGTGTGACACCAAGTAGTCTGCCACACAGACATTTGGCACCAAGCAAAGTGCGTCCGTGACACTCAGCCTCGTTGCTGGAAGCCGCCGTCGCCGGATGCGGTGAAGAAGAAGAACAGAAATGGCGGAAAGAACAGGGAAAGCTCGGATGGGGAAATTTCCTCCCTTTCACCTCAAAAAGGATTACAAAACCCCTCGCAAAGCCTCTCAGATCCTCTCGTCGACTCACAGTCGATCTCTCCCTCTCTGTTTCTCTCGTCGGCGGCAGACTCTATCACCGACCTTACAAAGCTCTCAGCTCACGCTCACAGACCTCTCATATCTGATTCTCGCCGTCGACGCCTCTCAGACGCCGGGAAGTTCACCTCCGTTCGTGCTTCTCAAGCTCGGTCGGTGATGGTGGAGGCTGTCGCCGGATGTCTTATAGGGGAGGAGAACTGGGGACGCCGCCGCTCCGTGTCGCTTCTCATCGTGGCGCACGCAGCCACGTTCGCCACCACGCAAAACTCCCTCACGCAGCCGGAAGAATCCCTACGTCGCCCACGTCTACACGTTGCTCGCGAGCGTTGGTGCTGCAGCTGGCGTCCGCGTCCAAAGCTTCCGCCAAAGACCCGATTGCAATTTCTTTCCGATTTCGGGCTCCGCCCCTCTTCTGCGACGTGGGCTTGGGCCTCCGCCTAAACTGTTTCCATTCAGCCCAGGCCTCGTGAGTTTGGGTGTTACAATAAGGGCGGTTCCGGCCATGGACGGTTTACGGTAATTTTTGCCGAGAAGTGTCCCGATCTATAGAGCACAAATCTTAGCACAAATAAGAAACTAATCTTTATGCAAAAGTAACTTAGTTTATCCTTATAAAATATCTAATTTATATTATATGATATCAACGTTATATTGAAATGATTTCGTATAACACTTAAATATTTACATATAGTACTTTAATATTTTCGTATAATACCTTAATATTTTCATATAACACCTGAATATTTTCGTATAACACATAAATATTTTCGTATAACACCTGAATATTTTTGTATAACACATAAATATTTTCGTATAACACCTGAATATTTTCATATAACACCTGTCTATTATCATATAACACCTTAATATTTTCATATATCATATGGCTATTGTCGTATAACTTCTTAATATTTTCGTATATCATGTGACTATTGTCATATAACATATTTATACGACAATAGTCACATGATATATAAAAATATTAAGGTGTTATACGATAATAAACAGATATTATACGAAAATATTCATGTGTTATACGAAAATATTTATGTGTTATATGAAAATATTCAAGTGTTATACGAAAATATTAAGTTGTTATAAAATATGAAACTATTTCAATGTAACGGTGATATCGTATAACACAGATTAGATAGCGTATAATAGTGGACTTAAGTGACTGTATGCACTGTCTATTTCATGATACGTGCTTTGCAGATTGGGGCATTTTCTGCCCCTCTACAAAAACGCAGGATCATTTCCCTTGAAAGAGGGAAACACAAGCTCGCCGACAGAAGTTGGTTAGAGCTTTAACCAAATCCAACACGTACTAGAAAGTGGGTCGCTGTCGGGTCGGGTCCGATTAACTTTTCTGTGCTTTTTTTCTTTTTCAAATTTTAATTACAGAAATTTGAAATCATTATTTAAAATAACATATTGTTTTACTTTGTAAAAAGTAAATACATATTTTATAGAATAATATAAAAATAGACGCGCCCAAATAAAAGCTAAAAGTCTATAAATCCCTCAAGCTTGTCCAGACATGGCATTGCCGTAGCCGGAAAAAAGTTCTATGAGGTGGCACCTCATAGAACTTCTATGCGGGGTCACTTCGTTTTATCTTTAAAAATATTTTTTTATTATTTTTTATTTTTTAGAAATGATGTACTCCTTATAAGCTATCCAATGGTATCAATATTAGGATATTTTAAATTACATATACATATAAAATACCCTAATCAATATAATAGAATAAATAGTATTTTTGTCTTATATGTCATATTGATTAGGGTATTTTATATGTATATGTAATCTAATATTGATTAGGGTATTTTATATGTATATGTAATCTAATATTGATTAGGGTATTTTATATGTACATGTAATCTAAAATACCTCAACATTAATACCATTTGATAGCTTAGAAGGAGTACATCATTTTTAAAAATAAAAAATAATAAAAAATATTTTTAAAGATAAAACGAAACCAACTCACATTTTTTTCCGCCGTAGCCGCCTATAAAATCACCACATTATGCCTTTTCTCTCTTCAGGCCTGCAAAAGTATTTCGGAGAGTAATTCACCTCTTTCTCATCTCCAGCGTCTCGGTCTCGGTCGAGATATTAACTAATCTCTCGTCCGCCACAGCAATGGAGATGAAGAAGATCGCTGTCGCCGCCCTCGTCGTCGCTGCCTCAGCCACCGCAGCCCTGACCGCCGAGGAGCCAACCCCCGACCCTGCCAGCATTTCCGTCGCCGTCACCCCCACTGCAGGAGCCGTGATCGGGGCTTCCAATTGGTGATCAAAATTTAGAACAAGCATCACGCTAAAAGCTTGTGTCCACGTCGTTGACCTTGACCCCCTCATTTTTTAAGTCAATCGTCTGGTTCCTTCCCCAATGAGATTATTCTACAAATTGCAAAGAAAAAGAAAGCCTGATGCTTCCTTGACTAAAGAAAAATAAAAAGTAAATATTCCATGGGAATAAGAATTTATTCTTAATAATTTATCTTTTCTCATAAAGAATAATTTGGTTGGGCCACGACAATAACTTGTAAGATTAGCATTAATAATATATAAAGCATTAATTATTGTTGATAATAAAGTATTGGAATTGAATTCTCCTTCTTTACTTAACTTCCCCCTCTCTCTCTCATATATATATATATAAAAGTATTTTTAAAATTATTTTGAGAATTAAATTAGTCAAGTTAACGCGATCTTACCATTTGAGCTCACCCACATGCATTTAGTTTCTAATGATATAATGATATATAATTTTAAGAAAAATATATAAAATAATAAAAATCTTCAATAAATTTAATTTTATTCTATTAAAATATAATTTGACTAATTTATAACTATTTTTTATTTTCTACTATTAACATGATAGTAGTTTTTTTTTCCAATTGAACCGGTTCAATTTTGACTCAATCAACACTTGTCTTTCATTAATTTCTTTTCAGGAAAATTTATATATATATATATATATATATATATATATATATATATATATATATATATATATATATATATATATATATATATATATAAACCTCTAATTTTAAAAGGCATGAACATAAAATAGACTTGTCACATAAATAATCAAGGGTATTTTTTAATTATATAATAGACATGAAATTAAAAAATACCCTTGATTATTTATGTCCGCTCGCCTCGAACGATATAAACAAGGGGGCATCTCCGATCTCGATGCAATAATATCGATGTTACACAAACCAGACATACATAAATACAATCGCGAGGGAGCGATATATATGTGATATAACCCGAGGAAGGGGTCATTAGGGCTCCGCAGAAATACATGGCTTCTCCGGCTTCTGCCTCTTGTAATCGATAGAGTAATTAGATAGATAAGAGAACGATAGAGAGCAGCGGGAACGGTGTCTCTGTTCTCCCCCCACAAGAAAACCCTCTTCCTCATCCCTCCTTTGACTCCGAAGGATCGGAATAGGGTTTGATTTTGTCCGAATTGGAACCAGAACGATTGCATCTCTTGTTCCTTCTAGTTCTGCAGCTGGTTTTCCTTGAACGGCGGGAGTTAGGGTTTGTAAGGATTTTAGGGGGAGGAAGAAAGGATGCCGATGGACCTCGGCTTGCTGGATGATATCATACGACGCCTTCTGGAGGCCAAGGGCGGGAGGACGGTCAAGAATGCCCATCTGACCGACGCGGAGATCCGGCAGCTATGCGTCGCCTCCAAGGAGATCTTCGTTAACCAGCCCAATCTGCTGGAACTTGAGGCCCCCATAAAGATCTGCGGTAGAGTTGCAAAATTATTGAATTTTGTTCACCACGATTTTTGACTTTGGGACACTTTTCTTCTTGATAAAAAAACAGAACCTTTTTTTCTTGTCTATCCTTCTCTGTCATGTTTTCTATAACTGAAGTCATTGAAAGTATCCTGACACCGTGATTGGTACACATGCTTAATGGGCGTTGAATTTGCGTGTTCTTGTTACCTTTGACATCTGCCTGCTCCACCATGAATTTATTTTTTGTGATGAGCACCTTCTGTAGAAGAAAAAACACTTGGCCATGTTTCATATCTCTTCTGTTAGATACATGTTACTGGTGCTTGGACATGTCTTTTGCAGCTTAGGCTTGCTGTTGGTTTGAGAATCATGAACATTCTGCATCCCATATGCGATAACTTGGTCTTAACACTTATTCGCTAGCTAGTCCAGTGTTTGATAGCTTGTGAGTTCAAAACTTCAAATTAACCACTTTTTTTAAGGATTATGCCATTAACGTGTATGTGTGGTGTTCATTGCTTTGATTTTTGGGCATTGCTAGTATATATATTATACAAAAAGAAATTTATGGACGATGGGAACTCATTCGTTTTTGTGAATGATTATCATAGAGTATATTTTAAGTGCATGTAATGGCAAACAATTCTGAACTGTAGTGGAATAGGATATCTTAAAGTGTTATTTGAAACTTCGAAGAGTGAAGTCTACTTAGGAGCCATGTATGTGCTTATGTTTCTTACTTTGCTTAAGTAGCATCCATTTAGGGAATTTGTTGTGCATTTGTATTTCTTACTATGGCTCCATTTGGTGGAGCTGAAATGGAAAGTGCTGTCTGGCTCAGCTGAAATAAGAAGTGCTGTCTGAGATAGTGATTTTAGATGAAGCTAGCTGTTGCAGAAAGCTATAGTATATTATACAAAAATTATAATAATACAAAATAATATATTATATTACATAAAAATTTTAGGGATACAAAACTATATATTAAATTACACAAAATTTAATTATACATAAATTTTAACATAACAAAGACCCCATTTACACAAATATACAACACAACCAGTAGTTAAATATATATTACACAAATATATAAAAATACAGTGTCTATCTTCTAGATTCTATTAAACTAATTGCAATTTGATTACAAACATTATCAATCTCATTATAATTAGCTTGACTTGATTGATCTCCTTCATCATCTGACCAATTCTCTTCTAACACCATATTAGGATTAGCTTCAGCCTCTTGAAAGATTTTATCATTACATGTAGTTCCTCTAATATAGTTATGCAATGTCATTGTAGCAATTACAATTTTCACTTGTGTTGGATATTGATAGGATGGCATATCATGTAATATCCCCTATCTTTTCTTCCATACTCCAAATGTTCTTTCAATACAACTTCTAAGAGATGAGTGAGCTTTAATGAATATTTCTTTATATCCTTCAGATGGACGACCACGCTGAAATTCTGGAAGATGATACCTCACTCCTCGATATGATCCAAGATATCCTCTTATTTGAGAATATCCAGCATCAACCAAATAATATTTTCCTATGATAAACACATAAAAATTGTGAAAATTAGAAAGACTAGATTTAATGCTATTTATATAAAAAATGCTCACATACCTAGTGGTGGTTTTGGAAACATATATCTTGGTGTATTAATCGCAGTTATTAAAACCCGATTATCATGAGATGTACCCTCAAAATCAGCTAACACATATATGAATTTCATATCAAAACTATATATTGCCAATATATTTTGTGTTGGCTGACCTTTTCGTCCAATAAAAGGAATTTGTTTATCAGCAGGTACAACAACATCCACATGAGTGCCATCAAGAGCTCCAATGCAATCCTATAAGAAATATAGAAGAATTAAATAAAATTACTATCAAGTAAGAAATTAAAATATTTTTAGTAATTAAACTTACCTTAAAATGAGGCATGTATCGGCTATCATTCAATATTTGTGGAGGGATGTCTGTAAAATTTGGATCAACTCGTCTAATCAAATCTTCTCCCAATTTACAGACAGAATGCAAGACCTCATGAAATATCCTACTAATAGTTTCCCCCAGACGTCTGTCTATTCTCTAATTCACCCGACCCGATCCATTTTAGGAACGTCTGAAAACGTTCTTGTGTTTGCCTATTGGTTGCACCTTGTGCTAATGTATATATAAAAAGTCCAACCTTTTCAATAACTCCCATGTTTATTGAGGGATGTAGATCATATGTTCTAAAACAGTACTTTTGACATCCATCTCATACCAGTACAATCAGATACCATACAAGGGGATTTTGATATATGTTTTTTATAATATTATGCAAGCGTAGCAGCTGTGCATCGAAACACTGGCCAAAAATTAATACGAAAAGGCTCAACATTTTCTATATCTTCATCATCATTACTAACACCAATAAAAGAGCTAGAAGGTCCCCTGTCCATATCTATTAAAAATTAACCAAGATATGTATTAGAAATAGAATAACAACACGACTAAAGTATCAAACAACAATTATCAAACATTACAATAGTTATCAAACATAAAACCCTGATCAAACACTAGAAGTTTTAAAGTATCATTACAACAGTTATCAAACATAACTAAAGTATCAAACAACACAAGTTTTTAAGTCACTACAACATATGCCTTTTAACATTACAAAGCTCTAAAAACCCTGATAATTTCTCTTATGCATTTCAAATTGATATTTCAACCATGCAACTTTGTCTTCTGGTGTACACATTTGCATCCACATTGACCTATTCGGTTTTTGCTGCAAGATGTGTGATGCAAAGAAGTATAACTCAGAACTAGCTGGAACACCATGAAGAGAATGTAATTCATTCATAACCTCTAGGATAGTACAACCTGGATAATCAAGATATATAGTCTCTAATTCACTTCTACCTTCAACACAGTCCACCAGCTTACCAATGTTCTCACCTAATATCTCTACCGGTGACTATTTCGCCTTCTTCTTAGGAGTTTTCTTTTTGGTAACATTTTGGGAGCTAGACCCCACATTCATTGATTGACTTTCTTGTTGGGGGAGACTAGCGTGAAACAATGAGCTCCAAATGCCACAGTATTACTAAACATAATATCATTTTTACTCTCTAACTCAGGATGAATGCCTTTTTTCCTAAATTTTGCATATTCTTTATTAACCTACAAATGCAATTATGAAACATATAATTAATAATGTATTCACATTATTTATAATTACCAAAGTGTAACTCATACCTTAATCTTTGCTAACCACCAACCATCTGGTGCATCAACTGTTTCTAATTGGGCATCCCACCCAAGTCCTGGCTCTTTCCCCTTTAATTCTTTCCAGAGTTTCCAATCACCCTTCAGTTGATCCCACTTATTCTTTAATTGTGTTCTATCATAAGATAGACCAGACAACTGTTTAAAATTTTTCATTACATACTTCCAACCTTGCACATTGAAATGTGTGCCAGGACGCGTATTTTTCTCAACAGCTGCAACACAAACATCACAAAACATTTGGGTGGTTCGGAAGTTCCATAATGCCTTTACAGATCTTCTTCTATTTTGTTCCATCTATAAGCAAAAATAATCTCATTGACAATATCATTTCTAATGATACGCATTAATAATGGTAAAAAACTAGTTCTGAATACTGAGAAAAGGCATAATGGTAAGGGTGAGTTGAGTTCAAATTTGCATAATGAATTCTAAAGATCTTTAACAAATAAAACTCGAAGATAAAAGGACAGTAACTTGAATTAACACGAGTACTTTTGGTGAAAATATATTTACTAACCGAACTGTCAACTACATTATCTCTCATAACAAAAGTTCAGAACACATTGGCATTGGATGCCATTACTGAATTATGTATTCCTTGTGCTTTATTTTAAACCAAAATAAAGATGCAAAGAAAAGGATGTGCCTTCACAAGGGAACAAAGAGGAAAAGCATTAATACTGAGGTGCTAAGCGAAAATGATGGGGCGGTTAATGTCTTGGAGAATCCATGTAAAAGAACTTCGAGGATTTACTGACCTCCGGTTCAAATTCGCACTTGAGGTGCTACCACGCATATAAGATTCCAATAGACAGTAAAGTCTCTAACAAGTTAATAGCACTTTTTTGTAAATCATGGAATGTCGCATGGAGAGTACTTTGACAGGGATGATGAACAACCTACGATATTGACATCATACAAAGTAATTCCACATTTCTAGAATAAGATGGTCAATGAATCTACGAGCAGTCATATATCATTAAGGAAAACATAATGAACAATGTCTATGGGAGATGAAGCTTGAGGCATACAGCTATAGTAGTCATGTGAGTTTCGGGGAGTTTACTTTTGATAAAAGATTAATATTTTTAAACCATCTTTAGAGGTCACAAGGTTACATTTTCAGAAATAGACAATTGTGAGATTGGCTCCAGCAGTAAACTCCCTGCTTACCCAGCTCTGAATTATTGATACTTCCCAAACTCCTTAAACTACCCACTCAAACAGATTTTACAAATATGCTAATTATTCAAGATAAATCTTTTTTTTTATTGAGAAAAGCAATAATCAAATATATGTAATGGAAATTCAGCAATGCTAAGAAAATATGAGAAAATACTAAGATAAACAGACAAGAAGGTCATATAATTATAGTTTCAAGTATTTTGAATCCATAAGAAAGACTGAGAGTCTCAATAAGGTAATTAATTGAATCAATCCAAAATTAATTGACATTTAGCAATGCTAAGAAAATATGATAAAATGCTAACCGACCGTGCTGACAAGCGTCTCTTGCTTCCCACTTGAGCAGACAAGCGTCGCTTCTGCTTCCCACTGGGGCAGATGAGCGTCTCTTCTGCTCACCGACCGTGCTGACAAGGGTAGGCGAGGGGCACATCGGGGAAGAGAACCAAGGGCAAGAGAGCATGCGCTTAGTAAGGCATAGAGAAGATGGTGTAAAAGTAACAAATCTGAAGCTACCTGAGGAGGCGACGTGAGGAAGCAAGACGTAGGGGAGATCTCTAGAGTGAGGAGGTAGGTGCAGGCGAGGTCGCCGGAGTGAGGAATCAGGGCAATGGCGGACAATGAGATGAGAAGACAATGAGAGGAGCAGTCGGCGGCAAAATGTTGTGAGCGGACGGCGGCGAATGGACGGCTAACGTCCGCCAGCGAATGACAGCGATCAGGCAGTGACGAGTTGGAGGAGAGACGAGTGTTGTCGAAGAAGAGTAAAGGTGAGGAAAGAGAAAAGGCTGACGCCGGCTGCGTTGAGCAGACAGCTGGGTTTTTCCATCTTTCCGAAATTCAACTATAGACGCGTGTCGGGAAGCAGAAGTTGTGGACAGCTGGAAAAAAATAGAATTTGACCGCTTCTCTGGGGAGTGAAGCAGGGCGGAAAGTCCTGCCAAACGGGCCCTATCTCTAACATACTTTAGCACTGGAAGTTGATGTATGCTTGTAATAAGATGTTATCTCCTTTTGGAATACGATATGCTATTTTCTCTATTGTCTTCTCTCGGCTCCTCTCTACTACTACTTACCTACTATTTCTTCTCTTATTTCTCCCGCATCATGTATTACAGAAGGTGTTGGTGTTCACCGCATGAATGAAATCTCTAAGCTCCTGTGTTTGTAGTCTTCTTTGCTTCTGTTTCTGCTTCTAATTTCAAACAACGTAAATTTATACCCCCTATCTTAGCATTTTCTGCTGTTTTTGGTAGTAAAATTTACTATATTATGACCACAACACCGATACTTTGTTTAATCCCTTCATCTATGAAATCTATAGTGCAGTTTTTACTCTTTTATATACCAAGGATATGACTAGTATTGCAATCTACTTGTTTATTGTTAGTCTAAATTAGATGCTTTGATTAAGCAATATCACGGAGAAGAAGTAACTCTCTCATTCCACTTGGAGAGCAAAAGTTGTGATTGACTGAACAATGAATCTCCCCAAGTAGCAGAAAGGGCTTCAGGTGAAACCCACATTTTTTAATGGATCTTAAGCACATTCAGTTTAAAAATGACGGAGTTTCTTCGTTCATAAGTAGTGTGCTAAAAACTTGTTGGTAACTTTGTGCCTCACTGCGTCTCACATTACCTCAAAGGTGAGGTTTGCTCAATTTTTCTCACTTATTGGGATTATTAGTTAATAACTTAATATCACAATCTATCTTTTTCTTCGTCATTACAAGTCTTATGTTTATTATGCATTGGCTAATGCTCATTATATTCATTACAAAAACAAAAACATAACTAGGGCAGATATTTGTCAATAGAAATTGGAGTCTGACATTGATTGGTTATCTGGTCTTGCTTTTCTTGCGAATGATTAATCCTTGGTGCATGAGCTGGATATGAATTTGGATAGACATACAGAAATTTA
Organism: Costus lasius; assembly: GCA_027563935.2. NCBI lineage: Eukaryota > Viridiplantae > Streptophyta > Magnoliopsida > Zingiberales > Costaceae > Costus > Costus lasius. Next base: position 11,117,115 of record CM050449.1, read on the forward strand.
GAGTTCCCATTTACCATATGAACTTCTGTAAATGCAGGAGATATTCATGGCCAGTATACTGATCTTCTTAGACTTTTTGAGTATGGTGGGTACCCACCACAGGCAAATTATCTGTTCCTCGGAGACTATGTTGATCGTGGTAAGCAGAGCATAGAAACTATATGCCTACTCCTGGCATACAAGATTAAGTACCCTGAGAACTTCTTCCTTCTACGGGGCAATCATGAGTGCGCTTCCATTAATCGAATATATGGATTTTATGATGAATGCAAGAGGAGATTTAGTGTTAAATTGTGGAAAGTATTTACGGATTGTTTTAATTGCCTTCCGGTAGCTGCACTTGTTGATGATAAGATACTCTGTATGCATGGAGGTCTATCTCCTGAACTGAAGAACTTGGATCAGATCAGAAATATTGCACGCCCGGGGGATGTTCCGGACCAAGGTCTCCTATGTGACTTGCTATGGTCCGACCCTGACAAAGATATTGAGGGATGGGGAGAAAATGATAGGGGTGTGTCTTATACTTTTGGACCTGACAAGGTAGCTGAGTTTCTTCAGAAGCATGATCTAGATCTCATCTGCCGGGCCCACCAGGTTAGTCATGGAACCTAAAACTTCAGTCAAATAGTTTTTCTTTTTTATTTATCAGCTGAAGCAAACATAAACGAAATTTCATGTGACATGTAGGCTAATTTTTTTCACACCTTCTATATTTAGTATTACAACAATGAGATCTTGGTGACATTTGCTTATATATTTGGGCAAAGGAATAATGGATATTGACTTTCAGCATCTGATAACTTTCTTTTTACATGGTCCTTTAAGGAACAAATTGATTTCATTTTAATCATGTAGTTATTTTCTTTTGGAAGGTTGTGGAAGATGGCTATGAGTTCTTTGCAAAGCGTCAACTGGTGACAATATTTTCTGCTCCAAACTACTGTGGGGAATTTGATAATGCTGGTGCTATGATGAGTGTTGATGACACACTGACATGTTCATTTCAGATTCTTAAACCAGCTGATAAGAAAAAGGGTTTTGGTAATAATCTGTTAAAACCAGGAACACCTCCTAGAAAGGTAATATTTTCTTTATTATCTTGGCATTCTCCTATTCATAAGTCTGACAACACTATGGTGGATAATCATGCTCAAGATAGTATTGTTTTTCTAAAATTGTGGACTGACTGATATCTAATCAGTTATTGGGTCTCTTCTTTTTAACATGTGATCCTTTTTTTCTTCGTCTACACTACTGTGAATGATGGAGGTACCTGTTCTGACATACATGACATTTCCTGGGTTGAAATCCATATAGTAAAGTGTCTTTCATCATGTTGATCAAGTCATTTCTCTTCATGCACTACAATCATTGTCTTAATGGATCTATACATGCTATCGATTTTATGAATATGATTCTTTCCTTTACTATAACTGCAAATCATCCGTTCAGTTTGGTGTTTTAAGATGAATTAATCAGGGGCGACTGGTAGAGAATATGGTGTTAGGTTGTGGAGTTAGTGGTAGTATTGACTGGTGGTTACTGTAGTCAGATGTTATTGGACATTTTATTGATAGTTATCGTTGTTAGTATCTAAAATCTATATGACTTTATGTTGAACAATGTTCTACAGAAGGAATTACTGAAATCTTCTCCCTTGTTTTCTCTTCTCCCTCCACATTTCTTGATTTTGTGTTTATACCACATTACTTCCAAACAAGCCCCTTCATCTCTTCTTTTTTCCCTTGTCTAAGTTCTTTGTCTCGTCCTAAATACCAAATTCACTTTGCAAATCCACCAATGTTCCACAATATCCAAGATGCTCATCGTTGTTTCATCCTCCCTCAGCAGTTCTTCCTGTGAGTGATCAGTTCCATAATCACTACCACTACTAGAGCTTACAACATCCAATAGTTGCTTTTGGCAAAAGTGAACTGTACACCACCGTCCACCAGCACTCACCTCCCTCACAAGCACTCACCTCACTGGACAATGGACATTGTTCCCTTTTTCATTTCTAACTATCATAGTCATCAAGTTGTTGGAACTTGGTGTCATTGATCGTGAACATCACTCAACATCACCACCATCCACCAGCACTCACCTCACTGGACATTGTTCCCTCTATCATTTCTAACTATCATTTGTCATCAAGTTGTTGTAACTTGGTGTCATTGATCGCTCCAGTCTAGGGCTAGAAACACAATAAGTCATCAATAATGAATCCTTCATTGCACCTTTCGGTTTGTACCAAATCTCAACATTATAGTTTGTTGAACTAATGGCCAAATTCCAATATCTACGACAAAGGTTTTACTGCTCTTGATCCACCTTGCCACTCTGTAATTTGTTATTGTGCAACACATCACCCTCACCTTTCACTCTTGCATGCTTTAGGGCCCCTTTCCTTGAGAAGAAAAGGGGAGGGAAGAGAATGGAAAACCAATTTCTGCCGTTTCCTTTGGCAGAAAAAGAGAGGAAGGACAGAAAACATAAAGGGAAAGCGGATGGATTTCCCTCGAAATTTTTTCTCTCCAAATCGGAGAGAAAACAATTTTCGCTCGTCTCTCCCACGTTGTTGAGCGTGCTGCCGAGCTTGCTCCTCTCTTCCTTGACTATCATCGCCAGCGCCGGACGCCTCCAGCCTGTCGCCGGATGCCTTCCGCCGGACATCTTCCGCCGGACGCCGGACGCCTTCCACCTTGTGCTTGCCGCCGGACGCCTTCCAGCTGCCGCCAGGCGCCTTCCGCCTGTCGCTGGACGCCTTCCGCTTGCCGCTGGATGCCTTCCGACTTCTGCTTGCCTCCAGACACCTTCCGCCTTCCGTTGGACGCCTTCCAGCTGCCGCCTGCCGCCTGCCGCCTGCCGCCTGCCGCCTGCCGCCTGCCGCCTGCCGCCTGCCGCCTGCCGCCTGCCGCCTGCCGCCTGCCGCCTGCCGCCTGCCGCCTGCCGCCTGCCGCCTGCCGCCTGCCGCCTGCCGCCTGCCGCCTGCCGCCTGCCGCCTGCCGCCTGCCGCCTGCCGCCTGCCGCCTGCCGCCTGCCGCCTGCCGCCTTCCGCCTTCCGCCTTCCGCCTTCCGCCGGACGCTTCTGCTGGACGCCTTCCAGCTGCGGCCGTCCGCCGTCTGCTTGCCGCCTTCTGCTTGCCGCCAGACGCCTTCCGCCTTTCGCTTGCCGCCGGATGCCTTCTAGTTGCCGCCGGACGCCTTCTAGTTGCCGCCAGACACCTTCCGCCTTCCGCCTTCCGCCTTCCGCCTTCCGCTTGCCGCCGGACGCCTTCCACCTGCCGCTGAGCACAGACGATCTCGTGGCTGTCGTCGAGCCTGCTGCCGAGCACAGACGAGTGCGCTGTTGAGCTCAGCGAGAGAGGTGAGTTGCCTCTTCGGGTTGCTGAGGTCGGCTGTGATGCTGGGCTCTGCTATTTCCCTTCTTCCCAAGGAAACCGCCCCGACCCACGTGATTCTATTTCCCTTCTTATTCTTCTCTTCTTCTTATTCTTCCCTTCTCCTCTTTTTTCTTTCCCTCTTAGGAAACAGAGCCTTAGGGCGTGTTTTCTTGTAGGGAAAAGGGGGAGGAAAGGAAAGAACCAAATTTTCCCTCGTTTCTTTGAAGGGAAGGAAAACGGGAAGGAAAATTAATCCTTTTTCCTTTGAAAATGTTTCTAGAAACCGAAGGAAAAGCATGCGGTACATCTTCTTCACCTCTTCCACCCTTGCTGTCTTGCCCCCAAGCTCGCTCCACCCTCCTCGCCGGCGCCACCCTTCCGCCTCCCTCCTCCCTATGTCGGCGAACGTGTCTGCCTCCCACCTCCTCGTCGAGCTCGTGTTCGCCCCTCACTAAGCTTACCCTCTCTCTTGCTGCCTTGCCGAACTCGTGCCCACCGCCACTGCATTGAGCTTGTGTCTGTCTCCTTGCCGAACTTGCGTTGGCCGCCGCTACACCGAGCTCGCACTTGCAGCCGCCGGCCGCTACTGCACTGAGCTCACGCACGCCGATCATTCCTGATTCCTCTCTCTCACCATCATGTGATTCTCATGGGTCTTCTTTTCCTTCCTTTCAACTTTATCCTTCTGTTTTTCCTTTTTTTCAAGGACACACAACTTTAGTGTTGTTGTTGTTTGTCGTCTTATTGTTTGCCATGTTTGTTTCCGATGTCTCCCAACATGATTCTTGCACAAAGCGTACAGGTAAGAGAAGTTGCTGAATTGTTAAAAATTTTGTTTGAGTAAACAAAGGCCTTATGTTTTGGCTTTATTCACTTATAAGAAAGTTAACTAGTTGAGAATATGCATTGATAGTCTTGTATTGATGAGAGGACGAGTAAATATAGATTTTGTGTGCCTATAAAACAGAAGAGATACTTGATTTGATGATCGAATTGCACTGGTTTTCAAAAATAGTCTTTCAAGTGGGTATTATTTTATTAGGATTAGATAGTATAATGTGAACAGATTATTTTTCAAGATGAGAAAGTTCAAAGAATGACCATTCAAAGCTTTTCTAATTGTTGTTTATCTCTCCATCCTATTGACTTGATTTCTCGTTCTTTCTCTCCTTACCTGATTCATCTGAGAGCTTTGTCTAATGCATTCATGAGATTAATGTTGATGCTGGAGAAAAAAATGTATTTAGTAAACATAATGATATTTTACATTCTAATAAACATTGTAGGCAAAATTAGTTCAATATAGGGCCTTGAATGCTTTTCTAGAAATCTTCGTGGAAACTTCATACACATGCATTCGGTCCATTTCAAAACCCAAGGAAATTAGGTCCAGATGGTTTTGTATTTGATCTACCGACAAATTTAAATATTAATTTTGTTTTTGATATACAGAATTTTGGTACCTTTTCAGTTATTCAACCCTCTTTTCCTTGCAAATTCATTTTTCTACAAGTTATGTTCCTCCTTCCACTCTGGTTTCTTTCTTCGATTTCGATGCAAGGATTTGGGTCTCATTTGTTGCATGTTGATTTTTGTTGTAAGTTTATGTTCCTTCTTTCAGCAAGATTTCTATTCATCAATTGAATAAATACTCTATAATGTGTAATCAAATCTAGATGGCGTGGTTTTTATGGGCTTCATAATTTAACACCATATACACATGAGCTTCACAGTTTAGCACCCCTAGGATTAGAATGGACTAGCTATTAAATCTTAGATGGAAATTTCTTTTACCTACTTCTTTAGGTAATTTGTTATTGGCAACTTCTTCCCAGTGTTTCATTATAAACAAAATAACAGAATAAGATAGCAATGTTTTAGATTCATAAACTTTTTCTATATAAATGTATGTACGTATGTATTTATGCACAACAAAATAGCAACAACAATCAGTATCAACATCCTACTCTCCGATCATCCCTAAGCCAACTAATATTTCTGTACCTATATCATTTTCAACTTTAAAGTCATGTATCACCTCAATAAGTTCTTTTGATGTATGAGAGAAACCATACATCTGACTAACTTTGTGTTTAACAATGAATCTTATGTAATAAGTCACTGAAATATTCTTCCATTTCCCTCCCATACTCACAGTAATGTGTTAGAATATGTATGTACACAAACACATGCAAACATATTCGTCTTCTGATCACCACATATGTAGAGAGTGACTTTTGTGTCTAGATCACCAAAATGAATTACTGCCATGAATTTGATTTGCCCGAAGTGACAATGATTAATGCCCTAACTAATAAAAGAAACCTTTCATGACTCTTCATTTTGTGGAAATTTTGGATTCACCAAACCAAACCTTTACATGCTAGACTGACCCTTACCCTTTTCCCGGTCTTGTGACTTACAGTCTTTATTTGAATTTTGTTGTTTCCTCCTATTACATGATGGTTCAAAATGTTATCACTGCAGTCTGTTGTTAATAAGGTTCCACTGTAGGCTTCAACTGTTTATAAAGACATAAATCTTCTTGAGTTGGCCATAGTTGATCTTGGATAAGACATCTAAAGGTTATTGGCCCTTCTACCCTAATTGACTGCGAACTGTTAACCTACTGGCTATGTTTAATCATGTCATATATGGTTGGATGATTATCATGTACATTTAATTTTCTGATCTGGAAATGCTTTAGCTGATTACGCAAATGATAATAGGCATGAGCATTACTTAGCTTCTATTTTACTTCCATTTTTTATTTCATATATAACCTTTTTTAGTTATATTTGTATATGTAAACTTTTAGTCTGGTTTCGATGTCATACAATAGTTTCTTTTCTTGAACAAACTTATGACATGGCCGATGGAGGTGCTGACTAGGATGGTATATCACATGCATAGTCACCAAGAACTAATTACAAAAATAATATATTTTATAGTTTGCTGATATGGACTTTGTTTATATTTATTGCTAACATGACACTAATTTGTCCTTATAGTTAAAATTTTAATGTGCGTACTTGATTGAAACTTTTTTTAAAGTTTATCTAACCAAATAGAACTAAAAGAGTGTGTATTAATTTGAAGCTGGACATAAAGTTTGTGTAGCATTTATATAACATACTCTTTCTAAATTATGGGATGAAGTACAACTAACTCAAAACTATAAGAGGGTAGATGATTACCTGAAGTCGATGGGGCCAATTGGAATAAGACTAATCTGACATTTACTACATAATCTTGCTAGTGGAACGAACTTCTTCTCTGGCCTTCACTTCACGACTAATATGCTATAGGCCAGGTTTTTATATTTATACCTTGAACGTTTTCAATTGTTCTGCTAGCTGACTCGTCTTTAAGGACTATTTCCACTGTATGATTTATCAGACCTGAAATATGTATTAATTTGTACTCGGGGTGCTTATATTCTTTTTATTTATGTCCATTTTATGTTTGGATATAAGTCCGTCTAGGTTATCGCATAATCTTTTCTGCATTTATCAGGGAGGGAAAGGTTAAAACTATCACTGGATGTGATGTGGAATCTGTTTGGGATATGAAGAAGCTTGCTGCAGCTGATAATTGCCTTCCAATCAGGAATTGGAGTATCAAGACAGAATCTAAGGCATTTAATGATTGTGCTAACTTACCAAGTGCCAAATGTGTAAAGTTATTTGCAAAAAATATTACGTGATGTAATGTTGTATTAGATTTTTTAGCTTTTTATTGATCTGAGCACTTTGAATCTTCCAACATGCCAATCACATGTGATGTTAAATGCTCTCGTGTTTCTTCTATATACTCTGAATGCAGAATGCTGGTTTGGTGAACTCTTGAATTGAGTCAATTCTCGTTCTTGAGAAAAGTACTCTGCACTACCACCGAAGTGTAGTCTTTTTTTTCCCAAAATGATGCCAACCTGATTTCAGTTTTTTTTTTCAAAAAAGATAACTAATTTTTATGATTATAAATCATGCCTTCTGATGAGTTTGTTTAAATTAGATCTCAAGATAACTTTTAAATTTAATAAGTGAAGGCTATTTTTTTGCTTATGCTCCACATTTTTTGCACATACATTGCATGTCTGCCCAATGTCTATTGGAATGTGTATTGGGTGTTTGTGTAGTATTTTGCACCTGCAAGTCTATTATTTATGCAGCCTAAAAATTCACACAGGATATTGAGGGTAGGTTGTTATCGCGCTGTTATAGTAGCAATACAGTATCTTGCGTAATATCAAACTAGTATCTTAGACATTGGATAATCAGCTGCATGCCTGCATGGATTTTTTATTCATACCTGGGATTTTTTTCTTAATAAAACTCTAAGATCGTGACAATTAATTGCTAGAATGAAATAAAATATTGAAATCATCACGAGTATTGTTCGTTGTTTAAGTAATTGGGTAGCGCACATCCAATTTTTATTCAAACATTAGATCATTCAAGAAGGAACAACGAAGTTACAATTACGAAAAATAAGTATACAAAAGCAAGACTTAAAAGAATAAACGGAACATCCAAAATCGTGCTACTGTCTGCCTATTAATCCACAACCAGCAGGAAAGAAAATTATGTAGTCCATGTTGCTAAGTTAGATGCATGACTTTTTACGCCACTATAAAGTATTTATATATTTTGTTCCCATTTACCATTATAGAACAATCAATACAACTCAAAATAGAGAAAATCTATTTGATCCTATTCTAAGGGAGGTTCCTCCTGCATAAAAAGCTTAAGTAGGAAATATCAATTTACACAATCAAAGACTTACTAGTTTAAACAAGATTGAGTCTCCACCTGTTGCTAAGTTAGATACATGACTTTTTACGCCACTATAAAGTAGTCCATGGTTGATCTTTAATAAGAAAAGGGAGCCCTTTCCAAAACTAACACCTCATCTTACTTTGGCCAAAATGAAACTTTATATAAATAAAATTCGGAATATTATGGATGTATTTGTGTATTTATCAAACAAACAACAAAACATAAAAAAAAATAAAATAAAAAAGCAATAGAACTGCATTGAAGTGTAAAATGGACTGACTGGGCTGGCCAAAGCAGGCTTGTTATGGGCTGAAATTATGTGGCCATGTTTAAAGTCACGCGACACCTGAGGGCTCGTATATAAGCTCAGAAAGCCCCCGGCTTTTTCCCCAGCACGTCGTTTTTTCGCGGCTAGGGTTTTGTCAAGGGCCTCTCCGATGGTGAGCAGCTCTACCCCTTGTACACCCTCGAATTATCCCCTGGAACTTTCTAATAATTGCTGTTAACTCCTTTTCGATTGCAGGGGAAGGGAACGGGTAGCTTCGGTAAGCGGAGGAACAAGACGCACACTCTCTGCGTCCGCTGCGGCCGCCGCAGCTTTCACCTCCAGAAGAGCCGCTGTGGATCCTGTGGATACCCTTCAAGCCGGATCCGGAAATGTATTGCACTTAACGTTGGCTCAATGATATGGCTTTTTCGCTTTACGATTTGATCTCTTATGGCGCGTTACTGGTTCGTTCCGATTAGATAACTGGAGTGTGAAGGCGATCAGGCGGAAGACGACGGGAACTGGGAGGATGAGATACCTCCGCCATCTTCCCCGCCGCTTCAAGAGCAACTTCCGCGAAGGTTAGGACATGGATCTTTTCCAAAATACTTTTTTCTTTTATATTTGGTCCTTGCGTCAGTGCATTTCGCTTGATCGCATCTTGCTCTTTAACTTTTTCGTAGGTACTGAAGCGGCTCCCAGGAAGAAGGCCGTGGCTGCAGCTTAGTCATACTGTGTTAAATTTCTATCTTCAACATTGTACCTCTTTTTGCAAATTAGATTGTTTTGATTCTGGAAATGAATTCTGTAGACTTCCTTTGTATGGAGGGATCATTTTGAACTTTGTATTGTGGCCACAAACGCTGTCTGGTCATTTTATCTCGGCAATATTAATATAGAAGAGTCTTTTTGTTGATTTGAATATGTTTATCATTTGTGTTTTCTTGAAAATTTTCTAAAGGAAAATTTCCAAATTGCCTCGGCTTCTTTATGGACATTCAGTGCAATTGTTGTGTTATTTATTATATTCCAGAAAGATGATGTGCTTGATTCCCATGCTCGTTTGAACTTTTGGTTAACCTGTCAAGTTATTGTTTATTCATATGTTGTTAGGAGGATATTAAAACGTTTTTTTTTGTGCACCTCAGTGGTGAAAGGGTTTCCCCTAATTATCATGTTATTCATTTCAATTCAAAATTTGGTGCGATTTCAATTTTCAGATTGAATATGCCAATTTATTTGAACTCCATGATTTATTTGGTATGGGAAATTGATCACAAGACCATAGATTGTTTAATTGAATTGATATACTTGTGTGATCAAAGCATATGACGTTTTAAGTATTAAGATGAACATGGGTAGACTTGCAACTTGTCCAAATTATGATAGCACCCAAGAATGAATTGCTGTTGCAAGCATCGTATGCCATTACTATGAAACTAATGAACTAATGGATCTATATTTCAGTTGCGTTTTGATAATTTTGGTATTTCAACCTTGCTGACAAACTAAATATGCCGCTAGGGATGGTCTATTTTGTGCTGCTTTACAGGTCAGGTGCTAGGAAATTTCTAATACATTGTGTCAACTGCAAATATTATGTAGGCCTAGTGACGTTTCAATGTATCCTTATTCCTCAATACATGAGAAAAGGGCCTTAGTCTTGAAATTCGTAGACTCACTGGTTTGAGCTTTTATGTTCAAGTTCTCATTAGCTCCTTGTACAAAGTTTTATGCAGTATTTACCGTGTAAGGATAGTTTTTGCTTAACATGCTAATGGCTGCAACAATTGGCGAACATAGAACTATTTTAGAATTTAAAGAAAGATGATGCCTTACGATTGTACTGGTGGGGCCAAGTGATCAAAGAAGTTTCTGAACGATAGGATAAAAGAATATATGAAGCATCAGCTAAGCTTGGTAGTCACCAACTATAGTTAGAATTGATAAATCATCAAAGGGGAATATGTGGTTACATGTAACTTCGATGATGATGTGGCTTGAATTTGTAAACTGGGATCAGTTGTTTTATGTCCCAAAAAAATCAGATTGTTTGTGAGAACGCCCTTGACAATGGAGTAATCATACAAATAAACATAAGCCATTTCAATTTCATTTCTTGGCTTAAAGCAAGAGTGAGTTGAGCTTTCTTACTCGTTAAGGTATCATGACAGTTGACACAAAGGTAAAGGTTGGAGACGAACGATTCCTCAGAAAACATTACTTGTCTCAATACGCCTTGGAACTAAATTTAGATTATCAATGGACAATGGAATTGGGTTGGTTTCCTCAATCTTACTCCTGCTTTTCCTAGAAATTCAAATTTTAGAATATCAATGAAATTTGGCAAGACCTTGCATGGGTAAGGTGCCTAATCTAAAGGAACTTGTCAAGCCAATTTTTTTTATAGACAACCCTTTTACAAATTACAACATAGTGCGTTGTCTTGTCTCTATGTAGTCATAAAATAGAACTGATTGTTCTTGGTTCCTATATTCTGTAAGTTTGTTTCACTTGGCCGAGATGGCACTTTGCCCCAATGTTAAAAATTTTCCTTGATATATTTTCTTGAAGAAATAGGAAAGAACGAGGAAACAAGCACGAGTATAAGTAAAGGGGAGTACAAGATGAACGAAGACAAGCAGGAATGAGCATGTACACAAGTGAATGTGAGTAGAAGCATAACCTTCTTAATTTCTGTATTATATTTCTCTCATTTTTTACTCTATTTCTTCGACAAAATAAAGGAAAAGTTAATTTATATTCTTATCCATTCAAATTTTTCTTCCAAAAAAGACAGTGTAAGGTTATGTCTACGAAGAATGCTAAAAAGGAGCAAGGAAGATAAGCATAAATAAAAGAGAAGGGATTAAGGCCACGTTTGTCTACTTGGAAGTAGAAAAAATGAGAAGAAAAGTAATGCCGAAAACCAAAAGAACTTTTCCCTTCTTGTTTTTTGTATTCCCATGATGATAGGGGCCATGATGATAGGGGTTGAAATCTGTACTTTCTTGTGTTAAATTCTTTAAAGTAGTTGTGTCACTTTCTGCCTATTTTGGACGGAACAAGTTTTAGTGACTCATCAGCAAATTAATCGAATCACTTTTTCCTTTAACATCTATTTTTCATTGAACATCTTGTATTGCCTGGAGATTTTATCCTTAGCAACTTCTTATAGTATCCGAATTTTACCCCCATATCATAATAACCATCTTAATCTTTTTGCCACTTGGATAGTAATTAGATACCTCATCGTTGGATCTTGTAGAAATTATAGTATGATATGTTTTAAAAATTTCCATGGCTCTGAGATCATTTACATGTTTGTACATTGAATAGGAACCACAGAATGGAAAATGATATTGAACTCGACGAAAGCTTCTCCGAACTGCCGCATTTTTATGAATCATCCTTCCATTGGCTGCTTGGCGACCCGAAGGATCAAACATAGAAGAAGGCTTAAACGAGATGCCGCATTTTATCTCCATATCATAATAACGATCTTAATCTTTCTGCCACTTGGATACTAATTAGATACCTCATCGTTGGTTCTTGTAGAAATTATAGTATGATATATTTTGAAAATTTCCATGGCTCTGAGATCATTTACACGTTTGTACATTGAATAGGAACCACAGAATGGAAAATGATATTGAACTCGACGAAAGCTTCTCCGAACTGCCGCATTTTTATGAATTATCCGTCCATTGGCTGCTTGGCGATCCGAAGGATCAAACATAGAAGAAGACTTAAACGAGGGGCCGCATTTTTCATGCATCCATCTAGTGGTTTTTTCTTTGAGCTCTACTGCTGCACCAAGAGTCGTGCATGGAACATTTCCTACCGGTTCTTAATTTTTCAGCCTTTAAGCACCACAGTTCCACGGACCACTCAAAATAATGATGGAGAAGACAAAATAATTAAAATTGCTCCTTGAGATATCCATCAGATGTCTTGCACATACGACGATGAGAGCTTTCTTCCTTTGACCCAAGAAATCAATTTTGATCAGCCCTTGGTGGCTTGTCATATCACCTCCAATTGGTAGACCTATCTGTAGAACTGTAATTAGTTCAAGCAACTACTGGCAAAGAGTACTGCACGTCTCCTCTGGGATAAGAAGGAAATAGAGATAGAGACGTTGACTATCTGCTGACTCATCCAGAGGACCAAGGCATGAATGATTTCATCATATTTATTTTTGCCAAGGGAGGCTAACCGGGAAAGTCCACTCGATTACCGCTTGAAAAGACTGGTATACAATACTCCAATTCCTGAGGTGTTTCTGCATTCTTGGCTTAAGTAGATAAGAGCTGTAGATCTTAGATACATACTAAGATCACATCAATGGAGGAAAAAAAAAGATGGCATGCTGCTTCCCAGATGGATGGAACATGCGGCCTCGTGGCCATACGTAGAAGAGTCTCGCTGGCACACAGCCTCTTCTTCCACGAAATGGTTAATTTCTTTCTAATTTATTAGTTGCCACATGATAAACGTTTCTGAATCATTTGCGTTGGAGAAGACTGAGATAAGCAAGCATGAGCTGATGTGCAAAGTTTTATAAGCAGACCTATAGCAGCATATGACCTGTATAAAAAAATTGGTGAAATTGGCCCGAATAGTTGGAAGGTAGAATAATTGGGGGCAGCATTGAAGCAGCATGTGTGATATTGTCGTTTGCAATTATTGGGGGGGTCGCCGGTCGTAGTTTTGTGGCTATTAATAAGCTACAATTAAAGCGTACGTTCTCCACCTCAGCTATCTCAGCCACATCTGTTGAATTGCAGGTCCAGATCTACAAGTGAACAATATTAAATTTTGAAATTTTTCTTAATTTTATTGCAAAAAAAGATCTTGCAGTAACGTAGTTTGTCGCTTGTCATCTACAGAAAGGCTGAAAGCTTGATTCTAAGCCGAAAAGAAAGCCGCAGGGGAAGATATCCTGTTTTTGTTAACGATGAAGAGACATCTAATTGTGTATTAGTTCATGAGATTTCCATGTGACTAATTAGTGTATATAATTTTAATTAGAAGTTCACTACCCTTGGCTTCGTGGGACGCACATGGTGTGATTATGATATTGGTCCACTTGCAGATGGCGACTCAATTATTGGATCTGCACAAATTAATATTAGTACTCGGTAAGTTCTTAAGAGTTCCATGTTCTTGTGGTTTTTTGTATTCCAGTGTAATTTTTTATCAGCATCAGATTTGTCATATGATTAACTAATTCTTGCCTTTTTGAACAAAGAAAATATTTTGGTGACTTTTAAGTATATGCTGCTAGAATGTTGTTTTATCTTATTTTATTTTGTATATTTATAGAATAACTCTGACTATTAGCTTACGTGAATTTTAAAGATGCCTAGTCATCAATGGATGGCCAGTAGTAGTTAGCAATGTTTTGTTGAACATTATGTGTTCTTCAGGCTGAGCCCTGGTTGGTGGAGCGCGTGGAAGTGAGCAAATTAGTGTTACAATAATAGCTCGACAAGAGAGTGTGGTTAGTGTGGCTGCGCAAATATTTTTAGTTTATTTTCTATCATGATTTTCTCCACCACGGCCTCGGCCACTATATTTTTTTGTTTAGAATTTTATTAATTGCTAGGAATTCTTATAAGCTTCAAATCTTAGTGGTGCTTGGTTTTGTAAATTGAATAAATGCAACATTATGGTAGAGGCCGTGTAGATCGTAGTCAATGCAAATCATTGTCTTATGCAGTTTCTCCTCGTGAACTCCATGCCTACCCAACCATACAGTCTCCACAAAAATTTTGGTCCAGTTGAGATTAATATTCTTTATCAAATAACTTTTTATTTAATTTTGGCGCTTTATGCATCATTGACTAAATGCCTATACGTCGCTATCTTTGATGCATTAATATAGCGCAAATGTTATTTCTCAAGTTTGCAACGTCAGCCCTTCTGTCCCATCAACCAAGTCTGCAATTTGAGAGTGCACACGTATCCTCTTGTAAGATATTCAACCCAAATTTTCCAAGTAATCTTGTGTCAAATCATAAATAATACACGCACAAACCACCAAAAAAAGCAAAATTTTTAATTTTAATTTTAGTCTGATTAAGCATCTGTGCAAAAGCTGTGCAGCAAATTGGAAGCTGTATGTTCATGCGCATGATGACCACGCAACAGTTGATCAATCCAATTTGTGATTCATCAAATATGCACGGCAGCTCAGATTCTGCGTTGGCGTACGACGTGGGACAGTGCCAACGCATGTTTTGTAGTTGCATTCATGATCGACAAACATAAACATAAACAATATCTTTGTTTTGTGGGGAGTTCAATCGTTGGTCGAGATACATCAATTGCTTGCACTTGGTGTATTCCAGTGAATCCTATTTCCTATCTTGGGGGGTCGGGTTCTCTTTATAATTTCTTTAATCACATCAGCCATTTATATCCAAACACTAATTATTATGAGTTAAGAAAAAAAAATTAATATATAAAAAATAAGTTTCATAATCTTTTAAACAAGGTCATTGTCTAGGAATACAGGATAATTTTTAGTTGCTTGTCTCTTTAAAATTATCAATCTTAAAAGTAAAGTCATATTTACGCTAGTTTAAAATTTGCACGTCCAGAAAAATGAACAGCTCGGATGTTCTCTTATTATAGATTATCAAATGGGGATGAGAAAGAATCTTGTTTGTCCGGTGCTGCAAGTCCAATTCGATCGTACCACGCCCATGTGACAATAAATCTCTTTACCCTTACCCCGCATTAATTACGGCATGTGCGGTGGTGGATTTGAGCCTTTTCTTGATCTATTTGCACTCACCTCCAATTATAACCCATGCCAACGAGCCTGTATAATTTTGAAATTTAATTAATCGAATAGTTGAGCAACTAAGCACCGCATGCTGATGTCTAATCTCATGATGCGAATTTGCAGACCCCACCGGCCACTGGGCACGAGCCATCACTGGCCTCCAATCATTTTGATTTGCCTCAATCGCTTTAATTTCTACTGTTTTTTATTTATGTATTTTCTTAATAGAAAATTATATATGAATTTCATCTCAATTATAAGTTAAAAAAAAAAACTTATATAAATAATAGTAAAAATCCGATTCACATCCAACCCGGAAGCCCAACTATCCTTTCAACGTTGACCTACAGTTGGGTAGAAAGATGCACGCACATCTACCAAATCATTTTTAAAGATTGAACCCAATTTTGATGAGTCAGATCTGAATCCACCAACTCTAATGGATATAATTAAACACAAGATAATTCATTTTTAAATTTGTAAATCGGCTCATAGATCAAATTAGTGATTGGCTGTTTCTTTAATTTAATTTCAAAGTAGATGAGCCAAGCATCCACCGCCCTAGGACACACGGAAACCATGTGCGAGCGGGCATAATTTTTTTTCCCCAAAAAGAAATATATATAATTTACCTCAGTGCGTCCGCCGCAGCCATCTTTGAACACGCATTCATCTTAGGATTCCAATTCTTTTTTTAATCGAATTTGGAATTAATCTTAGGATTCATTTTTTTGTTTAATCCTATAATTATAAATTTTTCCCTTAAAAAAGTTACATATTTGTTCATCAACTATTTGTCTCATAATATATTTTGTCCTCATAGTTTTACATAAATAATAAAGAAAAGATTAAAACATCACCAAAAATGTACTTTCCAAATATGTAAATTATTTGAATAATTATTAGTTGTTAATGTAATCAACATTAATGTTTTTTATGGAAATAATAATATAAATTACTTGTACAAATTAGCAGCACTCAACGAACAATATATATCTAATATTATTTTGCCAATTTGGAAGTTTACGTACGCGTAAATTCGACCGCAGTCAGGGGCTTTTTCGTACCACGATCCATTAAAAGCAAAGCTGCGCTGCCTTCTCTTTCTCACTTGTACACATTTTTCGGATTCGGAGTCAGAGCACCGGATCAGGAGCCGCCCCCCTCTCCTCCTCCATCGCCAGTCTTCGGCGACCAGTAGCGCCAGCCTCGTTCCGCTTGTTTTGCTTGCAACTGGGCCTTTGCTTTCCGGAGTTGTTGTTGTCTCCGGAATCCAGAGGCGGATATGGAGCTCAAGTGGCGGAGTGCGCAGTTGTGGCAGGCGATGCTGGTCGCCCTCCTGGCTGCCGCGGCGGTGGCCGCGGACCGTGGGCTGCGCCCCGAGACGGCTGTATCCGAGTCTGTTGAAGCGGAGGAGCTGGGGCTGTCGGATTACGTACTCAAGGTGGCGCATTTCTTGTGGCGCCCGGATGAATCTTCCTACCAACACGTTTGGCCGGTAAATTTTGCCTTCTTTGCGGTTTACAGTTCTCGATTTTATTGGATTGTTTTGTGCCCCTTTATGTCTCCTCGCGGTGATTTGGTCTAAAAAGTCAATTTTTTGTTTGTTTCCTCTTGAAGGACATGGAATTTGGGTGGCGAATCATCGTTGGAAGCATCATCGGGTTCTTGGGATCAGCGTTCGGGAGCGTCGGAGGCGTCGGTGGTGGTGGGATTTATGTTCCCATGCTTTCTCTCATCATCGGATTCGACGCTAAATCTGCCACTGCTATATCAAAATGTGAGACCATGTTAAATTTGCATGTAGAATCATAGTATATTCAGAGAAATATGACCATATGCGAATGGACCGCTTACTTTTTGGAAGCTTGATTTCGGGAAGAATATTTTTGTTGGTAACATTACATGCCCGAATGAAATACCTTAAGAACCTACTTTATCTTGTTGTGTGGACTACGCAACAAAGTCTCAATTGCTGCGTCTTTTTCGCTTTGGTTTGGTAGCACACACTTGTTGTCCTTCTTCCGGAGTGGATTCAGTTCTTAAAAGTAGTAACTTTTTATGCTTGTGAATTTTGAGCAGGTATGATCTTTGGTGCGGCTGGATCAACAGTATGGTACAATCTCAAGCTCAGGCATCCAACTCTAGACATGCCCATCATCGACTATGACTTGGCTTTGCTCTTCCAACCAATGCTCATGCTGGGGATCAGTATCGGAGTAGCCTTCAATGTCATTTTCGCCGATTGGATGGTCACTATTCTTCTGATCGTCCTCTTCATAGGTAATTTAACCCTTTTTTTTATTGCATTTTGGTTTTGCTGCGAAGTGGTGTTCGTTCAGCATCTTATGATCTGTGCCTGCTGTTGATAGGTACATCAACCAAGGCCTTCTTGAAGGGTGTGGAGACATGGAAGAAAGAAACAATAATGATGAAGGTAAAGACTTTTCCTTGCGCATTTCATGATTGAAGTGTTCTCGTAATTTTCCTGATCTATCTTCTTTGAAATGTAGGAGGCAAAGATGCCGAAAGAGTCGAATGGTAAGCTTGTCAATTTATACTAATGTTCTGTGTGGATTTAACGAAAAAGAGATATGCTAAAATAATTGTTCGTCTACTTGGAACAGAAGAAGCGGAATACAAGCCTCTTCCTTCTGGTCCTGGGAATTCACTTGTAAAACGAACACAGGTATGTTTTCATCATCTTAAGCTTTAAAATGACACGCTCACCGTGCATCACATGGAATTAACATGATCAGGCATATTAAAATTGCAGGTTCCGGTCATTGAAAATGTCTACTGGAAGGAGGTTAGTCTTCTTTGTTTCGTATGGGTGGCTTTCCTTTTCCTGCAGATTACAAAGGTGAGAAGTTTGTTTCAAGTTTACAATTAGTTCCATGACAGTTCGCTATAGTTGATTAATGACACCCCCTGAATTGTTCTTCAGGAAAAGTTCACGTCAACATGTTCTCCGTGGTACTGGATTCTGAACTTCCTGCAGGTGTAATCTCGTGCTATTGCTGTACAAATTTTGTCACTTGATTAATATTCCATAGATGGCTTTATCATCACAAGAATAATACCTAAAAAAAAACATTTTCAGGTCCCTGTGTCGTTGGGAGTATCAGGATATGAAGCAATTAGTTTATACAAGGGAAGGAGAGTAATTTCATCAAAGGGAGAGGCAGGAACAAACTTTACAATTCTTCATCTCTTTCTCTACTGCTTCATTGGTGTCCTAGCTGGTGTAGTTGGAGGCTTGCTTGGCCTTGGTGGAGGGTTTATTTTGGGACCTGTATTCTTGGAGATTGGTGTGCCTCCGCAGGTGTGTCCATCATTTTACTCACCTAGATTGCTTGTAATTGCCCTACATAATAATTATGATCAGGCTTAAACTCTATGAGACACTTAAGTAATATATTTGATAAGAATTGTTTTCTTTTTTACTGTTTTTTTATTGAAAACTATTGATGAAATTATTAAAGACTGGTTATTGTTCCATTAGAATCACTTGTCTCACAACCATGGTGATTAGAGAGATTGCTCATTATCCACTAGAATCACTTTTCTCAGAGTCATGGTGATTATAAACTGGTTATTGCTCCCATTCTCACAAATTAACTGAACCTTAAGGTAGTATACGAACTTCTACTGGTTTGAAAAGTGAATGCCATTATTCATGTGATAAATTTGTGGAATTGGGTTATTGCTTGAAGATCAATTATGATCTCTAATACTTAACTGAGTCAGTCCTCTTACAAAATTGCACATTGCCAATCTCACTATTTCTCAATCAAGATTCTTACATGGTATTTCAAGTATAACTTAATTTCAATGTCTTTCTAGGTTTCAAGCGCCACTGCAACCTTTGCGATGACATTTTCTTCATCCATGTCCGTTGTGGAGTACTACCTTTTGAAGCGATTCCCAGTCCCATATGGTAATCTTTTTCAACTTCCATTCTCTGTTGCTGTAGTCTGAATCAAAAACTTGAGGAACGACTAAGCTTTGACTGAATCATAAAGAAATCCACTTGACTTCATTCTGACTAATGCTTTCGTTCTTTCTCTTAATTGTGCAGCACTGTATTTTGTGGCTGTGGCACTAGTTGCTGCATTTGTGGGCCAGCATCTTGTGAGGAAGTTGATTGAAATTCTAGGGAGAGCTTCTCTCATTATCTTCATTCTTGCTTTTACAATTTTTGTCAGTGCTATCTCTCTGGGTAAGGAGACCTCTCCCATTGTTCATTTAATTATCTTCCGATCTGAGTGCTGAGCTACGTTTGCTAATGCTTCTTAACAGGTGGAGTGGGTATCTCAAACATGGTTTACAAGATCCAGCACAACGAATACATGGGATTCGACAATCTCTGCACATATCAAACTTAAGGAAACATTTCATTGGTCAACGAAGGAAATCTTCTTGCTACTCTCTGCAGAAGAACGGTGGCCGGCCATCGTCTGCCTTGTTTGCTGCTCGTCGCTCGAGTTCAGTAGGGCTCTTGGAAATAAACCTTGTAGCACATTTCAAGAGTCATCTTTCTTTGTCATACTGTATTATCGGATTAGTGTCGGTCTTTAGTTTGGAATCATTCTTGTGCTGTGACCTCGTTGCTATGGGGGTCATGACCTGCAAGATATATTTATTCTTTGTGTTATTCTCGCCTGTTATAAGATTTAATTCTCAATTGTTTGCCCTGTCTTTTGGCCTTCAACTTTGGCAATGTATGAGATGAGATCATCACTTCCTGGTTTGTTGGATTCTGTGCAAATAATCTACTATCATAAAACTGTTTCACGGGTTTAACTCTTCGTGAGTTAGGGCCAAAGTCCTCAAGAAGAAGATTCTAGCAAGAAATGATAAAAGAGGTTTTAAAAGGTCGGATCCTACGATTATAAAGTCTTACCAAATCAATAAAAAAAAACATTTATCTAGTTAGATTTAGGTTAACAAATATTTATTAGCTAAAATATAAATATAAATATATATAACCAATTATATTATTATTTAGATATACATTGTGCAGTGTAGAATCATGATATTTAATATTTATGAGGTAATAATGATAAAGACAAACTTATAAAAAATGAATGCAACAAAGACACGTAATAAGACTAAAAACAATAAAATTGTATAGTGAAATGAAGATGATAAGACAAAAGCATTATTTTCTAAAACAATAAAATAGTGTAGTGAAATGAAGAGGATAAGACAAAAGCATAGAAAATAATGAAGATAAAGATACATATAATAATGATAATGCACTTGCTAAATAAAGATGACATATTACAATGTTGATATTGACAAATAGTCAAAATTAATAAATAAGTTGAAGATGACAAAGAATTTAAGTCAATGAATGTTAGTTAAAGACAATGGAAAACAAATATAGCAATTTAGTATTTTTTTTATAATAATAAATTATTAATTTTTGATATAAGAATAATTTAATTTAAATATATTTTACCTATTAACTTAGAATTTAGTATAATCCATGGGATTACAAGATTCTATAGGATCCTAGAACCCAAATTGGTGTTTCTATAGATTCTATTCTATTTTACACCCTATCATGGTCTTCTTCATGGTATACTATCAATGCCCAATAGCTAGTTTACTTTACCGGAAGTCAATTACTGGCGGTAAGTTCAAGTCAACCACGCTGCTGTGCTCTGGAAGAGGGCTTGCACTGAGACATGGCGAGAGTTTGGCCCTTTTGGCCTAGCTTTTAGCGTTGCTTATGGTGTTGCGGCTAGTAGAAATCAAGAAGCTAAAGTGTTTAGCCCTTCAGCTTCTTTGTTCCAATCCACACATAACTACTTCTCTGAGAAGCAAGGGTGAAGCTGCTGCTCTAGCCTCTTATATACTTATGCTCAATAACTCTTATATGTAATAATAATTTTTTAATAATACAACTTATAATATTTTTAATAAATATTTTAATTATAATTAACTATAAATTTAATCGTATAATTTTTTATCTTAGTAATTTTTTTAATAAAAATTTATTTATTATAAATAAAATAACTTAACCATAAGTTATGTATTCAAACATTCTTAAATTTTTTCAGCCAAAAATTAGAAGTAAACGGACTATTTGTTTGGCCACCAACCTTGAACGGTTGAACTCTTCGAAAGTCAAAGTCAGGCTCCCGTGCTTGTTGGCCGACGTTTTATACCATTTGAAAGGCATGCGTTCACCAATAGTCAAGCAGAGATTCCTGCTTTCTTATACCATTTGGGAGGCATGCGTGCACCATGAGTCAAACAAGGATTCCGGCTTTCTTATAAAAATTTTCATATTTTTTTTATAGTCAATTATATAGATATGTAAAATAATATAAGTTTTAAACTGAATTAATTGAATTGATTTAAACAACTATTGACCAGAATTAATTAAATTTTAAACTATGCTATTATTTTTCTACTTTAAGCCGTGTTTGGCTCCATGCACTAAAGCCGAAATAAAATTATAACGTGAAAAAGTTAAAACTGCCGAAGCTCCAAATAATTCCTCGGATTCCACGCTGATGCGGGGCCAAACAGGCCCGTACATTGTTTGTTGTCTTTGGTCCGTCAATTAGTCCTTTTTGGAAGCCAGTCTTCCTCGGCAGCTGATGCTATTTGCTTTATCAATAAAATAATGCTTTGATTGTAAAAAGGTTTATGAACTGAATGGATTCTTATTAAAAACATTTTTTTATTGAATGATGAAATAGATTTTCAGCCTGAATTCTATCACTGCATTTACTAGAAAGAAAAAAAAAAGAAAGAAAGTTTCATATTCAAAACAATGTGGTTTGATCCTAATTGATGAAACTATTGAGGTCTTACATGTGTTCTCTTCTTGCTCATCTGGATTTATCTTTATTTGTGTGGTTAGTTCATATATATATATCCTGCGGATGATAACTTTATAAGCGATGACGATCCTTAATAGTCAATCCATTAACACAATGATGAAAAGGAAAATGCTTAGCTCGAGTTCCATATTCGCTCACATTAACGATCCTACAGTACTATTCAAGGCAGCAATGAGATGAACTCAATGACCACTTTGACGGCGTTCTCGGCCGCCAAGGAACCGAAAACGTCAGCTTCGTTAGACTCAGAAGAGCCGCCGCCGGCGAGATCGGAGAGAGCTCTGAAAGCGACGAAAGGGGCTTGCTGCTGGAGGCATACCAGCGCAACCGCTGCAGTCTCCATGTCCACCGGAGTCACGTCAAACTTGGATCTCAGGAATTTCCTGTAAGCTGCGTTGTCCACAAACACATCGGCGCTGCACCCCTTCTCCACCCTCATCACCACCGGCCTCCTGCTCAGGCACGTCGTACTGTTGACGCACTGCGGTAGCTTCATGCCCTAATATTTTCGTGCATCAAGTAGAGATTTAGTGTCAAAAATGAGCCTACAACTGTTTCTTTTCCTATCTCTTCGGCAATCCAAAAGTTGAGTTCAGCATTGCGCAAATTGAATAATTACCTCTAAGTACTTGGAGAGCTGGTAGAAATAGCTGCTGACAGGAACCCAGAAGGCATGCTCTCTGACTTCTGGGACTCCATTCACAGGAAAAACCTCCTCAGGCTGGTACCAAACGCTGTTGAGCAAGTTTTCAGAGGATTTCTTTTCCACGCCGTAATCAGAAAAGTTGAGGCGCCCAATTTTTCTCGTGTAGTCTCCATTTGCTTCCAATGCTAACTCATCATTTACGCCATCTCCATATCTCTGTCGATGTTAATGGAACATGATTTATAAATTATTTCCTAAAATTTTAAGTTCAACTATCAACAAATATGTGTTTTGCTGGCATTCTGTTCTTACATTGATAATATTAAGCACCAGACAATTTCTTGTAAATTAAGAAAGATTTCTTGTAAATTTTATAAGGACCAAGTATGCTATTTTACAAGTTTGGAAGAGTATAAACTTGGAACACCCCACCACCACCCTCTATTTATTTACCATGCAGTTGTTGTTCTCTTCTTAGAGTAGAGGTCAATAGGTCATTCTCTTAACCAAGAAGACACTCTTAATTAAATCCATTAAACATGGTTACTTGGTCTCATTTTTGGAGTAAACGTGTGATTGCTCTGGTCAACAATATGAACTCTCTAGTATTTGGTTATTTGTCAACATAGAGCTTCCAGATTTGTCAAGTATTAACACAAGTTTTCATAATTGTTACGGTATTGCTTATTTTGATACTTTCTACTGTTCCAAATGCGTATAGATTCCATTTAGATGTCCCATTTATGCTTGAGTTTGCTTCAATTTGTTCTAGCTAGCACTTTCCAGAAGCGCATCATATTTTTCTTCTTATTGTGTTCGAAGAAATCATCGCAGTTCTGAACTTAATTTGAAGTCTTATTCTGTCTTTTAGGTGACAGAGGGAAAGAAACAAATACCTGCCAATTCCAGAGGCCAGTGTGCGCCCATTGCAGAGGAATTGCCACATCTCCTATCTGGAGATCAGGATTGGCATTTCCAGCAATGCCAAAGTGCACCACTCCTTTCACATTAAACAGAGTCAGCAGGAGCTGCGTGCTTACACCAGCATTAAGCTGCCGAAGAATTGCACCTTCTGATCATTCCATTGTCAATTCATAAACTCCTAAACATGCAAATCAGTACTTACCATGCCCAACCCAGTCATCACCATAACAATCTTCTGTTTTCCTATCGTTCCAAACCGAAATCGCCGGCCTTGCATTTACAAAAACAGGCGAAGTAAAATCACACAAGTTAAATTCTATGCATGAGCTTTGCATGAATCCTGAAGCACTGTTCACATGCACACCTGCAGCATCCAGGTAAGGGAGGTTTGCTTTCTGGACAAAGCTGGAGGACTGCAGAATTGGGCTCATCTCAAAGGCGTTTGGCACCACCAGGCCAAGGAATGGCCCTTCCTTGTTCACCATTGTTACTGTTCTCCATGCGTGCCTTGGAACTCCACTGCACGAGGCTTCTGTAGCTAATGTGGCCAGCACTGCCAGTACGAAAACAGCAGCAAGCTTCTTCTGCACCAGCTCCATTTCTCAATTCTCACAACGGAAGGAAAGCTTGCGATGAGGGAGGAGGCAGGGGGTTTGGTTGCTTAAATACAGCAACGAGGGAGAAGAAGGATTACTGTAAATCACTAATTACACACCAGATGCTGTTTATTTTTGACATAGAAAGGAATTTTGGCAGGTTCGCGGATTCACAGCTCACGGTAGATTTGGAAAAAATTATTCATGTTTGCCGTACAATTTTTCACTGCGAAAAATCCATTCACATAATTGGATTGTGGTACCGGCTGCATGCAATGATTTGAATACTGTGTCCTATGTATGTATATATGAGATGTAAAAATTTTCTTAGCATAATTTTTTAACATTGTCCTGTTTGGAATTATTATATTAATTTAGGTCCCTACTAGTACTAGGGGAGCATATGTATTACTTATTAAATATTGGATTATATTTGTTTAAATCAAATATTGTGTACGTATTTTACTCAATCTACTATTGTCGCCTTTCTTTCAATTATAGTGTTGATTCCGTCACATTTGAAATGTTTTTTTTTCTCCCTGCTCTGTTTTTGTCACCGCCTGCAGTTGGATTGTAGTGTAGAACAATACCAGTCTACCTTTGGAATCGTTTTTTCGGCCTGCCGGGCTTCGCCTGGCCCAGCCCACATAAAAGCCTTTAGACATATACGAATATGGGATCTCATCTCTACAAAGAGAGATTATATATATTATTTAGGTGAAGGGAGGGACAATGTCATCGCTGGGGTGGGGCGCGGCCCGCTGGGTTGCCGTTTCGGTTGGTTCCGGCCCCAGGCTGACCGCCAAATCCAATTGCGGAATCTGTGCGAGCTTGCGAGTGCGGGTCACTACTCGAGGGCACTCCATGGCGACGGCGGCGGATACGGCGGCCACCGAGGGCGGCGTCGACATGGCGATTAGTCTGGAGGAATGGCAGGGTTGGGGCACCTCCTCTCCTATTCCTGCCATGGTCACTGAGGTGATCGAGGACATGAAGGCTCTCGCGCGAGACTCTGATGCCCCTGTGACCTTTGGTGGCTCCGGTGGGAAGCTTCAGGTGATCAAATCCGTAATATGTATGTTTTTTTTTTTTTCTTGAAGAAGCAGCTTTTGCGCAAGGGACATGGTGGAAGCTTGCTTTCGTATTTGAAAATTTTTTTCCCGCTTGTATTCTACACCTTCGATTTTAGTAGCTAGATTTGATGTTGGAAAAATGACGAACATTAGCAGTACTAGTCATATATTTAGAAAAAAATTTATAAAGACATATACCCTAATGCATATGCCAGGGTGGAAATGATTGATATTTGATAACCTTAATTTGGGTATTTGTACTAACACACTAGGAAATCCTACATACAAGCTGTCACGCCCACGATTACGGTAATATTTTTTTAATTATTTCACCCGCGAGTCAACGCTTGACTCGAGTCCAACTGCGTCAACGCAGGTATCATAACGGTCAAAATTGCCAGGTTGGGCGCGACTGGCGGAGTCAATTCCTCGCAGCCCAACTGTGGACTCAATAAGGATCGCTGCCGTTCCAACATTACTCAATCAACGCTCAAGATTTACCAAGGGTCGGTATCTCTGAACCGGACCGGGTTCACCCGAACCCAAACGGGACTCACCCGTAACCGACCGCGTCAGACGGGGTCCACAACAGACTCAGCACACCCTCCCTTGCCCACGGATCAAGCCGGCGCCCGACGATCGCAACGACTGATTATCCAACATCACACGTCGGTGACGAACTAAGGTCCACCCAGCGTCGCACACCGGTGATGAAAAGAACACAACCGGCTCCTCTCTCGCATGCCGGCGAGGAGGCCGGACGACGCTCTGTAAGCAATGTCACTCGAGGGTAACGAAACGCTTACGGCCTCGTGCTTCTCGCACGCACCGGCGAGAACGGCCGTAGAAGACGAGGTTCGTATGCAACCGAACCGGGTGGTCGGCCCCGTACGCCCGTGGGCAACGGCCGGTGTAGGAAACCATGCGCTCACCCGAAGGCGAGCTCGGATGCATAGAGACACGGGGAAGAGGATACGCTCGCCCGCCCTGCAGCAACACCGTCGGGAGGGAGCACTCCTACTAACGCCAAATGGGAGGAAACACAGGCGAACGGCGGCTGAGAACTACACCCAACGCGTCCTTCCATTTGTACGAAGAAGATGGCGATGCCGCTTCACCGCTGCACGCCGACGAGCTCCGATCGCCTACTGCTCCGCCGAGAAGAGCGAACGGCCACAACCAAGCACAGGCAGAGAGAGAGAGAGGAGGCGAACGGCCACAGTCGCACGCAGGCGGACGCTGGTCCCGGGACTTCTCGCACGCAGGCGAGCCGGCGACCAGGAAGGTAGAGGAGGGGCTCGTCGGGGAGCACGGCCACACCAGGCAGGACAGCGAGAGGGAGAAGCGAAAAGAGGCGTCGCCGGGAGCGGCGCGCTCGACCGGAACGGAGGGCGAACGGGAGTCGAGTGTACCTCGGCGAACACTCAGGCCGCCGGCTCCTTCTTTCCGGTGACGAGGTTGTGTCGCCGCCTTCCGAGGCGATCAGAGCTCGTCGCTGTCGCTGCCGAGTCGCCGGACGTGGGAGAGACGAAGAGAATGAAGGAGAAGTTGGAGAAGACCCGGGGAGCTCGGCGCGTTCCGTCCACCAGCCCACACCACCGGAACACGAGCTCAAACTAGGCGCGGTGATTGCCAGAGATCCGAACTCCGGCCGATGATCATACCGGAGGAGAGAGGGGAAGTGCCGTTCGGTATTTTTCTGCGCGTGTGAAGGAAGAACGACGTCGCGTCCTCTTTTCCTTCTTTCTTCCGATTTTTCCACCCGCCCGCGTCAACGCGACGCTCGAGGCACACGCAGCCCACGCCGCCCGAGCCGATCCATCCCATCACCCGTCTCTTTGCGTCCAACGCACGTGAGTCAACCGTTCGGTCGATCGGATCCGGGCGCCACCCAAAATCCATCTGTAACCCAGTATAGGGTAGGAGGCTGGGCTGGGCTTTGGCCTTGGTTTTGGGCCGCGCCCAAGATTCGGCCCGAAGGCCTAACACAAGCAATCTAGGTGAGCGAAAGTCATAAGTGGAGTAATCTGGTGGCAGAAAGGTCGCTAGGGACAATTTGCATGACTAATGGCTCCAGAAGCACCAATTTGGCAACCAATAAGTTGCAGAAACAAATTTTGGAATGACGATGAGCTGGCAAACAAATCTGGACAACCAAGAGATTCCATAGCGAATTAAAAAGGAATTGAAATGCATATTATATGGTTAGCGTAAGTGATACGAGGTTAAATTGCGTTTGTCATTCAAGCTATAATGTCTTAAGAAGCTTTAGTTGAAAAATGAAAGACCAGGAATAGTGTATGACATGTGGATGGGACAAAGGACAGCAAAGAGGTACATGAGGAAGGAAACTAGTAGAAAATTTTTTTGACGGAGGGTCTCTGCTGCGCGTGATCGTGATCCTACAGGCACGACTTTTGATGCTGATTTTATAATCTTAATGCAAAGTCTATTATACGCTCTGGGTTAACGCACACGAAAATAAATTACTCGATATTTTATCAATGTATACGAAATATTTAGCCTGCTAGTCAACGTTTCCGTCTATTATCCGTAGATAGGGTAAATTTTTGAGTTTTCGATCGCTGCCCCACTCATTCCATTAGGCGAGAAAAATTTCTCCCGCTGCCGTTCACTTATCATCGAGGCAATTTCCGGCGATCAAAAAGCCCTCTCCGTCTCTGTTAACCCCGCTGGAGACAATCTCCGGCGATCTTTGGCCCACCCCGTCAACTCTACTGCTATCTCCGGCGATCTCCAGTGGTCCCAAAAAAATTCGTCGTCAGCCAGTCAAAGAGCAAGGGATTCCGAGCGATGTCCACTCCACAAGATCGAGAGGAAAAGAGTAGAGACCTAGAGCTTCTGTGTTACGATCCCGCGATCGTCCCTCAAATCGCCACTGCGATGAGAAAGTTAGGGTTTACTAGCAAAAGCAAAAGATACGATAATCCCCCCACACACCAACCTCTCCCCTTACAAACCCTATTCCTCACTATTGGGCCTGGGCCCTCGCCTAATGTAGACCCTCCACTGGGCTTGAGTCGGCCCGTCTGTATCAATTCGTCCCCCACCAGAAGTAGTCTTGTCCCCAAGACTAGCAGCAAATGCTGGAAATTGTGCACGAATAACTGCCTCCTCCTCCCATGTAGCCTCTTCAGGTGACTTGTCATGCCATTGGACCAACCATTGTGACAGGAGAACCAGGTCTTGCATGTTGTTGCATTGGGCCTGGATGGAATCCGGATCAAGGCTGGGCGTGTTGTCCATCTCGAATAAATGCTGGAAATTGCGCACGAAGCGGGCCGGATGTAACATAGTCCCCTACCGCCTTCTTCAACTGGGATGCATGGAAACTGGATGAACGCGTGACTCTGGCGGGAGGGCTAGCCGGTACACCACTTCACCCACTCGACGTAGGATCTTGAATGGCCCATAGTATCGCGCCGCTAGCTTGGCATTGATGCGCTTGACGATGGTCTGCTGGCGATAGGGGCGCAGCTTGACGAATACCAAGTCTCCCTCCTAAAGTGAGACATCACGACGTTTAGCATTAGCATACTTACTCATTCGCTGTTGGGCCCGTTCAAGGTTGTACTTCAGCTGCCGAAGTGCCTCATCTCTATCCTGCAACTCATGCGCTACCGCCTCAACTAAAGACTCGCCCGGGTCGAACCGCAGAAGGGCGGGGGGAGGTCTGCCATAAACTGTCTCAAACGGTGTCTTTCCAGTAGCCGAATGAAAGCTTGTGTTGTACCAATATTCAGCCCACGGAAGCCATCTGGTCCAGGTGCGCAGTTGATCAGAAG
This sequence comes from Costus lasius, assembly GCA_027563935.2. NCBI lineage: Eukaryota > Viridiplantae > Streptophyta > Magnoliopsida > Zingiberales > Costaceae > Costus > Costus lasius. The sequence goes on from CM050449.1 coordinate 11,146,251, forward strand.
CAAAACAGTGTAGGTAGGTCTCGAGGCATCGGTTGAGCACTTCTGACTGCCCATCTGTCTCCAGGTGATATGTAGAACTCATAGTTAGAGTAGTTCCCATGAACTTGAAAAGTTCTTGCCAAAAGTGGCTAATGAAGATTGGATCTCTGTCGCTTACAATGGTACGTGGGATTCTATGTAAGTGCACGATCTCCTGCATAAAAATTTCAGCCATCTTGCTAGCCACATATGGGTGGCGGATGAGGATAAAGTGTGCGTATTTGGACAGCCTGTCCACCACCACCAAGATCGCATCCTTTCCCTTGGATTTGGGTAGTCCGGTGATAAAATCCATCGTGATATCCTCCCACACTGCCTCTGGTATCGGTAAGGGCTGGAGGAAGCCTGCTGGGCATGTAGTCTGGTATTTTTGTCTTTGACAGGTGTCGCATTGCGCTACAAATTTGTCGACCGCCTTTCTCATGCCGCGCCAATACACATTGTCCGCCAGGCGCCTATAGGTTATGTATGCCCCGGAATGACCCCCCGTGGCCGTACTGTGGAACTCTTGGAGAATTTTCTGGACCCATGGCGAGTTGGCCGAAATTACCAACCGACCTTGGTACAGTAGCCGCCCCCTGTCCAACCGGTAGTGGGGGTGCGAGTTGGCATCCTTATTTTTATCCTAAATTATCTTCTATAAAACTGGGTCCTCTTGCACCGCCTTCAAAACCTGTGGTAGGTCTTCCCAAACTGGCAAGGAAATAGCCGCTAATTCTGCATCTCTTGAAACTCGTGACAGTGCATTGGCTGCTTGGTTGGTGTTGCCGGCCTTGTACTTGATCTCATAGTCATATCCCAATAATTTTACCAACCACTGTTGTTGATTGGGGGTGGCTATGCGCTGTTGCAACAGGTGTCTCAAAGCCTTTTGGTCGGTTAGTACCAGAAAATGACGGCCTAAGAGGTAGGGCCTCCAATGTTGCACTGCCAAGACGAGTGTCATAAGCTCCTTCTCATATGTTGACTTTGCTAAACTGCGATCAGACAACCCTTTGCTGAAATACGCTATGGGTCGGCCTTCTTGCATTAAGACAGCGCCTACCCCGGCCTGATGCGTCGCACTCAATCGTGAATGTACATTTAAAATCAGGTAGTGCTAAAACTGGAGCCGTTGTCATAACTGCTTTAAGCTTATCAAAGGCTTGGTGAGCCTCAGCGTTCCAGTGGAAGGCATCCTTCTTTAACAAATCTGTTAGCGGTTGAGCTATCTTCCCATAATCACGCACAAATCGACGGTAATAGCCTGTCAACCCGAGAAAGCCCCGTACTTCCTTGACCGTGCGAGGAACCGGCCAGTTAACCACAAAGTTCACCTTATTAGGGTCCATCGCAACAATACCTGGCCATATGATATGCCCCAAATACTCTACTTGTTGCCGCCCGAATTGACATTTCTTCTTATTTGCCACCCAGCATTGGTTCTGCAAGATTGTCAGGGTCTGCGCTAGATGGTCCATGTGCTCTTCCCAAGTGGCGTTGTAGACCAAAATATTGTCAAAGAAGACCAGCACAAATTGTCGCAGATAGGGCCTGAAGGTATCATTCATGGCGGCTTGGAACGTCGCAGGTGCGTTCTTCAAGCCACCAGGAATTCATAGTGGCCGTCATGGGTCCGAAAAGCGGTCTTGAGTACATCTGCCTCCCTGACGCGAATTTGATGATACCCTGAGCGCAAATCAATCTTGGAAAAGTAACATGCTCCTTGTAACTCATCTAGCAACTCTTCAATTACAGGTATCAGATACTTATGTGGAATAGTGATTTCGTTCTGCGCCCGATAGTCTACGCAGAAACGTCAGGTCTCATCCTTCTTTCTCACAAGGATAACCGGGCTGCTGTAGGGACTGGAACTCGGCTGAATAATACCCGCGGTAAGCATTTCTCCCACCAGCTTGGTCATCTCATCCTTCTGGCTGTGAGCATAGCGATATGGTCGCACCCGGATTGGTCCTTCCTCTGGTTTGAGCACGATGGCATGGTTAGTAGCTCTAGAGGGTGGAAAAGAGTCCGTCTCCGCGAAAACTCCATCAAACTGTTCCATCAACTGCTAAAGTTGTGCAGCCTGTTCCTCTGACAAAGACCCATCAATCATCTGTCGGTTACCTCCATCAGCCGCCCACACCAAGGCCCAACACTCCACATCTGTCAGTCGTGTCATAACCCTTATGGACGTTTGAGCTCTTACCAAGACTGGACTACCCTGCAGGATAACATCCTTACCATCCCGGTGGAGCTTGAGGTATAAGCTACCCCAATCCGCCTTCACCTCCCCCAAAGTCTGGAGTCAAGCTACTCCCAGAATGAGATCCACACCACCTAACTCAAAAAGGTAAGCATCCAATGTTTCCTCCGGTGGGCCGAGTGTGAGTTGTAACTCTACACACTTGCCCTGGGTTATTACCCTGCCTCCATCCCCCAGGAGAATCCCAAAGCAGGGGGTTGATTCCACCTTAAGACCCATTTCCTTCACCAACCGGCTCGAGATGAAATTGTGGGTCGCCCCACTATCGATCATCACTACAATGTCTTCACCTTCCAACTGTCCCATTAATTTTAGAGTACAGGGGCCTGATATTCCCCCTATGGAATTTAAGGAGACCTCTCCTATGGAATTCAAAGAGGACCCCTGCTTCTCATCCTCCTGCCCCTTGGGCCTGTAATCCTCCAGCTTTGGATCGCCTTTGTTTTCAGCCATGATCATAAGCCGTAGGTTCTTGTTAGCGCATCGATGCATGGGATGGTACGGCTGGTCACAACTAAAGCATAACCCTTTTTTCTCGTTTATCCTTGAAATCCTGGTAAGATAGAGATCGGCTTTCCACCGTCCTGCGATTAGCACTCGCCCCGCCTGTCATCCTTCGCCCCTCTCCCCTTGGCTGCACTCGGCTAGAACCGGCAGCACTCACGGCCGTCCCCGGAACCCCTCCTTCATTCCCCTTGCTTGATGCACTCTCGGCGCGAGAAGAGACAGGTCGACTTCCCCCACTTCCAGATAGACTTTGGGTAGGTGCTGTGTTTGTCACGTAGGAAAATCCCGCACGCCCCCCTCCATAACTTTTACTAGGTTGAGATGACAGACTCCTACAGCCCAAAACTTCTTTAAAATTTCGAGCTAAAATTATAGCCCTGCGTATGGTAGTGGGAGCGAAGTTACGTATCCAGCGTCGTATGTCCTCTCGCAAACCACTGAGGAAGTACCCCAAGTATTGCGGGGCGGGGAGTCTTGGTAACCGAGCCACTAACCCTTCGAAGGTTTCAATATACTCCTCAACCGTCTTGCTGTTCTGCTCTAAAGAGGCCAACATTTCGAAGGGATTTGCCGCATCGCACTCACTGAACTGTGCCACCATCTCTTCCTTCAACATCTCCCACGAAATTTCAGTCTCTAGTCTCTTCAGCCAACTGAACCAATGAACCGCAACGCCTTCCGTACTGACGAAAGCCAAAGGTACTCAGTAGTCGTTGGGTGTGCCTTGAATATGGAAGCACTGTTCCGCACGTGTTATCCATCCCAACAGATCGGATCCATTGAAAACAGGCAACTCCACGCGCCGGCACCACACGCGTTGTCCTCCCCAGTCTCCTTGCGGCTCCGGGTCCACTGTAGTTCCCTGTCTTCCATTTGTTGGAAAGAACTCGCGTCTGCCTTGGCGACCCATGTCCGCCATTGGATGTCCGGCAGGGTTCGCCGTTCGTCGGGGCTCAGCTGTCGCCCTGGGACCGCGGATCGACGGCCACGCATCATCTCCTGGCGGCACACTAGCATCCTCGTCGCGCCAGTCGGCCACCTTCTCCGCCGCATCCGCCTGTCCTTTGCCGCGATCTGGGCGTCATGAGCTAGGGGACGCCTCATGGACCCCTTCAGCATCTCGGTCATCAGGTGCTTCAGTTCCAGCATGTCCTCCTTCATCGTCCTCCTCTCCTCTTCGACCGTCCACCGATGTTCAGCACTGGCGGCCTTCGTCAAGCAGCGACGCTCCTCATTGGCTGCCTCTGTTTTGTGCCAGCGCTCCTCACCCGCGAGCAGATCTTGTAAGGTCTTCTCAATCGACTCAAAGCGTGCATCCGATCGTGTCGTTGCCATGATGCACCGACCTCTTCCCTAATCCGCGGAGAACTTGCACTTGCGCTCGACGACAGCCACGGAAGTTTCTTCTCATCGTCGCCCCCAGTGGTATCCGGCAGATCGGACCACTATTACGATCCCGCGATCATCCCTCAAATCGCCACTGCGATGAGAAAGTTAGGGTTTACTAGCAAAAGCGAAAGATACGATAATCCCTCCACACACCAACCTTTCCCCCTTACAAACCCTATTCCTCACTATTGGGCCTGGGCCCTCGCCTAGTGTAGACCCTCCACTAGGCTTGGGTCGGCCCGTCTGTATCATTCTGCACCGTGGAGGTGGCTGGCGGTGCCTGGATCGCTGGCCTCTAGAGGAGGAGAAGGAAGCTATTCTGTGAGGTAGGATTTGACTTCTACTCTTGTGATTCATGGCGATTAGGAATCTTGCCGTCTTTACGTCTTCCAGATTTGCTAAGTACACTTGAATAATCTTAGAATGGTAAAGGTTGATGGTTAAATTATGTATTTTCATAAATATAATTAGTGTTAAATGAGCTGATTTAGTGACTACAGCTGGGCAAGTTTTTGGCACTATTTTGGGTTTTTTTTTTAATAATCCTGTGAAGTTATTCTCACTATTACTTATCCGTTATTTATAGTTTTCTTTTATGTTGGAATGATTCGGTTGTTGATTCAGTAGTAGAACTTTTCCTTCTGATTATTTATCAAATATGAGAGGTATGATACTTGTTGATGAGTTTCATGTGTTGGTGGTTTGAAATTTAGGTCCATTAGCATAATTATAATCTTAACTAGAAATGGACTTAAAAACTTAGCACTTAGTATATATAAGATGAAGGTTAGTCTGATTTTGGGAACGAGTATGGCCTAACAGTTAAATGGAAAATGTACTTAAACATTGAATTGCAAGTTTCAGCATATTTAGGGTATTTTACTAAAAATGGTTTGTTAAAGCTTAGTGTGTTTGCTTCGGTTTTGTTGAGTTGTGTTCAAGGCTTAATGTGTTTGCTTCGGTTTTGTTGAGTTGTGTATTGCATGCTACAAAATAGTCTAAATTAGAAATTGATGTTTTGTTTATTGCATTGCTACAATCGTATAATCTCTATATATTTTTATGTATTGTTACATCTAGATCAGCATGGAGAAGTGTAAAAATAAGTTGACAAGTGTTCGTGTGATTTTTGGGTGGTCATCATTTAGTGATGAAAATTACATATCAGCATCAGATAATGAGCATTATATATCATTAGAACCAACTGAGCTACCTGAATATGACCCTAAAAATATAAAACTGAAGTTCCTCCTGAAATAGAAGCACATACATGTATGAAAAGTGAGGAATCTGAAAGTTTGTTTGCATTTGCAATTCCAGCTATTGGTATGACTTTTAATGATGAAGAAAAAGCTTATGAGTTTTATAACGAGTTTGCTAGAAAAATGAGATTTAGTATTAAAAAGTATCTTGTAGAACGTAGAAAGGATGACATTTTGAAACTTCGCAAGTTATGTTGTAGCAAGCAAGGGGTTAAATAACCTCACAAAAGTCATGTTTCTAAGAATCCACATTCAGAGACCTGAACAAACTGTATGGCTCGGGTCGAATTTAAAATTGATAGGAATAATGTGTGTATACTTACATGGGCAAATGATAAGATTGGTTTACTTACAATAGCAGCCTCAGCATCATCCACTTAAGATTAAAAATAATCTATCACACAATAACTTAAGACAAATTTATAAATAAACTTTTTAGGTTATATTGATTGCATATCATTGATTCATCTAACTTAGAAAAGTTCTTGAAATAAAAACTTCATCGTGATAGCTTGACTTTAGCCCAACGGAAGAGCCGTGGGTAAACAACAACAATAGAAGAATGAGCATACATAAGTGTATGCTCATATAGCCAAACCTATACATCATCACAAAAATGATATATCAGATATATATATACAATGCATATATATATTACAAAGTAATGTACCTACTATAACGATAATTGACTTACACATAATACAATAGCACATCCGCCACTAGCAGATATCTTCTTTTTTGCAAAATTTGTAATCAGCTCAGTAGACAAGTAGTGGTGGACTGCTTTTGCCCAATTGTATGCTTCCAATCTTGTCAAATCCTCAATATAAACCATAATACTGGCATCCAAACCAAAACTAGCACGGTTGAAAATAAAACAACAAAACATATACAGTATTACTAATTTTCTAAATCTCTCTTCATCTGCTATATGTCCACGTGTGCACATACTTCTCAATTTATTTTCTATTACATTTCGGTTTATTGAGAGCCCTGTAAATTCTTAGAGACAAAACGGAGTGTTGGGTCGATAATGGCTAAATTGAACCAACTCTCCTTCTTGGTGAAATCCAAAGATGATAGATACATCCTTCACAGAAAATGGGACAAAATGCTCATTAATATTAAACCCACTTCTCTCACCATCCCACCTAGACTGTAGATACTCTACAGCTATCATATCTAGTGGAATGGATAGCCCTGCCAATAAGTGTCCAAATAGCGTCCTCAGTATTTGTTCCTTTATTGCAACTCCCCCTTCTACTTCACTCATGAACTTGTAATGTCTGTTCAATGAGCATCTACTAAGCACAGGCCTATGATCCTCAACTTTCTTTTTTCTTTCTACTTGAGCCCGCTTCTTCATTACAAACTGAGAGGCAGCATCGTTGCTAGAGTTTGAATGACTCATTGTATCAAAATAATCTATGTAAACACAATTAAAGAAGCCTCAGCTATAATCAATATTATAGCGTGATAGATAAGAAACATAAATGAATTCTATATATATATACAACAATCCACAATTCTAAATTAAGTAGCGTGATAGTTTGCCACCATATTTAAACAAGAAACATAAATGAATTATGTATACAATTGCAGGTTTGATTTCTAGTTTGTAAAATGGATTTGCAGAGACAGTAATGCCTAATGTTGTTCAGGACACCCAATTTAAGGTCTAGCAAGAGCAGACCTTTGTGTACAATCCCTTTATTTATTATGCTCAGTGCCATCTTATTTGTAAAGGAAGGGTAAAACTTTTAATATAACTGACAATGCCTCGGAGCCTAATCATAGGAAACGGCTTACCTAACAAATGCTCAAAATAGGATAAAGAACATGGTGCAAATAGCTTGAAATAGGTGTTCCTCAGAAGAGAAATCAAATAAGATCTTCTAGCTATTCCAAGATCCTGCAGATTATTTGTGAACTGTAACTTGATAGAGAATTTTTCAGTATGACATTCCTTTTTCTTCTATTCATGGAATTTAGTGTTGTGCATCAATCTAGAATGACCTTTTACATATGTGAATTTGGTTTTCCCATTTAGCTGTGCAGCTCCTTTTCATGCTATGCTAATTCAACCATGACGTACTAGTGTTTGATTGAGATGATTTGATAACTAGTAAGAGCATTGCATTCAGAGAACATGTGAATTGGAAATAGAGTTTTGTAAGTGAGACTTACGAGCAATAGAAACACATTTGCAACTTCATACCTTTAGACAGATCACAAGTGCTGATTATTAATTAACCTTTATGTTTTATCCTCTGATTGGTGTATATAGATCTTGTAGTTGAGTAAAACGGAAAAAGATCATTCAGAAGTTTTCTCAATCTTGATATATAAAATAAGGTGAACTTGTAAAGTTTGAAGGTGTAAAATGAGAAAAAAAAAAGTTTAAGGTGCAAAATTTTTATAAAAAAAATCCATTGAAAAGAGTATGTAAACTTGATTAAAAAAGAACAAGATAAATCCACATGAGAAAGACATGTATAGATTCCATCGGAGGAGCAGAGACAAACCTAGATTTGAATTTTGAGACAGATATGAGCAAGATAGTTGAATAATTGATGGGTAATCCGGTAAATAGAGCAGAGCATGGTGAGTGCACACTTCAGCTGTGCAGCGTGCGTGGGGGACGGCTGACGACAGATTTTTTGGGGACCATTGAAGATTGCCGAAGACAGCATCAGAGTCGATGGGGCAGGCCAGAGATCGCCGGAGATTGTCTCCAGTGGGGTTGACGGAGACAGAGAGGGCTTTTCGATTGCCGAATTTCGCCTCGATGATGAGTGAATGGGAGCAGGAGAAGAGATCGCCGGATTTCGGAGCGGGAGAAATTTTTTTACCCTAGAACGAGCAGGTGGGCGAAATCCAAATTTTTACCCTAACTATTGCCAGACGGTAACGTTGACTTTTTTCATGTGTGTTAACGCTGGATTGAGTAATTTATTTTCGTGTGCATTGACTCTTTACATATAATAGACTTTTGCTTTAAGATTTACACGTTTGCATTAAAAACATGTTTGCACGATTACGCATCACTGCCGCGCAGCAGGGACTCTCCGCGAAATTTGTTTTCAAACTAGTAGGTGTTAGCTGCCACTACCGTCACATTTGATGAAATCACTAGAAGCAGCAACAGTTTAGGGTTTGAAGTTTATGTGTGATTTTAGGCTCCGTTATAATGTGAAATTCCAACAGAATTTGAGAACATGGAGTTGATACTATTCGAAAGCCAAACTAGTCATATTGTGCAAACATATTTCATAATACATATGTGAGTGGATGATTATACTAGGCAACCTTAATTTAGACATGGATACTCACATGAAAATGCTAACATAATAGATAACACCACTTAATTTGTAGAAGCCTATCATAAGATTATTGACATTGAAAAAAAACCTAAGGTTCACTATGATTAAACTCATTACGATTTGAGTCTTTAATTTCACTCCAAGTCACTAGCACTCAGGCTGAAATAATAATCCAATGAGTAGGACTAAATCCTGACATCTTTCCCCAAAACACCATGAGAAAAGCCCTAAAACCTAGTTAAAACTTATAACCTCGTTCTCAAATGACCAACTCCAACACTAAGTGTTCTCATTATCAGAGTTGAGGTCATATTGCATCTCGATGTCTTTATCACAGCTGAATTGTAGACATACACAACATAAAGAACCTCAAGACTATTGGATTTGGGTAGAAATTGACCCTCTAAGTAAACCATGTAAAAAGATGAATATGCAAACTTTGATGATATCATAAGGCTTAATATAGTGCATTAAATTTTGTTCTCACCTACACTCGATGACACCACACTAACATTTTCACACCTTTGTAAAACATAATGATAAATGTATAAGATAGTTATCAATGAGGGTAGTTGCATGAGTATAATTTCTACTAGTACACATGGTAGGGATAATTTACACATGAGCCATGCCATCATCCATACAAGTTTGCATGAATTGAGCATTCTTGACCATGAAAGAGTGATGTCTCGTGGACATAAAAAATGGAGAATTACACTAATAGAATATGGTTTGATGTTCTACCCATTAATTTTGCATATATCATCTTTGAAAAAACTTAGTTGTCTGACCTATTTAAGGTCAATCATGGAAAAGAAAATTCTATGGCATAATGGTAAACTCAATCTTGTCAAATCCTAGTAAATCAAATAGCAGGACCAACTAGAAAATTGTGTTTTTCTCATTCATCTCAATCCCGCCATCTTCTTATACAATCTCAATTTTGGAAGGAAGGGAAAGTCTTTGGAATCATGTTGACCTTCGTACCTTAAATAAATTCATGAAATATCTTGATGGAGATCAAATATCTTAGTAATGATAACTAAAAGTTATATGCTACTTTGTATCAAAAAGAGTACAAGTACAATTTGTGTATTATACCCTTGTCCAAGTGCTTCCTAAAAACTCTTTGAAGAAATTTCATATCGACACATTTGACATAATAAGGAAACTAGACTTTGATGATTATGTTATTAATTTGTCTACAAATTTAAACATTAGCCCTATTTCAGTATTGAGTTGCTACATTATCAAAGGACATTTGTCTCCTCTGTTTGTTAACTTTTTGACACGTTTGTCCTTTTGTAACTCCTTTACACAATTAGGAGCTTAGTTCAAGATATTTTTGATATAGAGTCGATCATTCTGCAACCTCTTCATCTTCTTGCCGATCTCAATTTAAGAAAGAAGGGGAAGCATCTAGAGTCATGTTGACCTTCGTTTATTTAAGCATAGTGTAAATTACAAGCTTATTGACTTGATTCCTATGATCTTTTCTTGCTTGTACCATCTGAGAGCTTTGCTAAGTGAATTAATAAGATATGTTGATGGAGAGTATATATTGCTTCAAGTAATGATAATTATGAATTGTATGCTACTTTGCATCATAGAGAAAAAAGTTTAACATTGGTGATTATGCTCTTGATGTCATATACCCTAAGTTCCTCCAAAAGTGCTTTTATGAGACATATTGTGTGTTCTTTTGGTCTATTTGCATAATTGAGGAAGTAGGTTTTCATGCTTATATTATTGATTTGCTAATAGATTTAAATATTAGCCAAATTTTCAATATTGAGAATATGCTACGTTATTGGGGACATTTGAATCTCCACTGTCTATTCACTTTTATGCATGTTATATTCCTTCTGCCACTCTGGTAGCAACACTCCCTTTGGCAGTACAATTAGCACCATTATTTAAGAAATATTTGATACAGAGGTGTTCATCATGCTTCATAGTATTTTTTTTATTGCCATCTTATTGGATAGAGTGTGCAATTAGAATTATTTGGTGCATGAAGCATAATAAATGAGCTTTACAATATAATGCTCGATAAATATCTTGAAAGCCAATTACAAGAACCATCATTGACAGCTTCATCCTACTGTGGACTAAATTTTGAATACTTGAATACCTATAATTGTTGTCAAAGTTCAATTTATCCACTAGTTTAACTCATTGGCGTCAAGTTCATTGTGGTGGAGAATGATATAATTAGAGATTAATTATTTGATATAAATGTGGCTGTCATTTTATGTTTACTAAGTGGATAGCAAATCATTCATTAGTTGTGGGTTAATTCTGTGGCTTGTATTTGTTTGGTACTTTGTTTAAAGCCTATTTATACGGTTTATAAAGTGGTAAATTATAATGAATGAAAATTTAGTTGCCTCTTAATCTCTTTTCTTCTCTCTTCTCTCTCCCCTTCTCTTTGCTTCTGCATCAGCAACTTTGAATTAATTTGGAAAGTTGTTTTGGAAACTAAAATGTATTATTGCTTGAAAGTAATTTGGTTGAAATGGCTTTGAGCCTTATCCATTTAACTGCCTTTTAGTGACTTGTTTTAGGGTCGATTCAGGGATCAAGAGGACAAAAAGCACAGGGCAGTTTATGAATCTTTACATGATTCTGAGAAGAAGCTGCAATATTTTGCTGCAAGGCAAATAGCATGTCGTTTACTTGGAAATCGGCAGCACTTATGTCAGAAGGTACAATAACCTATTAGACTCTTAGACTTGTGTTATTTTATTGCTGTGGCTTTGTATTACGATACTGAAACTCAAATATTTTCAGTTCTGGGTTCTTCCCTTCCTTATTTTAGCATGTGTTTGAGTATGACAAGCACATTAGTTTTATAGCAATTAATTATCTTAGAGTTGGACAAAGAGAAAGAATTGATTAAATTCACATCTAAAGTGAGCTAGCTGTGTTACGGTGGCAACAACCTCCCGATCAATTGAGCGATGGTTGAAAATCAGTTTTAATTAGACACCGCTGATTATAATTTACTGCAGGGTAAGTGAAGCATTGAATTTGGATATTAGTCATGAAACATAGTTCCAGAAACTATGTAGATGATAAAGTCGTGTGAAAAAGATTTGCCTTTGATTCAATAGACCTTGTAAACTCATTAATTGACCAAGTATGATAAGAGTGGAATTAAAAATGATTTATTACTTACTTTTACACTTGAAGTTCATCTGGCATGATATCATAAAGTTCATTGACATCTGCACAGCATGTGACCCTTAGTGCATATCATGGTTTGCATGCTTTTATTGTTGCCTTAACTCTTTTTGCTAGTTTACTGGTATTCTATCTTCAATATTCTTATATTTGTGTTAGTTTTTTGAGTGATGGGAATTCATAGTCACAAAAGTTGGATAAGATATTTTCATTTGGTGTTGCTGAAAATGCATTCAAGGTTATAATTCTATTTTTTGTTTCTCTATCTTGGAACGCAGTGTTGGCTTGCTATGGAAGATTGCATGTGTGCTAAACTTGTTAAGCGCTCATTATGGAGTGGTATTAAGTTTTGGCTCTATATGCACCCAAAGGTTTTATCTATTATATCTAGTGATTTTTGCCACTATTTTCTTTTAGTCCCTGTATAAAGTCATTGTTTATGTTTCTTATTTGTACAGGATTTCTTGCGCCAAAATAACACTGGAAAACTTTTGTGGCAAATGTTTGGACTTCAATCTGCTGCTTTGTGTCTTTTTGCTGTCCATGAACATGAAGACATCATGTGGGCTTCTTTTAAAGATTCAGGTAACTTTCACCTTCTTCAGTGGCTTAGTAGAGATTACTAAGGACATGAAATAGCACAAAAGAAGTATACCTTGGGCAATAGATGAATATTGTTGATTGCCTTTTGAAGTCCACAAACCTCTTTACCAACATTTTCTTACTGTATTTTCTATTCACTGGCTAGCTTGCCTAGCCAGTTTCTTTTGGCCTTTAGCTATCCTCACAGCTAGATGCCTTGCCTTTTTGGGATTCATGCAAAACACAGATGACTGCATCCAGTTCTTATTGTTTACTGATTTTCAGTTAGTTTAATTATTTTTGCAGCAACTCTTGTTTAAATTGTTCTCCCATTTCTAGTCATTTCTATTGTATTTCTTTGATCTTTGATGGCTTGACTGGAAATCGTTTTTAATTTCAGGAAAGGATAGGGTTTGGTGTCTCTATCCTAATCAGAATATATCCCCAATGTCTGTGCAGGATGTCTTTTCAGATGGACAATTCATCAATCTTGATCAACAACTGATGGTATTGTTTTGTGTGTTATCTCCTGTTAAATCTTTTATCGCGTATTCAGTTTTATGATTCTCACAAAAACCAGACGCATTTGTTGCTTCACTATTGTTCTTTTTACATGCACATCTTGAATATGAGTTTATAATGCTTGCTTCTTTTGAAGTTGCACATCATAGGCTGGAAATTTATTCAGAAGAAGATAAATTTGAAGGAAAAAAACTTATTTGAGCTATTCAGCAGAAAATTGGTGCATTTTCATGGGAATGCCATTTCATAAGATGTCCTGTTACATTTTCTGTTCTTTTGTCCATAATCATAAGTTTTCTCCATTTAACGAGCTTTTACCTTGGTTCAAAGTAATTTCAATAAAATTTCACTCTCCAGGATGTTTCAGAGAAGCCCTTGAATTTTGTTCTGATTGATGGTACCTGGAGCAATTCAGCTGCAATGTACAGACGTTTAAAGGTACTGAAATTTGAACTACGTTTTCCTTGTTTTTCTTGCCAGTCTTTAATCGTCGTAAGGCTTTCTGTACGTGCAAATATCATAAGATAATGTGTGCTTTGATTCTATAATCTTTTATAAGTGATCATCTGGGACATCAGCATTGCAAATTGGACTAGGCAAGGTAACCACAACGAATTTTCTCTAAAGAAGGCTTGTCATATTTCTTCATTATCGTTTCCTAAATTTTTCTGTAGCTTAATGATTTGCATGCATTTCCCTGATATTTTTTATTGATTGTACGTCTACAGAAATCAACGCTTTGTTCTCACTAGGTCAACGAAAATTTCTTTGTAGCTACAAATTATCAAAGCAAGCTCTATTATCATCTTAAGTAATTCCTTTGCCATTTCTCTCTCTGGGTCTAATATAATTGGAATTCGTCACTACCCTGGTCATACATTGTACATTGTTGCCCTTAGTGGTGTTGGATAAAGATGCCGTAGATGATCCTTTTTCAGTTAACATTGTCCTATTTTATTTGGAACTTTTTCAAAGCCCCAAACTTAATCCTTTTGCAGGAGAGGTGGACCTCAACATGGGGAGAGGAATACCTGCCTTGTATTTCTCTGTCAACCCTTGGTGCTTCTGCAATGCACAAGTTACGGTAAGGAGGAAGAAGCACAACCGTGCTTGGCTTAGTCATATTTTTCATTATTGTTCTTGCTTTCTGAAACTGATTTAACAGGCCTCAACCGGCATGGGATCGAACCTGCACCGCAGCTGCTGCTGCAGGGATCCTCTCGGAACTGCACCTTCTTCCTCGATTCCGTTTGCATGAGTTGGACAAACAGGCGAAGGCAATAGAGGATACTTTGGACGTGTTACTGGATTCTCTGGTGAAACGACGCTTGCGCATGGGTAGATCCATTATGCGAAAGCAGAGACACAACCACTGCATATAAACGAAGGCCGTGCGCTAATTCATGCTTTCGTAGATCTGGGTTGTTTTTCTTTTCTTCTTTTAGAACCTGACCACTTATCGTCAGGTTTATTTGATTTTCCTAGGATGAGTAGACCTATACGAACATTGATTTTGTTCCTGTTGATGCCGGCTTAATTCGCAGAAAGGCATAGTTTCTGAATCAAAATTTTGTAACTAGAAGATTTCTGTTTTACACAGACGCGCGGTGTTCATTGCTGCTTAGATTTAATTGCATGGTGCGGAATGGTTAGTGCCACGGTTGTTCACTTCTAGCTAATGGTTGTTCACTTCTAGGTATATGTTGAAAAAATTCTAGCATATGCATTGTGTTGAATTTTCCTGTTGGAAAAAATTATAAACAAAATGTTTATGTAGAAAGATCTTGTTATCAATCGAACATGAATAATGTTGGTCCTAATAAGCAACCGTTGACAAGGACGGGTTAAGGAATAGAGTCATTTGGCTTCAAGCATTCTATTCAACTGTGGATACAATATAGAAAAAAGATGATAGATTATGTACCTATTCTACTCTACTGAACTTTGACCCAACCATGGCAATCAAAGTCATGTAAGACTTATCTACTTATCCAACTCTAAAGCTAAAGGCAATTGGTGGTTCAAAACTTAATACAAGGCCTCATTAAATAGAAAATGATCATGTAAAAATATAATTTACTAGAGCTAAAGTCTAGAGCATTTGGATGAACGAAGATCATCTTGGGCTGAAATATACTAAGTTAACATTATTTGGATTCCAATATTTACTTTACTTTTTTACTTAGGGATTTTCTTTCGTACCATTAAACATTTATAATGTATAAATTACCATACCTCTTCTATGGGGTGAATCTAGAAAGAACCTAGTGCGGACAAGTCTCTTACTAAACTTTAAGAGGGTTAGAATCGGTTAATAACTTTAATGTTTTCTTGTTGAATTAAAAATATACTATTGCCCTTCTAATCTAAAAAAGATTAATGGAAAATATAATTTTGCCTCCATGCATCCACACCGCCTCTCTTGCAATCCAAACGATCAATTGCCAAGAATATTTCAAAAAAATTAATGAAAATTAATTCAATCATGAAAAAAAAAAAGACAACACTAAATCAACTAAAAGTTCCTTCATAACACAATAGACTCGTGATATATCATTAAAAAGAAAAAGAAAAGGTCTCATGCTCCGCAATTAATTGCTACATTTGCATGCTTCAGCATGACTCCAATTGATAGGAGAAAAGAAAAAAAAAACAGAAAATACCAATAATTATATGGATACAAATTTGACATGTCGACAAATTTTTTTTTGTAAGAAATTTTTCTCAAGGAACTTTGGATACTCCGTTCTTGTGTAGTTCCAATAGCACACTGTCCAGCGAGGGGGGCTTCAACCCTAGAGGCATTGGCAACCATGGCTTCTCTAAAACATCTCCAATAGCTGCGTCAATACTTTCTGTTGACTGAAGCAACAAATTACAAGTGACATTAGAGAACTTGATCATTAAAATAATTAATAAAATTAAATCTTATTCTCTAGAAAATTTACAAGTAAGATCTCTTCGCTGCACCATTGGAGAACTTGATCATTACGCAATTAATTATCTTACTTAAAGAGTGCATGCGAGTGTTTCCGAAAGAAGATTTTTATTTTGATTTTAGTTATATTTTCTTTCAATAAAAAATTTTAGTGAGATACTTTTATCCCTCTTTATTGTTCAGAAGACGTATAGAAAACTAAAGAGTAAAAGCTCGTTGAATTTTGTGTTAATTGAATGATATCAAACTATAGATAAACCATTCATTTTCTTCTTGGAGATATATTGACTTACGGGATGAGCATCAACAAGAGGCTGCGCGCTCGAGTTCTTAGCCGTTGCATTGGGAAGAGCTGCTTCGTAGATGGGATGTGAAACCGGAACAATTCCTGGAACCGGCGCACCAGGAAATCTCTGCTTAATTACATTCAACTAATTGATTAATTATCTAGCATTCCAAAATGAACAAGTTGTGGGAGCTCAATGAACGTCCATCATGTAATTCTTTGAGTAAAAATCTTACTCCGGTGAAGGCATTAGCCACCGTCGTCGGCAACGACGCCGCCGGAGGAAAGCAAGGAGCTCCTTTTGTGATGGCGTGTGGAGCCCATTGTGCCTCTCCACTTCCCTTCACGAACAAATTACTCTGGGATTTAGAACCGAGACCGGAAAGAGAGAAAGATCCAGAAGCGATACGTTGTTTACGTACCCTGTGATAGTAGTAGCAGTGGTGTTGCCAAAAAGAGGGGTCAGGGTGTGGGTTAGCAGCCCACGGCGGCCGTCGCGGCCACGTGCCCACACGCGGAGCATCCACCGCCGGGGGGTGTCCCCAGACATGTAGCGGCCTCAAAGGCGGCCCTGCAGGCGGAGAAGGAAGCGGGGGAAGGTAGCCGATGGCGGGGTAGGCGGCGGCCCACGGATGACCGTCCGGTCTTTTCGCCGCGACGACGGCGCTTCCCGCGTACATTTGTCTTCGCTGGCTCCAGCTCGCCGCCTCCGCCCCCCGCGCAAGCAAATGCTTCCGGTGAGATCGATACTTCTGTGTGCATAATTAAGCGAGGATTGGATGAGTAATCATTTCAATTGGCATATTGATGAACTTTGGTGAAGTAGGAGCGAAATTTCTTTCTTTCTTCTTTTCGTTTTTTTTTTTTTGTTTTGCATGGGGCAATCATTGCATCAATATGCTGCTGCAAATTTAAACCTATTACTATTTGAATACTCTAGTGACAAAAATTATATAGAGGACATGGAATAGAAATCCTCCAGATTACTCACATTATTGAGCGTCAAATTAAATGGATTTTTATTAGTCATTGGATTAGAAAAAGAGTGATCGAGTCATCCAATCAAAAGCTTTTGATTCTATTTTCTGTTCTTTCGTGTTTTTTTTCTTCTAGAACACATATAATTGGGGAAAAAAAAGATTTACAGTACCTGGAGATGGCTGGCAATGTTGTGTCGAGTGAGGCAGTCGATTCCCATGAGCTCTAAAATCCTCGACGGCACGGCTTTGTCGATCCCCAGCTGCTCCACCGCCTGCACAAATCTCCGGTGAAGCTCCGGCGTCCAGTCCACCTGTACATGCATGCATGGCAATTTAATTAAAAGAACTCGGAAAATTTGAACTTCATGGAAGAAAAATCTAACTCGCATGCACAACATTCCACTGCAGCAAGAATCCAAGACAAGTACGCGCGTCGATCTAAAGGATAATTAATTACTAAATAATTTACAGTCTTTACGATGCAGTACACAGACATCTCACCATCTGTACTCGCCCCTGATTCCTTGTCTTTTCATGATTCAGATGCTTCAGCTTAATTTCCTAGGCTAAATCTTGATTTAAAATCATATATTCTAATTTATCTGCATAGTGTCTTTAAATCTCTACTTGATCAGTGAGCAAAAATCCTAATTAAGTTTCTTTCACTCGATCGCTGCAGTCTTTCACTGTTTCAGACCAGCCCGTGACTCTCATGATGCACGCAATAAAAGAAAGTTTATTTCTTGTTCTTGAGCAGGAGAATGAGCTATAGCAGGTAAGAAACATTTAACAAAATTATCAGTACTTTAGCTTTTCTCTTCCCGTGCACGCCCTTCGCCGCCATCGTCGTCGTCGTCGTCGCCGCCGCCGCCGCCGGCGTCTTTCGAGCTTTTTCTCCCTCATCCGGTGCTGAATCTGCCCTCGGTTCAGAAGGCGTGGACGCCGCCGGACTCCCCGCCTGCTCCCCACACCTCACCTCATTCTCCGCCTCCATCGGGTACTCCATCGCCTCCATATCTGCCGTCCCCCGCTCCGTACTCGCTGACCCCGAGTCCTCCTCCTCCTCCTCCTCCTCTTCCTCCTCCACCACCCCTCCTCCATTAACCGAGAACTCAGCGAAGATCTCATCCGGATCGAGCTCGAGATCGGGCAGCATATCCCCGTCCTCGTCCATCCCCATGAAGAGGTCGCTGAAGCTGATCTCACCAAGAAAGCCCTCTTCGCAGAGCTCGTCCAAGTTGGAGAAGCTTTCCTCTCCTCCATTGGAGCCCCTCAGAAGCTCAACCGCAAGCATGTCCAAGCTCCGTCAATTTGCATACAACTGAACTGGCAGAGAGAGAGAAAGAGGAGAGGAAATTAATGTAGTATGAACAGCAAGATTTGGATCGGTTTTGGATTTGAGTTTGGAGTAATAATATTGAACAATTAATGAGAGGGGTTGCATGTCTACCACAAGTCCCATGAGATTTCTCTGTATGGGTCTCTGTTTGGCCTTGTCACAGTCGCTTTCCTACTCTCTCTCTCTCACTCCCTCTTGCTCGAATTACACGACCTGTGGATGAACAATTTCGAGGTATTTTATGGAATTACACTTGCAAACAAAGTATACAGCTAGATAAGGATAGGGGAAGAACCAAACGCACAAGGGACAGAGATGACAGTGACTATTTCTCGTCTGATTGTTATAATGGCAGTGTTTTCTTTTTCTCCTGTCTGCTTCAGTCGTGTCATCTTTCTTGCTATTTAAAAAGAGGCAAGCCACGCGGAAATTTTTTCAGGGGCGCGGGGGGATCGACGCTGGGTGCGTTTGGGGTGGCCGGAGCTTTGGCTGATGGCTGATATGAGTAGAACTGATCTGAATAGAGTTAATCTGAAAAGCTAAGGCTGTTTGAGTATATTGGCTGGTCTGATAAGCAATTATGAGCTACTATGCTGTACTTTTTTGTTCTATTAAGAAAAAAAATTTAATTTATTTTTAAAATTTAAAATTACTTTACATAACAATAAATAATTTTTAGACTATTATATAACTAAATTTAATTTAAGATGGACAAATTAAAAAAAAATTGCAAGAGGCAAAACCAGTAATATGTAACTTAATTTGCCTATCAATATCAATACCAAAACATGTAACCAATTTATTTCAGTCATATATAGATGAAGTAACTTTGAGATGTAACCTGGGTAAGCTCAGCTACTGAAATAAAACAAGAGATGACCAAATATTGGCCAAACATACAGTCAAACAAGAGATGACCACTAATTTGACAAGAAACTAGTTATCATGGTACTTTGAATTGAATAGATACATGTGAATCCAAATTAATTGCAAACTCATATCTGCATAGGGCTTACAATAAATTCTCACAAACTTGAGTAATACTCACAAAATAGACATCGGCCAAACTCTGTTTGGTTATTTGAGGAAGGTCCCCATGATAATTCTATACATATTAATATCAAACTATCTCATCCATAATTGGCATGATAAAACTATACACATCAATATCAAACTATATCACCCATAACCTGGGTAAGCTCAGCTAGTGAAATAAAATTTGATACTCACATATACTTGGGTAAGCTCAGCGAAGCTTCAGCAATCCGGTGGAGCTAGCAGTGGAGCTCGGCGGAGGAAGGTGGAGCTGCGGTGGAGCTCGGTGGCAACTGGAGAGGCTAGCGGTGGCAGCTGGAGCTCGGCTGAGGAAGGTGGATCTGCGGTGGAGCTCGGTGGCAGCTGGAGAGGCTAGCGGTGGCAGCTGGAGAGGATCGCTCGGTGGCAGCTGGAGCTCGGCGGAGGAAGGTGGATCAGGAGAGGCTAGCTCGGTGGCAGTTGGGAAGGCTAGCGGTGGAGCGAGCAATGGAGCTCGGCGGAGGAAGGTGGAGCTGCGGTGGAGCTCGGCGGCAGCTGGAGAGGCTAGCGGTGGAGCTCGGTGGATGAAGGTCGAGCTGCGGTGGAGCTCGACGGCAGTGGGAGAGCCTAGCGATGGAGCTCTGTGTAGATCGGCGGAGGAAGGTGCAGCTGCGGTGGAGCTCGGCGGCAGCTAGAGAGGCTAGCGGTGGAGCTCGGCGGCAATTGGAGGCGATTGGCGTTAGCTAGAGGCGGAGGCGAGGTTTATGCTAGCTGGATCTGGAAGATCGGAGCGGGGCGATCGGAGCAGGCGATCGGAGGGGGCACCGATCGGAGCGGGCGACGTTCGGAGCGGGCGACGTTCGGAGCTGGCGACGATCGGCGCTGGGGACGATTGGAGCTGGCGACTATCGGAGGCAAGGACGAAGGAGTGCTGCGAAGACGAAGGAGAAAAAGCTCGCGAGCAGATCCACTGTAGCCAGGCAAAGCTTTTAATTCTTCAAAAGCTGGGGTGGGACGGCTTCCCGTAAATAGTGGAGCTTCTCAGTTTTCAACTTAGAAGCTGGGCGCCAAACGGGACGACTGGCAACTTTTGGCTGCCCGCAAACGCCAACGCGGGCAGGCAGCGGCCTCCAAACGGGGCTGCTATTCTTGAGGATAGAAACTTGGATACTGACTGGCGAAGCTAACTAATTTATCCTGTGCAGCAGAATTTAAATTCCAAGCGAAATGCTCGAGTTTGAGTGAGTGGAGGCTTTTGTTAATTATCTTTAACCTAGAGATTTTGTTATTTTTTGTTGGAAGAAAGAAGAGAAAAATAAAAAGAAATTTTTTTTTTTTGATTTGTTGAAAAGGCTGATTTAAAGGAAAAAAAAAGAGGACCACTTTTCTCTCCTTTTTTGTTCTCTCCAAAAGAGGGAAAAAACATTTTTCTCTCCTTCTTTGCTGCCAACTTCATTATTTTTTTTTCACTTATTTTTCTTTTTTCTTTTTTACTCTTCTTTTTTTTTTTCTTGCCTCCAATAAAACAAGCTAGGTAATTCTTAAGTGACATCAGCAAAAAAATATAGCGTCGGGACACAAGAGTGATCCAAGCTAAGGTGAGGGAGAGAGAAATTTTAGGCAAAATCCTTCCATAAGAACCTTAGCTTAAGGTTCCAAGCGTCATTTAGGTAATTTTTAAGCTACATGAGTCAAGAAATATAGTGATAGGAGCTAAATGTACCAACTTACTGGAGTAGTTTGTACATGCCCTAAGATATATCTGTTTTTGTGAAATTACAAATCTTAAAATAAGCGTTACATTTGTTGCTTTAAGATTCTTATATCTTGAACGATAAACGCTCATATATGACCCTACGAAGAGTCCTAAGTTAGAATATGCGTATTGACCTTGAGCACATCAAAAGGATATTCTTCAGTTATATACTTAAAAGCGAAACATGAGGAGAACCTTGCGTACTATTAAGTCTTGGGATGAGACCAAAAGGTCCATCAACTCAAGCATTTAGTGGACCATCTATTCTTTTCCATGTATATATTACCTGGGTAACTACACTTTTATATTAGCTCATGGCTCAACCTTTCTTAAGGGAACTAGACCTTGAAGCCACTATCTTAGGTGTGGACTAACGCATAGTGTGTTGCCATATATTATATGGACTTCGATATTGGTACTATATGTTCTGATGACGAATGATACTTCATTCATTCATGAAGTTCACAAGATGTACTAGTCATTGTAAAATATAATATTCACCTATGACATATATATACAAATATGGAATCTTTAATTTTTAGAAAAGATATATATAATTACTATATTAGATAAAATCACCAACAATTCTGTAGCATAATTTAGGGAAGAGGCAATTTTTTTTCTCTAGTTGGCTTCAATAATAAATTAGAGCTCACATAAGCCAAGTAAATTCTCCATTTGGTTATACAAATAATCATGCTAAAAAAGAATACGTTAAATGCTTCAAGAGTATTTGGTAGATGAACACAACTTGTATATAATAGGCTAGTCACACAACAACAAACAATTAAGATGGTTTTTGTATTAAAGGAGCAAGATATAAATTATATAAATAAAGATTTTTATGATGTATTGAAAGAAGTGGTATGTTTCAAGTGGTTTGGTAATGAAAAAACTCTACCTCTCTTTGTATATAATGATTCTTTCATTTTGTATCTCATAAAAAGAAAATATTGAATAGATTGGCTAGCATTGAGCAAAATAGTGGAAAGAAGAATATGATGCCACATTAGTAGATTTTCAAAACATGTGTTACTTAATGATATTAATGATGATCTCTAGCAATTACTTTATATCAAGAATTGGATGAGTAAGTGGTGGATAGAGAAAAACACAAATATCATGAAAAAGCTTTTAAGATGAAAATTATGGTAGCAAAATGAATAAGATAAAAAGAGCATATGATGTTCTCTTGATTGGGGTTACACTTACATATTTTTATTTATTATATTTTAAAATTAATTATATTGTAACGTTTATGAATGGTCAAGGCAAGAGTCATGATCAAGAATGCCGTTGATTCATTGGAACTGACGAGCAGAATAAAAAGGTAATTCAATTCCATTTTTTCTGAATTCTTCACTTAATATTGTTGAACAGTCGCCATCTTAATAATTAACTTAGATCTTTCTTATAACTGACGTAAGGGACACTTTCATATATCCATCAACTGACGTCGATCTCTGTTCTAAATCCCTGCTTCCCATGTGCCGCAGGAATCGGCGATTAATGTTGCAATCAGCATGAGTCATTTTCTTGTCTAAAGTGTTTCTTACAAATCTTTGAATGGATCAAATTAACTAATTGTGTTGGTTCAGCAAATCCATTTTGATTACATGATTTGGCAATAAAGCAATCACTTTACATTCCATAGCGTGATCACGGAGCAATTGAATATTATTAATGGTTGGCCACTATTAAGTATTTTGGTTTGTAGCTATGATGAGTACCTGTGTTACTAAATGATGAATAAGCATCAGGGCAAACAGCTTTATGTTTCTAACTCTACCTATTGTCACGCCCACGTTTATCGTAATAAACTTTTAAACCAATATATATGAGTCAACGCTTGACTTGAGTCCATACATATCCGCGCAGGGGCACCACGGTCGAAACCGCAAGGTTGGGCCTGATCGGCTAGAACGATTCCTCGAATCGAATCCCAGTCAGACTAGGGACTCGATGTGGATCTCTGCCGTCCCAACCGAACTCAAATCAATGCCTGCAAGCCACCAGAGACCGGTGCAACCGAAGTGTGCTTGACTCAACCGGATCCAAAGTAGACCCTCCCGGGGACGAACACGTCGGAAAAAGGGGAGGGACAACCTATGCTTCCACTTCGAACGCGTCGACAGTAACGTCGGCATCGGAGCGTCGAAGGCGACCAACCGGCACGGACGTTACACGAACCGACGCCGCAGCCTAAGGAGACACCGACGCACGACGTATTTTCTGCCACGCCGGACGTTCAGTCCGCGAGCAGCCGACGGGCAGGCGACAGTTGCTCGACCAAGCAGGGACGATACGAACATCCCTCTCCCGGAGAAACCCACAACGCTCGCGTAGAAGGAAGTGATCGGCACCCAACTCGTCCGCCCCCCGGGGTATCCGAGGAACCCAGCTGCACACAGGGGAGGCAAACGGAAAGAAACGAGGGCCTGACGATGGCGGCTGGGCCTGGAGAAGAGAGCTCCGACCGGCGGATGACATATCTGCAGGACGGCGAAGCGCAGAGGAGGAACTGAGACCCCCATACAGCAAACGACACCTTCGTCGCGGTCAACCCAAGTAACGCGGCCACAACAGAAGGGGAGGAGACCGCACGCAGGCAGAGAGGACGCCGGCCGGCAAACCCGCACGCAGGCGAGCCGAATCCGGAACTTCTCGCACGCAGGCGAGCCGAGGCATTGAAAGACGAAGGGGAGAGGAGCTCGCCAGAAGGAGCACGGGACTCGGCCAACCAGGCATGCATACGAAGAACAGCCGGAAGAGAAAAGAGGCGTCGCCGGGGAGAATCGCCGCCCGGGACGGGGACCAAGGTCACGTCGGGGACGGCGAGGGAGAATACCTTGGCCGGATTATCCCAGGTCCTTCCTGTCGATGAAGTAGGAACATTCTGAGCCTTCCAAGGCTATCAGACGGTGAAGACCACGGCGGCAACTGTGGCAACGGCGCCGGAGAAGACGTGAAGCACAAACAGGGCAGGGAGCTCGTCGCGAACCGTTCCATCCCCCCCCCCCCCCCCCCCCCCACCACCGGTTACGCGAACTGGAACTCAGGAAGAAGTCCGATGAGGTCGATGGCGTCGGAGTAGAGAGCAAGAGCCGACGAGGAATACTCGCTCACCGGAGACCCCTCGCTCCCAAAAACAACGCTCCTCTCTCTCTTGTCCTTTTCTCCAAGACGACCCGTCGTCTTTTCTTTTTCCCGCCTCCCTCGAGCCTTGCGCACCTGCCCAGTCAGCTTAAGCCCACACGCGATAGAATGTTTCCACACCAGCCGCCCATGTCGCCCACGTCTTGCACGCACTCATCTGGTGCGAGGGGAATTTTACCCGTTGGTTGAATTGGATCCGGGCGGACGCCCGATCCGTTCCCCTTTTATCCGACCCGTTCGGGTATATCAAATGGGGCTAGGCTAGTTGGGCTAAGGCAGAAATTGGGCCGTGCCCAATTTTGGCTGGCCTAACATGACGAATACTAATGAAAGGAACAAAAGAAACCCTTGTACTTAGACATCCAAAGCTTCATATCAAGCATAGACAAGTTAAAGCAACTACAAAATTATGCTTGACGAAAATAAACCAAAAATATTGGCTTGTATATATGTTATAGTTTACTCTTTTAGTTTTCAGTTTGTCCAGCAAGCACCAGCAAGGAGCTGCATTCACTTCATCACATACATTGCCCAACTATTAAACTAGTTCATGTCGATATTAGAAAGAATACAACCAAATTCAAAATGAAGGCAACATTTCCAGCAGCTCAATCATGAATCCATATAAATTGCTCCAAATGGAAATGCATAAATCAAAGAGTATGTTCCGAAGAAACTGGTGAAGCCATTACATGTTCATTGATTCCCACATTCTTGTCCCTGCTGTCTTTATCTTCCTTGTAACCCGCATCCGCCATCTCCCAATCACCATCACCAGTCAATACCACGATGCTTTGTTGTGCATTTTGATACTCACCTGCATGATACTCTTCATCATCATCAATATCAATTACTTCAATGAATTTGCCTTTTGCTTGATTTTTCA
Source organism: Costus lasius (assembly GCA_027563935.2). Lineage (NCBI taxonomy): Eukaryota > Viridiplantae > Streptophyta > Magnoliopsida > Zingiberales > Costaceae > Costus > Costus lasius. Next base: position 11,171,661 of record CM050449.1, read on the forward strand.
CATTTCTAGTGGCCTCAGACTCGGTATCAAGATTGATCACTACCGGGGATTTGCCTTCTGCATGATCTTTCACATTCGCAGTGGCCTCCTCATGATAGTCGTCACTCAAAGTTGTGTCAGTGCCACTTGACATTGATGGAGTCATGTCACTATCACCTTCAGTATAAACTGCCCGACCTTCTTTGCTATTCCACTTTGCAACAATTAGTCTGAAATTGTTATCAACATTGCTAAAGTAGCTAACCTGGTTTGCACCATTTACTGAAGTTTCAGAACCCTTTCGAGGCATCACAATGTAACGGTCATAACTGCGCTTGTGGTGAAGCCCATTGGAAGGATATCTCCTTTGGTTTTGAACGGGCTTGCGGTCCTTCTGATTCCTGTTCTGGTAGGGTGTTGTAGCAGCAGAGACTCTTACATGTTCAAAGTTTCGGAATTTGGATGATCCATCCAGGTGTATCTGCTGAAGAAAATGATGAGAACATGAGATATTACATGGATCCAACATCTGGAAGAACGACATTCTGTGATTTTTATACAATTTCCCGATATAAAGCCCAAAAAAGAAGAGTTGCTCAAGTAATCTACAAATAGATAACCTATGTATGCCTTTAGTGATTAATATGCTGCGCTCAGAGCATCAGAGGTGCATTGAAGAAGAGAAGACATCATCAACTGATAATGAAGATTTAAAAACTGGAAATAAAATAACAAAGTAGTTAGTGAGTTGTCAGCTAAATAATAGTTTATTTTGTTTTACAGTTGCATATTTCTTTTAGCGATGAAGTTACATGATTTTGTGCATCATTTTAGTTGAACCATAATTACATGCCCCATTAGAGAAAAAAAAGGTGTTCTTTCATTTAATTTACGAAACTACTGATTCCATTGTTTTATCTGTGAAAATAAAAAGAGGATGAAGTTGCCTACCGAATTTTGGTTCAATCCCACTATGCTCCAACTTTGGTAAAAGCAACACTATCTCAACCATTTAGATTCTACCAAATAAGGTTAATGGAAAGCTCATTAATAAGGAAAGAAAAACCTTTTTCTCAATCACTTGCTGTGAACTTAACAAGCTCATCGTAGCTACATTAATTAGCTAATACCATCAATGATATAAAGAAACACCACGAGATAAAGGAATTAGTGCACAAAAAGGTAAGCTTATTCATAAAGTCTGTACCTTTTCCTTCTCAATGCTGCAGAAATTATTTTCAATGGGAATTGAATAAGATGAATTTCCCAGGTGGGGCATAGGATGGTCATCAGCTGCAAATTTTGAAAGCACATGATATTGGGCTTTTTGGTATCACATAAATGAAGATTAATATTTACCCCACCTTGATGAGATGAATTAGCGGCATTTGACGTCTCACATTGATACGGAAAAGATGAAAAGGCATACGCACATCCTTTTGAAGTTTGTCCTCTGCAATGTGAAGTATTAACTGAAGACACAGGAAAAAGAGTATGGCTGGCATTTTGGTACCCCTGAAACCAGTTTGATTTCTGTGGGAAAAACTGTTGCTCCTGCACAGCCCTTGGGTGCTCAACATCAAGCATGTGAACATCTCCAACTCTAGCCGCTGTTTCATTAAATGGCATCGTAGAGCATCGGCATTCAAATGTGCCCGAGAACGTTAACGGCTGCAAAACCCATCTCATAAATAAGAACTTGCTAATGGACAAAAAGAGCTTGGAGAGAGAAGTTTAGTTTGTCAAGATATAAATAATATTTTTTTTATAAAAATCAAAGCAGAGAACTAGTACAGAGAAATGTAATTCAAGCATCTAAAAGAATAATGATTAGGTTGATGTAAAAAAAACCTTGTTTGACTCCAACCATGCTCTCTGTATCTTTTTGGGACTGCAAGATTGAGGTGCCAGTCGCAAAGCCCTTGTCCGTTCCATATTTACTGAAAAATAGGTCGCCACATTGATATCCAAATGAGTGGAGAAAATTTAAAGGGTCATCAAGTTGTAGAAGTATATATATATATATATATATATATAGAGAGAGAGAGAGAGAGAGTATCCACTCGTAGAAAAAGTAACAAGGAATTAAATGATTGATTATGTTAAAAAAGGAACTTCTAGCTGCCAAATCTCACATTTACATTGTCTGACATTTGATAATAAGATGAGTTTGCCAGAATAAATGAAACATTTTATTTGGTAAGCTTACATATGCTGCAATGACACAACCAATAGATTAATGTCTCTGTCACCCGCAGTACGTAGGAATAGGATAAATGGAGGTCAAAGTATACTAGGACACAAAATAATAATTGAATAACCCAAAATCTACCTCAGACAAAAATATTACGAACTCAAAAGGCTGTATGGAAAACAATTTATACATCAGCATTTGAAAAATAAACCAAAAAAACTATTGAATACTAAAAGAATTGAGGCAATTTTATAATTTCTCTGGAGCTTGTGGGTAAAAAAGAGCTGCAAGGAGCGAATATATTGTTGAAAGAAGCAGAACCATCAACACATGAAAAAAGCTATTAAATTGTCAATTGTTCAATAGTAAGGACCCCAAATTGTTTTATGGTGAACTGATCCAGATCTACTGGTTTGAGACACACCATACATGATCGTTCATCTCTTGTTTTGTTTGAATCAAGTAAAATTTTCAAGCAAGGCATTGGCACCCATCTTAATTACTTTAGTCATGTCTGAAAATTGACTTGTAATCTTGAAATAAAATTTAACCCAAATCTCACAGTTTATAACCTCAAATTCTGAAAACATTTGCTTGAAATCCCAACTTCCGATTTCATAAAGGCTTTCTCTGTTTTCCCTCTTCAAGAGTTTATGCTTCTGATTTCAATACATCTGTAGGGAGGCCATCAACATAGATATTCTAAATGTTAACTTCATCTTTGGAATTCCTAGTTATAACTGCCCAAGTTCAAGCTCATAGTAATCCGGATACTCTATTCACGAAGCAGTTTAATCCAGACTGACGTCCCAATTATATTAGTGTTCACATCTTGGAAGTTTTGGGTTATACCATACAGAATACCACAGCTGACAATCTGAACTAGAAAAAGAAAATCAAAGTGCTTAAAAGAAAACAGTAACCAACTAACGAAAAGAATGAGAGAATTTTAAAACTCACTATTTCTAGTACTTTGAATTATGATCCATAAACCCTTATGAATAGTACTATTATATAAGTTTACAAGTGAACAGCTTGTATCATGACGAAAAATTGTGAACCAATTCTACCCACACTACCTACCATGAAGCAATCCTGAAGTTCTTTGTGCTACATTCAATCTACTTAGAAGAGTACTATGCACAACTAAAAGAATACAAGAGGAAGAAAGAAAAAAAAACGAATGTAAAAATAACAAGATTTGTTTACTCGGACAAACCTTGTATTAAATATTTCTAACTTGTCTCGTGACCAATGTTGTTCAAAATGCGTTCCGGGACAATCCGTTCCGAAACGAATGTAGGATCTGAAATGTGGTAGGATCTTATGATCCCACTTATCCTACTCAATCATAAGTTAATAGGTAAAATAAATTTAGATTTAATTACTATTATATCAAAAATTAATAATCTATTATAACAAAAGTCTTAAATTGATATTTGATGCAATTTCTTATCTTTAATTGTCATCATTTTCTCTTTTTTTATAAACATTCATCCACAAGCTTGTTATCATCTACAATTATATTTGTCTACTTCAACTATTTATTAGAATCAACTTTGTAATCTTTATTATTGTCATTTTTATTGTAATTACCATATCCATCCTTATCTTCATCATTTTTCATGTTTTTATGTTGTTGTCTTCATTTCATTGCATGCCTTTATTGTTACTAGTTTCATTGTACACTTTTGTTGTATCCATCTTCTATTAATTTGTCTCCATCATTATCACCTAATAAATATTCAATTTTATAATTTTACACTATACCATTAATATATCTGAATAATAGTATAAAATATTGGATATATATAATATAAACCTTAATACATGATAATAAATAGATATATATTATTTTTTTATTATTTATTACTTATTAGAATATTTATCATACTCTTAAGTCTAATTAGATGAATATATTTTTAAAAATTATATATTTTAAGTGATTTGGTAAGATCTTGCCGATCCTACGAAGCTTTCATCATTCCTAAGTAGGATCTCGATCTTGACAATCTTGCTTGTGGCAATTTGCTGTCAACATCTTACAACATACAATATCCAATAAGAGAACTCCCATTAGTCATATTCTGTTCTTTTCTTTTCTATTGAGAAGGAAATTAAATAGAGTATCTGGTTATGTTTATAATAATTAATTTCATGTATCCAATATACCACTCCAAGCTTTACTTATGTGGTCAAGGTCTCATATGAATATTATTGGTGTGCCTCGTCATTGCATATATGCTCTCATCTACATCTGAAGCAACACTTTCTAGATCCTAAACTCTTAGCTCCAAAGAATGCTACTTCTTCATTCACTCTCCTCTCAAGCAAGAGGCCAATTATAGGAGAGGATATAATGCTAGAAGTGCTAACGGCCAACCATAAACCATAAGAAACTAAACTAGGGCATCCTAGAATAAAATAAGAAAAAATTGTCAACCTCAATATTTCCATTTAATTATTTAACATAATGCCTAAACCTGGGCAGCATTGATGACCATATTAAAATGATAATTTTGGCCTTCAATTCTGACACTGCAGAATGTTGCTTCTTCAAAGAAAGACTTTCATTTTTCTTTTAAGGGCATTATAATAGCATAGGTGAATATAGCAGAGTGTCAATGGTCAACCCCAAGCACCAATGTTTGAAAAACTAATTTGTAATGCGCAATATGGCCGGCTTATACTGATCCAAGTAGGGATCGGTACATGGAATAGCTCCGATACAGCGGAGGAAGGAGGAGAAAAAGGGAGGAGGAAGGAGGAGAATTTACGTCCACAAGCACAAGGAGGAGAAGAAAGATGGAGGAGGAGCTCATGTCCGCCACTCCGGCTGCGTCCCGCTTTCACTACAGTGTTAGAATCGTGTCAATATCGACTAATACATACTGGTCCGAACGTGGACGGGTACCATGTATAAGACCGATTTTTTAAACCTTGCCAAGAACTATGGGGATCTTCCTCAAACAAAAGAAAAAGACAAAATATCCATAATCCACATCATTTTCCATAGCCTCATTAGATATTATGATTAAATTTCTAAAAGGGTCAAACATGTGCATGTTGATAACCTCCCTCACGTGTTGCTTCAAGGACACCTTTGAAGGCTAAGAAGTTCTTGAAATTCAAAGCCAAAGAATGTTTAAATCTTCAAGACAAAAGAATTACATTTCCCTATAAAGCTAGGATCAACGATGGGATCAAAGACAATGCAAGACTGTCAAATGATCAATCCAATTCTTTATTCAAAATAAAAGGAAAATTTGCACCTCGTTTGCCGTAATATCATCTAATATGAATTTAAATACTTGAAGAAGTAATGTGTCGTTTTAATGATCTCCCTGGGAAAGACTTAAATGCCTTTTCTTAAAAGGCAAAAAATCGACAAGCAAGCAGCCACACATTAGTCACAAGTCACAACAACACAAATGTGCTCATTATACACAAAAAGGACTCCAACAAAATCTAGTTCCATGTACTTAGATGGATTGCATTGAAGTTGGACCTAAGAAAATGACTTTAGACTAGGAGGGTAAAGTTGTCTTCTCTTTTCTATCATAATAAATAGGTTTTATATTCCCCACACTCACCTATTACCAGTGTGTGTTATTAATAGCGGATCACGAAAAATAATGAAAAGCTAAAAATCCGCAATATGATATAGCGAATTACGTTGCGAGCAAATAGCAAAAGTCCCATAGCGTTTGAAATATATATTATATACAAAAAAAATTAAATATAACGTTTGAAATATATATTATACACCTAGTAAATTAAACTACATAAAAATAAAATAGATTATATAAAAAAAAATAACATAGTACTAACTCAATTCAAGTCATAATTTTAATTTTTCAAACTTAAAAACATAATAATGTGGTCTTATCCGCTATAGCGGTGCTATAGCATTTTATAACAAATTACTCAAAAACCACTATAGAAAAGCGCTATAGCGCCACTATTGCGGCTATTTAACAACACTGCCTATTACTAGATAAGGATCTAACCTATTACGAGATAAGGGGTGAGGATGAGATGAGGCAGAAGTTTATACCTTCTTCCCCATCCCCAACCCATGGATCATAATCAAACGGAGAAAGATAGATTTGAGCAAGTTCAAATAGTACAAAAAAAACCCAAATACTAAAAATAAATATGAAAAGCATCCATGGAAAAAGAGAAAAGGCAGTGCTTAATTACAACCAAGCACTACTTGCAAGGCAAGTGGGTTTACCCCAAAATAATCACACAAAGTGATCGGAGGCAAGGAGTGGTGACTCTAATAAAGGAGTGTTTCATATTGGCTTGTTTATATCATAAAAATTAATCATGTTATTTCAACCAATGTAGCCCTTACCCTTTCTATCTATTCCTCATCATGAAAATACCATCTTAATTTTTTTTTACAGAACATACATCTTGCTAATACCTCATTTGCATGCTAACTTGGATATATTCTTGCCAATGTGTTCAAAGATTGGTGCTCACATATAATATTTTATTCCATGTAAGATAAGTTAGGAGTATGGCTTGAGGGTTTTCATAAGTTGACATTCAACTAGACCTTGTTAAGCCTATTTTAAATATTTTCTTTGGATGTGTATCGTTCATTTTGTTGTCACTAGAGGGGAAGGAAATACAAGATATTCATTAAATAGCATGCCAATAATAATACATAGTTAAGATATACCAATTTGGAAAATTTTCCATATGTAAGTTCTAGAGGGAGGTGATCATAACGTTTAAAGATAAAGGAGGAATTTGAAATGCAAGTAGATAATTCCAAAAGCAAACATAGTAGCTTTTTGTTTGCTTATGCATTTATTATGCATGTATACATACATACATGCATACATATACTTAAATACATGCATACATACATGCATCCGTACATTAGTATATATATGATAAATTTGCAAATAAAAAACATCAATCATTTTTATCAAAATGCGCTCGGTGATTTAAGGTGCCAACATTTCATAATTCTAGACGTCCTAGGTTCTTGTGTAAATTAAGATGCTTATATTAATAAATTACAAACATAAATGCTTACAATTAATTTAGTTCATATTTATCATACAATACTTGAAAGTTAAATCATACAAACAAATAATATATACATTTAAGTAGTGAAAAGGTTTTCCAATGTAGGCAACCAAGGAATCATGTTATACTTCACCATGCAACAAAAGTTTGACTGAGAGAGAGTAGCTGAACAGGAAGGCAGAGACATGCTATAACAGCAACAGGAGGTTGGAGTCTTGGAGATACAAGTAATAATAAAAAAAATTGAGTCGAAATATAGCAAAAGAGAGGAAAAGTAGCAAAAGAGGAAGAGGTAGCAAGTGTGGTTGTGGGTGCAAGAGGAAAGTGGATATGAGTATCGATCAGGAGAAAGAAAGCGAAATAGAGAGATGGAGGATGGTGCAAATAAACTTAAATTTTACATCAATTATATTTTCTAAATAATTATTTGTTTATTAATTGTAACTAAAGGTAAAATGAGTTAGAATTAATTAATATCAGAAAACAACAAGTAGAACAATATGTAAATTTAATTGATTAGATTGTAAATTGCATTAGAAACTATACTAGGCACATAATAAATTGTACAATGAAATAATTTAGGATAGATATAAATGTTTTATTGAAATAGAAAAATATAATCATATTATTGGGTATGTAATTAAAATAATTATTATTTGATATTATAATAAAAAATGTATTGCATTTAATTATGTCAACACAATGGCACATCTTGTACGAAATGAAATTATATTAGTCTACTGAATTAGTGAAACTAGTAATGGACTTAAGACTTTAATCCTCATATAGATCAATACTCAATGAAAATGATGTTGAATGATAATTATTTACATTATCTATATGTTAAAACCTTATCCTCAACATACTTTCTAATTGAGGAGGAAGAGATATGGTATAAGAGCCAAGAATAGAGCGTTCTCTTAACCCAAAAAAAACCTTTGGTAGGAAGCGTCATAAAGGAGGGAGAACAAAATTCTATAGGAAGAGATGAGAAAGGAAAAAAAGAGAAAAAAAAATGTTCTCTAAAATAAAGTAAAAATTAGCGAGAGAGAAAGAAGAGAGACATTGTCACAAATAAATAATCCAAAGAAAATGCTCATTTTTTATGCAAAATGTTGACATTGATGTCAATATTGTTACCTATGTGCCTAGTGTCACCTGAGATGAAATGTGATTTCTTGTCGGGTTTCAGTAAGATGAAATATTGTTCCATGTATCAATTTAGGATACCTCTTTCTTCAAAGATATAATCAATTATGCACTAAAATATATAAAAAAATAATTAGTTTCAACTAAGTGGTAACAATTTTGGTAACACATAAGTGACATGGATTTTCTTTTAAAGAGAAAAGCACTAAATGCCTCTAATGAGATGATCTCCCATGTATCACTCGGATAAAAGCCCCACTTAGCAAGGTATAAAATACAAAGGAAATGTGCCATGTTACTCTATCATATATGCATACATACATGTGCCATGTCATAACACTTAGGTCGTCATCCTGAAGACTCCAACATCTCACTTTAGAAACCTTGATTGCAAATAAATTTTGTTTTAAGCAAGGACAAAAGTGAATTAACTCACTATAGGATGTTAATTTTAAGTGTAAACCATACTTTTGTTTCAATATAAAGCATCTAAAGAAATTTGTCCCCTCGTTCTACTTAATGTTTCCTATCTATACCACATCTTTTCCTGATTCCAGTAAGGTAATAAAAAAATATATGTTTTAATGGACAAGCCAAAATAACATGTTTTTCATATTTAAACGCTCCAAAGAATGATAGAAATTTATACACATGCATATTATATCCTATAGTAAGATTCCATGTACCATTTATGTATCAAGTTTTATGTATTGCCTATACTGTTTCTCAATCTTGGATAAATTATTGTGTAATCTTTTAAATGAATTCTTATCAACTCATGAGCACTTCCAAATTCATAAATCAAGGTTTTAGGAATCCTGTTACTCGAAAAATATAGCAGAAGTAGTATCCCTAAATTACTAAACATAAAGAACAATCAAAACAAAACTATTAATTATAAAGTATAAACTTTATCAAACATCACAAGACTGTGTTTGAAATGTATGATAGTGTTGGCATGCTGTCTTTCATAATAACCACAATGCATATGACTATCAACCTTAAATTTTAGATGCCAAACCAAACACCAAGACTCCCCAAAATTCCATCCAACATCTCAGGTTTTTAACATTACTACACAAAAGTATGAAGTGTTTCTGTTTCGTGCCCAACAAAAAGAGGCAACCAAATCGTAGAAACATGAAGTTAGCTAAAAAACTATTGCTACACCAGCATCATGGAATATGAAGCGATGCTAAATTTTCTTTAAAGTATTTCCATTTTTATCAACAGAAAACATTAATACAAACATACCCAAATTGGAAGTACTATAAATAAACAGGAACTGTAGGAAACACAATAGCACAACTGCGTAATAGCAGTCTAACACCTTTCTTTATAACTCCATTAAAGTGGGAATTTTTACCTAAAGGAGACTGAAACCCTCCCGAGGTCAAGTGCTTAAAGTTGGCAAAGACCGGTGTGTCATCTCCTAAGGGACCCTTGAGTTCATTCTCAGCATGTGTAACTACGCAATGCGGCTGGTGCATTGGAAATGAATGTGACTGTGTCGTTGGTGGAGGCACCGGCATGGCCATGGAAGTTCCAGGAGGCATAAAAGATCGAAGTGGCTTAGGATTCAGGAAAACGCAGGTCTCCGATGCACGTAATGATCCACTAATGAGCGATGGCCCAGCTACTGATACAGGGTGATCGAACTCAGAATTCACCTGCACAGATTTTCCACCTCCAGGAGGAACATTGTCATCCTTCCTGGGTTTATACCTCCGCGGACCATGCCTGTCGTAGTATCTCCTATTCCCAAACCAGCTCTGCACTTGCATGAAATCCAGCCCGGTTCTTTGTGCCAGATCCTCCTTCATCCTACTAGTTGGATTTTGATTCACTGGAACAACCAAACCAAACATACAACAACAATAAAACGCATGGCTTCAAACATAGTAGACGGCCACCAAGACGTTCAAGAACCACAAAAGAAAACTTTAGCCATCTGCATGAGCGTCCTCGAAGGAAACCCATCGGTAGAATAAAAATCAAACTTTGGGAAAGTGTACCAAACCTTCATAGGCGTCCTCGAGGATCTGAACCTGGAGAGGATTCTTGAACTGCTTCCTCCCAAAGAATCCATCCTCAAAAGGCCATTTTCTGTAACTCAAATCCTCCTGATCCATCCCAACTCGAAATCTGCAGAGTGGAGGAGAAAGGCGTGGCCTTTCTGGACAAGAAAGGGGCAAGAAGAAGCTGGCACAAGGAGCAACGGCCTTCCTTGTGCGAGATACATGCACGCGCAACACGAGGAAAGGAAAGGAGGAATAGCGCGAGGGTCTCGGTTGCGGAAGCGAACAAAAAGAGGAAAAAGGGGGCGAACAAGGAGAAGCGCATCATAATTAGCAGAGGGGAGAAGAGCCGATAAGAACAAAGCAGAGTGCGACGACGAGTGGCGCTGGCGAGGGGAGTCGGAGGAGAAGGTAATTAATGCAGTGACTGAGAAGCGGAGGATAAGAAAGAAAGGGGGAACGGATTGGAGAGTGCAGAAAAAAAAAAGGGTTTTTTTTCTTTCGAAAGGGTTTTGGTTCTGGAGGTACGCAGAGAGGGAAGACAGATAAAAGGGCGGTTTCGTTTGGGGAAAGCATTAAATGGTTGAAGAATGAGGTATTTGAGAGAACTCACGGAGACTATTCAAGAATGATTTTTTTTTATATAAAAAAAATAGTTTTTTATTAAAAAAAATTACTGGTTGAAAACGATTAAGATGAAAAAAAAAATCTTTTAAATGATTCTATTTCTCTTTTAATTTTTATGATAAATAGACCAAAGAGTGGCAACAAAATTCACACAAGTGATATACTCAAAAGTATAAATGATTCTATTTCTCTTTTATCTTCGGAGGATGATTAAAATTTCTTTTAAGTTCGAACCTTATTGAGAAAAAAAGAAACAATATGATATTTCTTTTGTCCGTTCTAGACAATCAAATAATAAGAAAATGGTTTATAGATTTAAGATAATGATTAATATGTAATTTGACATGTATATGGTTGACCCTAATCGGCTAATCTATTGGGTCAACATATATAATCTCTAACAAGCATGTTGGATTTGGGTACAAAATTCTCATGATTGTTAGTATTAATTTAGTTGTAATAGTAGTTTTTATTTGCATACGATAAAACATCTTATTTAAGGTATTCTTTTAGAATAGAAAATATTTAGTATTCACACTAAGTTCGACAAGGTCCTAGGGGGCACCCTGCCATGGAGCTATATAGCAATTATATGCATAACACTTGAGCCAAAATTTACTCCATAAAATTGCAATGACCTACACAACAATTTGAATGGATGCTTTAAAAGGAAGTTTTGTTCATCAAAATTCCCTAAGAAGCTTATATGGTAGAAAAAAACATTCTATTAAAATGCCAAAGATTATTGTATAAAATATTTATATCAATGTTTCACATTTCCTAAGCGCCTAGGGATAGGTTAGAGTCTAGCCAACATTGTTGTTATTCTCCCAACACTAGTTGTGACTTGTGCAAAGTGTAGGACTTGTAGAAAGGATACATAGTCCTAAAATTCTAAGCTCAAGGCATAACAATCACTCATAATATAGAGTTTTCTTAGTAAATTCTCCTATACAATAGGTAGAGTGTGCTATCATTAGGTCCTAATATGATCTATCCATATCTTAAGTCCCTTGAGCCCAATTTTATCATTGAGTGTTTTCTCTCTCTCATATGTGCCTCTAAGTAGAGCTTGCTTTCATTAAGTTGTAAAAAGAGTCTATCTATACTCATATGCTCCTAATGTTTTGTTTCAGATTTGAGCATTTTTCTCTCTAATATATGCCCCTAAGATAAGACTTACAAATTAAACTAGTAAAAACTAGAGCATTGCCTTAGGGTTTCGCATCTTGAATAAAAAGATATTAAAAATATTTTTATATTACTTGCACCATCTTTCTCCTTATTAAAGGAGGAAAATATGTTCCATATGACACCTACTTCAAAGTCAATCACACACGATATCTTTTTAGCAAATATGATGTGGATATAAATTGATACAGCAAAATAGTTAGTTTGATAATAACCCTTCACCCAAAGTCATTAAGGCTTACCCTATTGAATATAGACTACAAGAATCTAGTGTACCTACACCTAAGGCTAAGGCATCTTAAGCTAACCCCACTTGAGAGGCATGGCATTTAAGTGGATGAATCTAAGTAAAAGGATGTTATAACACACTTTTCTGCAAATAAGACAACAATCATCTCCCTCATTCACCATTTGTACTATGAACTAACAACTATTCCATAGCATGTTTGGCATATATGAATTCCAAGACAATATTAAACTAGTCCACTAATGTGACATTATGCACTTGAAAATTTTTGGTTTATTTAGGAAATTTATATATCGATAAATTACAGTTCATACTTGATCAAATTATTTCGATAAAAAAAATAAAGTTGAAATGAACTGTTATCATAATTCGATCTATTTATTGCCATTAATTGTATATCTTCAAGTTTTAAAGATTAAAACGTGGCTTGAGACACATCTTTCTTGGTCAAATTAATTAAAGTTAATCATCTATATAAATTTTCCATTCCAACTGCCATGGCTGTATCGTGGATTTAATCCATCTTCTTTGCCGAAGAGCCATGTCCATTTCAGTACTCGCTATCATGCTTCGAAAGGCCAACGTCGGCATGACGATGAGCTCAAGACAGCCGAACATGCGAAGGTTTATTTTCCGATCAAATATGGGGCAAAAGAGGCCGCGGCATCGACGGCCCCTCGGCTTTGTTTCATGGCTTCATGCCATATGCATAACGTGTTCCATCGGTGCTCGGCCTTCAGTATACGGACGTGTACGTTTTCAAGGACTCTCCTTTGTCTGGAAAATGAATGCCGTTAACTTCCGCCGATTTTTTCCTCCACGGGGCTCAGCAGCAAATTGACTGGGGAAAGTGGCCAGTGGGACATCCAGTAATTAAATGCTCAAACACCATTTTTTTTTTACTCAAACACCATTTATATCCAATCCAATCACATTACAAGTTTTCACTCCTTTTAGGATCCGTATGTCGCGCTCTTGTTTTTTAACACATTTTTAATCTAAATATATGAGAATCAACCTATGACTCGAGTTCATATACGCCCATGCAGAAACACCACAGTTAAAACCGCACATTGGGCACGATCGACGGAAATAATTCCTTGAATCGAACGCCAGCCGGACCAGGGATTCAGCGAGGATCATTGTCGTTCCAATTGAACTCAGGTCAATATTCGTCAACTATCGGAGACTGGAGTCGTCGAGCTGGACCTGATTTGCCTAAATCCAATGGACTCACCCGAGATCGACCACGTCGGACGGGGTCCTATGAATACGTCAACTGCAACGTCAGCGTCGGGAACGTTGGACACGTCACAACGTCGCGTACGTAGCGTTTGACGCCTTCGCTCGATAGGGTGCACACGGCCGGGCGGCGGAACGTCTCTGCGCCGGGGATTCAGCGCGCGGGCGTACCCCAAAAAGGGCAGCCGGCGACCACCTTGGCGGACCACCCGCCTGACGGCGACACACGCCGAAGTCGAGGCGAGGGAAAGGGGGCTCACGGCCGACGTGAGTCCAACAGCGCCGCGAAGGGGAGAAAGGCGAACGGAACTGGCCCGTCCACAGCCAGAGGGCACCCAGAGAGTTCGCCCGCATGCGGGGAAAACAAAGAGGAGGAGCAGGGCCTGGCTTCGGCGGCTGGAATAGCAAAGGGGCCGTCGACTGGACAGCGGACCACCAGGCTTCAGAACGGCGGAGATGACGACGCCTTCACACGAGCGGACGGAGGTAGGTGCAGAGCCGTCGGGGAGCGTACGTTGCCTCCCAAAACTCCATCCGAACGCCGACGTCGAGCTGGAGAGATGACCGAAGACCGGACGTCGCAGAAGCCACCAGCAGAGGAGAGGCGACAAGGGTCTGCACGCAGGCGGAACGAACGCCGACCGACGAACTCGCACGTAGGCGAGCTGAGTCTGGAAGTTTTCGCACGCAGGCGAACCAGCACTCAAGACGAGAGGGAAGGAGGGGCTCGCTGGGGAGCACGGAAAACGGCCAAACAGGCATGCGACGTAGGGAGCAGGAAAGTGAGGCGTCGCCGGAGCAGAGACAGGCTACCGGAACGAAGTTAGAGGGGGCGCCGGAACGGCGAGAGTGTACCTCGGCGAACTCGCCGGCTCCTTCCTTTCGGTGAAGTGGTAGCAGTAGAGCCTTCCGAGGCTATCTGGGCCAGTCGCCGGCAGCGGCGACGTCGGAAGCAGCGGAGAGAACAGGGACAGGGGAAGGAGCTCGTCGCGATCCGAACCACCCGCCCACACCACCGGAAACGCGAGGGAGCTCGAAAAGAGGGACTTCCGACGAAGTTAGGATCTCACCGGGGAGAAGGGAGAGGTGTCGTCCGGGGAGCTCTCGTGCGTGTGAGAACCAAGAAGTGAAGAAGAAGGAGCGAACGTTCCTTTCTCCATTTTTTTTCATTTCACGATATCCTACTCACTGTGCTGCAGCACGGTGCCAAAATTTTTCCGCAGCGGGGCAAAATTTTTCCCCGAGTTAGCCACCAGCCCCCGTGATCTGACCTGTCCGCGTCAGAGGCCACGTCTCCCTTTGACGAACAAGCGATTGCTCGTTTGAAACTTGGCAAATTCGGGTCCCATCCGAAATTCGCTCGCCGAACCGATCGGCTAATTGGACGTGGTAAAGACAGTTGGGCCCCGAATTGGGCCAAGCCCAATTTGACCCAATAGCCTAACACCGTACGTGTTTATTTTTATTTATTTTCATAGAGTAAAACTTGCCCTTGTGACTACGGTCCAAGTAAAATATTATTGATAGCGCACGTGCAGTAGTTACGTTACTCATCCTACCATATATAGGCACATGCTTACAAGGACCAAAAATATTGATGAAATTTCCATTTAAGTTACAGATAAATCATGACCTTATTCAACGAGAACCCATACATTCAGCAAGTGTGATCAAGGTAAAGAAAGTAATCTACTCATTGCTGAGGGAAGACCATGAATTTGCCTGAATCCAGTCAAAAGCAATTGGGCTGAGGAAAGCATCAGGGATCCCGAAGGATCTAATAACAGTGAGTACATGAGGCCTAAGATCACTACAGAGCTTCATGACTTCTTTCCTTGCAGCAGCAGCATTGTCGAGTGAAAGGTATCCATAACGAAGAAAAGATGAATCTTCTTCCACACAGATCAATACATACATGGATCTCAGTAGCCCGAACAAATCCTGTGAGTGAATATTAGCATTTAATAAAGCAGATACTTGAATTTATTTCAGAAACAGCACCATGATTAGATAGCAATCGGAGCTGAAAAGACAATTCAAGAGTGGTGGTAGATAATCATTAGCTACATTTCTTTTGCTTCATACTTGATGCTTGAATCAAATCGAGGAACTGAACAGAGAAATATGTAAAACAGACATACCTTTAGTGGTCCAGCAGACTGAGCCATTTCATCGTCCACAAAAGTCTGCAATATTGTGCGTTCTGTGAAGGCCCTTGCCAATTCGTCCGCAAGTTGATAGCTCTGATCCATCCAATGACAGCATTAGCAAAATGAACAAGACAAAAAAAAGGTAAAAGTTACTGTGACACGTACCAGAAGCACGGCATTCTCTTTGCTTTCTCCCTGAGCTTGATATTGAGAAACTTCACTAGCGTAACGCTTAAGCAAGTCGCGTTCCCTCAAGTAGAATAGGTCAAGCTGATAGATTAAAACGATTATACATCTTATCTTGAGCCAATTAAGAAAGGCAGATAGAATAGTTAAGTTGTTACATGAAACTTGATGCTCCTAAGAATATATCTTGTTAAGTTAGATGGAACAATGGGGCAAGGATCGTTCATGTGTTCCAACCCCAAACCTTTGAATGGACTCTTCCTCTTATGTGCTGCATTATATTCTGAAAGGAGTGCTTTGCTAACCTGTTTTAAGGTTATGCCAATATTAAGTGCACTTCCATGTATGACATAGATCACGTCAAAGAAACAAATGGATGGTACCTGCTGCATCAGGACATTATTATCACCCTCAAATGTAGACTGAACATCAAATTCACCTTTTAGAATGCCAATACGGTTTTCTGTTTTCAAACCTTGCCCGCCACAGGCTTCACGGCACTCCTGAAGAAGGTACCACATAATTACAGTAAAAGGGAACTTAAATAGAGTGAAAAATTGTTGCCAGGAGACTGAACCTGAAGTACTCTCATGTTATGCCATGTAGTCGTAGCTTTGAGAGCACTGGAGTGTATATGAATACTTTTGTTGGTCTCTGTTGTCTTTGTAATGTATAACCTTTTCAAATAATTGACTGCAGAACTCATAGCACAACTGTGAAAGAAGAAACATGCGAGTATAATTTTTTTGGATTTGGGAGGCTAAATAATGAACCAAGATATTCAATGCAATTACGTCTTTGCAACCAAGGGTAAGAGACGCCGTTGATGAGTAGGGTAATCCAGCAGCAGAACTTCAGGACCGTTAGCAGTTATGGAGAAAGCCCGCCTTGTCAAAGCGTACCTCACAGCAATTGATAAACCTACCTAGAAGCAGTTAAAACCAAGACCAAGTTACCAAAAAGTTCCACTCAATCGCCATAATGAATGAAAGTAATAGAACAGATAAGTCATAAGCAATAAAAGGATACCTTTGATATATAAACTGCGCTAACTGCGATATTCACACGCCCAGATGTCAGAGGAGCTAGAAAAGCTGCAAATCTCTACAGCACAGACGTGAGCTTTTTAGGCAGGCTATACCATATATCAGAAAGATCCTCAGATTGAATCATTATCAGCTATTTTAACACAATATTTTACACAATGTGACAGCATAGTTCGAACAAATTTGGAAAAACAAATACAATCATCTCAGGAAATTTTGTAACCTGATCAGGGTCGTCTATAGAGCTGACATATTGACCATTCGGTAATACATCAGCAACAGAGTTCAGTAAGTTTTCACGAGGGACTCTGAGATTATCAAACCTGCAAAAAGCAAATGGAAAGAACTCAACTAGCAATTCTCAACCAGAAAACAAACCTTAATCAATAGACATCTAGGTCCTCACCAGATCCTGCCATTATCAACACCATTCAATCCAATTTTGTGACCACAGTCAGCTATACGAACAGCGGGACAAACATTTCCATCCGCATCTCGGATTTGTGCAACAAATGCATGAACACCTTGGTTGTTTCCATTTATAATGAGCTGCGAGAAGATTATTGTATGCGTTGCATGCTGATACATGATAGGTAACAATGTCAGTGCGTGATGTATCTATACGTAAGTTTCTTCATTCATATAAACAAAGTCATTGTCTACCATCAAAGAAATGAACGAGCACAATTTTTGCCCTTACATTAGCAGCTCCTCCAATCCAATATTTTTGAGCTGATTCACAAGGAGTGTTGATTACAAACTCTCCAGTGTTTGTGTCATAAGTAGCAATTGTCTCAATTCCTCTGACCTACAAGTTTAAATATCAATCAGGCGCAAAATACCTCAAACAGAAATGAGTAAAAAGAAATATCCAACAAACTATTTACGTTTAGAAATATCCACATACGTTACTTCCGTGACCCAGCTCAGTCATTGCAAAACAACCAATAACTTGAAAATTCTCGGTAGCCTTGAGCCATTTGTCATGATGACGCTTAGTGCCGAAAAACTGGATTGCTCCTCCCCTGAAATCCATCAGAAAACTGATATTTAGGAAAAACTGATCAAGACCACAAATCACATACAAACACTAACTGAAAATTGCTTGCAAGCTAAAATACTTCAGCAAGAGAATGGCTACCATCATTAAAACACAGGGCATTAGGAAATACCAAGAATATCCAAGAGTCCATAATTGTACAGAAGTCTTAGAGGGATAAGAGTAGTGAAGTGAAGATCCATTTAATTGGTAATCAAAGCGGGCAACAATTACTTTTGAAGAAGAGTAGGTGGTCTTTTCCTGTCCAGCCTCCCTTTTAGTTCTCCCTTCTGTTCGAACAAATCTTAGAATATCCCTTTTATCTAATTAATCAGCTAATAAGATGAAAATATTATTATTTCATGATGTATAACCAATCACTATAGGCTTATTTAGTGTGGGTACAATCTTCAACAATAAGAAATATCAGAGTGATTAAAACATAAAGGGAAGAGTTCCTCAAATAACAATAGCGGTCGCTATCACTTCTGAACGCTATGAAGAAATATTTGCTCAAGAAAGTGGTGCTTAATAATAAAAAGCATATCAGTCTTTAAGGGAAAAAGAAGAATGATTGTCGTTGATCCTGTCTAGAACAAGCCACAAGAAAAGAAAGAATTGGACACTTACATTTAGTGCACTCGAAGTTTAAATGTACAGTCACAGTGTATGTACAAAGCCACTGGAGGGTCCAGTAATAGCACCCCAAAAAACCAAACATCGGATCTAAAATAAGTCGTTGACACTTCAATCAAATTATGTTTAGTATTATTATCTGTTGAATCCATTAATTCTGAAACTTTGTTTCTACATTTCTTTTCTCCTTCGACTTCCCGAAAGGTAGGTGTGGTCTGATTATAACAAAAATCTTTCATCTCCCGATAGATTGGTTGTCCTGCTCGTGTTCATCCACTAGAATTGAAATTCAACAAAAAAAAAAACACCGATTCCAACATCCTACGAAACTAAGCTACAAAATAAAAATAGAAAAGAAAAGGAGAAAGAGGCTAACCAGAGGAAGAAATGAACCCCTAATTTGATCGCGAGCGAGTGGTCATAGATTCCAATGCATTCAAATAAGGCAAACTTCCTCATCTCCGCTTCCGGGCCGCTCCCCGTGAGCCACCCCTCGAAGACGCCGCGGCTGAGCAGGTACTCGATCCGCCGCATCGTAACAGCCCGCTGCTGCTCCTTGCTCTGGTTGTAATCCGGCACGACGAACGTCCTGTCGCCGCGGCGGCGGGGGCAGAAGAGCGGGCTCCCTTCGATCAGCCGGAACATCCAGTCCCGCGCAGCGAGGTCGTGACCATCCAGTACCATCCGGAACGCAGAGATATCAAAGACCGGCGGCTTCTCGGAGATCTCAGGCGCGGTGTAGTGGAGGCAGGAGGTTGGTTCCAGAGGGGCGGGGAGGAGATCCGAGGAGGAGGGGGAGACATGGCTGAGGTGGCTGGCGATGACGGCGGTGCGGCGCGCGGCGGAGGAGCATGGATCCATGAGGTATCGACGATGAAAAACTAGGGATTACACCGAAGAGAACGCGGCGGTGGAGACCGGTTAGACTCGAAAAATGTTCGTACTTTTATGTACACGACTGCCGAGGAAATACACGATGAGGAGGCGTGTACGAAACAGCATTTACCCAATGACTTCGTCATGTAAATCCTGCCACGATGTTGAAATTTGGATATAATTTACAGTTGTGATCCTCGTGGAAATCAATTTCTTTCTGGGAACGGTGTTAGTCTGATTAAAAAGTCAACTATAAATTCAATATACTAGACGAAACTAAATCACCAACCACTCCAGAATAATCAAAATAATTCTAGACATTCAACTAACCGCTGCTTCGTAAATTGATCAACTCGGTCTTGACATTTCATAATCTATTGATTTACGGGAATCATCATGTGATTAAATTGTCTGTTATTAAATCCAATGGAGTTTGACATAGTTTTATTAAAAATTCAACATCGCTGCAAGTATTTTTTTTTTTTTTTTGCCGAAGGCAAGAATAGATGTATATTATATCCAAAAAAGAAGTATGTACAATGTGTATTCCAACGCTCAGACTCCCACCCTCCTTCACCAAAATAGAGAAAATTTTGGCAGAGCCTCCCCTATAATATCTGTCGCGGGAGGCCTGCGCTACATATGACTATCATCTCAAAATAAAACAAAAAAGACGAGGAGCGAGAAGAGATCTGCAATACAGCACAGCTATTACATCACTATTACTCTCTTCTACGGTTCAGGTGACTATGACGATGCAGCCTTTGATCTTGTAGAGAGAGCAACCCGTAGCACAGAAGGAGGTGACAAAATCGGCTGTTGTCTCTCAGGATATGTCATCCAGGGATCCATAGAGGAGTGGCAGCAGCAACAAAGGGGTCGAAATCGCTGCAAGTATTTATAAATTAGATATCTTAACAAACAATTATTATTAGTAGTATTGATAAATTCCCATATAATAATCGACGTTTAGGTTGACCTTTAATCATACATAAAGCCAATTACTCATGCTTTACGCGTTGCATCCTTTTATATCTCATGAGTCTGCATAAATTTTCATCGCTGAAATATAAAAATATCCCCACAACATCAACATTGCATTAGCTCGATCTTACCGGATTTGCTAAGTCACCATTCATTACAATCATAATCAACAAAGCAAAGAAGCAACGTGATAAATAGGAACTCTGATGTTGCAGATCCTACGACATTTTTATATTAGAACTCATCGAATTTACTTGATAGAACTAAACAAATCTCTAATCGAGCGTTTTGCAGCTTCAACTTGCGAAACAATCTCTACAACTTTGTAAAACGCATCAGTGCAGAACAATGCTTCCAAGGCAACCTCTGCAACCTGATCTCTAGATATTGACCCCTTGTAAAGAGTATCCTGCAAATCATTTTGAGAACAAAGAGTAAAGGAAACAAGTAACATGAGCATAAACGACTCCGAAAGCTGGACGGAGATCTTTTGAAAGCCGCAGCCGACGTTGTTTACCTCTGGCTCCATGATGATGTTTCCAGTTGGGGGCTCATCTTTCAATCCACCGGGCCTTATGATTGTATAGTTAATTCCTGATTTTTTGATGTATTTCTCTGCCTGTAGCTTAGCTACCAATACAAGTCCAAAAACATTGAGAAGTATGTAAACTGGATTCAGGATTTGACCCATCGCTGCTCCGTTGACTAAGATGGAGCTGACAAGGATGAATCTATTAACACCTTTCTTCTTGCATGCATCCACTAGATTGACCGTACCAAGGTTGTCCACCTGCAATCCTTGTTCCTTGAGTAAACGGTAGAAACCACACTACAGGAAAAGTTCACTATGGGCAAAAGTATAATGAACAAGATATAGAAATTCATGACATAAAATACAAAAAGTATATATTGATCCTCTCGAATTTGATTAATTGGTTTGCTATCTAAATATCGTTTGAGTGGTATTCCAACTATGAAGAAGCAAGAGGGCATCTCGATCCTATTAGTGATAGCCAAATGTTGGACAAGTTTTAGGCAGGAATGCATTATAAAACCAAATTATTTGTGTGTTTCAACTATCAATTCATTGCTTCCTGTTGTCAAACAGCTTGCTCCCCTCTTCCCCCTCCTCGTCTTCCACCCTCAAAACTGATTAACATTGCATTAGTCATCACTTGGCCATCAGTATTGCACCTTGATTGGACGAATCTCACTTACCAAGTCTCAACTAATTGGGCGTCATATCTGCAAGAACAATCTTGTCACTTGGCCATCAATATTGCACCTTGATTGGACGAATCTCACTTACCAAGTCTCAACTAATTGGGCGTCATATCTGCAAGAACAATCTTGACAGCGTGTCTGGATTGCTAAGATTGGTTGAATCATATGCTAGAGCACCCAACTTGTGGGGCTTCTTGACTTCAAGCAAAGTTCAGAATTTGACTTGTATTTTGCTAAGGAGATTGTAGAATGACCAACATACACAGGATTCTTGCTCGCAGATAATCTACACGACGAGAGCTATCCAATAGTATTAGTGTTTTATCAATAATCTTTTGATCCACGATATCTTATCACACATACATTCATTTTCGTGGATATTGATAATATTGGATAACCCACGAGAAAAAAATTTCAGGCACATGGTATCCTTTCAACCTTTCAAATCAATAGTGTCGTATTTTCTGCATTCTAATTGAATTTTACATCTATTCACTTTAAAAGGTATAGGAGCTGACCTTCCAGGGAGCAAAGACATCCCACGAGAACCGGAACCCAGTGGCGCAAATCACCGCATCCACGGCCCCAATAGCTTCAGCTAGCTTCTCCGAGCCCTTCGTCACATCCGTACTCACCTGCCAATCCAACCGAGCACTCAAGAACCAATTACATCTGCACAGGAAACATCAAGCAAACTCACAATTTCCAAATTGGCGTGCCGCGGGAGACTACTCTTTGCCTTCTCTAAGTCCAGAGCACCTGCCCGTACGAAGTAACCCTTCGAGAGAAGCAGCTCCACAATCTTCTTCCCCGTCCTTCCAGTCGATCCGGCAACAAATATCTTCCTCTGCTCATTATCCTCCTGCTCCAACTCCTTGGCAACTGATTCGACTTCAATTTGCTCCACTCCGTCTGGCTGCAACCGATTCAAAAGCACAACAACTTAATCTAGCACAGAAAAAAAGGGGGTTCAAAAGGTTGAAAAGCTTACATTGGTAGCCATGGTCGAGTAGTTGACGAAGATTTCCCCGAGGAAAGTGGTCGGCTTCCTTGGAGCGCCATAGCCATTCATTCATTCATTCGTACACAGTTCTGGAACCGGCGAGAGCGATTTGCACGTGAAAAGCACGTGCATTTAACTCTGATTTAATTTTAATTATTAAATATAATAATTTAAACTCATGATAATTAATAAAAATAAAATTATCATAATGCAAGACATGTTATATTTATAAACAAGCATGGAGAACCTTTACATGTGCCCCTAATTCTATTTTAAAATATGTTAGTTTCAAATTCTTTTTCATAATAATTCAATTATATGACGAGCTATATTCTATATTACCCTAATAATTGCTCTAATTGATCTATAAATCACCTATAAATTAAAATATTCCAAAAATTTACCATTCATAGCTAGATATATTTTTCAATTTTATCAATGCAATTACTCTACTTTGCAATGATACTTTTTATAAAGTAAAACAATACATGACAACAAAAGTTAGAGAAATAAAACCAATTTAAGTGGTCAAATTTTTATAGATTTTATTAATATCGTCCAATTATATTTAGAGGGCATAAATCATTTTTAGTGATTTTTTTGTTTAAGTTTATTTCTTCAATAGTGTGGTAATAAAATGTTTTAAAATGCATAATATTTGTTGAATTATAAATTGTTAATCATTCATTGACTTACTAGCATTCTCATCTATCCTTTATAAACATTGCAATGATCACTCTTTATAATTTTTTATATAATTTTAATACTTAAAATTTTCCAATTTGATTATTTGTTATTATAAAAACTAACTTTTTGTTTAAAGAGACATATTTTTACATGAACAAATTTCAAAATTTCAAAATTATAAATTTTAATTATTTTATCATATTTCTTTGAATATTCATACCATACCTTTCCTTTAAAATTTTAGGCGCTTTAAATTTTATTTTTCAATGTAAGCGTAAAGAAAACCTTGAAATCACAATTTAAATTGAACAAACTTAAACCCAAAAGCCAATTTAAAAGAAACGTGGGAGGAAGAAAAGAGAATAGAGAATAAGAAAGAAAATTATTAATTTTTTCAATTAATTTGAATGGAACCAAAATGAAGAAAAGAAAATAATTTTTCATTCAATTTTCTTTCAAAACATTTCTTTCGCTCAAGGAATGGGAAATGGGAGATGCGAAAACCAAGAGGGAAGGAGAGACATATGAGCAATCGCTCGAGGAATTGGAAAAGGGGTCACCGAAGGTTGCTGATCCAACGAAGGTTCCTGATCGTCGTCGCCGGAGTCGTCACCGAAGGGAGAAGTGAACGGGAAAAGGGGTGATCCAGGTTCGTTCTCAACCTGGATGACCCAAACTTACCTCTTTTCCGTCGCTGAGTGTTATTATTGAGGCCGTAGTCATTAGGTTTTATTATTCCGCTGTTATTTCTGAGTGTTATTATTGCCGGTAGTCATTATGTTTTAAATCTAGCAATAGAGAGTTTTTTGTGTCGTCACTCCTAACAAGTGGTATGAGAGGTGAGGTTGATCCCAACAATAATGAGGCCGCTCAGCTAATCTCCTACCACCAAGAAAAAGTTATAGGATGGTAACCCACTTTGAATTGAATGTTGTTTTTGCACCTTAAAGATGATAGCTCTCCCAGAATTGCGATCAATTAGGGAAGCTTTAAGCTTTTCTTACAGTGGACATTGGAGGGCACCAAATCCTTACAAGCTCTGGCCCATAGCAGTGCTTAGGCATCCTCAACAAAATGAACCTCAAGATGGAGCAAGGGTTCTGCTAACCATAAATGGGTAAATAGGCCAGCCAAAATGGGCTCTCTCCCATTGCAGTGCATGGGCGCACATTATATCAGGGCCTGCTAAAAGAATTCAAAATGGGTCATACAAATGGAGAATTGGTGATTATATAAATGTCAGCATCAGCCATCAGATACTGATTCCCCCAATTATATAAATGGTAATTATATAATTGGAATTTTTGATAGTTTAATTAGCTCATTAATTAACTAGCTTCCTCGAGATTAGTGGGCTCTCCAATATTATTGGAATATCTTTGTAGCCCAAAAAAAATCCATCTATCAAATGGCGTATCTAATTTGCTCCGATATTATTGGTACTCAAAACGTTTACCAAGGCATACTTTTCATCTCTTTGTGAAGGCCTTTTTTTTAAAAAAAAAAATCCGATAATTAGAATCTGATCAAAATCTATGAATAGCTTGGACTTGAGGGGTTCGTGGATTCCCCTGTGCTAAACTCAATCTAATCCATGGTTTGACCCGACATTTAAACTTTGCTGATGCTGTATCATACAACTAGCATTTAAATCATAACAGCACCTTTCTTCACGTAACAAGTCAAGCGAATCGATATAAATAAATTTAAAAGTAAAAGGCGCTATTTGTTTCAATTGATAAAGAGTTCAATTATGATAATAAGATTGAGGTTCAAATCCTGGCTTCACTACTATAACTTGCCTTGTCAAAAAATAATAATACTACTAAAATATGTCAGAAACTTACCCAGTATTTCTCACAAAAACAAGTATTAGTGGCAGCAAAATTCTCAGTTAAAACGAGTACGATGAATTGTATCATCAAGCATCATCGCCATTCTCAGTGTTGTGGTCGCCGTTGCCCCCGTTCTCCTCGTGTTTGCTTCTCCCGGCCGCACGATTACGGCTGATTATTTGCTCAATCACCGAGGTGATTGCCGCCTTAAAGTTGGGATCCGCAATCAAGGCCGCCGTGGCGGTCTTCGCTGTGTTGACCATAGATGTCATCGGCGGCGTGCCCTGCATCATCTGCAGTCCCGCTAATTGCGACACCTGGCTCTGCCGTGGAGGCGGCGCGATAGAGTCGTTTCCGTTGCCGGGGAGCGTAAGAGGATGCTGGGCAGTTGGGTTTCCAGTGAGGTCCAGCATAACTGTCGGGAATGGAGCCGAGGCTGAGATGGTGGCCACGTTGGAGTGGCACGGAAGAATCGCTCCGGCGGGGAAGTTGGGGTTCATGAACGCCTCCGGGCTTGCCAGCGAGCCCGATAGGAGCATCGACATCGCGGCAGAGGTGGTCGACACCATCGGCATGGCCGCTGGAGGCAGTGGGTGGTTGTGGGTGCCCTCGTAGGTGGTTAGCAGGATCGAACTGTCGTCCGCGCACCTCTGCACCTGTAGACAGATGGGTGGTCAGAGCAGTAAACCGAAATTGATTTAATGGGAAATTTTCTTACTTGTTTGCGGACGGGCACCCGGCGGTCATGGTGCACCGGTAGTAAGCCCGGGGGAACGGGCTCCCTTTCGGCATCATCTGCCCGTACTTCCTCCTTTGGCATCCATCGCCGATCTGAAAAATAAAAAAAAAATCAAGAAACAGAGGTGGATCACTACATGCACTGGAAATTAATCAATTGATGCTAGGAATGTCTCTCATCACCATGCGCGTCTTGGACTGAGCTCGAACGCAGACGCGAGCTTTTCTCATGGTGGCTTGTTGGGTTCGTTCGGTGCTTCTGGAAGTTGATAAATTGGGAGCTTCGTCATCGTTACATACTGGAATATTCTACATGGGGAAGGGAGTCCGGTCCGCTCTCACTGTTGTGGGTTGAGATGGCGCGAGGCCGAGATCCAGGGACTGCCTCAGAGCAAATGCTCCTCCTCCGCTTCCTCCACCTCCTTCGCCGCCTGCTCCTCTCTCTTCAGGAGCCTTATTTTCAAATTGATTGCTTTCAATTTGTTAGGGTTTTGCGTAATGCTATTATGGATCTAATTATTTCTCTTACCTCTTGTGCTACTTGCGTGCTTATATTGCTGAATATTTCATTCAGCTGCATCTCGAGACCGCTGCATCTGGTGGATATTTCTTTGACCTCCTCCTTCATCTTCTCGCACTCTGCCATCACCCTTGCCATTTCCGCTTGTGCGACCGCATTCCGAATCAACTATGCCAAGTGCAGATCCAACACGCATCAAATATCGGGGTCTAAATTAATTAAGCAGTTGGGATTCTGTTCAACGCACCTCCCTCCTACTTTCTTTATTCTCATCGGACGACGATGTCATCCCGTCTTCTGGAGACGACCGATCGTTGCCGGCGTTGGCCGTTCGAAGATTCAGTTGACCTTATATGATATGCCATTATTTAATGAAAAAGAAAAATGAAAATAAAAAGCCATAAAGGTCTACAAATAGATTACGAACATTGACGTTGTGCTTCTCCATCTCGATGTTGGACCCGAACAACTTGAGACCTAGATCGAGCTCCGCTTTGCCGGCGGCCTTCTGCCTCTCACCAATGAAGAAAGCAATCTCACTCCAAGTGTCTTGATTCTTCTCACCGGCGGCGGCGCCGTTGCTGTTACAGCCGGGGTTGGAATCCACGGGATAGCCGGTGAGATCAACGTCCTGATCATCCGCCAGAGAAAGCCCGAAGGACACAGAAGGGAGGCTTCGTTTGTCCTTGCGGCCTAAACTCAAGGGAAGATCAAGCAACTCAATTAGATAACTATTCAAGAATCAAGAAAGAGAGGAAGGGGAGATTGTGCGACGAGGGTGGCGATGGAGAGGCAATGATTAATAGCTTAAGTAGAGATGCAGCTTTGTCATTTTCTTAATTTTTTCATATTTTATATATTTTAATTAATTAATAAATTACTTATTGAAGACGACGCTGCGCGTCTGCTTGATTTGGGTCAAAATCGAGAGTTTCCCATTTTGACCCTGTAATTTAGGAAGCTCGGGCTTCGCTTTGGTGATTTCGGCGTGGGCTAGGGCCTGGCGTGGCCCAATGATCCAACGGCCTAACACCTCGCAATCGTCCAGTCGCAAGTCCTTACAACGGTATGCTATGCGTGCGTCAATTGGATATTTGGGTGGGCCCCATCTGCGAGCTTTTCGGCCCGTGAAGGAAGGTAAACCGGATTCGGTGAAGCGTTGACGGGAAACTGCCCAAAGAAGAGAGAATTGTTTTAATAAACATTATCAGACGATCCCATTCCTCGAGCGATTGCTCATGTGTCTTTGCTTCCCTCTTGGTTTTCGCATCTCCGCTTGATGGGAATAAACTCGTTCTGTCGTTTCCTCGACGTACCGATTCAACTGGCTAGGGTAAGAAAGATGATCCAGCTACTGTTTACGGTGCTGGCGGCGGAGGTGGCGGCGACGGCGTCTCTCCTTTTCAAGACGCCGTTCCGCAATCTCTTCGTACTCGGTCTCGACCGTCTCAAGCGCGGCCGCGGCCCCGTCGTAGTGAAGACGGTCGCCGGCACCGCCCTTGTCGTCCTCGCCTCCAGCCTCTACAGCATGGTCAAGATCAAAACGCGCTCGGAGGAGTCCGCCGCGCTCACGTCCACCGACCAGGTCCTCATGAGCCGCCACCTCCTTGAAGCTTCCCTCTTGGGTAATCCCCTTTGGCTATTCCCACTATCTTGTTCTGGTTCTCCGTGAGCAATGGATTAATTTCAAAGTCACACATCTATTTTCCTTGATTTGTTTAGGCCCGAGGGTAGGCATGGATTCAGTTGTTATGTTTAATCGTATCATTTCTTTCAGATAAATTCTTCAATAACACAAACATTAATTTCAATTAATCTAAACTAAGATTATATACACACACGAAGGTTGTTCAATAATGCATATAATTGAAGTGTCTAAAGTTTCTTTACTATCTGTATGTGCATTCTGTTTATTTTGTATTATCTTGTGTCGCGCTCGATTGTTTAGTTTTGTTTCTGTAATTTGGGTTTATGGTTATTTTATGTTAGAATTACTAACCTGGTTTGGACAAATACTGTCAACCCTATTTTATATTATGATTATTCTATTTAAAGTTATAAATTAAATTTTAAAATAGTTTAATAATTATTGATAAGTCTAAATTATAGGAAGACTCCTACAGTAAACTATACTAATAATTTCCCTTTATACTTTCGTAATTGCATGGACAAATGCTAGGCTTAATTTGTTACAATTTTAATAATAAGTTTTTTTGTCGTATTTAGTGATATATATCATCTCTAATTTTGCCCAAAAAATGTTACTGAAATTTCTAATAAGTTCTAAAATCCTTGACCCTAAAAAATAATAAGATGGTGTGAATTTCAAAATACTATAAAACTACTTTCTACTTTGGCAGTAATCTGATACCACAGAAATGAAAATTTTAAGATTTATGTTTTGTAATTCTAAGAATCATTGACTTGCTATAACTTAGCTTTACAGGTTTTGCTTCCAATTAAACCTAGTATCAATTTGACCTAAATCCTTTAGATTGGCTATAGCTTGAATTTGCAACAAACTGTAATAACCTCTTTAGTAGAATGGATCATCAAAATGGTGTTATGATATTCCCTACGGGTTTTGCTTTCAATTAAGGCTAGCATCCAGCATTTTCTACTATGTTGGCAAGATTAGGTTAATATATCAAATGCATGCTTTTTTCATAAAATATGATTGTTGTGTGTCTCAATGAATGTTACCAAGGACAATCTCTTTCCTCTAGATTTTGTGGTATTAAAAACTTGATTATTATTATAGTTGTCAATTTCCTGAGTCACCGTCACTCTAGAATAGTTTGTTACTTTTGAAGGGCAAGGCTTTCTATTTAAGATCAGCAGGGTATGAACATAGGGCTACTTGCTCTGTTCCATAGCCCATCAATCACCAACTTTCTTGACCCAAATTTCTGCATAGCTTTCCTACTCAAAGACAAATTTGGCTTCTCTTCTGGTGGGTCAACCAACTGATTGGCATCTGGACCTCTCCATTAGATCCTGTGGCCACTGATTTTGTTTCTCTTCCTGCAATCCTTGTTTGCCTAGTTTGCATTTTTTATAACCTCATGGTTCCCCAAGTTACTCCTGTAATCTGATGGTTGCTTAGATGCCCCATCTCATCCCTTCAAGTTAACTCAATTTAGTCATTTTCAACTGGATTGAGTATGAGGATTTTAACTTTAATCTATCATTTTATTACACTAGGGTTCATACATAAATCAGACTAATCAATTGTATTCATCCATCCATTAGGAAAGGAAATTGGGTTTTTATATATATCTAGCTGCGTAAAATGCCCTTAAGAAATTGTCTCTGTTGGTTTCTGGATGATCTTACGTACTCTGCAAACAGGACTCAGATTAGCATGGAAATCAAATTTGTTAATTTTCGCTCTATTTATACTAATGAGGTTTTGGCAATAACTGGGTGCTCCTGATTACTGTAGACCTACTAATTGTAGTATCCAATTAAATAGATGCGTGCTGAAAGTCAGATATGTTAATTGCATTTATGTTGCAGGTTATTCTCTTTTCCTCGTTCTCGTGATCGATCGTTTACATCACTACATCAGAGAAATGCGTGGGCTGAGAGCAAATGCTGAGGGCTTGACGAAACAGATCAAAGCTTTAGAAGAATCAAAAGGCGGAATCTCCCGCAAAACTTAGCTTAGATGTGCCAAATTGCCTCACAACACAAAAAATAATGTCGATCGTATAAATATAATGAGTTGCAAGCAGTGCATGTTAATATGTTATGCATGTTAGCAGGTGAACCTGTCTGCCATAATTGCTCAGTGCTCGTCCCCCTCAAATGCATATTCAATTCTAAAGTTGTGGGTGGTGCCCAAACACATCGGATCATCATCTCCCCAGCTGGTACAACTAAAGATTCTTTCTCCTGTCATTATTCCTTTTCCAATGGAAAAAAAAAGCGTCCTTCTGTTCCACCAGCGATAGCTGAGAAGCTGACGATCCCCATCATCTTGGGAGAAAAAGATTTCCAGTCACTTTTGCTCCTAGTTATGATTATATAGAACGATAGTATGTATGAGCATCGCTCATCTGGAAGCCTGCATGCAGCAGAAAACTTGTCCCTTCACGGTTCCACGTAGTTTGACCCAAATTCCATTGCGCTTCTTAAGTCCACAAAGTTATCTTTTACGTGACTGCAAGCCTGCACTAACTGAACATTGTATTTGTTAGAGGCATCAACCAACAAAATTGCACCAAATCTCACATTTTTAGGATCACTTCCACACTCATCGGAAGCGTAACGTCGCCAAACCTTATCTGTGAACCGAAAGATATCCAATTGGTTTAATTAAATTAAATGTTTTTTTTCTGCTCCTATGCGTGCTGGTGTCTTTTAGGTTTAATGCACTATTTAGTTTAGTCTTCCGCTTGCCACGGCATTCGGCGAATCACGCAAGCCAACGCAGTCCTTCAGTTTGTTCCTTTAATTTCCGTGAATTTAATAAGATAAGATCCGTGAGCAGGCACACAGTTTAATTCCCATCAATTGCCGCCTATTTAAGCAAATCTCCCTCGCTCGCGCTAATTATAATTCTACTCGATTCAAACATGAAACCAAGGACCGTCGTCTTCCTAGTCTTCTTCCTCCTCCCCCTCGCCTATTCCACATCGGCGCCGTCCCCGGCTCCGATGGCCCCTACCGAGGACGCCACCGAGTTCGTCCGCTTCCGGTGCAACGCCACGCTCTACTCCGACCTCTGCTTCGCTTCGCTCGCACGTTACGCCGGCGCCATCAGACAGAGCCCCGTCGCCCTTGCCCGCGTGGCCACCAACATCACTCTCCCCCGCCTCCGCGCCCTCCGCTCCCACGTCGCCACCCTCCGCCGCGCCGCCACCGGGCGCGTGAAGGTGGCGCTGCGGGACTGCGTGGAGCAGCTGAGCGACGCGGCGGACGAGGTGAAACAGACCGGCGAGGAGCTGCGCGAGCTGGAGGAGGAGCCCATAGTGGGGAAGGAGGCGGAGTGGCGCGTGTCGAACGCGCAGACGTGGATGAGCGCCGCGCTGACCTACGAGAACACGTGCTGCGACGGGTTCAAGGACGTGGGCGACGGCGGTGCCGCCGCCGCTGTCGCGACCGAGGTGTGTGGCTGGGTGGAGGAAGTGAAGGAGTACACCAGCAACGCCCTTGCGCTGGTCAACGGGCTCGTGGATGACGGCCAGCCGTAGTGATTCTAGTTGTCGCTTGTCTGTATGGTTAATAAAAGAAATCGGATTTGTTCGCAATTGTGCATTGTATAGTATAGTTTCCTCATGGCAATAATTAGAACATAAATGATGGCTGCCATCTCCTTTGCGTGTAAATGTCTCCAAATAAACAAGGCTTCGAATTGATGGTCTTCAAAAGATTTTGCAGCTTCCTGCAACAAGATTCTCGGGCTGTTAGTTCAACAAATGCTATATTAATTGCAGGAAAGAAGAGGATTAAAAGAACGCAACTATCTGCACTAACAGATTAATTAGCTGAACTCCTTGAATAAGATAGTTCTCACTAAAATATTATGAAATCAACTCAATAACAAGAGCACATTTTCTAAAAATTCTTGGATGCCTAATAAGTTAGGAAACCTACATATTATCGTTGGATTGGTGATGGTACAAATCTGTATATCTTAAAATTCGTGACAATTTTTTCAACCATTCACATCACAACAGTAGTGCACATCATAATGCGTTTTAGACGGTATGGATTCGTGAATATCTAATTTTTTAAGCATTTGCGAATGCATAAAAAATTTTTCAATCCAATAGTGAAGTGCAGGGTTTCCTAATTTTCTAGGCATCCACAAATTCTTAGAAAATGTTGGAAAAAAAATTTTATGCATTCGCAAATCCACACCGTCCAAAACGCGTTATGATGTGCACTGCTGTTGTGATGTGAGTGGTTGGGAAAGTTGTCACGGGTTTCAAAGAGCTCATTTTTTTAGGAATTCATGGATGCCTAAAAAGTTAGGAAACCCTGCACATCACCATTGGATTGGTGAGGGTGCAAATCTCCATATCTTGAAACCCGTGATAACTTTCCTAACTACTCACATTACAACAGTAGTGCACATTATAACACATTTTGGACGGTGTGGATTTGCAAACGCCTAATTTTTTAGGCATTTCCGAATGCATAAAAAATTTTTCCCATATTTTCTAGGAATTCATGGATGCCTAAAAAGTTAGGAAACCCTACACATCACCGTTGGATTGGTGATGGTGCAAATCTTTATATCTTGAAACCCGTGACAACTTTCCCAACCACTCACATCACAACAGCGAGCACATTTTTTAGGAATTCGTGGATACCTAAAAAGTTAGGAAACCCTACACATCACCGTTGGGTTGGTGATAGTGCAAATCTCCATATCTTGAAACCCGTGACAACTTTCCCAACCACTCACATCACAACAGCAGTGTACATCATAACGCGTTTTGGATGGTGTGGATTCGCAAATGCCTAATTTTTTAGGCATTCGCGAATGCATAAAATTTTTTTCCGATTTCAAGATATGGAGATTTGCATCATCACCGATTTAACGGTGATGTGTAGGGATTCCTAACTTTTTAGGCATCCACAAATGCCTAGAAAATGTGCTCTATTAGGCATCCCATAAAATTAGGCATTCAAGAATCTACACCATCCAAAACGCGTTATGATGTGCATTGCTGTTGCGATGTGAGTGGTAGGCATCCACTAATTCCTAGAAAATGTGCTCCTTGAAACCCATGACAACTTTCGCAACCACTCACATCACAATAGCAGTGCACATCATAACGCATTTTGGACGGTGTGGATTTGTGAATGCCTAATTTTTTGGGCATTTGTGAGTGCATAATTTTTTTTTTCCAAGATATGGAGATTTACACCATCACCAATCCAACGATGATGTGTAGGGTTTCTTAACTTTTTAGGCATCTATGAATTCATAGGAAACGTGCTCGTAATGTGCAGGGTTTCCTAACTTTTTAAGCATCCACGAATTCCTAGAAAATGTAGGAAAATTTTTTTATGCATTCGCGAATCCACACCATCCAAAACGCGTTATAATGTCCACTGCTGTTGTGATGTGAGTGGTTGGGAAAGTTGTCATGGGTTTCAAGATATGGAGATTTGCACCACACCAATCCAACGGTGATGTGCAGGGTTTCCTAACTTTTTAGGCATCCACGAATTCATAGAAAATGTGCTCGTGATGTGTAGGGTTTCCTAATTTTTTAGGCATCCACGAATTCCTAAAAAATGTAGAAAAAATTTTTATGCATTCACGAATGCCTAAAAATTATGCATTCGCGAATCCACACTGTTCAAAACGCGTTATAATGTCCACTACTGTTGTGATGTGAGTGGTTGGGAAAGTTGTCACGGGTTTCAAGATATGGAGATTTGCACCATCACTAATCTAATGGTGATGTGCAGGGTTTCCTAACTTTTTAAGCATCCACGAATTCCTAGAAAATGTGCTCCTTGAAACCCATGACAACTTTCGTAACCACTCACATCACAACAGCAGTGCACATCATAACGCATTTTGGACGGTGTGGATTCACGAATGCCTAATTTTTTGGGCATTCGTGAATGCATAAAATTTTTTTCCAAGATATAGAGATTTGCACCATCACCAATCCAACGGTGATGTGCAGGGTTTCCTAACTTTTTAGGCATCCACGAATTCTTAGAAAATGTGCTCATGATGTGCGGGGTTTCTTAACTTTTTAGTTATCCATGGATTCCTAGAAAATGTGCTCCCATATCTTGAAACCCGTGACAATTTTCCCAACCACTCACATCACAACAGCAGTTAACATCATAACGCGTTTTGGGCGTTGTGGATTCGCGAATACCTAATTTTTTGGGCATTCGTGAATGCATAAAAATTTTTTTCCAATAGAGCACATTTTCTAGGAATTCGTGGATGACTAAAAAGTTAGAAAACCTTGCACATCACCATTTGATTGGTGATGGTGCACATTATAACGCATTTTGGACGGTGTGGATTAGCGAATGCCTATTTTTTAGGCCTTCGTGAATGCATAAAATTTTTTTCTGATTTCAAGATATGGAGATTTGCGCCATCACCAATAAATTGGTGATGTGCAGGGTTTCCTAACTTTTTATGCATCCACGAATTCCTAGAAAATGTGCTCTATTGGGAAAAAAATTTTATGCATTCACGAACCCAAAAATTAGGCATCCGCGAATCCACACCGTCCAAAACATGGTATGTTGTGCACTGCTGTTGTGATGAGAGTGGTTGGGAAAGTTGTCATGGGTTTGAAGATATGGAGATTTGCACCATCACCAATCCAACGGTGATGTGCAGGGTTCCCTAACTTTTTAGGCATCCACGAATTCCTAGAAAATGTGCTCCTTGAAACCCATGACAACTTTCGCAACCACTCACATAACAACAGCAGTGCACATCATAACGCATTTTGGACGGTGTGGATTCGCGAATGCCTAATTTTTTGGGCATTCGTGAATGCATAAAATTTTTTTCCAAGATATGGAGATTTGCACCATTGCCAATCTAACAGTGATGTGCAGGATTTCCTAACTTTTTAGGCATCCATGAATTCATAGAAAATGTGCTTGTGATGTGCCGGGTTTTTATAACTTTTTAGGCATCCACGAATTCCTAGAAAATGTGCTCCCATATCTTGAAACCCACGACAACTTTCCCAACCACTCACATCACAATAGCAATGCACATCATAACGCGTTTTGGACGGTGTGGATTCGCGAATGCCTAATTTTTTGGGCATTCATGAATGCATAAAATTTTTTTTCCCAATAGAGCACATTTTCTAGGAATTCATGGATGCCTAAAAAGTTAAAAAACCCTGCACATCACCGTTGGATTGGTGATGGTGCAAATCTCCATATCTTGAAACCCGTGACAACTTTCCTAACCACTCACATCACAACAGCAGTGCACATTATAACGTGTTTTGGACGGTATGGATTCGTGAATGTCTAATTTTTTTGGCATTCGCGAATGCATAAAATAAAATTTCCACATTTTTTAGGAATTCGTGAATGCCTAAGGCTATGTATACTTGGATGGAAAATAGAAAGGGACGGATGGATTAAGAAATTTTCCATCGTATACATGGAGGGATGGAAAAAGAAGAACGGATTTAGGGAGGAAAAATGGATCAAAATCCGTTGTTTTTTTATCCGTCCAAATTGGATGGAAATCTCGTCCTCGTCTGTGCCCAGCCTCACCTTCCGCTCGCCCAGCCTCATCCGTCGCCAAGCTCTCTCTCTCATCCGACCGTCGCCCTCCCTCCGACTTTGCGAGCAGCGAACGACGAATCTGTAGCCACGCACGCCGCCGCGACGCTCAGCAATGCCGTCAGCTTCTCATCAGCCACTGCCCCCCTCGTTCCCGGATGACCCCGCGGCATTGTCCTCACCGGAGTCATTGCGCTCCTTGGCGGGCACAGATCGGACCCAGCGGGGGATGTCGGCACCTCGGTCCCCCAAGAGATCCTGGAAGGGCGTTTTCTCGGTGAGGAACTCGAGGAGGAGGACGCCGAAGATGTAGATGTCAAAGAGGGGCGTGAAAGCGGGGTAGGGGAGGCGGGTCTCGGGGGCGCGGTAGGAAAGCGAGGAGGACGGTGACGAAGAGGAGGGAAGGAGGGGGTCGACAGCGGAGGGCGGCAGGAGCGAAGGGATTAGGAGCGAACGACGAATCCAGATCACGTGACTCACGTGATCCATTTTTTTTCCATCCTCTCATATTCCATCCTTCCTCTTTTTCTCATCCTTTGATTTTTCTATCCATCGAAGTAAACATGGCCTAAAAGTTAAGAAACCCTGCACATCACCGTTGGATTGGTGATGGTGCAAATCTCTATATCTTAAAATCCGTGACAATTTTCCCAACCACTCACATCACAACAGTAGTGCACATCTTAACGTGTTTTTGGACGGTATGAATTCACAAATGCCTAATTTTTTTTATTCGCAAATGCATAAAAAAATTTTCCTAATAACAATTCATCTAACTGACAACTGACCACGATCAACCTTCAAATAAATGAAGGAATTGTAATTTTGTAACGTGCTTCAACTTTGAACATACGAGTCATTACTCTCTTTCTTATATGTGGTTCTTCAAGGTCAACAAAAACAAGTCAACGCTCATTTGAGACTCGGGTACTCGCCCTCCATCTCACGCTTAGCATGCGCATTCTGCCATTGTTCACAAGGAACTGGAGATGCCTGCCAGCCTCATTATCTTACGGAAACACGTGAAAGGTATGTCCCTACTTGTAACGCACACCTGCCAGCCACATTATTATTTTGTGTTTTTGGACTTTCAGCCGAATGCCGTGGCAAGCTTCTTTTTACATTAACAACACCTTTTGTCTGATTATTATTATCCTATCAACATATTGCACATAGTGAATGAAGAGGGAACCAAGTTTATCTAAATGTTCTTCCTTGAATATAAATCAACTTAAGATTATAGGACTAGCGTACAATAAAATTATGTAGAAAAGGTTTTTGGTTTCAAACAACTAACCTTCCCCTTCAACGAGGGAACACTTAGACTACTCAATGATAGTGATAATATTAGAAATTATAATATATAAT
This sequence comes from Costus lasius, assembly GCA_027563935.2. Lineage (NCBI taxonomy): Eukaryota > Viridiplantae > Streptophyta > Magnoliopsida > Zingiberales > Costaceae > Costus > Costus lasius. The sequence continues at coordinate 11,208,901 of CM050449.1, forward strand.
AAATAATCTTAAATGAGTAATGAAGTACCTTTGTAGCAGTTAAACGGGGCATTAATGTCCTTTTATAGTATGACTCGTAAAGGAAAATGATAGAGGAGATAATCTCACAGGGCTCAATCACTCATACCGTCATACGTCTACCAAGTAAACGAATGAAATTTAAGAGTTTGATAACGTAGCTTACAAAAACTAAATCTTGCAATAGAATGATTTAAGAATTTGATGGTTGATAACTTTAGCTTAGCTTATTGATTTCTCGTTGATCTTAGTTTAAAAATTTACTAGCTCTAGCTTGATTTTGAATTTTACTAGCTTGAGCTAGACATCCCGGGTTACTAGTTTTAGCTTGATTTAACTCTTATTAACTTTAACTTGATTTAAGACTTACTAGCTTTCATAAATTGGATTAAAGTAGGTTGTATCACCAAGTGAACTTAGGTGAGTAGCTATCATAGGCTAAAGGATCATGACCGAACTCATAATACCAAGTCGATGGGACCTAAGCACAACTATTATTGGTTAGGTGAGTGTAATTAGTGCACAAACATTGATTAAATCAAAATATATTTCTAACTACCGACTATAGCAAAGGTTTAATTTAATCATACAATTAGCTATTTATGAGTTTTTTTTTTCTTTTATTCTTCACTCAAAATTAGACCTGACAAAAACTGACCCAACCCACCGACCCGACCTGACTCGACACGAAGTTAGACGGGTTCGGGTTGGGTCTAATCGTGTTCGGGTCATAAACGGGACGGGTCAACCCGTTTATGACCCGAAATTAAACGAGTCGTGTCGGGTTATAATCGGGTTGACTGCTTAACTCGATTATATTATATAATTATATATTATATATATAATTTATATATAAATATATACATATACATATATTTATATATCATTTCAGGTCGAGTCGTGTCGTGTCGAGTTAATTGGATTAATATTTTAATATTTATATAATTATATATATTTTTTATAAAAATATTTATTTAAATTATTTAATATTAAACGGGTTAATCGGATCGTGTTGGGTTGACCCAAATATATATGAGTCATGTTTGGATTAGATCATCTGACCCAATTAATTAAACGAATCGTGTTTGGGTTAAACTAATCGGATCACGAGTCATAAACGGGTCAACCCGAACATGACCTGACCTGTTTTTGCCGTCTACCGTTAGCTTCACTATTTTCTACTCAATATTGATTAGATCAAGCTAGGTGTCAGACCCAAATTAACCTTAAGCAAAGTTAATTACTCAAATCAAGCCACGTCAGCCAAGTGCACCCGCGAATTCCAAATTTTCCAAATCGAAACGGGCCGTTGACTGATTTTGACCAGTCCCTCGAAACGAACGCCGGAGTTGTTAGTCTTCCTCGCGCGTCAAGCTCGTCGGACGCGCTGTGCAAGCTCGTCGCCGCGAGCGTTGCCGGAGCCAGGAAATGGGCCTGTGGCAGGGGACGGGAACCTCACGCCCTCACCCCCCAGCCTCCCTCGTTGGCGCTGCCGCCGGACGCCGGAATCGACCGTTCGGAGGTGGAGAAGACGATCGGAGAACCACACGATCGACGCCGGAAAACTCAATGCTAACAGCAGGGAAGGTAGGGGAAATTTCACTGCTTATTTCTCCACAAAGCCAGCTACAAAAACCCCTCTTCCTTCTCCCTATACACCAATGTACACACTCCCTACTCGCCCTCGTCGTCTGACCTCGCCGTTGCCGGACCGCTCGCCGGGACACGCTCGAGGTCTCCGCCTGGAGGAAGGAGAATGCGGCGGACGGAGGTCCGCCGCTCGGGGAAGGGCACCGCCGCCTCTGCGGACTCCTCGTCGCCGCTGCGTCGGAGGAGGAAATGCCGCCGCGTCGCTCGTGGGAAGCCTCCCACGGCTTTCGTCCGGTCACCGGGGAAGCTCTGCTCGAAGCCCGCCTGGAGGAGATCGCCTCGCTCGCGCGTCTCGTCCCTCGCTTCTCATGTCCAGAGGAAGATCGCGTGTGTCGATTGCGTCGCTCGCGTATCTCCCCTTTTCCTCTGCGCTGCCGCTTCGGGACGCAGCCGTCGTCTCCCTCACGTCCAGTCCGCCGCCTGCACGCTGCAACGGCCGCCTGTCAGCCGCTCTCCTCGGGATGCCTCGTCTGCACGCCTCCGCGCGTGCGTCCGGAGCCGGGTCGGGTCGCGCCTTCGCGCGTCTACCGCCCGACTCCGCCTCCCGTGGACCCGCTCAAGGGGAGAACGACCGGGCCTTGGCTTCCGCCCATGCCCAAATGCCTCACGGCCCAGCCCGTCTCCGCCTGCTCGTAACACTAGGTTTCTTAGAATTATAGTTCATGCATTTTTATTTGATCTTATGTTTGATTGGTTTGCTTCTTTGGATAATGAGATTGTATTGTTTTTCTACTCTACATCATTGTTCATTTGCCTCTTTGAATATGTTTAATTTACGATAACAATACGATCATTTAAAGGAAAATTTAAAGAGCGAAAAGGCCTTAATTATGTATACTAAACAGTAAATGATTGCAACGTTAGTAATTAATTTTCAAATGAATGAGGATAATATTATCTAATATTTTGTTGCTTGAATTAACATTGAGACGAAGAATCAAAAGTTAAATATGCACACACCATGGCAATCAGGTCAAACCTCAACGTCGGGAGATAAAGCGACGGGCTCTAATTGTTCACCCAATCGCCGAAATCCATGGCGACACATCCAACTCGCACTCGCCCTTCTCTTCCTCTGCACGCCGACCTCGTTGCTTGCTTCTTTGCGGGGTTTCTGCTGCTATGCTTCCTCGCTCCGATCGCTCACGCCAAATCTTCTCCTCGCCCAATTACAGTAAGCTGCATCTCTCCCTCCCTCTCTCTCTCTCACACACACGCGCACGACTCCTGTGGCTGTCATGTCTGGTTCTATGGCTCTGATGCAGGTTTCGTTGTTTGCAATTCCAGGACAACGAGATCAGAGACAAGAAGCAAGATTGTTATGCCGATATAGAGAGGTTCGCTTCTAAGTTCTCTCTCTCTCTCTCTCTCTCTCTCTCTCTCTCTCTCTCTTTCTTCTGTTTATCTTATGAGAAAAGATTTGAGTCGACCTATTCTTTGTGGGAGAAGTGGGTTATGGGGTGGGAAGTGTAGGTCTTCGATGATCGAGAAGGAGAACTGTGCGCTGCGATGCCTTTCTCCCGTTTGCTATCAACTGGTTTACGAGAGCGATCCGGTAAGAGTAACCGGAAAAGGAAGCAAAGAATCTTACTTTTTTTTTCTATTAATTGAATGCTGCGGATTTGATGTGGTTTCTGCTTTTCTCGGCCAGCTCGAAGAAGGCGAGAATGACTTTGTTCGAGGGCAGGAGTTCAAGTTCTGCATGCGCAAGTATGACCAATAATACTCACTTTTGCTTGTTAGCATTTGTTTTGGATACCAGTATCTTATGAAGGAGATAGAGGCTAAATTATGCTATAATTTCGTTTATCTGAAATGACTGTAAAGGCCAAGAGAAGATGACGCTAGATTGTCAGGGAAATAAATATTTGGGATTTAAGGTTGTGTTTGATGCATAATGAAGTAATGTTGCGTGGCAATTCATATTACTATGCAGATAAATTACCAGTTACGAAGTTATCAGTAATCTTACTTTGTTCTGTTTGATATCTCTTGTAATATTATTGCAAACTTATTGGAAATCTTGCATAGACATATTTGCACAACGAATAACTTATTACAAAATTTATCTTGTATAATCCATGTTAAAATAGAGAAGAAAAAAATGAAGAAAGTAGAGTATAAGAAAATTAGTATCACGATATCTTGAGGTATTTCAGTCTTCAAAAGTATTGCAAGATTATCATGAAGATGGTAATCTAGACTACCACCTTTCTTAAAGGTAATATAGATTTCCACCCATCAGCAATATGGATTCCTTATGTACCTTAAAAATTAAGTAAATAGGTAATCAAATGGTAATGTCGGTTTCTAATTACAAAACTAAAGTGAATCCTACAATATTACCTCATACTAAAGGCCAGCTAGAGGTTATACTGAAAGAACATATTGTTCTCTAAATGCTCTTGAGCATTAGGAGATGGGCAATATTACCATATTGTATGCTTAGCTTATAGTGGAAGAATTACTAGGCTTACAGGATCACAAACTATAATTTACAGCCACATGAAACCCTGATTAGGTATTTGCTCTTTTACATATCTGAGTGATGCTAAAAGAAAATCTCTGTGTTCTGTTTTTTAAAGATTAAACAATAGTATTCCTTGGGCGTATCCTGTCACAATCGTTCAGGACGTAGCCTGACCATCTTGTATGGTCTAACAAAATTATAGATATAGAAACTGAATGCTTTCTTCTTGAAATGACTTTCGTTTTTATAACTTTCTGCCGTTTGATTGTCTTCCAATTAACATAACCTTAAAGTCATTATAACAACATAATAAAGTTTTACTTATAAGATACAAATGATATGCTATTTTTTGTCTATATTTATCTCTTTTTTTTTGAAAAAAAGTGCAATGTTGCCATTTTTAATCTTGTTCCTGAAGTAAGACTTGTCTAGCTTTCTAGAGAATTTAAAATGCAATTGTTTAAGATAGTTCTTGTGTCCTTAAGTAAAGTGAGTATTAGGGACCGCATCACTTATGGAATTATGCAGGTCACATTCTGATCATGGAATCCTACGTTTCATGCTTAATTAACATCAAGACAAGTACTATTAGGTCAAAGTTTAATGTAGAATAGCCACGTGGAATTTTTGCTTGATGCAAAAAGATGTAGTACAATTTTTTGTGGTAACACAACACAAACTTGAAAAAATGATTGCGTTGAATACTACTTTGAGCAAATAATGTAATAAATGCAAATCAAAAGCATAACTAAAATAGTCACATGTAAGTGCTCATCGAGGGTGGAAGGATTCAACAAATTATGATTTGGGTGATCAGTAGCACCTATTTTAGGATTTTAGTGCTGAACATAATCGAGTGGAAACAAGACCTTTATAAGCTTTTAATTGCAATTATAAACTGGCTTACACTAATAGAAGCATTTATATATCTTTGGCAATGAGAAATCCAATGGAGAAATGATTGTGATCAATGTTTTAAAAACCGCTCCGAACCAAGAGTCACAAAATCGGTCCGACAGACCGGTACGTACCAGGCGGTATGGCGGTGCTCTTCTCCCCTCCCGTAGTCCCGCTTCCTCTTCTCCCTCTGCCGCCAGCGGTTCGAAGCTTCCTCAGCCGGCAGAAAGCTTCGTCAACCTGCGGAAGCTTCGAAGCTTTCTCAACCGGCGGAAGCTTTGTTTGAAGCATTTGCCGCCAGAGGAAAAAGCTTCGTTCCGGCGGCAGAAGCTTCGACTTCGAATGGCGGAAGTGGTGAAAGCTTCGACTTCAAACGGTGGAAGTGGCAGAAGCGGTAGAAGCCGGTGGCCGACGGTATCTACCCTTTCCAATACCGGTTGGTCACCAAACTGGTACAAACCGGCAAAACCGGTTGGTTCCGGACTGATTTTGTGATCTTTGCTCTGTATAGGCTATTGGTCTTTGGACCGAACCAAGGGGCGGAGCAGTGGAACTCCACTGAGTAGGAGAAGGAGAAGAAGGAGAAGGGGAAGGAGGAGGAGGAGAGGGGAGGAAGGAGAGAAAATGTAGTAACCCTTCTTCTTCATCCTCCTCTTCTTCTTTCTTCTTCTGTTCGGTTCCACTGGTTTTTGTCTTGTGTACTAGTCTGAGTATGGACCGACACACTGGTCTCAATCGGCTTTTCAAACTTTGATTGTGTTGGAACAAGCACCCGAAGCTATAGATTGGCCAATGTGGATGCCTACAAAGAAAATAGGGCAAAACAATTCATAAGAGTCAAATGCTTCATCATTATTTATCAATCCCCATTTATTCTCCTTTACAAGCAAGATTCAGTTACAATATGTAGGATATAAGGCTGGTGGAGGGATTTTATTTGTCCTTTAATTGAAGACATCATCAAGTCCCAACCAATTGTTATGGGAATTGAGGTGGATCTCTTTGGTTTGAGCATTGTCGAGATGGGAAATTGATATTCTCTTTAATCCTTTTAGGAAGTGCTGATTTCTTCTTAGGCAAAGACACTATCTAGGACTTACTAATATGGATTTAGGTTTCGGTCCGGTACCAGCCGGTTTGTACCGGTCCGGCGAGGGACTGACACCAGAAATCTTTGGAGCAGGCGGGCGGCAATTGCAGGTGGTGAGGCAACAGCGGAGGTGACAACGGACAGCTGTGAAGACGGCGGAAGCTCCGGTGGCAGCGGAAGCTTCGAACGAAGTTTTCACCACCTTCTGCCGCCTTCTACCGCCGCTAGGGCACCGCCAGTTTTCACCGGTTTTCATCCGGTACCGGCAGTATGTACCGGTCCGGCCGGCCACCGGACCGAGCCGCCGGACCGAGAATGGAAACCATGCTTACTATACAAGGTTTTCTTATCCATTGAGTACTTTCATAGCAGGGATCTGCACAGATTTTAGAGTAGCAACACAATCTTATGCATGTTTGGTAGTATATATTATCAATGGACTACATAGATTGGTGGTATATAACTATATATATTGGTAGCACATGATTTTACCATTTGATAGTATATAACTACTATATAGTAGTATATGACTATATAAAATGGCAGTACATGGCTAAATTTGTATGAAGTAATGTGTCATTCTAAGATCTAGCTAGATCTTTGCTTTAAGATGTGTGCACAGTAAACATAGAACCCTTCATAAGTAATAGAAAAATATACCTGCATTGGATTTATTTTTCCATGAAAAGATGGAACATCATGGCATGGTTTATGCTGGCAAAAGGTGAGGCTCTAACATTAATTGAAGGCCAAGGTAACACTACAAAACACTCTAATCCACACTGTGGATGATAAACTTTGCAACCATAAAGGTTAGAAAATTAAGATGATCTAATACGCTGACTGATCTAGTAAACATCAAACTTGGTGAACAAAAACTAATTATCAAAGAAATTGTGCTATATAACAAATTCATAAGTCCTGTAGGGTACCCAAACTATCTACATTTTTTTTCTCATTTGGTTGTTGAAGCTGAAGGCATGGTTATTTCTAGCTAGGTGGTTATATTCAGATGAATGAAATTAGTTATCACACTCTAAGATAAATGGCTATTGGTCTTGCATATACATCATATTTTTCTTCCTATAATAAAACAATTTTGCATTGACGCCTAGAACCTTAAATCTTTTATTTTGTTTCTTCTGTCTTATATAGATGGTTGGAAATTCTGCGGAATCAACTGTACATATTAACAAATAATATGGTTGATAAATTGTTCATCTTGCTTCTTGTTGTTGCAGAGTTTCACTAGGAGAGAGCTTGGACGGTGTAAAGGGATCCTTTGATTATTTGTAGGGCTTTATTCGGTGGCTTCCCTTTCTATTCATTCGTCTGTTGTGATTCCAGGTCGATGCACTTCATCAATGATTTAGTTTTACTGTAGTTCTCTTAGCTGTTAGTCCAGGATACTCAGATTTTTTTTGTTGTTCGCTTGTTTGCTTCATTTGAGTTTTCTTGAATCTTGAGTAAGTATAGTTCATCTTTGTTGTCAAGTTCAAAATGGTTTAAGATGTCTCGCCGATTTGTATGGTGAATTGACTATGTTGTGTAGCTTTGGTTGTGCCGTCAACAGTGTGTTAGGTATTTCATGCCTATAAAAATAATAAAACGAAAACTAGCCACTCCATGTGGTCTGGTGATAGTGGAATTGTATTGGATGAATTATGAGAATATTGACAGTGGATACTCTACAAAAAGAAACTAAAGAGATTTATTCTGCGATGAAAATATTTAAGCTATGTAACTTGAATTCTGAATTCAAAATGCCTACTAAATTAGTTGCAAAGATACCAATGCAAGTCAAATTGCTTTTCTGGCTACATCGGTTGCCTAGTGGACTGATCTATAAATTCAATGTCAATAAAAAATTAGACAAGTCAGAACTTCTTGTATTATATGGTTCAAACTGTTGACCAGGAGTAAAAACTAAAGAGTCACATTCAACACGGATCTTCCGGATGCAGAGCTCACTGGGACTTTATTACGTCTTTGATTCAAGATAACAGAGGAACTCGGTGTTTGCCACAGCGATAGAAAAACCTTTGAAGTTCTTGCCACCAGGTAAAGTGGATAGCAAGCTTGCCTTGACATCTGCGAGAGAAAAAAAAATATATTTTTTGCTATTTCTTGAGCAGCAAAAAGGAGAAAGAAAAGAAAATTTTATTTTATTTTTCTTCAAATCGAAGAAAAAATATAAAGTGCTTGCTCGCCCCTCTCTCTCTCAACTCTCACACGTGTGACTATTGTTGTCGGCGCCGCCCTCCTTCCCCCACCCTCCCCTTTGCGTTGGTGATCTCATTTGCCTCTCACCAAGCACGAATGCCTCTTGTCTGCTGCTGTAAAGTAGGGACGCCTCTTATTGAGTTCATCGAGCGCAGATGTCTCTCGTTTGCTATTGAGCTTGCCCGCCTACTTCTACCGAGCTCGTCGAGCGCAGACGCCTCTAGCATGTTGCCGAGCACGGACGCCTCTTGTCGAGCTTGCCCGCTTGTTGCCAATCATGCCCGCCTCCTGGCTCCCAAGCTCACGCTCGCTGCCACCGTTGCCTCCCTTCGAGCTCGTGCTCACTGTCGCCATTGCCACCCTGCCAAGATCGGGCTAGCTATTTCTGTTGTCTTTTTTTTTTTCTCTCTCCTTTTTCTCTCAAGAAAACAGGTGATTCTCAGGTGCTATTCTTTTCTTTCCTTTGTCATGTGTTGCGTAAAAAGAAATTAGCATGTTGATATGAGATGCGGGAGTTTATTCAAGAACTTGTAAAACTTGTAAACTATATATCTGAATTTTTCTTGGATTCCTAAGGTGTGAATTAATTACATTATCTACATAGTCTTTCAACTATATTAATTTGAAATGTCTTGATTGGTTGTCAAAATACAGCGTTAATTGCACTAGCAAATATGAATATCAGTTTCTACTTCTGAAATATACAAATTATTTCGTCAGGTTACTTGTACTCAATTTATTATTCTTTGAATAAGTTGTCATACAAATGCAATTTGCATGACTAATCTACTCAAATTGATTTTTATGCCTAGATGAATCCTACGTTTTTCCTCTGCTATCTTTTTGCTGTTCCATGGTGCATGAATATGAAAAAAGCAATAAATGAGGACGACTGGATTCATTTTCTCTTCAACTGTTGCTTCATCCTACATCCTATATGGTTCCAGGTTGGACGAAAGTGGCAACGTAGGATCTTTGTAACTTGACGTCTCATACTATACAGATTATTCAATAAAATAGAATCTAATAAATCTTTTTAAATGAAATAAAGTTAAATTTAATACACACAGTAAAACAATATCTTATGTCTTATAATTAATTTAGCTACAAACATAAAAATAACTTGTAACACAATTTTCTGCAAAATGCGATTATGATTTGATCATGTACACTTACAATTATAAATTTATAGCTTAACTCATGCATTATAGAACTATAAAGTGACCCTATGAGTTTTGTACATTCATAATTTCTATTATTTTATAAATTTGCATTTAGTTTTAATTTTTTTTAATTTATCCCTTCTGAATTTGTTAGTTAATACACTGTGCCATAGGTTTTTTTTATTTTATCTATTAGTCCTCTACTAATAAATATATATATAATTTAGCATACACATTTTCTAATCTTTAAATTTCCTAAATCTACAATTTTGTTCGTATGGTTTAATCAATTATAATTTTGCTCGAGTTACTTTAAACTTATATAATTCTAAGTATTTTTTTTCCTTAGTTGGTCGATATTTCATTTCCCCACTCGATTGCTTCATTTGATTCTTGTGCGGAAAATAGGCATTCATTGCTGCAATAACAAATTGAGCCCGTGAGTGGTTTTAGAATTATTTTACAGATGCAATTTCAACTTGCTCGAATTCATTTTTCGTTCACGTACGAACTATTTCTTTTTTTTTTTTAAAAAAAAAGAAAAAATTAACACAAAGGAGAAATAAAATAGCAGTCGAGCTTTCTTATTTTCAGTTGTTGAATGCTGTTGCAGGGTTGCCTCGAAAGCAGGAACCGAATGATGGTGCTTGATGTTCTTCGCCCTTCCGCCGCCTTGGAGGCGGCTTATAGCTCAATCTTGGACCTAATCAGCCTTACCGAGGGCGGCATGCAGAAGCGCCTCCTCCGCCCTTCAGCTTCTGTTCTTTCGAAGGGTGCGGTTGATCGTACAGGTCAAATTTAGGGTTTTATTTTCTCTTTTTTTTTGTGTTTATTTATTCTATTATAGGGATTTTGAGGATGACTACTTTTGTTACCAAATAAAGCTGGTGTTTGAGTTTGGACTTTTCTTCTTCAATATGGTCGTGAAAAGCATCATTTTGATATAGAATGTCCATCCATTGACAGGTGTGTTTATTTCTGTGCTAGAAGTTACACCAAGAGGAATTCTCCCGGTCCCCTTGAAGGTGATATCTATTGATAATGTCATAAATTCTGGACATCTACTCGGGCTTTGCTTAGCTATTGACTTTCTACCATAGGAATTCTCTTTTCAGGGATGAAATTGGACCTTCTTAGCTATGGTATGCCAACTGTAAGGTTCAGAAAGAAAAAGAGGAAAGAAACAAAAGAAGAAGATATTGAGATTTTTTTAGTAGCTTTTTCATTATACGACGCCGTGACTTTTCAGCTAATCCTCTGTTGCCCACCATCAATACAAATACAAACAGAAGGAGCGGAACTCCAGTGGTGTCACAAAACCATGGCTATGGTAAATTTCATTATGGGTAATTGTAATTTGAAAGTAATTTTAGTGGAAGGAGTATTTGATGGTAATGACTACTCTAAACATTATAAATATCAGAATCAAGTTCTGTTCTCGACTTCCATTTTGTACATAAAAAATTGATCTTTGTGACAATGTCATCCACGAGCATAAGATTGGGTGCACCGAAAACTTAAGTGTCTTTTTTCTCTTGTCTTTCCTGACCACAGAAAGGAAAAACTAAGATTTTGGAGTTTGACTTAATCTGGGAAATTCATTACCCAAATCATGTTTAGCACGTTGACAACTGAGTCTAGCGTCTAACTAGGTTGCAATTACTAATATTCATAAATGGCAGATAATGATAGGACATGATTGCGACATTAATTGAAGTCTGTAGAGTCATGACCTTAAAGTAATAATTAGGGATTTACTTGACATTTTTTTTTTCCAAAGTTCATGAACCAGTGGTGTAATTATATTTATTCCTTGGAGCAGTAATTAGATGGAAAAGAAATTCTAACTGGGTTCTGAAAAGAAACCTTTATGTAGGATAAAAATAAAAAAAAAATCTTTTGGTGATACAGTAAAGCATGGTAACCTCCCCCATGATCTCCATCTACATGCAACCAGCCATCAAGTATCGTTTCATTGTCTTACACAACCAGAAATAAGTCCTCCATTGTCCAATACATCCACTCTCTCTCTCTCTGCTATAAATAATACTTGACAGCCCTATCTCTTGCATACCATTAATCTTTGGATCAACATGTGTTGTGAAAAAATCCCAATAAGCGGATGAGTCCATATGCTGTAGATTTTATTTACCGTTAGGAGTATTTGAACTGGCTTTAGTTAGTAGCATGATGCCTGTTGTTCGAAGGTGCTTGCAAAATCCTTGCCATGCAACTCTGAATATCACAGAAGGATTGGAGCTTCCAGAAAATTTTCCGGTGGGGCTCAAGGTTCTTGTGGTGGATGATGACTATACTTCCTTGTCGCTAGCAAAAAAGTTGCTTCTGCGATGTGAATATGATGGTGAGTTAAGCTGCCCATTTTCCTGCATGTGCATGACAATGATATTTAATTGCTTACCTAAATTTTTTATGTTTATTGCTCGATTTGAGACATCAAGGTTTGCATGTAATTTATGCCACTATACTGCCATATAATTTTCTTCATTGAATCTCACGGGATAATTGTTGGATTTTTTTTTAAGAATATCATTTTCATCGTAGAGTTTTGTCGGTAGCTGTTGGATGCTTTAAGGCACCATTTTTGTCAAATAATATTGTCTGATAGCTGTCGGAATTTTTTTTTCTCTTGAGGTGTCATGGGGCAGTAAATGGATACAATTCTTAAACTATGCCATATTACATAAAGTCTTCTCACAAATTCTTCAATATATTTGCATTTGTTTGTCATAAACATATAGTCTATTGTCTTGCATTTAGATGTTTATTTTCTTACAACCTCTTGCTAGAAGGGCCTATTGTTTAGGTTGAAAGATTGAAATCTGAAGTTTTAGTTAAATTAACTTGTTGTGTAATGATTTTTGCTCATTTGTCAAAAATGGAAGATTAGGTTCCACTTTGACCACATATGATATTCTTTATTTCTTGTACACAGATCTAGGTAATTATTGAAGTCATTAATCAGAAATTTGTAGGCTAAGTACTATTTGCTGTACTTATGTATTTAACCCCTTTATTTAAGTTCAGATGCTTTTCTATATGCTCTTTCTTATATCTCTAGTTCTTGGAATTCTTTTGTCTGATTAACTCTGAAAGAAATTCATCAATATTCTTATTGCTAGCTAGTCTGTAGAACCTTTTCAAATATGGAAAAAGGGGGCTAGTGGTAACTACATGACAGCATAATAAGAGCACACTAATGTGTCATAATCTATCCTTGTTTGCGAATAAGAAACATAATATTTAGACAACATTCTTGAAGCCTTTTTTGGGGTATCTTCCTCCTTTTTTGATTGAAAATTTTATCATTATAGTGAAATCTTGTTGATGTTATGAAAGCATATAATTGTTGTCTTTGGTAAATAAAAGTATAAAACTGTTCCTGAGGGTCTATGAGGTTTAATAATTTATATTGTTACACATAAATTATATCTGGGTGTGATAAGGATTTAGAAGAAAATTACCTCATCATCTTTATTTTGTAATGTAGTTTGATATGTCCTTAGGCTGATGGATTTCTTATGTTGGTCTCATATGAATTCTTATATGGAATATAAAGACATATTTGTATAAGTTAACATGTATATCTATTGGATTCGTTTTAGTTAATTCTATATACTCTTCTTGACCTTCTTCTCATTGCATTGGTAATTATCAGGAAGTCAGATTTGAACTAAATAGATTGGGTGTTTCACGAGTTGTCTCCAAGTTACCAAGTTTTGTCAAGAACATGATGAGAGCAAAAGAGAATCCACAGAAGATTTGGTGCCTCCATATTCTCTGTCATATATGTGCCAATAAGTTATTCAAATCATTGCTGTAAAGATATAAAGAACTGGAGAAAGTTTGTCCTGTATAATTCCTGATTTGAGAATTCAATCAATGAGAACATTAAGAAACTATGTTAAAAATTTCAAATAAATAGGAAACATAGGGAAAAATAATTGATTTAACTAAGGTTACTATTAAAACTTGAGCTAGTGGTAACCATGTGTTGGTAGTTATGACTTACGAGTATAGCTTGGTTGGTGGTTCTTAAGTTTTATTTACCAAGTGTTGGGAAGTGGATAGTTATACGGTCTTATATTTGTGGTCATTATTGTTTCATATTAATGTATAAAGCCTATGTACATATATATAAATTTATTGTTAGGAAGACATCTAATTTTGAATGAAATATTAAGTTTCCTCTCTCTTATCTTTTGTTATGTGCCAATTTGGTACCGTATCAAGGTTGACCTTTCCCTTCCCGATCTCATTCTTTACCTCTTCTTTTTCTCACACTTCATTGTTTCCACAATTATAAGTAAAAGGAGCACAACATATGTGATAATGTTCTTATTGCCAAAGACCCTGAATGTTTTCTTAGAAACTCTTTCAAGAAACTTATGCTCCTGATCCATTTCACATAGTGAGGAAACTAAGTTGCAATACTTATATCCTTAGTTTACTAACATATATAAATATTGCTCCAGTTTAATGTTGAGGGCTCACTACGTAATTAGGGGACATTCGTGCCTCCTTCCTTGCTGCCAGGAAATATTGCTCTAGTTTAATGTTGAGGGCTCACTACTTAATTAGGGGACATTCGAGTCTCCTTCCTTGCTTCCAGGACCTGCTGTCTTCTTGATGATGCCATTATCATCATTAATTGAAGAAATATTAGATAGACAAACATTTCTCTTTCCACACGGTATCTCACTGTGCTCTCTTTTTATGGGGTGTTTGATCAAACTTAGATGTGCATAAATTCCTATTATATTTTCATAATTTAGCACTTGATAAATATTTTGAAAGTTTAGGAACAATGACAATCAACAACTACATCTTATTCTATGCTAGGACCTCTGAAGTTCAATGATATCTTTATACTTACGGCTGCCGTTGATGTTTAAATCTAACATCAGTTTAACTCTTGCAGTAGAGTTCTTTTTTGTGGGGACGAAAAATGTAAAAAAGGTTATCTCTAGTCATATTTTAGTGGTAGTTATTTAGTCTTGTATTGGTGATAGTTTTCAAGTTTTGTTTAACATCTCATGGGCACTGAATACTAGTTATTATTTTGTGCTTGTTATTATTATTTTATGTTGCTTAGAACCTACAATATATGACTTACTTTTTCAAAAAGAGCTATCTAATTTTAAATGAACTATTAAATTTTCTTCCCTAAATCTTTGTCCCTCTCTTCTCTTATGTTTTATGTCAAGGACACTATTATATATATATATATATATATTAAAGTTTGCCATAAGACATTGGTATAATTGGAAATATTTGTGTACCTAGTGTCCAACACATGGTTATATAGTGATATAAAAAATCCATGTACCTGTCATATCCAGAACCAATGTTATTCATAGTTCAGTCTGCAATGCTTGTATTAGGTCTGAATTGGCTTTTTCTGAGTTATTCACTTATTCTAATTGTTGTGTGGTACCATATTCCTGAACAAAATGGATTAAACGTATAAAACTAGTTTTTTAGTTTATGGCAATAATTTTATCAAACTCTTTCTCCATCAACCTTTGTTATATTGAAGTAATTGTAAAAATGATTTATATCAATAGATTACTTCACCTCCATGGTTTAAAAAAATCGTCGGTACGAAACAATACAGATAGAATATGTGAATTATCAATGTTATATTAAAGGATCACATAACAAAATGCCAAACAGCAAGCTACAAAAGAAAATTTGTTATTCACTGCTAGTTTTCCTACCTGAAAAAAGTTGGTAGTACTTTAATTGAGTATGCGTAAAAAATAAAAGACCATGGTTTTCTTTGCCATCTTTACTTCTATTTGATTTTCTTATGTTTTATGAACTATTGAAAATTACTCTGCTTTTGGTAGTTACAACTTGCTCTGAAGCTGCACAAGCATTACTTCTTCTGCGGGAAAAGGGTGGGTTTGATCTGATAATGGCTGATATTCATATTTTTGACATGGATGGTATCAATCTACTTGAATTATTTGGTCATCATATGGATCTCCCTGTTATCAGTAAGTGATTCCTGTTCATAATATTTCTAGTTATCTAGATGTTTCACACTTATCTAACTTACCTTTTTTTTGTGCAAGCACAGTGATATCTGCTGATTCAAGGGTCAACAATATATTGAAGGGACTAATGCATGGAGCCAGTGGATTTTTATACAAGCCTTTACGCATGGAAGAGTTGCAAACAATTTGGCAATTTGTTATTAAGAAAAAGTGGCTAGGGAATAAAGAACTGGGGCATTCTGCTACTGTGAATGATTCTGATGGTAACTGGCAAGTCATGGGCGTTACTGAAAGTGCTTCTTTATCAAATGATGCGACAAATGTGCCAGGGAGACCCCAAGAAAAGAAAATTGATAATGAAGAAGATTGTGATGTTGGTGAACCTAATTCTGCAGATCCTCCATTAAAGAAGCCCCGTTTATCTTGGTCATTAGAACTTCATCAGCAGTTTGTTAATGCTGTCAATCAGATAGGAATAGACAGTATGAATTCTCACCCTTATTTTAATTACCATTCCTGACTATTTAGTTTGCCTTTATTATATTAATGATACACAAGAATAACAAATGCCTTATGTGCATCGGGAAAAACTTTGTATTTATTGTTTTTGCAGGGGCTGCGCCCAAGCGAATCCTAGATTTGATGAATGTTCCTGGTTTAACTAGAGAAAAAGTGGCAAGTCATCTGCAGGTTTGACTTTTAGCTAAGTATTCATATTACTAAGTTTTTATAGTAAGAGCAAAAGATTCTTATTATTTGTGTGTAAAAGGCAGAATACGTAGGTTTATATAGAAAGAATATGAAAGGAATATGCTATAATTATTTTATGTAAGACTAATATAACACAAGATTCCTATACAACTTCTCAAGCTAGAGCGTAGATATTGGTTATGCCTAGCTTTTTTGCAAAGAATAAAAAACCTTTCATTGACAAGAGACTTAGTAGATATATCAAGTTAATTCTTTAAAGAAGTGAAATGAGTATTCTTTTTAGTTATAACATCTCTAACATAATGACAAACCTAAGTTTGTTTAGTCTTTTTATAAAACACAAAAATAACAATGTTAATAGTTGCTTGATTATTGTCATCATATTAACGTAGTGCCTTTATGAGAAAACTCCAAATCTTTTAAAAAGAGTATGAAGTCATATTACCTCATATGCAATATAAGTCAATGTTTTAGAAATCGGTCCATATTACATATATACCGATGCATACAGTGTCGATACATTTGATACCAGCATATAGTGTTGGAACATACAATATGTACCAGTCCTAGTGATTTTAAACCTTGATAAAGTCATGGTTCTATATTTGACTTCAGCACTTGAGAAGGGTCATAGCATCTTTGTGAGGAAATGCTAAATCTTAAACAACTATGGTAACATGTCCATTAGGTTATAGTGCAGGATTCTAAGGCATATTTCTTTTTATTTGAGTTATCTACATAGTGTAGGATTTTGGTATGAGATGTCTGTGTTTACGTTTTTAATAGACAAATTTTCTCAATGCTATCATCTTGTTATCAACATAGACAATTGGTTTTTGTTATGTACATAACAATCGAAGTTTTAGATATCGATCTATACTAGTGTAGAATAGCAAGTTTATAAAGATATGATTATATTTCACCTCACATGATCACATCTAGATAGTACAATGATAGGTTACTTCTTTTAGTACTAGGTGAAAGCAATATCTCCATATAGAAGGTTAAGCAAAATGTTTTTAATCTTCTATATCTCCCACCTCAAACCCTACTCAAATGGCCAGCAAGTTAAAACCATTATAATATGAGCAGAGTAAATCATTGTAATAATTCCTATTCAAGCATGTTGACTCTAGTTCTTCTCTAAAGTCCCTCATATTTTCAAACTATATAAAATATCAAGTCTTGTAGGTGTCTACCTTAAGCTTCCAACCAAGCTTCAAAAGTGAGCTTAGCTTTCTCTCCATCATCATGCTTTTGTAGTTCGATGTGATAATCTCCATTTAGTATTTTTCGATAATCTTCTTAGAATGTGTTTCTTGAGAAATGGAGATGTCTTATTTGCTTTGCTTTATCTCAATACCAAAAGAATAAGACAAGACAATGTAAATTCATTTCGAACTCTCAAATCATAAAGCGCCATGAAGTCATAGACATATACGGATTGCTGCCTAAAGGAAGATAAACAAATATTGGCCTGAGCATCTACCTCAGCCTCTTGCCATACTAGTATTGAATTGTATATACAATCAGTAGACAAATTCCTACCTGTCTTAAGTAGATTTTGAATCAACTTTAGCCTTCGTACTCCATCTCACAGGATTTATTAAAAAAATATAAATTATATATTTTTATTATCATTTAGGGTGAAATATAACTGAAACTAAACTTCATCTGAGAGAAAATAGTGAATATGGCATGGTGATATCTTTGTTATGAGGACCTTCTCTGCTAAGGTTTGCTTAGCAAGATGCTTTATTGTATCCAAAATGAGTGGCATTTGTTAATAAAGTATTGCAGAGGGGACAAACGACTTAAGTTACATTTTATGTTTGTAATTCTCACATTTGAAACTCTTCTCACTATATGTTGTAGGATATCTTGATTGCCACACGTTAGCAAGTTATTGTGGTGACTACATGGGCTAGAATGGTTGAGATGGTGCCGATACTACTAGTGGAACTTGATATATATAGGCATAAGGAGAGTCATGGATACCTCCAATCTCTCTCTTGCTACTCGGCTTAATTGTAAATTCCCCATTAATTTGTAGATCAAAAGGCATGGTTGAAATGGTGCGTATACAATAAGTGGAAGAGATACATATAAGCCTAAGAATAGTCATAGATACATTAAGTTGTAGATCTAAAGGCAACATGGTCCGAAATGGTTAAGCCTTGTGTAGTATTCATGCGTTAATGAATCTTCGTATGTGAGATTACATGTTCAGTGTCACACTTTCCCCCACTTAAAACTCTTGACGTCCTTGTCAAGATTCAAATCTAACTCAATCTAGAATCAATCTTAGCCAATGTCTGTGAGATCCAATCTAATTTGGTTCAACCATTCTTGGGAGCCTAGGTGGATGGATTACAAAGGTGGATCTCACGGATTCTAAAGTATCCCTACTTTTTTGTGTGAAAATGAGTGCTACATGAAATAGAGTACAATACTATTTCAAGCATATTATCTAATAGCAAGAGTGGAGAAATTCTAAAATTGTCTCTCATAGATTTAATCCCTATCACAGGTAGGGGTTAACCCTAGATAGCCTAATACAATATACCTAAGTCTACAAATTCCCCAACTTATTTCTACACCCAATCATCGAAGTTGTAGCTTCCCTTGACATAACATAAAATTTTAAGCATTTCATCTAATATATTTTTAAAAGAATATCCACTGTTAGAATGTATATATTTGTATTGCTTCATGGGGAGTTTATGCATATAAGTATATTGTATTAGGCTATACATGATTTTTCCCTATCAGTAATTAGTTGAACCAACAAGAAAAGGTTTCTCAAGCATTACTATATGTAATCTTGTTATCTCAATTTTACAATAAGAAGAAAGAGGTAAGTTATTCTAATTGTTTATGTGTTCACTTTTTATTATTTGAATTCTTTACAAAATCCTATTTGAGTTTCCAATTTAATGAGTGTGTTGTCTCTTGCATGAATGCTATGAAAGAATTATATCCTTTTAGCGAGGGTTTCATTAGTGAGAAACATAGGAAATTGGGTGATAATGTTACATTAATACAAATTTATATGTAGACTTTAGATAAATATGGTTCTAACCAGTGCTTTGAGTCATGAAACTATTAGAACTACATTGATCTAAACTTTAAGTATAAATTTATATTCATAGTCCATTTTCACCAAATGTTCTAAAATTTCTTACAAGTGAAATACTATTACAAAGAGAGAATTCCTTAATGCAAGATATCGCATTCATTAACTGGATACTTAAATAAGCTTAATAAATAATAAAAAGCAAACTCGAAAATGATTAGAATTACTTGCATCTTTCTTCTTAATGTAGAACTAAGATAGTGAAATGACAAATTCATAGGTCAGAGTTTGGGGGTCAGACATTTCACAACTCTTCATATGCTCATAGTATAATATTACATTTCCATAGATTTCATTATTTTCTTTTAAATAAAATTTAAGTTTACTCCTATTTCACAGTTTGACAAGACTGAGTCCAATTGTTAAAATGGAGGAGGAAGAGGAGAGAAAAAAAATGAATTTGTCTGGCTCTTTTGCAAATGGCATATCGTACACCTTGAAGTCCCTTCTATTTGTAGGTGTATGTAGATGATTACATATAGAGTAAAAAACTCGCTTCTTAAGTCTCACGGTTTATAGTGAGAATTAATTAATTAATTCTCTTCACTCAAGATGATTCATATCAACTATCAAATGCCAACTGTTATGGTTCACGATTAAGTTCATTCAATAATGGAGAACTTGTGTTATAGAATGCAAAAGATTACTTTACTAGGGTATCTCGGTAAACAAGGTGATTTAAAATTTAAACTTTTTTATCCAAAAGGATACTTATGAAACTAGTTATAATCAAAATGCCGGGTGTTAATGCACTCCAGGATGATAGAAATAAAGTTCTTATTGGTTATTTATTTCTGACAAATGCAGAAATTCAGGCTGCAACTGAAGAAGTTGGATGGAATGGCTAAACAAAATGCTGAACTTGGAAAGTTTTTACTGTGCGCTTCCCTAGATGCAGATTTGGCTCAACTTGGAAAACTTGATAGCCGAACTATATCATTCTTAAAGAAAATAACTCCAGAAGCTCTAGCTGCCTTGCAAGATATGACAGAAGTTAATCATCGAATCCAACAGCAAGATTCAGCACAGGAGAATAATTGTCTTTCCTCTAGACAAGACGCAGCATTTGATCAGTCTCTATTGAAGTGCAATGGAACAGCAACACCTTTTCCAGGCCTTCCTGCTAATAATATTTTATTACTGAATCCTTCCAATGATAGCAATCTGTCAACAGCTTTACAACACAAAGAGCCAAATGTAGGATTGTCAGAATTGAGCGGTCCAGTTAACGCACAAAATTCTTATTTGGCTGCCCCGACTCAATCATCAAGCTATGCTAAGGTTCAGGAAGACACTTGCAATTTGATTGATAACTTCATGGTGGTAACGCACCAGTCATCAGAAAATTTTCAACCTGAGTGTATTACTCATGCCTTTGTGGGTTCCTATTTATTGTCTGCCAGCTCGGACAGAGGGAACTATCCTAATATCATAAACCATTTTTCGATGAAAGACTTCTCTCATTCACTGTCAGGAACATTTGGGGAGAATAATCCTGGTCAGAGTTCCACAACCGACTCTCCTAAACAATTTACACAATTTCATTCTAGAAGCTCTCCAGTGCTTAGTGATGAGAATTCAATGTTACTTCTCGCCCGGTCATCATCTACTGCTCAAGCAGAGAACAATCTTCTTCCTGTCAACTGTAATATTGTTCTGAATAAAGACAGTTTGATAACAAATAGCAGCCAACTATCTCTTAAACAAGACAACCTACTTGTCAGATCTGCAAACGCAATTGATGAAGGTTTCACGGAAAAAAGCTATTCACTTGAACCAGATTCTTCCTCCATCCCATTGCCATTTCATACTGATGGCAGTAATCTGCAGAGCCCTCATAAGGATATTGTTGACCTTCATGAGTCACTTTTTGTCCCAAAATCTTGCAGCATTCAAGCCACTAGTATAGTTCTAGGGAAGATGATCGATCAAGGACAGGGGAGAAATTCTGATGTTGGTAAAGGTACTTTTTCCCCCAAGTTTGGTTTCTTGTGTTTGAAATTGAAACTCTATGTGATTCCAACTGTAATGACATATGCACTATTCCAGATGAAGATGCACATAACCATGATCATTCTGAATCGGGTAGAATGCTTTAGTGTAATTTATGCACCGGAGATTTCAACTGATTCCAGAAAAATTCTCTGTGAGTAATCTTCTCTGGGCCTGGCATGCTAGTTTCATGGTGGAAATGATAGCTCGAACTCTTTGTCTACAATTATTTTAGCAGTTTAATCATCTCGATCTGCATATGCATATGGAGATTTTGAAGTCTTTTATTTAGTGTCTAAACAGTGTTTTTGTAATTTTCTTGTTATTCAAACAGGTGAAACATAGTGAATCATATTGCCCAGTACTAATACACTATGAGATCAGTTTCTTGTATTTTCATTCTAGGTCCACTAATTGCTTCCTTTTGACTGAATAGCTGTCTTGTGTTAATCTAAGGATGCTTGTGTTTGTAGTATTTTGAATCTTTTACTTCCAATCTTTTACGGTGTTGGTTCTTCATTCAAGTTGGGCATGAAGTCTCATATAACATTTCTCATGTTTTTTGGCACTTGCTTTGACCACCTATTGTTCAAGGATTAAAGACAGAAAGAAAAAAGGATATCTCATTCCTCAAGTTTCCAGTGGTTGAAATTTCGGTCTGAGCCCAATTCGTACCAGTCTGAAATTGGATTGATTTTACTGTAGCATGTCTGTACATATGGTTTTATTATAGCACAGTATCGATTTCACTGTGCATACAGATCGGTTTTTAAAATTATGTTACAGCCACCCTGTGTTTCTGAATGCAATTCTTGTGTATATCATGCCATTTTAAGTAAATGAAATCTTGTTCTTAGGAGATTATCATATGTTAAACTGTCTCATATCGTCTGTTTGTGTAGTACACCTACGCATAACTATTAATCAAGCTGCTAATTTTACAGGGATGACTGATGGATACTTAGAAGGAATACGCTTCGCTTCAGGCGCTTTATTCTACTTATCAATCTCCTTAATTTCGGTTAAATGACTATTTAATGTTAATCATTCACAAGGTTTGCATGCCATTTTAATCTTTCCTCCATGGAGCATTACAAAGTTTAACAATTAAAACTCAGAAGATGACTATAGCTGAATCTTTCTGGTTGTTGTAAAAGTATAGTGAAGTAGCGTTCATGGTGACTGGTGTTTCCAGTGTATGTTCTCATATTCGTATGAACTTTCTGTGATTGCTGGTTATAGATGCCTGGTAATTAGTTCAAATGTGTTTTCTGTTTATCGGTTTGCTAAACAAATGACAATTTGTTGGTATGATGTCCAAAATCCTCGGATGGTAGCGGACAGATAAAAAAAACCCGTTAACTAATTAATAGCGGATTAAATTAGGGCCAAAAAGGTGGTTGTGTTCCTCGTATAATTGCAGTTTGCTATCTTTTATTTGGAATATCTCACTTTATACTTTTACTGATTTTAAACATTCAAATATTAGGCATAGCAGTAGGGTAAGATTTTAGTGATTACCCGATCTACTCAAATTTGATTATAGCTAATTAGGTGCTTATTAATTAGGTTTGGTTCTAATGTATGGTAAGTGTCAGGGCCCGGTCTAATTGGTTCGGCCCAAACCCGGGATCAAGCCCAAAGCCAAGCCCAACCCACGCTCAATCAAACAGAGGTCATCAGTGGAGCGAAATCGCCCGGTCAACGCGGGATGTTGACCAGGGCTCGTCTTCGGCTGCTGCGCACAACGCGAGCGTTGCGCTCGATTCGGCTAACACCGCGAATGGCTCGCACGGAGCACGTTCGACAAACACGGCGACTTCCCCAGCTGGCGCTGAAGACGCGGACGTGGGCGGCTGCAGGAGGCTTCGTCGCCCGTAGGAAGCGGACGGAGGGTGTCGGACGCGGTCGCAGGCGGCGAACGCGGACAGAGGAGACGGCGGCGTTCTCCTCGTTAAATAGCTTCGACGGGCGAAGCAGAAGAGGGAGCTCGGATGCGTAAGTGAACAGGCGACTTCCACCATCAGGCGAGCAGAGGGTTGAGAGATTGTAACCGACGTCGAGTGGACGACCGGCGAGGGAGGGAAGAGGGACGCCGGCGGGCGGCGACGAGGTTTTTGTAAGCTTCTATCAGGTGAATAAAGCTGAGTTTTTCCTCTCCGATACTCTTCCCTTTGTTCTCAGTTCCCGGCGGAGATTTCCGCTCCTTTCCGGCAGCAGGCGGCTGTCCGGTCGGCGACAGACGAACGAACGCGGCGGCGAGCGTTCGTTCGCAGAGAAGAAGAAGAACAGGAGTTTCGAACGCTCGGGCGTTCGAAACGAGGCGGTCAACGGTTAGCGGGCGAAATTCGATTTCGGCGAACGAAATCGGACGGCTGACGTCATACTGACGTCAGCGAAGGCAAATCGGCGCGGCGGCGAAAAATCGAGGGCTGACGTCAGCGACAGATTGCTGACGCAAGCAACGCATAATTTTGACTTTGGTCAAAATTAGAAGAGGTATTTGATTTAGGGTTCCGTTCTTTTCCCGATTTCTAAATTGGGGGTAGGGTTTTCTCCGTGCGAATTGTATTTTGGGGATAAAAATTATCCGGAGAGATTAGGGTTTCGAATTTTGGGTCGGAAACCCTAGGGAGAGTTACGTTCTGGTATTCCGCCGGACGGTTCTAGGAAGCGGATAAGCGCTATTTCTAGGCCGATCCGACCGGGGCGTGACAACAGGTATCAGAGGAGGCAAACGTGTTCCAGCAAACACGGCACCTTCGGCCTCACCCTCGAAGGTGAGGAAAGGTCTGAAGTTCCAGAAGATCACCCATACTGCTAGGGGAGCGTCAGAGGACGCCCGACCTAGGCAGGATAAAGGAAAGGCCAAGGAGACGGCTGATCCTGAGAAGATGGTGAACCAGGGTGATCGCATTGCTCAGATCGAGCAGGTGCTCGGTATGGCTAGTGGTGGAGATAATGGGATGATTCCACAGGTGGAAAATCTTCAGAAGACTGTGGAGGATCAGGAATTACTGATCGAACAGCAGAGGTTGCAAATCGAGCAACAAGGGTTGCAGATTGAGCAACAAAGGTTGCAGATCGAGGTCATGCAACAGATCGTGGAGGGTCTGATCCATCTGCCAGGAGAGATGGTTCGCATGAAGGAGGACATGCACGCTGAAGTTAAGGTACTGCGCCTAGCCCTAGCGCAAGTATCATCGGCACCGGTGGAGCAGGAGGCTCCCAAACCGAGGGTGCGCGTGCCAGACCCAGCGACGTTCGGGGGGGCTCGATCGTCCAGAGAGGTCGAAAACTTTATCTGGGATATGGAGCAACTGTTTTCAGCTAACCATATTTCTGCAGGAGATCGGGTGCAGGTGTGCATCGCCTATCTTACAGGCGACGCGAAACTTTGGTGGCGAACCAAAGTCATCTCTACTTCAGGGACTAGTAGCTGGACTTGGGAGACTTTCCGTGAGGAACTGCGGCGGCAGTTTCTTCCCGGAAACTCGGCGGACCAGGCGCGTGGCAAACTGGATCGGCTGAGGCATACAGGCTCGATCCAGGAGTACGTTCGGGCTTTCTCTACTTTGATGCTGGAGCTTCCAGGCATGGCGGAGGACGATAGGAGGTATTTCTTCCTCCGGGGCCTTCAGCCATGGGCAGAAACGGAGGTCCGACGTCGTGAGCCGGTTGACTGGAGGGCGGCGGCGGCAGTGGCTGAATCTTTGGTGGATAACAGAAACTTCAAACCAGCACTACCAAAGAAATCCAAGACACCACCAAAGCGCGGACCTCAGCGCGGCTCCCCACGCACACCGCCGGGAGCCAGAGTTCCAGAGAGAGGTAGACCATTCTACCGGCAGAACAAGGGTTCTCTGGGACGACGGGAGCAAAAGCCACAGGGTTGCTTTTGGTGCGGCGGTCCTCACTGGGTAAAGGATTGTCCCAGCAAGCAAAAGCTCATGGCGATAGCAGCACAGGATCCAGCCGAACAGGTTGAAGAAATCGAGCAACCGCAGATTGGATCACTGCAGGTAGTTCCACACGCTGCCATGGGAGCGCAGCAGTGTCGGATCGGGGCGATGAGGATCGGAGTGATGGTTCTGCAGGATCCGCCCGTTAGAGACATCGAGGGCGATGTCCAAATTGGGCGGGGGAGAATTGTTAGGCCCCGGTTTAACCGGTTCGGCCCAAGTCCAATTCTCAGCCCAAACAAAGGAAAGCGAAGTGGAGCCCGGTCAACTGGGTATGTTGACCCAGAAAACGAGCACCACAGCTCGTCTTCCTCTTCGAGCCGCGCGGACGACGCTCGCGCGTCATCTCCGCGAGACGCGGTCGATGGCGCATATGGAGGGGCGGCGACGAGGTCTTCGGCGACGGACGCGGACGACGCCCAAAATAGGTACGACGGCGGCAGCTGGAGGCGTTAAAAGGGAAGCGGCACGGCGACGCGAGGGCACCGACACCTTCGCCTACACACCAGCCGAGCGTGAGGTTGAGTGAAGCTTGGGAAAACATCGAGCGATTGTAACCGGAACCAGGGGGCTTCCGGCGAGGGAGGGACAGAGGGCACCGGCGACGGGGGTCGCCGGCGTAGAGAGGAATTTGTAGAAGGTTTCTGGGAATAAAAGCTTCGGATCTTCTCTCCATCCTTCCTTCCTTTGCATCCAGTTTCTGACGACGACCGGCGGCGTGGTTTTGGCTACGACAGCAGCGTCGGTACGCGGCGTTCGAGCGGACGAAAGCAGCGTCGCGAGTTCGTGAAGACGAAGGCGAGCGGCGGTTTCGAACGCGTCGGGCGTTCGAAACGAGGCGGAGTCAACGCGTCGAGCGGTCAACGACGCGAAATCGGCGTTCGGTGATTTCGGCGAATTTGCACGGGTGACGTCAGCGAGTGGCGGCTGACGCAAGCGAAATCGAATTTTCGATTTCGAATCGAGGTGACGTTGGCGTGACGTCATCACAGACGGGATTTCGCAACGACGGTCAAAATCAAGTTTGACGAGAGAGGTATTTTGGAATTTAGGGTTTCGTTTGGATTTCTCTAAATTAGGATTAGGGTTTTCCGTGCAAACTGTAATTTGGGGATAAAAAAATTCTTCGGGGAGATTAGGGTTTCTAATTGAAGGTCGGAAACCCTAGGGCGAGTTACGTTCCGGTGTTCCGCCGGATTGCCCTGAGATAGCGTTTAAGAGCTGTTTCCAGGCCGATCCGACCGGGGCGTGACAGTAAGTATACTACTCGTGTTGGGTTCGGATAATATAAGTTCAATACCCGTTGCCTGATATATATATATATATAACACTAATGATCTGATTATATAAAATAATAATTATTATAATTATTTCTATTTATAGTTTAAAACACTCACGACCCACTATCCATTAACTCCTTATTCTCGAACTTATAATCCACTTCAAACTCCAAGATTCTAAATCTAAGAATTCTCTCCGTAACTTCTTCTCTTGTGGTTACATCTCCCTGTTATTGCTATCTCATTGCTGCTGTCATCACATTTGTTGTTGCTGCTACTACTGCTAACTCTTTGTCGTCATCTCGCTACTTCTGCTGCTATCATCTTGCCTCTACCATCTCATTGTCGCTGCCACTGCCATCTTAGGGTTTTATTATTGAGTCAAGTAGCGGGTATCTATTAAACCAACTTGATATTTAGGTATCAGTGATAATTTTTGTTCGGTGGGTACTCAAATTTTATTTAGGCAACCTATTATGCAACAAATAATTTTAATAGGATAGGTTAGTATGTATAGGGTTTGGATAGTTAATAGATGATTAAAATTTTAATAGAGTCAAGTTCGGTTGGGGATTTAGAAAAAAAGGTTGCGTAGATTACGGATATAGGTAAAGCAAAAAAGTGAGTACTCTATCTATTACCATTCATATCAAATATATGATTGATAGACATCTTACTTTGGTCATTTTATTAAAATTTATGAAATTATTTTTTATTTTTATTTAATTTTTTTAATTTTATGAAAGCTTGTGTGATGCCTCTGTTTAAAAGTGATTATCTTGTGGTTTACAGGTGAAATGTTTAAATATAATGCGGTTTTAAGTTCTTGTTTTTATTTACAAGTTTGTATGTTTTTCCCCTTATTATTATTTTAAAAATTTAAAATTATTATGCAATGATAATTTCAAAATTTTGACTTTATTTTTATAAAAATTATTTACTTTGAAGAGTAAAAGTAATCAATGTAATAATTGATTTTTTTACCTTAAAAAGTGCTTAAATGAAAATGAGCAGTTTGCGTCTCTTTCTTTGGATTTTTTTTCGTTTCATTTTTTATTTGTCCTACATTTGAACCGTCAAAATTTTCAAAGTGCATACGGATTATTCAATTTCTCCCTAGAATTATCATTTCCAATAAATTTAATAAATATTTTGATAACTTATATTATCTCTTTATTAATGTAAGATTAACTATATTCTAATTTATTAAATAAATTTATAGTTTTTAGTAGTACTTTTAAAATTATATAATTTAAGATAATTATTACCAAAATATTCAACGAATAGTAAAACTAAAGAGAATGTCTTTATTCTTTTTGATCAAATGTGTCTTGCATAGTGATTTTAGCCAAAGAGGATCCATACTCAATGACAAGCTTTAGGTGATATTCGATCTTGGTTCATCAACACTACTGTCGAAGAATGAGTTAGCATCATTTAGATTTTTTTACTCTTTCCTAGGACATTAGGAAGACTGATCCCACCTCACTAAATAGGATGTTGGGGAACATAAAATTATACTAAATGGAGATCTTTTTCATGCCTATGCACAAGTATTTATGCGTAGATTTCTATGTGTGTGAATGCACCTTGATTCGATCTATATTTATATCTACATCTACATCGAACAATCACTAAATAATAATAAATAAATAAATAAACAAAAATACAAGAACATACGGATTCTTGCTTTGTAAAAATTGATCCCGGCTTTACGTCCTCTGAAGGCAAATGCAAGATGACTTAGTTTTATAAGATTTATTTATCATATAACATATATAAAAAAAATCAAGAAATACTAAAATCATTGCATATCAAAATTTGCATTACATTTGTAAATTATATTTGCATCATAAATTCTTTCAAATTTTATCAGAAAAATAAGAAATTTGTTATTCACATCACAACTTCTCTAATGATGGAACTAACAACATACCATATCTTATTAATTATTTGAGATGTATGCTTATATATAAAAAAAAAAGGGATTTTCAGCGAAGTAAAAAATTGTCAGCTCTGCTATTAGGTTTGAGGCAATCAAGTGTGATGACAATGGATAATAAATTAAACTTTATCCATATTAGAATTAACTAAAAAGCTTTGTGTAACTCTGGTTATTTGTTAAAGTTTGAATGTAAGCTAAACGCGTCTATGTTGAATTATATGTCTCTTCATAGTCTAGATGGATCTTTTTCTTTCCAGGTCAGATACTCACTAGCTCTCCCACTGAGCTGCTGTTTTACAATGTTGCACACATTTCATTATTGTATTAATAAAAACCCATAGGATTTTTGCATGCTATAATGAGCTTATCATTCTAGTTCTTATTTTCCATAAAGATTTTTGAATATAGCGGAATGCTGCTAGAAACTTGGTTTTTGGGGGCAGATGGCCTTGCTCTGCTACACTGTGCAGCACCTAGAACCAGGATAGCTCAAAATGGTTAAATATCCGAGAGTCCACCATCCATTTAGGTTATACAGGTCACCCATAATAGAACTTAGTTTAAAAGAAAAAAAAATGAAGGATGTATTAGTGATGCAATGCGAACCCTTCTCCCTTCATAGTTCAGTTATCAAGTGTAGGAATCGCTGTGCATGAGCCACCGCTCGAAGCAGAGCAGGGCAGCCTGGAAGCTGATTTAACTAGTCATACATTACAAATACTTCCATAGGCAACGATGATATCTACAGTTCCACGGTAAAAAGAATTTAAGCGTCACTTGAACAAGGAGATTCATTAAAGGTACATGAATAACCAAAAAAAAAAGCTCACTGTAAAATCTACTAATTGCTCTGTGACATTGCAAGGGCAAAACTGGCTAGCTGATGTGCATTCCTTCTTCCTCAACCGAGAAGTGACTGAAGATGAGAAATCGGCTTCAAACTATCCATCTGAAAATCAAGAAAATGCCAAAAAAAATTAGCATGATAATTGTCACTCTAAAATTTGACTACCAAGTCCAAATGCTGAGCAGATGCACAATTTCACTAGAGATGAGGACCTAAAATGACGGGAAATGATGCGTGCAAAGATCACGCCTCATATCACTCCCTTAAATTTTACGAAAAAGAAAACCGTTGCAACCCAACTTGCATCTACTTAATTGTCATTATAATTGTTTACCATCTCCGTCCTTTTGTGTGAGTTAAACAGCCTTATCTTCTGTGTGAGCTAATATCTAGTTTGTTCACATGGGCACTCAGCCACTCATTGTATATAAGCACGAAGATTGGAAACATTATAATGGCGATTAACTATTCAAGTTGTGTCGTAATAGTCTTTCATTTGTATAATATGTAAGGGTAAGACAGGATGGATTTCAGGGCATGACCATTCACCTATAAATTTCTGACTGAAAATTGAATTAAAAAAGAAATCAAAAGAAGCATATTTGAACCAAGAATCAGTACTCACTATTAGATTTGGAAGCAATATGATGTCTACTAATTATTTATAACATCATGTAAGCTTAATAAACACAAAAAATATATACAACAATCTTAAAGAGGTTGGACATATCAAGCGCTACAGGGATTCTTCAAGCTGACCTCCCAATGGGTAAGAGAAGCGTCCTGGCCGAGAGAGACGAGAGGTCAGCCCTTGATGTGTTCCCCAGTTGACTATCAGTGAACTATAGACTAACCTTCTGTTATGTAGTTTAAATTGTGGGCTGAAAAATTACGTAATTGCTACAAAGCTAAATTTTTAAAAATATAATTGCAAGAAAACAAGTTTAGTAACCTATCTGAAACACGAAACCTAGTTAATAACAAAGAAGGTAATTTACCCTATCTTAAACAAAGACTAGAAACTTATTTGAATGAATGTAGGGAGCAAAATTTCCTTGGCGATTGATGTAGGTATTCTGATTGCTATAAAAAAATAACTACATTTTGTTACCTCTAACAAGTAAAAATATAAGACAAATTAAATTAATCAGTTGCAAAATAACATTGTAATTTTGAATTTTAATAGTGAAAAGACGTTAACTACCATAAAGAGACTTTAGATTAATAGTGAATTTCTACAAGTATGCATACAACAAACTAAATCACGAATAGAAAAAAAAACATGGAGGGCTAAGCATTATGGTTCCTTATCTAGCTTTATAAGCAATGATTAATTAGTATATAAAAGAAAATATAAGCTCATAATAAAACTACAAAAAAGCGATGCATGTTTATTTGCTTGAATCCTTCTCTACCATTGAGCTTTAGAAGTTCGAAGAACAGCAGAATAGTGAACATCTCTATTACTTCTAAGTTATAACCAAATTATTCTCGACTTATTGATCCATCCACTGCTCGAGAATAAACAAACAAGAAGAACAAAGCCTTCAATAAAAAAAGAAGGTTGTTAATGTTTGGCACATACTTTTTGGATATACGCTGAAATCCTATCACAAGGAGAAGTTTTTGAGGTAGCTCGGGTCCCTCTTCGCCCGCTCTTGAAACTTCTTGAACCAGCGGTCGAGGATGTCTATGGGCACCACGAGGCGGCTGCCGTCGACCCCGCAGAAGGACTGCATGAAGTTGAAGAGGTTCTCCCCAACCTTGAGCGCGAGGCGCTCGGCCCTGCTCTCGGCGCCAGCGTCTGAGACGGCAGGCAGCGAGGCGAGATCCTCAACGGAGACGCCGATCTTGGCGGAGACAACAGCGGGGGGGAGGGGGGCTTCGGCAGCGGGATCGGGCCAGGGGAGGGTGAGGTGGGCGGAGGGGCGGGCGGGATGGACGGCGCCGCAGAACAAAAAGGGGTGGCCGGGCGGCTGGGCGTAGACGGCGAGGCATTTTCCGGGGGGTAGGGCCGCGGCCGCGGCAGGGAGTAGGAAGACGCAGAGGTGGGTGACGTCGCGGTAGGCGTCACCGACGAGGGAGGCCATGTCGAGCACCCAATGGAGGGGATCGATCTGGGTAAAGGCCGATGCGTCCATCGGGTAGCTCCGATCCGGAAACACAACCCCGAACATCTCCTCGCCTCTTCTTCCTTTGCTACTTGCGTTTCCTTCGTTTTTCGATTAGCTGTGCTGCAAAGGTAGTTCAATTAGAAGAAAGAAAGAGGGGAAAAGAAGCTTCTAGAACTACAGGTGAAGAGGATCTGGAAGCGCGGAGAAGAAATGATAGGCCTTGCCTGAGCAAGCTGACGTTGATCCTAAATATTATGAAATTTCCATTTCTCAAACTTTTTTTTGATTTTAATAAAAAAAAGTTGAAATTATGAAAATATCTCTCTCATACGTGGCTAGGCCCATGAAAATAAATTTTAATATTTTTATAGTTTAATCAAAATAATATGCATTATTTAGATATATACGCCTAAAAGTTTTAGGCGGTGATACATTAATTTTATATTTATTATTATAATTACTTGCCATGTCTAAAATTAAGTATGTTTTAACACCTGAATTATGAGTTAACTTAATATTTTAATTTAGTAGGCATAAAATCATACAATATTGTAAAGACTTATTTATTTGGGAGGAAAATTAGAAGAAAAAGAGAGAAAATAAGAAGAAAAGAAGTACACACTTGTTTACTTGAGTAGATAGATAATTTAGGAGGGAAAGTAAGAGAGAACTTTGGCATTAATCTCTCCATTTGTTTTTCATCGGAATCGAGTAGAAAGCTAAATTTATACTAACTTCACACATCGCTTTTTCACTGCACCTGCCCGTCTTAGCTCACTACGAACATTCCTTGACTATTCTTCCTCAACGACATCGGGCAAAAAGTTAAATTTATGTGTTAACTTTATTAACTTCACATCTTGCTTTTTACTGCACTTGTTCGTCCTCACTCACTATGAGCATTCTTCGACTATTCGTCCTCGTCGTTGCTGCTTGAGCTCGCGCCATTGCTCGAGCTTGTCGCCATTGCTCATTCTTATTGTCGTTACTTGTTCTCATTGCCATTGCTCATATTTAATATTTAATTATTCTAAAAAATTAATAGTATATATATAATATAAATAAAAAATTAAAAATTAGAATATACATATTACTCCTTCAAACTTTCTTACTTCAAAATAAACATAAAAAAAAATCTATAACAAATCTCATCCATTTTTTTTTTCTCTACACTTTTCATATGTCAAAGTAAACACAGTATTAAAATACTTGGGGTAAATAGTGATATTATATAATAGACGTTTCACTAAAATATAAATGATTCCCAAAATTCAACTCCATATGCATTAAATAATAGGCAATAGGTGAACACTCCTAAATAGAGGGCAGTGCTGTAGTTTTAAATAACTTATTATGTATGCATATATATAGCAAACAAATATTCTATATTTGACATTTGCCCTTTCTCTCTCCACCGCCCCCAAAGAGAACCCTAGAGCGCCATCCCTCTCTTTCTCCAAGGTAATCGTTCGCTTTCTCCGCATCTCTTAATTTTTTCCTATTGCATGCAAAAAAACTTAAAAACAAGAAACATTGAGCATCCTATTTTCTTCAATCCTTTTGGTTTCTGCTAATCTGGTTTATTTTCCTGTATTTTCTATTTTCTTATTTTACCAATCCAATGATCTTCAATGGTTGCCCTAAAAGCTTCAATGTTTCGCACTCTATCAGGACTGCGGATTCTAGGTTTACATTGGTTGGCTTCCCTTTTTCGTATTTTGCAACCTCTTGCATTCTTCGGTGCGATTGCTGCTGCTAGGGTTTCGTCAAATATGGCTTCCTTTTGGTATTTTTGTCGGGTTTCTCATATTAGTCTCCTGCGCCTTTGATATTTGATCTTTTATGTTGAATTATTTTGTCAGGAACGACGAGGTGATCGCAATGTGGTGCATTGGTTGATTGAAATCGGTGGGAAAGTTTGATCTTTTTTTTTTTTTTGGTTAACTTCACCGGGCGTAAGATTTGAATGGATGACGATGGGGGTTTAGGTATTCGGAATTGGGGCTATTATGAACAGCCGCTGAAAGGAAACTTGGGTCTGCACCTCATGTCCTCTGTGGCAGAGCGCGATACCAAGCCCTTGTTAACACATGGGGGATTCTTCCTTAGGGATTGTGGCGTCCCTGAGCCTTCGATACATACAGACATCATGAGAGACAGCTGGATCCACCACTGGCGAGAGAATGACAATAAGTTCCTTCACATGGTGCCACTGAATAACCATCACCACCTCCCTCATTTTGGTACCCTTCCTGATCCTCCCACAGCGCACACTGTGCAGATGCTACAGCACCCTGAACCAGCCAAGGACAACAATTTCCCAGTGGTAGAGGAAACTGCTAATACAAATGTAAGCGAGGCTCCTTTAAAGAAGCGTTCACGGGGGCGTCCTCAGAAATCTCCCAAATCTCTGAAGCCAAAGAAGCCAAGGAAAGTTGCAAAACCGAGTGATGAAGCTGGAACCACTTCAATTTCGCAAAGGAAGCCTAGAAAGAAGAGTGAAGGAATGATCATTAATGGGGTTAACTTGGACATCTCTGGGATCCCAACACCAGTTTGCTCTTGTACTGGAAAACTGCAGCCATGTTATCGGTGGGGTGCTGGGGGCTGGCAGTCAGCATGCTGCACCACCAGCATTTCAATGTACCCCCTGCCAATGAACACCAAAAGGAGAGGGGCCCGCATTGCTGGAAGGAAGATGAGTCAGGGTGCATTTAGGAAGGTTTTGGAGAAGCTGACAGAAGAAGGGCATAACCTGTCTAATCCTATTGACTTGAAGCTTTTCTGGGCTAAGCATGGTACCAACAAGTTTGTAACAATCAGGTAAACATGGAATACCAGCTGTCGTAGTTGAATTTAACATCTGCACTTGCCCTTGCTCATTTTGTGTAGATAAATCTGTGCCCTGTGATGGTGCTTTGATAGGTTTTAGCAGTCTTCTTTAATCTTTATCAGATTATCCATGTATTTTGCAGTTTAGATGCTCGATCATGTATTCCTTTTTTGAAGCTTGTATTATAAGGGAAAAGGTGCTGTTAACTCAGATGGTTGTTAATTTTTAACTGAGTATATGAAAAGTTCATATTTTTGTTACTATATGTTAACATTTTTTGGAGGTTTTGTTGCTTCATGTGTTAAGTTGTTTCATTTGTGTGTGCCATGTTGAGCTTAGATTCTGCCAC
The DNA here is from genome assembly GCA_027563935.2 of Costus lasius. Lineage (NCBI taxonomy): Eukaryota > Viridiplantae > Streptophyta > Magnoliopsida > Zingiberales > Costaceae > Costus > Costus lasius. The sequence goes on from CM050449.1 coordinate 11,243,601, forward strand.
TGCATTTCTATTGCTGTGGCAACCAAAGTATTTTGTGTTAGTTACATGTTTCTATATATGCATTTTCCACTTCTGTAATAAGCATTTTGTGTAACTTTTATATTGCCATTGATGACTATTAATGTTGTTTATTATTTAAGCAAATTTTGTTATCTTTTCATACTGGAAAGATTGCATAAGATCATTTATTCTAGAGGCTAGTTCATTTTGAAAGAATTTTCATGGATGTTGCACGATTGTTCTCCATCAAAAAGACAGAAAAAATATGTTGTACTTAGGGTTGAAAATGCTATGCCAACCAAGAAAGTTAAAATTCTTTTTACCTTGTGAATTTGGAACACTAATGCTTTTATGGAAATGCTACAATTTAGGTCTTGTTGCCGAAAAGTAAACCTGTCAAGTATTATCCTAGTTTTTGCATGTGCATATTCATTAAAAACGAGCTCTTTGAGTGCCCTTGTTTACAAAGTTTAAGGGGAGCAGTTGCTGCTTCATTCTAACTTCTTTTTTCTCTATTTTTTTTTTTTCAAATTTATCTGATCTTTTACACCAATCTTGATTTATGCTTGATGCCAATGCTGCTTAATCTTTTCCTGTAGCCCACCCAACTGTAGAACTGCTCGGAGAAACACGATATGTAAATGTAACGTAGTAGTGTAGAATCCACTGCCTTATTTTTGTTTTCATTCTTATTTAACGGCTAGTAATAGTTATAATCATCTCTACTCTGTATTGAAACTAAATCAATAACATATTTGTTTTTTCTTATATACCTTCCATTCTCCTTGTCTTTGGTACTCACTTCTTGACATATGGTGGAAGAAATGAGGTCAGTCTACTATGGAGGATATCAGCCAAAAAAATATTAGTGTCTGCTGTCCAGCTTGTGTAAGGTCAAGACCAGTTTAACATTTCATCTTCTTTTTTTTTATGATATCAACCTCTGCTGAACTTCAAATTATGGCTTGAGTTTGATCTTTCTGGCCTCCCCAATATGACAACTTATTTGTATACAAATCTTGACTTGGTGGAAGAATTAGGTCAATCTACTATGGAGGATATCAGCCAAGAAATATTAGTGTCTGCTGTCCAGTTTGTGTAAGGTCAAAGACCAGTTTAACATTTCATCGTCTTTTTTTTTGTGATATCAAGTCCTCTGCTGAACTTCAAATTATGGCTTGAGTTTGATCTTTCTGGCCTCCCCAATATGACAACTTATTTGTATACAACCTTTTTTCATTTAAGAAAATCAGTGCCTAGTGACTATAATGCAATACCTGTAAATTTTGAGGATTAGAGGCTCAACGTCAAACCATGCAAGCTGCGCTGAATGAAACCATACAAGCTGCGCTGAATGTTCATTTTGTAAGATCTTAACTTATATTGTTTAATGGTGTTCATATGTCATCTGTGATTGCCCGCATTTTATTTGCACCTTTATTGTACTTACCTGCCAAACCCGTTTGGAGAACTTGACCTTTAGGATCATCCTGCTACTCATTTCATGTGCACTTAGTGTGGTATTTTGGCAAACGTGTAGTTCTTTTCTGGATCATCTGATCCTCGTTGGCTCTGAGAGATTATTTTTAAGTTATTCAGGTGAAATTCATGATGCTTGGGATGTTTTAACAATTTTTTCCCACTATTAATTCACGACTAATATTTTGGCACGCTTAAAATGAGTATCCTGGAGGATTCCCTCTTTTAGTTCAAGTCGGCAGTGATTAATATGAAATGTAAAGATCTGTGCCAAATTTCCTTTTTTTTTTTTTTTTTAAGAAATTAGATTACACATTCAAGCATGTCAAGGTTCCACTATATAACACATGTTTTTCTTTAGTTCCTTTTGGAGTTTTGTTGTCTTCCAAAAGTTTTATGAAATTCCATAAAATTATGTGGTTTTACATATATTATTTCTCAAATCACAAGAAATTTTTAAAAGATAATTCATTTAGCATTATTGTAGACTTGCTCCATTCTCATTGACTTGTCGAACATCTAGCAAGCGATTTTTTTTAAACAAAATACGTGGCAAGATGTTTGCGCATTCAACCAATTTAATAAATTAATGGTCTGATTAGTTAAAAATGATAGTTGCGAATTACTAGTCCAACTATAAGAATATTCTCATATGATTTGTTAAATATATATAAAAATTAACTCTTTTTTATTTTTAAGCATTTTTATCTGTCAGATAGGTCCTTGCAAGCATACACATTTGGTTCAATGATTCTTTATATGGATCTTCAAATCAGAATAAAAGGTTGCAAAAGAGTTTCTTTATAAAGAATCTTAGTATTTACAGTACCCTAATTTTAATTCATGTGTGTACGTATCTTGATGGAGCATATAGTATATACTAGCATCTTTGATGGTATATGACTATATGAATCAGCAGCATATGGAACTATCGGTAGTGTTTAGCTATATAATTAATATATATGAATATATAGAATGTAGTACATGGTTACACATTTCTGAAATTTTATCTCATTTTATCTCTCTTTAATATTTATGAACTTAAATAACTTAAAGATTACTATGATGTGGATAAAAAATAATCCTTGTTGCATGACTTTAGTTCTGTGTTACTTAATTTTGATTTAAATTTATGTATATTTTTCGTTTGATGGTGTCTATGATTATTTAATAAATTATAAGTTAAATCTTAAATAATATATTTAAACAAATTTTATAATATTTCATACCCGTTTTGAAGATTCTTATAAATTTGTTGGATTTTTCTCTCTCTATATGTGTATATATATAGTATAATTTTGTGTGTTCTTTAACTTGAATCACTGTTTTAAGGGTATGTTATGTAAAACGAAATTCATAATGAAAAAAATGAAAAGAACAATAAACCTTCCATCATAAATTTCGTTCCACATAATATAGCCTAAGGCTTTCAAGATAGCATAAATCTTAAACAGAACTGTGCGGCGCTCTGCTGTCTTTCCAATGGGCAAAAGGAATGTCATGTGCAGCGTCATAATAATCACAGTTAGGCATGCATGAGGTTGATGGCTAGCTCGATGGTAGCAGAATAGACGCATGTGGAATTGCCATGATGCAGCTTCCCACTTTACATTCCCACAAAGCTGCTGCTGCTGCCCTAGGAGAACGAGAGAAAGCGCCTGCCTCCTCCACCCATCCCTACTTCTTGGGATCCTACAAAGTTCACAAACTCAGACTCTCATTTAATCCCCAAGACAACATGTTACGCTCACTGTTCATCAATTTGGTTGTGCTTCCAAGAAAGCAGTACCTCTAGCCACATGCCGTGCACGAAGCATTGAAGAAATTAAGGATGTTTAGACTACAATTGTTTCCCTCCAACAGCAGCCATGATGATGATGGCGGTGATGTGCGAGCTCTTCTTTTGAGCACAAAGTGTTTGAGAAAATGTCGAGGAGAGGCTTTACACGCCCAAACTTCACTTCAAGGAGGTATAGCAGATGACTGTCGTGCACAAAGGAAATGCAATTGAACTTGAGGCCATGTAGCTTAATAAAATTCAGTGGGATTAATTAAATTGAACCACTAGACTGTGTTTAGCACAATGCTTAGCTATCTTCTCCTGAACCTAATGTTTCTTTTATACAGCTAATCTCAAAGTATACCGAAAAGGAATGGATTCTTGATGCAGTCAAAGATGACAGGCTCCTTCCACCAATCTACTTTACAGAAAGGTGATCAGATGAGCCAGGTAAGTTTCTTCTCTTTCCACATATATTTATTTGCATCTCCATGAAACCTGGATTCTCAAATCTGCTCTCAGTACAAAACCATACCTCACGTCTTAGTTTTGAACAGAAAGGGGAATGCCAAAAAAAAAAAAGAATCAATTGCAATATGGTCAAACATCACTGCTTGCAGTCTGCTGCTTTACAGAAAGGTAATGAGGGGACTGAAGAGCTTGTTGAGTTTCTTCTCTGTTCATAGATTTATTTTCTGTCTCCACTTTCCTCACGTCCAGAACAAAAAATAGAGAGAAGAGTCAGTGCAGTTCCAAATAACTTTTTCCAGTATGCTCAATGGTAAATAGGACAGTGTTCATTCTCTATTTCAAAAAGCAAGTTTCAAATTCTGCACTTACATCTCTGTCAACTCAGCTTTGCGAGATGTGCCACAACCTAAATTAGACTGAATGAATCAATCACATGATGTTGAGTTCAGTGATGCTGAGATCGGTGAGGGTACTTCTGCATCACTGAATTGTTTGTCTGGTAAGTAATCAATATTACCGGTTCAGAGATGTTAGAAATCATATGCGATTCTTAGAAATTGGTTATTTTCCCTAGTTTCTTAATCTTGCATGATTACAGTTTTATTTTATATGATACTGAAGATATTAAACTTTTGGAATAAGTAATCTTATAACAAATAGATTCATTCTTCACATTACCTACTAGAGCTGTATCAAATTCAATCTTCATAGCACACAAGTCTGGTTTGCATTAATTGTGCTTGTTACTCAGTTTAGGTCAAGTCAGAAATGAGTTTAACCTTCAAATCAAATTATGAAAATATTTTTTTTTATATTAACTATATGAGTATTCTTCATGTTACCTATTATATAATTTAGATTAATGCATCATGAAAACTATATCATGTGAGAAAGGCCAGTGCCAAAATTTTATTCGACATTAATAAAATTACAAAAGAAAAGAAAAGCATGAATGAAGAATAACAAAGAATTAAAGAAGAAAAAAAGACAAACATAAACTAAAGCACAATTGGGAGTGAGAGACATAAAAAAAACTATGAATAAGGGTGATGCACAAAAGCAAAGATACTAGACAGGATTAAAGTGGATCTTAAGAATGGAATTGAAGTTGATGCATGTAGTGAAGGTTTATCTCAAATATTTTAAATAGAGAGAACATGTGTAGAGATCTTTGAATTGATTATGCGAAGGCTGGTGTGCAATCCAAGGTTCACTATAGAAAATAGTATGATGCCCCTTGTCAACTTTGTAATAATTAATTACTAAAAAGATAATTAAGTTTCTGATCTTCTAAATGCGTTTCATGAGGCAAGTTTCTGATGTATCATAACTAATTATTTTGCTAAACTAGAGTCTCATTGTCACTTTTGTCAAGGTTTGGAAATCCTTTTTGATACCAGAGCACATTCGCAGTGATGCAGTTTGATTTCCTTAAATAATTTTTAGAGAGAGGGTTTCCTTTAAAATTCTACTTCTAGGCTAGGATTGCCATAATACTTGGGGTACTTATGCTGTTAAGGATTTTTTTCAAGCTTCTCAACATCATTAAAGATGTCAAAGACATCGGTAACGAGAAAAAAAAAAAAATAAGAGAAGGAACTTTCATCGGCTGTGCATATAGTCATTGAAGTATTCATGCAACTCTTCATTGATTGCATTTGCAATGGGAGAAAAGTTTCCCTGATTGAAGTATTCATTCAACTCTTCACTTAGGTTTTTCTTTTTAAATTTTTTTTCTAACATTATATATTATTGGTGATGCATCGAATGCATATATAGGTGGTGAAATGGTCATGTTAAGTCTGTAGATCATTTTCACCCGCTTATACTTGACTGCTTGAAAGAAAAGGATTAAAATAACTTATACGTGAGAAAGGTAGTAGATTATGATCTTAGATGACAGCAAAACAAACACTTTAGGCAGAATATTTGGTTCTTCAAGAACAGTTGGATCAAAGAGCAAAAATAAGATATAAAAACAGTCTACATCAAAATGAACACTCGCCAAATCAAATTTGCAATAGATTCTGCTCCGCTTTTCCATTTCAAAATGAATCATCCCCTCTTTGTAGTGCTTTCTATGTGGGTGTAATTATGATTACACGTGACCTCAATGTGATAATAATAGGATAATGTCAATGGGGAACATGCTGCCTTATTTAATGGTCGATGGAAAGGCATTAAAGAGGGATGGAAGGGGGACGCTAGTGATCGTCCCCTGTGAAGGAGAGTGTGCAAAGGATTTCTGTTGCTGCAGCTTTGTTTTATCCTTCAAGTCCTCAATCAAAATTTAGTTAATCTTGTGAATATAGTTTTTGCTATGCTTTTGTTCTTTTACTAAAATTTTTATGTTGAGATTTTCAATAATGATAAAGAATACATTAACGAAAATTAGTAACCAAATTGATCAAAACCAAGCAATTTGAGTTTGGTTAAATGTCTGTCGATTCAGTTCAGTTGAATCAATCAAACACAATTCAACAATCAGACAAATTAGAAGTACTACAATTCTTTTCTCAACATTTATTTCTCTTTCAGCAAAATAATAATAGGATGAAGTACAAAGGGGAGTTAAAATAACAGCCAAAAGAGAAGATTATAGTGAGGGGCAGAGGGTGAAAGGCCAGAATAAAAGGAAAGAAAAAGTGGACTGAGGACCATCATCACTTCCAATGCAAATAGGAGAATGCTATGAGATGCCATCAAATGCCCTGTTTTGAGGTGGACCATTCTTCCACCCCCTTCGGATGGGGAACACACCGGCCCCTCCTCCCCTCATGCACTTGAGGCACTACTTTTCTGTAATTTACTACCTTTATGTGCATGCAAAGCAATCCAAATCCAAACCCCGGCCAGCCTCCCCTGTTCCTTCACAACTCACTAATTCAGCTCAGCGTGAGGGCAAAGGGTGTAGGGCTTTTGAAGTTTCTGCCTAGGGATCTGAATGTAGATTATCTCATTTTGCACTGCTCATGATGGCCACACATTGGATCCTCCCCTAATCTAAGACGCAGAACATTGGATTATGCCCTTTGACCAGTGCAAAACATTCCCTCTTCCACTTTTTTAGCACCACAAATGTTAATTAAGCAGCTCACCAACCTTCCCCCCTCTTTTAAGTGTTTCAGATGCATTCCCCCTCCATTTGCCACTCCAAATGGGCAATCACTTCCGCAGAGTCTCCCCTGCTGTCATTCTCCTGATTCTGCTCGTGGAGCTGCCTCCCTCGCTGGGCTCAACTTATCCCGGCACAAGGACAGATGCAGACGCTCTGCTCCTCTTCAAGAGCTCAGTTGAGGACCCAAATGGAGTCTTGTCGAGCTGGCAGCTCAGCCAGAGCTCGTGCAGCTGGTATGGAGTCTCCTGCACGCAGGGAAGAGCCACTAAGCTCAATCTTAACACCTGCTTCCTATCGGGAGCCATCGCTCTCTACCCTCTCGCGTCCCTGAGCATGCTCTCTGTTCTCAATCTCTCATCCAATAGCTTTTGGATTAACTCCACCACGGCCTTGCTCCAACTCCCCAAGGCCTTGGAGCAGCTCGATCTCTCTTCAGCCGGGTTGACTGGCCTCATACCGGAAGAATTCTTCTCAAACTATCCTAATCTGTCCTACGTAAACCTCTCTCATAACAATTTGACTGGTTCCCTGCCGGAGATTCTTATCTCTGATAGCCTCCAAGTTCTTGATCTCTCCTTCAACAACTTGTCAGGTAGCATCGCCGATGTCATACTCCAGAGCTCCTGCAATGGTCTGCGGTACTTGGATCTCTCGTCGAACGGGGTCACAGACGCAATCCCTTCCTCCCTGTCCAATTGCACCAATTTGATGACCTTAAATTTATCGTCCAACTCGATCGCAGGCGAGATTCCTCAATCCTTCGGCGAGCTGACAAAACTCGAGGCATTGGATCTTTCTCGGAACTACATCACCGGATCGATTCCGTACAGTTTGGGGAATGCTTGTGGAACACTCGTGCAGCTGAAGCTCTCGAACAACAACATTTCTGGGGCAATTCCTAACTCGTTCTACGCGTGCTATTCGCTCCGCTCGCTCGATTTGTCCAACAATAATATGTCCAGCCCGCTGCTGGATGGCGTTCTGCAGAATCTAGTGTCCTTGGAGAGCCTGCTGTTGAGTAATAACTTAATTTCGGGGCCATTTCCGAGCTCTGTTCTTGGTTTGAAGCGTTTGCGGATTGCAGATTTCAGCTCTAATAAGCTCTACGGCAGCATTTCGCCAGGTGTTTGCTCTGGTGAATCCTCAATTGAAGAGCTAAGGGTTCCTGACAATCTCCTCACAGGTTGCATTCCTGCTCAATTGTCGAATTGCACGCAGCTGAGAACGATCGATCTCAGCATCAATTACCTTCAAGGTCCAATTCCGCCGGAGCTGGGAAAGCTCAAGAAACTAGAGCATTTGATGCTCTGGTTCAACGGCTTGCACGGGCCTATCCCAGCCGAGCTTGGCCAATGCTTGCGGCTGAGGAACCTCATCCTCAACAACAACTTCATCAACGGCGACATGCCGATTGAGCTCTTCAATTGCAGCAACCTGGAGTGGATCGCGCTTACCAGCAACGCGATCACCGGAAGGATACGGCCGGAATTCGGTCGGCTCTCTAGACTCGCGGTCCTGCAGCTCGCCAACAACAGCTTGAGCGGCGAGATCCCCCGAGAGCTCGGCAACTGCAGCAGCCTGGTCTGGCTCGACCTCAACAGCAACCGGCTCACCGGCGTGATCCCGCCACGGCTCGGCCGGCAGCCCGGCGCGAAGGCCTCGAGCGGTATCCTCGCCGGCAACACCCTGGCATTCGTCAGAAACGTCGGGAATTCCTGCAAAGGGGTGGGCGGTCTGCTGGAGTTCGCCGGGATCCGACCAGAGAGGCTCCTCCAGGTGCCGACGCTGAAGACCTGCGACTTCACGCGGCTCTATTCCGGCGCGGCGCTCAGCGGCTGGACCCATTACCAGACGCTGGAGTACCTCGACCTCTCCTATAACGAGCTCGAGGGCCACATCCCCATTGAGTTCGGCGACATGGTAGTGCTCCAAGTCCTCGACTTGGCGCGCAACCGGCTGACTGGAGAGATACCCGCCACCCTGGGCCGCCTCCGCAACCTCGGCGTCTTCGACGCCTCGCACAACAGGCTGACGGGTCCAATCCCAGAGTCCTTCTCCAATCTTTCCTTCTTGGTCCAAATCGACGTGTCCGACAACAACCTCTCCGGGCAGATCCCAGCGCGGGGGCAGCTCACCACGCTGCCTGCAAGCCAGTACGCTAACAACCCGGGCCTCTGTGGCGTGCCGCTCCCTCCGTGCCCTTCCCCTGAAGCGGGGGCGAGCAGCTTCCCCACTGCGGTGCCCTCGCGCCGCCACTCCGCAGCGCGTAATTGGGCAAACAGCGCGGTGCTCGGCGCGCTCGCGGCGGCAGTCGCATTCTGTGTCCTCATTGTGTGGACGATCGCGATGCGCGCACGGTGGCGGGAGGCGGCGGAGAAACGGATGCTGGGCAGCCTGCAGGCAGCGCACGCAGCGACCACGTGGAAGATCGACAAGGAGCGGGAGCCATTGAGCATCAACGTGGCTACCTTCCAGCGGCAGCTGCGCAAGCTCAAGTTCTCGCAACTGATCGAGGCCACCAACGGCTTTTCTGCGGCCAGCCTCGTTGGCTGCGGCGGCTTCGGCGAAGTGTTCAAGGCGACGCTCAAGGACGGCTCCACCGTGGCAATTAAGAAGTTGATTCACTTGAGCTACCAGGGCGACCGCGAGTTCATGGCGGAAATGGAGACACTGGGCAAGATAAAGCACAAGAATTTGGTTCCCCTGTTAGGCTACTGCAAGGTGGGGGAGGAGCGGCTGCTTGTGTACGAGTACATGCGTTATGGCAGCCTCGAGGACATGCTCCACGCGGCGCCGCGGATGCGACCGCGCGAGGCTGCGCTGAGCTGGGAGGAGCGCAAGCGGATCGCCCGCGGCGCGGCGAAGGGGTTGTGCTTCCTCCACCACAGCTGCATCCCGCACATTATCCACCGGGACATGAAGTCGAGCAACGTGCTGTTGGACGAGCGGATGGAGGCGCGAGTGTCGGACTTCGGGATGGCGCGGCTGATCAACGCGCTGGATACGCACCTGAGCGTGAGCACGCTTGCGGGCACGCCCGGGTACGTGCCGCCTGAGTACTACCAGAGCTTCCGTTGCACAGCCAAGGGGGACGTGTACTCGTTCGGGGTGGTGATGCTGGAGCTGCTGACGGGGCGGCGGCCGACGGACAAGGAGGACTTTGGGGACACGAACTTGGTGGGATGGTCGAAGATGAAGACGAGGGAGGGGAAGGGGAGGGAGGTGCTGGACGGGGAGCTGCTGCTGCTGCAGAAGGGCGGGGCGGAGGAGGAGGGAGAGATGGAGAGGTTTTTGGAGGTGGCGCTGCAATGCGTGGAAGACTTCCCGTCGAAGCGGCCCAACATGTTGCAGGTGGTGGCGATGCTGAGGGAGCTCAACGGCAAAACAGCTGAGCCCGCTGTGGATTGAAGCTTAGTCGCCTAAATTATTTGCAGAGAATTAGTGCTACTAGTGCTCGGTTTGCTGCTTACTATAGTGAACGATTGTGAATGGAACATGTTTAATTGTGAATTCAGAACAAGCTCAAGATTGAAGAAGCAGAGTAATGTTGATTGAAGATTTCCGTGAAGAATGTATGTATGAAACTGTAACACGATCTGAATTAAGGCAGCATATTCCTTTTTTTTTCTTTGAATAGATTCAAGCAAGCCACGAGAATCGTTTCATCAGTAAGCTCGCCGCAATGTGACATGTGTCGCATTTCATCGAACACATAGACTGACACTAGTTAATTTAAGAACACATTGATTGACTCATTTCTGCTATTCAACTATCGCAATTGAATCATCCGCATATCAACTCCAATCAAACGATAGACAACGTAAGGCCAGATACTTCAACTTGTTAATTATCAGTTCGGTTTGTGTTTTTAACGTAACTAAATCCAAGCACAAACCATAGTTATGTTCCAATTACACTTTACAGGAAATAAAAACACGAGTAAGGGACATTTTAGGTGAAAATGAAAGATGAAAAAAGCAAGACGTAATAGCAGTAGAGATACAATTATCATTAAGAATTTTATTTTTCTCGTTTTAATAAGAGCGTGCTGCCACACCTCCGAACAAAGCTGTAGTAGCTTATTACTTAATTGACACGAAATAAACCACTCTTAGAAATCGTTATTACGCGTCTTAAAGCATCCTAAACAAGTAATTAGCAGACGCCGTTGATCTTCTGTTTCTTCCTCTCCATGACGAACTTCTTCCATGCCGTGGTGACGTCCAACTGCGTCTTCATCTCCTTGGCAGTCTTGTCCTCGACGCTCTTCTTAGGCGCCAGTGCGTCGAGCTCGTGCAGCACCATCTGGATGTCGTGCACCAGCCGCTCCGCCAGCGTCCGGCTGAAGTCCTCGCGCACCACCACGCGCAGCACCGTCACGTGCTGCGCGTCCGGCGGCATCGTGTACGCCGGTACGATCCACCCGAACCGCCGCAGCCAGTCCGACACCTCGAACTCGTCGTGCCGGCTCCGGTCCTTGAGCGAGAACGCCACCAGCGGCACGCCGTTGTCCTTGGACACGATTTCGAACCGCCCCGTCGCCTCCAACCCCTTCTTGAGCACAATAGCATTGTCCCGGCAATTCTCCATTATGCCCTTGTAACCCTCGAAGCCCAGGCGGATCAGCTGGTAGTACTGCGCAATGACTTGGCTGGAACCTGGACATTTCGTCGAGCACAAGCACAAGATTAACTAGGCGCTCTAGCTGTTGACTGAATTGCGTTTGTGCAGCTAGGAGCACTGATTCACCTTTGGAGAAGTTGAGAGTGAAGGTGGGTTGGTCGGTGCCGAGGTAGTTGATGTGGAAGATGAGCTCGTCTGGCAAGTCCTCCTTGCTTCGCCAGATGACCCACCCAATGCCGGCGTAGACGAGGCCGTACTTGTGGCCGCTCACGTTGATGCTCTTCACCAGGGGCAGTCGGAAGTCCCATTCCAGCTTGGGGTAGAGGAAGGGAGCGATGAAGCCGCCGCTCGCGGCGTCGACGTGGATCGGTGTGTCCCAGCTGCGAGCGAAGGGGGTGGGGGGAGATCGGAACTAGTACATAATTGAGAAGAAAGAAATTAACAAGAAAGAAGTTTAATTTCCGACCCTGTTTCCTTGTTCTTCTCGGTCAAGAGGTGGTTGAGGAGCTTCACGTCCTCGAATTCTCCGTTGAGGGTGGAACCGAGGATTGCGGCGACGCAGATGGTGTTTTCGTCGACGAGTTGTACCGCTTTATGAGGGTCCATGACGTAGTAGCCATCACGCAGCTTCACCTCCTTGAGCTCCACTTCGAAGTACCTCGCAAACTTCTCCCAGCAAACCTGTTTTGATCAAATTGACGCATGTCGTCCCATTTTTTCACAAAGCGACAGAAGCAGTGGATGAGTGGAAGGACTAATTGCCTGAACATTGGCACCGGTGACGATGTTTGGTTTGTCATAAGGCTTTCCCTCGGCTTTTCTCTTGTTCTGCCATTTCCTCTTGAAGGCCAACCCAGCGAGCATGATGGCTTCTGAGGAGCCCACGGTTCCAACTCCGACCGCCGCCTCCGACTCGCCTAGAGGAGCGTTGAAGAGATGGGCGATCATGTTGACACATCGGTTCTGCACCACCGAGTGGAGTATATGTCAACAACAATAGAATACAAATAATCACTCCCACGAACTGTTGGTCTTGAAGATCCAACTAACTTTACCTGGAGCTCAGTGGTGACAGGATACTCGTCCATGTCGACGTAGTTCTTGTTGACGGAGGTCATGATGAGCTTGTCGCACTCCGGCTCCATCCACGTGGTGACGAAGGACGCCAGGTTCAACCGTGGGTTCCCGTCCAGCATCAATTCGTCTTTGATGATCTGGAAGGCCGCCTCCTTGGGGATCGAAGTCTCCGGCATCCGGAACCTGCAATTACCAATTCTATCAATTTACCCAATCACCAACATCGCAACAGCCAGCGAGCAGTAGCCGATCCACCGACTTGGGCAGCGAAGCCCGAACGTAGCGCGAGGCGAAGGTGCACTGCACCGACGACTCCGTGTCCGACGCGATCCTCGTGAGCACCATTGCCGCTGCCTGCCTCTTGCCTCTGCTTCACTCCTCGCCTGAATTCCTTTCTTGGAATTACTGATATAGTGGGTGAGTGGGCGGCAAAGGAGGAGAGCCTTGCTTTGCTTTGCAGTTTATCTATCCAAGAATCCAAGGCCCAGTGGCAGCGACCATGTCCCTTCAATTGGGAAAGAAAAAACAGAACTTAGTGCAGCTGTCAGCCTGCACTAATGGCCAAGGCAATTCCGCGTATCGTCGGCTGTGTGGCTCTGAATTGGACAAGGGGGAAAAATCAATTTTTTTTGTTTTTTGCCCGCAGATCTTTCTTTGTATGGAATTATTATGAAAATGAAGTTTTACCGAACGATGAACAGATCTGGAGCGCAAGGGGAAGATTTTTTCAAACCTCAAGCACTTGCTTGGAGAAAGGAAAGGTAGATTGATTGGTGCGAGAATAAATGCAATAGAAATGTGAATTTATTTCTGGATAAGTAATGCCTCGTTGAGACCACTAATAATTATACAGTTGAAATGTTTAATATGAGGATGCCTGCCACACAGAAACAAGAAAGTCTCAAACTAACATTCTAAACCTAACATACAATGAAATTTCATATATTTTGCATCAAAATTTTTGTATCACAAACTTACTTAATTTGATGAAATCGTAATTATATTTGATTACTTGGTGATACTTTTGACAGCACACATCTTTGATCAGATTTCTCTTTCAACCACAGTGCCACCGACTGTAGCAGGCCGTGATTTTGTTTTTTCTTGTTGTAAAAGATGTGCAAAGTATTTGCTCGTAATGCAAGCAACAAGGACACTGTGTTTGACTTGTAGTGAAGCAACAAGGACACTCAATGTAGCTGGTAACTTGGTCAACATTGAGAGCAGTACTAATCGTTTTCACCTTTCATAATCATTATCCCATAATTTAATAAATAATTAATTTGAAATGAGTTATAAATATTTATTTAAATTGGTTTAGTGAATTTAGGAATAAATATTAAGCAAGAAATGGCTTGTCAATGTTCATTTAATTTAGTTTAAAATTTTGGAATAGTTATTATCCTAAAAATAGCTTAACAACAATTGTCCCACTATTAATGAATATTTGACCTAGAAAAAAAAGCTTATGAATTCATTTAATTCGATAAAAAAATTTTGAGAATTCTTAATTGGCCAAAAAGTTTAATAATAATTAGCCCACAACTTACAAGTATTAAGCTTAAACTTATGAATAGTTATTCAAATTTGACCTACAAATGACTTATAAATATTTATTAATATAGGTAACTTATGAATGATAATTGGTCTAAAAATGACTTAATAATAATTATCCCATGATTTTGTAAATATCTAGCTAACGATGGCTTATAAATATTCATCTAATTTGATAGGGAGAATTAGTTATTGATTTGAAAAAGACTTAATAATAAATATTTGATAATTTAATAAATCTTCAGCCTATACATGATATGTGAATATTTATATAATTAATAAATAATTATTGGTCTAAGATGACTTTAAAAAAATTATTTCATAATTTCATAAATATTCAGCTAGCTTGTGAATATTTATCTAATTTAATATATTGAATTTGAGAATAATTATTGGTCTACAAGACATGAATATTTATGTAGTCTTAAAAGACTAGTGAATATTTATTCAATATAATTTTTAAAATGTTAAAATAATTACTTTGACTTGATAATAATTGTTCTTTGATTTGAGAAATATTCAATTCAAAAATAATTTGTGAATGTTCATTTAATTTAGTATAAAAAGTTGAAATCAATTACTAGCCTAAAAATATTTATCTCACAATTTGCAGAATATTATTGATTTTAATATATTATACAGGGGCATGCGTTAAATATGAATTTAAATTAAGTTGCCATTGAATTTGCTCTTTTAATTTGTAGTTTGTTAATTTTATAAGATTACATGAATTTTGCACAATAAATTTTAGACAAATATCCGGTCCCTCACGCAGGATGAAATCTGATCTTTCATCCGAAGATTCAACCAGGTATCCACTTCTGTCGGCGCGACGGTGAAGCAGTTGTCGAAGAGATCCTTTCAGCATATGACAACAAAAAAAGAAATAGAATTTTGGGGGAGAAAAACATAGAATTGTTTTTGTGTCTCAAACCCTAACTCGGTGGGCTTCTTCTCTTGTAAGAAGATACACACCAGTGGGGAAAAAGATACATATACCTATTTAGTCTAGCGCTAGCTACAATTAATACAAATATTAATTGAAATAGTAGTCTTAATTATAAACTAAATAGATAAATAAAATAATTAAGCAAAATTAATAAAAAATAATTTTAAAACTCAAAATATTAAATTAAATTAAAGAGAACATTTTGGATTTTCCACGTAAAACACCAACAATTTGGGGTCTTCATCTATATTGGGTCAAGTTAGTTTGGGTTTGAATTGACATAACATATACCGAAATCTATAATTTTAATTTCATTTTATATGTGAAATTTTGCCAAAGTTTTTAAGTTGCTAATGGTGAAGTTAAATTGCGTATTATAAAATATAAAATGTGTCATTTCAATGGTAACCATTTAATCTACCATGACAAATTTTGCTAACCTGATGATAGAAGGTCAAAAGGAGTACGCAGATCCGATGGACGCATTGCCACAGACATAATATGATTTTCCGACCTGAAGCAGCCATTTGAAAAAGGATCTAAAAGGAGCTCGGAAGCTCAAAATTTTATTTTTTACGGATGATCAGCATTATTGTACATTCATCCCATACACCCATATAGAGCGCGATTCATTCATTCTAGCAGTAGGTGGACGCTGGCAGAGTTTAGACTTTGCGGCAAACATCTTCATCACAGACGAATCCTTCACCGTTCTCCGCCACCGTCGCTCCGCCCTGCTCTCCACCGCTTGTCGCTTTTTCCTTCTCCTTTTGCTCCAGCGCGCATTTTGGGTGGAGGTCGAAATTACACTGTACGCAGCGGAAGGACCAATTGCTTCCCATCTGGCCGCACCCATCGCAGCCGTATGTCCTGCAGCGAGTCAGCACCAGCTCATGCTCATGGAGCTCGAGCTTTATCTTCTCAGGCCACTCCTTTGCCATCTCCTCGATCCGAGCCTCTAGCTCCTTGATCCTATCTTCAGTAAATGGGTAAGCTTCGGTTCCAAAGGCTGACAGCAAGTACCTGGCCTCCTTGGTGACCGTCTTTCCAGTAGGACCTATAGCCACTAGGGAAGGTATGCCACTGATTTTGAAGACACGACTCAAGTTTTTCTTCCTCTCGTCGCCGAAGGGAAGCGCCAACCAAGGCATCTCTGAGTAGAACTCCTCGAAATCTGCTTGGCTGAAGTCGCTGGAGATGAATACCACCTCGAATGCATTGTCCTTATTCTTGATCTTGTGATACTCCTCTTTTAGTTTGGGAAGGAATACTCGGCATGGACCACACCAATGCGCCGAGAAGTAGAGGAGAATGTTCTTGCCCACAAGCTCTTTTACTGCAACCTAGAAAAAAAGGATAAAAAAGATCAAATATATTGACAATAAAATCAAGATCATTGCATCAATACGGAAATTGGAGGATGAACGAAGCCAAATGATACAATAAGAATATACAATGGGTACAGTAAGTACAATCTTAGTTCAATTACGAGAACAAGAGAAAAAAAAAATCCTCTACTAATATGTATGGTATTGCCAATTCATACCTTCTTGCCGTCATCTCCAAGAACATAATCCAGATCCCCACAAACAAGAAGGGATTCCAATGTCTGTGCTTCTAGTTTGGCCTTTGCTTTCTCTGATAGCAGATCCAATTTCTCTTGAGAAAATGGGAATGCTTCCCATGCCTCAACCCCGTGCTCTTCAATGAGCTCAGAAAAATCAACATCCATAGTCTTCCCATCAGCACCAATCACAACCACAGTTGGGATGTTCCTGAGCTCGAAATAGCGAGCTAACTGCTTGCATCTTTTGTCTTCGAAAGGAATTGTGAGCCATGGCATTGTTGCTAACGCTTCTCCAAATGATGATTCATCATCGTCTAGTGGCACTAGCACAACTTCAAAGCTGTGTCCAAGTTCCTTGAGCTTCTCATAGATTTGTGCAAGTACAGTAGTAAACTCAACACAAGGCCTCAACTCATTGACTGAGAAGTACAGAGCCACTATCTTTCCTTGAAGATCAGATACAGGAACCTGCTTGAATTACAATTATACGGTGAAGTAAGTTTCTGGATCAAATATTTAGTTTCAATTGTGCAACAAATGTTCATGATAATGTTAAATCGATCAAGCAACTACAAGGGCGTCATCGAACCTTGGATTTGTCATTTGAGAGCAAGTAGTCACGAGCGGGTGAAACCAACAGACTTCGAAGAGTCTGTTCCTTCTTAGCAGCCTCCTCATCTTCTCTCAACTTGCTGATTTTTTCGGCATTGAATGGATATCCCTCTGCACCATAGTCTTTCACAGCTAGCACACCTTTTTCACTAAGAATCTTGCCACTAGAATCAAGGATGACAAGATGCGGTATGCCTCTGACCTTAAAAAGTTGATCAAGTTTTTTCCGTGTCCCATCATCTGAAAATGGGATTGCAAGCCATGGCATCTTTGACAAGTACCCATTAAATGAGTCCTCGTCTTGATCAGCCGATACAAAGACAACCTCAAACTTGTTGTTGTTCGACACGAGCTCATTGTACACCTCAACTAGCTCCGGAGTGAAGCGTTTGCAAGGTCCACACCATGAGGCTGAGAAGTAAAGGGCGACGACTTGTCCCTCAAGATTGGCAATAGGAATCTAAAGTAATGAATATTAGTTAGTTAAATATAGCACCAATAAACTTCAGATGATCATTTATGTGAACTTTAGGAAAAAAAAATGCCTATGGTAACAAAAAGAAAGATCACGAACAGAACAAAGTGATTCTAGCTTCTTCATATAGTGGCTGTGCCGCTTTGCTCAATCAACATTCGGATTACAGACTGGCTTTATTTTGCCTCATCCAGTATGCGGCATTGCTACTAATTTGACTAATAATTTGGAAAGGTTCACTAGTGGAAAGCAACACACCTTGACGCCATTATTTCGGACTAGGAAATCCCTCCCGTCGCCGGAGAGAAGCGAAACGACATCGCCGAGCTCCTCAGCTGCCATTTCTCTGTCTAAAGCTATATTCGTCGGTTCGTCGTCGTTGTCTTGGGAGCGAAGGAGCGAGGCGATACCCTTTTATCGACGGCGGGCGATGGGAGTCTTGACTCGGAAGTTGACTCCGATTACTTGGATGCCAAGTAAAGACGAATTGGCCTGCACGGCCTCTGCACATCGCCACGTCGGCACCCCGTTGTTAATGGCCGGCAGACAATGACCTTAAGAAAAAGTATGACGTGGCACGAACTCTTTGTGCATTGGTTGAAGGATAGATCATTGCACTAATTTATATAGCAAAGATTCTGCTTTCAGATAATGGAAGAAAATAAGTTAATTATTCATGAGAAAAATTGTATAAATTACGTCAGCATAGTGATCTCATAGGATGACACCTTGGCATGACATAAGCACAATGAAAGCTGTCGGCAAGGAACGAAGGAGCGGGGAAATTGCGCCATCGTTATGTTCATATGAGAGGCTATACCGCGAAAAAAAACTTTCAAGATTGTAATTAAAGTACAAATATGCTAGGTTACAACCTAATCTATAATTTGAGTATAAACTTTGATTTTATTTATTTATAAATAAGATTTGAGTACAATTCTTTACTTTCTTAATCGTCATTACCAATCAATTTTCATTTTATTTGTTGAAATAAATCATGGCTTGTTAATTGGGCAACTTAAGAATCGACTTATAAAATTTTAATTTTAAACACGTCCTAATGTTCTTTGTTCATAAACTAGAAGATTGAATTTTATTTTTTCCCAGAACATTTAAACTACCCACCAGAATGACTCTTGTATATTTTTTTAGTTCCTACAAAAATGAATTATTTATTTATTTATATTGGATAAAATTATATAAAAGTTCTTCTTGGAAAAAAAAAACCTTTGATGCGATATCAATTTTAATGTTCTCTTTTACTCTTTTAAAAAATATATATAAATAAAACCATAATTTTCACTTCCATAATTTTCATACTTTTCATTTCATATAAGCTCAAAATATAGATTTACCTTCAACTAACAAAATAATCCAATTTAAAAGTACTAAACCTGAGTTAATGATAGTAAATTTATTATTTCTTATATACAATAATATCTCTTCTCCCATGGAAACATATTGTAAACATATAAGTAAATAATTAAAATTCCACTTCCGCTGACCTTTAAATATAGAATATTTTTGACAAAACCATTTTCCTATAAGTAGTTTTTCGCCTCTCTATCTTCTAAAACTCATGATTTTTTTTAGTAAGTTCATGTTTAATTTCAAACGAATCTTTTTTAGTAAGATTAAACAGAAATACTTTTAGATTAAAAAGAAAAAAATTTATATGGTCAGGAAATTAAGAATACAGCATATCTTAGTCTCCAAATATTTTATCAGAGGATAAATTACTGAAATGATATATAACTAAGCGCATAATTTTAGTATATACAAAAAAATTATTTTCTTTAGATTTGGCTCACAAACATGTTCTGTTTTAATTAGGTCTGTTTGTGATAAATTTTGCCAAATTGTGTAAGTTGTTAATGGTGAAGTTAAATTGCGCATTATAAAATTTATCATTGGATTGGATAACCAATAAATCTACAATGAGAAATTTTGCTGACCTGATGATAGAAGGTCAGATGTCCGCGTAGCCACAGCTGTAATGAGCTTTTCTGACGTGTTGCTGCCATTTTCAAAAGGATCTAAAAGAACTATGGAAGCTCAAAATTTTATTTTTCACTGATGATCTGCACTATTGTACACCACACTGGTTAATTTCCGTTGAAATTCAAATACAAACACAAGTTCATTACTGGAGCGATTCATTCATTCTGGTTGTAGCTTGACGCTGGCCAACTTATTCAAACCTCATTAAGGCAGACTTTAGACTGTGAAGGGACCCCAATCGCGAGGGGTGCATCCTTCACTGTTCTCCGCCGTAGCTGAGACCTGCTCTCCACCGCTTGTCGCCTTTTCCTTCTCCTTTTGTTCCAATGCACATTTTGGGTGGAGGTCGAAGTCACACAGTATGCAGTGGAAGGACCAACTGCTGCCCATCTGGCCGCACTCATCGCAGCCGTATGTCCTGCAGCGGGTTAGCACCAGCTCATGCTCATGGAGCTCCAGCTTGATCTTCTCAGGCCACTCCTTTGCCATCTCCTCGGCCCGAGCCTCCAGCTCCTTGATCTTGTCTTCTGTGAATGGGTAGGCATCAGCTCCGAAGACTGACAGCAAGTATTTGGCATCCTCGGTGACAGTCTTTCCAGTAGGACCTATAGCTACTAGGGAAGGTATGCCATGGATTTTGAAGATACGATTTAATGTTTCCTTCCTCTCGTCGTCAAAGGGAAGCGCCAACCAAGGCATATTTGAGTAGAACTCCTCGAAATCTGCCTGGTCACGGTCGCTGGAGATGAACACCACCTCGAACGCACTGTCCTTATCCTTGATCTTGTGATACTCCTCTATTAGTTTCGGAAGGAATGCTCGGCATGGACCAGACCAATGCGCTGAGAAGTAGAGGAGAATGCTCTTGCCCACAAGCTCTTTTACTGGAACCTAGCAAAAGGAGGTAAAAAGGATCAATTATATTGGCAACACAAGTCTTCTCATGTGTGATAAGAAGATATTGGGATTATGCACCTCCCTATTGGCACATTTTAATTTGGAAACCAAATATTCAGACAAACATGAACTTAAAGTTTATGTAGTTACAATCAGTAAAATCCACCATTGTCATACAGCATGTTTGATTGTTTTGAAGCTTAATTACAAGCTCAGCGTGGACCTACTGAGTAACTTGGCCATGATTAGGCAAGATAGATGCCCCCAAAAGTGAATTCAAAGCAATTTGTTGCTATGATGCAGAAGCGCCAACTCAACAAATAACAACTTACACAAATTTGCACAAGGAGACGAAAATCAAACATCATCAAACAAGCTAATGAACCAACTGATCACTATGCAAGGAAGAGTATTGTGGAGAATACCCCTTTTGCTATATTATTGAAAGCGATGGTCAGATTATCCCCCTAATGATCATCCCATCTCTCTCCTCCGACAAATCTCTGTAAATCCTTTACCCCAGCACATCCCGACCAGAAAGCATGCTTTGATTTGTAGATCGAGATAGGAATTATTGATTCAGAGAAATAGGAAACTTGACTATCTGAGCCACGGAGGATAACAGAACAAATAGCACCAGAAGAAGAAAAAAATTCTAGAAAATAAAGGTTAACTCAGAGTGGTCGATATGAAAAATGAAATAGATTCCAACTCTCTGCATACTAATCCCACCTCACACTCCGGATCTCGAACTAAAATAGAGGGAACCTAGTGCGTGTAAGCATACAAGGAAGAAACGAAACGGAGAAGAAAGCAACACACCTTGTCGCCATTATTTCGTACGAGGAAATCCCTTTCTTCGCTGGAGAGAAGCGAAACGACATCGCCGACCTCCTCAGTCGCCATTGCTCTCTCTAATCCTATCTTCGTCAGTCGTCGTCTTGGGAGAGAAGGAGCAAATCGATGGCCCTTTTATACGGCGGATGACGGTAATCGTGGCTCCCTTAGGGGTGTGAACGGTTCAGTTAATCGAACCGATCCCTAAAAATCGAATCGAATAAGTAGAAACGGTTCAGAGAATTGTTGGACCGTTCTAGAATCGATTCTACCGATAACCCGGTTAATCGGTTCAGTTAACCATCGATTTATGATTAACTGATTTTTTTATAAAAAAATAAAATTATAAATTATAAATTATAAAAAAGATATAAAACTATTCTCTGCTCCTCGTACGATTACTTAAAAAAAATTTAGTTGTGAATCAGATATAACTTGCTTCAGTTTTTTGCTGCATACAAGGAAAAATTTAGAAACTTGCAATATCTAAAAGCCATATACCATTTACCAATTTAGAAAAAAATATAAAAAAATTAATTTTTTATTAATATCGGTTCGGTTCGGTTAACCGCGGTTCAGAAATTTTTTGAACCGTTTTCGAACCGTGAATCGTTACATCTATAAAAAAATTGACCGATCAAAAAATCATCAATTTGGTTAACCGCTAAATCGGTTCGGTTCGGTCAATTAACTGCAGTTTAACGATTTGACGATTTTTTTATACACCCCTCCCCTAGTTAACTATGTAAACTTTGTCGCTACGTAGGACGAATTTGCGTCAGCAGCCAATTTTTAATGACCGCCCTTAGGCATTAAGAAAGACTATGGCGATATGTTTTTTGCATTAGTCAAAGCATTGCCAACGGCTACCGATTATTGAACTGAAGAAAAAAAAACCCATGTGGCAATCGAGGACAAAATCATTTATAAACTGAAGCAATCGATCCGGCTCCATAATCTATCAATGAGAAAAAGTTTTATAAATTACGTCTGTATAGTGATCGCATAGGACATTTTAAAATATAAACACAATGCTAACGCAGTAGTTGACTGTTTGTCCATATTCACTTGAGTAGACTGTATTTTGGCACGTTCATGTTTGATTTCAAATTAAAAAAAAATGTTTGATTTCGAATAAACATATGTTACAAGTAATATTATTATCCATTTGTACTTTCTCTAATAGGACCATGATGAAACAGAAATATTTTTAGTTTAAAATCACAAGTTGTTGCTTCACAAAAAACAACAATATAATGGTAAATTATGAATGCAACTTATCTTAGCCTCCAAATATTTTATAAGTATAAATTACTAAAATTATGTGTAATTAAGTGCATAATTTTAGTATATACATAAAACTTATTTATATTTGGCACACAAACATGCTTTGTTTTAATTAAGTCTGTTTGTAATCAATTTTACCATTTTTTTTAAGTAGTCAATGGTGAAGTTAAATTGGGCATTATAAAATGTGGGTAACCAATTAATTTTTTGCTGACTTGATGATAGAAGGTCAGAAGGTCAAATTTTCGCATGGCCAGAGACGTAAAGTGATTTTCTGACATGAAGCTGCCATTTGCAAAATGATCTAAAATAACTTTCGAAGCTCAATTTTTTTTTTATTTTTCATGATGATCTGCATTATTGAACACCTCACTAGTTAATTTCTGTTGAAATTCAAATACAAACACAAACACAATCACAAGTTTATTACTAGTACGATTCATTCATTCTGGCAGAAGATTGACGTTGGCCTACTTATTCAAACCTAGGGGTGAGCATTCGGTATTAACCGATACCGAATTTACCGAATTAAATTAACCGAAATTTTTTTTACCGAATTTTCATTAACCGAAACCGAACCGAATTATTTAATAACCGATTTGCTACCGAAACCGAATTTACCGAAAATTTTTGGTAAATTCGGTAAATTACCGAAAATATAAATATAAGTTATATAGTATATAAAAATATAATTATTTTAGCTTAATAAATATATTCAAAGGCAACATAATTTGTATTTTCACCAAGAAACCATACAATGAATCCGGCAGTGGCTTTCTGATCATTAAGAAAAAAATGGACAAACGATGCTTAGCAATAATTAGCGAAGATTAGGTTTCAACGATGTACTCATGTACCAGCCCTAAAAAAATGTAATAACAGATAACAAGAAAAAGATAATTTCTGGAATCACCTCAGCTTAGATAACACAGTGTCCCTAAAAGCATAAACTCGCTTTGCTTCCGAGTATACATGTAAGGCCCGCTAAAAGAAATACAAGAAGAACTGAAGAAAGGCATCGCGTGCCAACTGCATTCACAATGTTTCAGCGTAATGCATATTTTCGTAAGTTATACACTTATACTGCTCGATTCACTTATTAGTGAAATCCACAACAAACGCCAGAAATAGCAAATAGCACTAAATGGCCTTCAAGACTATCAAATATAACTATAGCAATTTACATATCTAATGCAAGAAGTGGTAGCAGTACCCGTTTGTCCCAATCTGTTCTTAGAGTGATTAAAATAAGAACACCGATTTGAGCTAACGTCCCCAGCAACATTCCAATCCAAATGCCCTGCAACAAATATAAAAGAAATGCATTTGTTTCCATTTCTTGATGAAAATTTGAGCTGCAACAAATATAAAATAAGTGCATTTGTTTCCCACTTCTTGATAAAATTTGAGCTCAAATTGATAAGTAGAATAGTTTGATAACTAGTCTATGGTATGACACAAACAGCATCTTCCTCTGTCTGTTCTTGGAGTGATTAAATTAATAGTTTGAGGGTTATGTTTAAGCACACAAGATACAGCTTCTTTTGTGGACCTACAAGATCACCAATATGATTTGATTAAGCTTATTTAAAATGATTTCCAATGGATACTGAAGCTAAATGTAAAGTATATTCCTTATAAAATAAGGAAAACAATACTTTATCAAACTACCTCGAATTAGCTAGTCCAAAACAGTACTATGTTAAATACAAGATTGTCTAGAGGCTGTGATGGACTATTACTCGTCAAGGGTCACACTACTTCGAATTAGCTTAGAATAGAATCATTATCAAATTGGTCCTCGGTTCAAAAACAGAAAGATAAGTAATATGAGGAAAATGTGCCTTGCATATTAATATGGCTATAAGATCTAAGTTGGTTCTTTCAAACAAAACAAAGTTGTAAGAACATAAATTATTTGTAGAGGAAAATCCCTATTGCTGCAATTTGTACGTACATCATGTAAACTTAAGATTTTGGTAGCACTGACCAGTTAGGACTGGCTGGATGCTGTTTAGTAGGATGGAAAAAGACAACAAAGGAGAAAGATCGGCAACTGCTCTAACCACATCTATGTTCTCTGTGAATATATAAGCAACATTCCCTCGGACCAGCATAAACACTGCAAATAGAACCAATCCTATAGCAAATGATGTAGCTACAACGACAACAATTGAAAACTTTGCTGCTTTAGCACTGCCGGCACCAAGCTCATTGGATATTCGAACTCTGCAAGTAGTGAAATCATGCCAACCAATTTCAACACAAGCAGATAGTATGCATAAAGTATAAAACTTACCCAGCTGCAGCCAAAAACCCCAAAGAGATCATCATTTCCCAGCCATTGATATTTAAGCTGCTCATCAAAATGCACCATTAGAACAGAAATCTATTACCAGCTCAAAAGTAAAGAAAAAAGATAATTATGAACACTAGAACAAACATATTACCAGATGGAGAGGGCATCGATTGCAACCTCAGCATTTTTCATATGTCCTATTAACAATATTAGCACGGTATTGTACCAAAGCTCCAAACTGGATAAGAAACAAAACTTTTACGTGCAAGGTTCTTCATTAAACCAGATGTTCCATTACTTTTTGGATCAGCACGAATTTCTCTTTGACAATATTTGCATTTGCCAACAATCAAACCTTGTGCATTGAATTGCTTACTATAATGATCCCATACCTCTGATCTTGTTTTAACATTCTTCTTGTTTTTTGATTTTGAATGAGCAAGTAAATGTTGTGACCCTTGTCCTTCAACCAATGGTTGTTTTCCTTTTTCAGTCTCATGTGTAGAGTCTAGACTTGGAGAAGTGTTATCCATTGACAATCTTCTAGTATCTACAATATAAATATAAATTATATGACTATAAATATAACACTATAAAATATAAACATTATATTTATGCATTTACAAAAACTTACATTTGAAGCTAAAGATGTAGAAGCCATTACGCCTTTAGTGTAAAAAAACAAAGGTCCAACTGTCCAAAATTATTCTCAAACTAGCTATGCTTAGAAGCTAGATGTTAGCACATGCTAATATAATTTTAATAGCATCAAAATGCAAAAAAAAGTAAATAACTACATAGTACATACCTAGGCATAGAGTGCAGCTCATAGGATATCATAATTAATATCTAAAGTTCTCTAACTCATGTCACAAATATCAACACATTCAATCAAATAAATTATAAATGAATAATACTATAAAGATAAATATCTACATGCATAAATCAGAATTATTTTTACAGAAGCTTAGTGAAGATTTGGCTTACCGTAGCCAATGCTAACAATCAGCACTTAGGGATTTTTTACTGCAAGGATTCAACGCTTTGCTGCTTTGAGACTTTGAGTGATGGAGAATGGTGGCGGGTTGGCGGCATGTAGTAGCAATAGCAATTGCTGACAGAACAGAGCCAAGAAGATTCAACTTTAAATCCGTGACAGATGCAATGCCAACTCCAATGAGCAAGAAAAGAAGAGATATTTTAATATTCTGGCTGCAAATAAAACCTTGTTAGCTTTCCATTAAAGGAAACACATGTGTAATTAGTAATAACCATATAATTTCCAAGGATTTTTAACTAAACCTGCGGATCCACAAATAAATCGCCTGCATCACTGTTACAATCTTATCCATTTCTATTTCTAACAACGAGTCTGGAACGATTGTAAATTTGTAATTCATCTCAGTTTATCTTGTTGTACTATTAAAATACCAAATAGAGTACAAGTTTACATCAAACTAGCCACTTAGGTGTGGATTCCATTATGCATCGAGCATTAACTAAACTCCAACGTGCTGTCATCTTCCGGTACATGCTTGAACTTTATCATTAGCTGTATTAGTGAATTACGAAAAACAGACAACAGAACAATAGAAAGATTTCTTTGCTCGAACCTGAACTTTTTCTTCAGAAAAACAGTCTCCAGAAGCACGGACGCGGCAGTAGCTAGGTTGGAGACGGCGAGTGCCGAGTGGTGACTGGCGACGGAGTTCACGAGACGAGTGGGGACTGGCGACGCCGCGACGGGTATGAAACTTAAGGTTAGGGTTTGAAGATGGAGACTAGAGAGACAGAGTAGGAGATGGCGACGGATCACACTCACACCGTCACACGTCACAGGCTCACAATCGGAACTTAGGGCAGGAGATGGAGAGTTAGCGACGGGTCACACGAGATGGAGTCATGGGGACGACGACTGGTGAGATTGAGTGCGAGTGGTGACGACCAAGTGGTGAGAACTGAGAACTCTAGATTATAGAAGGAGAAGTGGAGAAATCCAGATTTCGATTTGGAGGAGGGCAGCTGGGCAGGTGGCTCACGACCGGAAAAATCACGAGTCGTCGGCGGACGGGGGGAGGCGGGGAGCAAATGAGCAATACTCACACTCTCGCAAACTCTAGGGCTTGGAGTGGCTGGGCCAGCCGGCCAGCTGGAGTCTTCACGTCTTCACGCTGTCAGCCGTGACTCACGCATCACTTCATGCCCCAGTGAGCCCACTGCCCACTCCAGAGTCCAGCCTGGCTACTTTCAGCCCAAACAGATTAATACTTTTAATTAAAAAAATTAATTAAAAAATTATATCGGTTAATCGGTTTTTTACCGAACTGAAATATAATAACCGATACCGAATACCGAATACCGATTTACACAATATTACTTACCATTACCGAAACCGAACATTTTATAACCGAACCGATTTAACTGAATTATTCGGTAATCGGTAAAAACCGAATTTACCGACCCCGAATGCTCACCCCTATTCAAACCTCGTTATGGCAGAGTCTAGACTCAGCGGCTACCCAAAATGTATGGTATCTGTGCTGTTGTATCTCTAAAATAAAATAAAATAAAAATTGTTACTTTGCATGGACTAGTTTGAAATATTAATAAATTATTTGGTTTCGTTGTAAAAATGACAAAATAAATAAATATCCAAAACCATAATTTTCCTATTTATTTCCCTTGCGTCCTTGCCCGTGTGTTGCCGCTACCTTGCTCCTCTCGCATTCTTCTCTCATGGCGAACAAAAGCAGCGACGACGATCAAAACCTTGTGCTGGCCTCCCCTCTCCCTCTTCTAACGGTGCTTGGCGGCCCTTGATCTTCTTTCCGGCTTCCTGGGTGTTTGGCGACAAGTTGATGCGGCGGCGGCGATGTAGCGAGGATGGGCGGCAGCGTTCACTATTCTCCACCCTCTCCTCTTCCTCATTGCTTTAGCTCCCTTCACCTTTGCTAACGGCGGCACTTGGCTTTCGGCGAGCAGGCGGACACCAACGACCTGAGCAGCAATGGCGGCTTCTTCTTCCTTGTGTTGATTTTTGGTGGATAGAATAGAGAAGTGCATATATACATGTATGTGAATGCATATATACTTGCATGTGTAGATTGTAGATTCATGATAGGACTAGGCTTATTTGCTTAATATTGTAAGTTTGTTGATAAATTTTAAAATTGTATAGGGAAAAAATAATTGAGAATAAATATATGATATTTATGTACATGGATCATGTAATAATTTGGGGATAAAATTATAGTCTATGGACTTGTTACTAATGTATTAATATTGTAAGCTGTGGAAATCACCCTTTGGCACATGAGAAATTCAAGAACAACCACAATCTATCATCTAACGTTCACAAAAACTAGATATGGTTCCCTTAGAAGAGTACGTACCCTACATGGACCATTCACCTAAATATACACACATCTATTTATCAAACCAATACCAACCCTGTTTGTACTAGTATAGAGCCGGACTGTATGTATAGGGGTTATTGTCTTGTTATGTATTCGTAATTCAACTCACAACATTACCTAATTTGGTCAACTATTGTTGTTCAAATAATCTCATATTCTACTGAAAGATTATTATTGACCTATAGAGTTTGCTACATCTATACTACACTACTTAACTCTATACGTGTGACAAGAATTTGGCCTGCGCAGGGACCCTGCATTTCAAGTCCAGAGAAGGATCTCGATTTAGGGGTCCAAAAATATTAAAAAAAGCAAAAATACCATGATGATCTACTTGTCGAGAGCTATCCAACGGTACTAAAATTGTCACAAACCACATCTTATACGAGGATAAAAAAATCGAGAAACATAATAGAATCTATACCACAGTAATCATTATCGTTTTTTTTAAATGCGTTTGGACCCCTAAATTGGGATCTTTCTCCCGTCCTGAAATGTAGGGTCCCTGCTCCAGACCTTTTTCCACACGTGACACCTATAGAATGCATTATATTTGTCCATACATTTATTTATTAGCAATGTTCAATAAACTGATTTATATTTTATTAGAATTGCATTAGAGCATTAGATGGTACACACGTGCATGTATGAGTATTATCTAAACATCAAATAAAGTTTATTGGAAAAAAAAAGTGCCAACCCAAAATATATTGTCGGTTTTTAATTTTGATTTGCAATTGACCTATGCACTTACTGGATGGGAAGACACTACACAAGATTCACGTATATTGAATTATGCCATCACTCATCTAGAGATGAAATTTCCAAAACCATCACATGATAATTGTATTTATTTATTACATATTTTGAATTTAATATAAGAATTTTAGTCATAAATATGTGATTAACATTATTAGTTATAATGCATACTTATAGGTAAATATTATTTAGTTGATGCTGATTATTCTCAAGCGAAAGAATATCTCGCGCCATATAAGAGAGAAGCACGATATCATCTTTTTTATTTTCTTCATGGTGCACCACCGATAGGGATGCAAGAATACTTTAACTAGGTCCATTCATCCCTTCGATGATGTATTAAGCTTAGTATTGGTGTTTGGAAAGTAAGTTTTAAAATCTTAACATACCATCATTCCCATTTGAAAAGCATAGAGACATTATTATTGCGACTATTGCTTTGTATAATTTTCTGAGAAAATATAAGACTGATCCTGCATTTGCATCATTACAAGACAATCCTAATTATCTTGCTACATATGTTTTAATTGATAGAGTAAACTATTAGGTAGATGATGGACTTACGAGAAGTGGCTCAAGGGAGATGGATAAATTACAAAATGAAATTGTTTGTACTGTGATGGAAAGAGGGAAGGAATGATGCACGTAAAAGCATCAAAGATGAGGGGCCAAAGAGACATTATATTTTTTTATATCCCGGTACTCACGTTATATTTCAAATTTGCTTTAATATAATTCTTCTATTGGAAATTTTGATAATTCTAATTTTATTTAAATTTTACCTTAGTAGAAATATTATTCTGGAATGAGCTTATAAAATTTTAAAATAATATATAATTACAATTAGGTTATTTTGATATTGCACAACAATAATATTAAAAAATTTACCAAACAATTTTAAATTATAATAGCAAATAACAATAGTTAAAAAATTATTTACTAAACAATAATTAAGTAAAGTGCAGTACAGTAAAATTGAACACAAATAAACCCTAAACAAAGTTAAGAAAGTTATGACAAACTAAATAGGCCGTTATTATGATAAACTTATAAGTTATGAAAGGATTTAATTATAGTGCAAGTTTTTTATACCAAATTGCCATCACACTGCTGGAGGTGCTGCTCTGTCCGTCATAGCTACGGCCTGCTCTCCAACGCTTGTCGATTTTTCCTTCTTTTGCTCCAATGCGCATTTTGGGTGGAGGTCGAAGTCACACTGTACGCAGTGGAAGGACCAACTACTTCCCATCTGGCCGCACTCGTCGCAGCCGTATGTCCTGCAGCGGGTTAGCACCAGCTCATGCTCATGAAGCTCGAGCTTTATCTTCTCAGGCCACTCCTTTGCCATCTCCTCGACCCGGGCCTCCAGCTCCTTGATCTTGTCTTCAGTGAATGGGTAGGCATCGGCACCGAAGACTGACAGCAAGTACCTGGCTTCCTTGGTGACTGTGTTTCCAGTAGGACCTATAGCAACTAGGGAAGGTATGCCACGAATTTCGAAGACATGATCTAATGTTTTCTTCCTCTCATCATCAAAGGGAAGCGCCAACCAAGGCATGCCTAAGAAGAAGTCCTCGAAAGCTGCCTGATCACGGTCGCTAGAGATGAAAACCACCTCGAACGCACTGTCCTTATTCTTGATCTTGTGATACTCCACTATTAGTTTGGGAAGGAATGCTCGGCATGGACCACACCAATGCGCTGAGAAGTATAGGAGAATGTTCTTGCCCACAAGATCTTTTACTGGAACCTGGCAACAAAAGCTGGAAACCAAATATTCAGACATCGGCAACAAGTCTTCTCATGTATGATAAGAGGATATTGGGGGTTGGGCTCCTCCCTACTGGCATATTCTAATTTGGAAACCAAATATTCAGACAAACTTAAGCTTATGTAGTTACAATCAGTAAAATCCACCGTGGTCATGGAGGATGTTTGATTGTTTTGAAATATAAGGATCTCCAGCCTGAAGCAAAAAACTTAATTACAAGCTCAGCATGGACCTAATAAGTAACTTAGCCACGATTAGGCAATATAGAGACCCCCAAAGACCAGTCCCTTTATAAAGTGAATTCAAAGCAATTTGTTGTTAAGATGCAGAAGCGCCAATTCAACAAATAACAACTTGCCCAAATTTGCACAAGGAGACGAACATCAAATATCATCAAACAAGCTAAAGAAGCAACTGATGACTATGCAAGGAAGAATATTGTGGATAATACCCCTTTTGCTATATTACTGAAAGCGATGGTCAGATTATCCCCCTAATGATCATCCCATCTCTCTCCTCCGACAAATCTCTGTAAATCCTTTACCCCAGCACATCCCGACCAGAAAGCATGCTTTTGATTTGTAGATCTAGATTGGAATTATTGATTCAGAGAAATAGGAAACTTGACTATCTGAGCCACAGAGGATAACAGAACAAATAGCACCAAAAGAAAAAAAAAATCTAAAAAAAATCTAAGAGAGACTGTGACGGTAACATGCATGCCTCCCCTAGTTGACTCCGCAAACTTTGTCGCTACGTTTGGACGAATTGGCCTGTAGTGCCACGGCACGTCAGCACCCAATTTTTATTGACCGCACATGGACATTAAAGAAGAGTATGGCGCTGGACGATTTGTTTTTTGGATTAGTCAAAGCATTGCCAACTGCTACCGATTATTGAACTGAAGAAAAAAACAACCCATGTGCTAACCGAGGGCAAAATCATATATAAACTGAAGCAATCGATCCGGTAGATTTTTCAGATTAAATTGTGATTGAGATCATGCACTGTTTTATGTAAAAAATAATAATAATAAATTATTCATGAGAAAAAGTTTTATAAATTACGTTTGTATAGTGATCTCATAGGACGTTTTAAAATATGAACACATTGCTAAGACAGTTGTTTCCATATTCACTTGAGTAGAGCCTATTACGCTCATGTTTGATTTCAAATAAACATATGTTACAAGTAATATAATTCATTTCTACTTTCTCCAATAGGGCCATAATGAAGCAGAAATATTTTTAGTGTACTAATAAAAAATTAATCATGGTCAGAAGTTGGTTAGAAAAAAAACAACAGTAAATGCTAAATTATCAATACAATTTATCCTAGCGTCCAAATATTTTATTAGAGTATAAATTACTGAAATTATGTATAATTAAGTGCATAGTTTTAGTATATTAATAACACTTTAGATTTGGCACGGAAGATTGCTCTTAGCAATAAAATTTGGCAAATTTTGTTACTAGTTAAATTGCGCACTATAAAATGTTTTACTTCATTGGATAACCAAGACCTGAGATACAAAGTCAAAAGATTCGAAAGCAGCCATTTGCAAAAGGTTCGAAAGCATCTCTCGTTGCTCAAAATTTTATTTCACTGATGATCAGCATCGTTGTGCAGTAGTCCCATAGATAGCATGATTCATTCATTCTCGTAGTAGATCGACGCTGGCAGAGTTTAGACTTTGCGGCAAACTTCTCCATCACAGACGATACCTTCACCGTTCTCCGCCGCCATCGCTCTGCCCTGCTCTCCACCGCTTCTAGCTTTTTCCTTCTCCTTGTGCTCCAGTGCGCATTTAGGGTGGAGGTCGAATTCACACCGTATGCACCGGAAGGACCAACTGTTTCCCGTCTGGCCGCACTCGGCGCAGCCGTACATCCTGCAGCGGGTCCGCACCAGCTCATGCTCATGGAGCTCGAGCGTTATCTTCTCAGGCCACTCCTTTGCCGTCTCCTCGATCCGAGCCTCCAGCTCCTTGATCCTGTCTTCAGAAAATGGGTAGGCATCGGCTCCAAAGGTTGACAGCAAGTACGTGGCCTCCTTAGTGACCGTCTTTCCAGTAGGATCTATAGCCACTAGGAAAGGTATGCTACGGATTTTGAAGACACGGCGCAAGTTTTTCTTCCTCTCGTCGCCGAAGGGAAGCGCCAACCAAGGCATGTCTGAGTAGAACTCCTCGAAATCAGCCTGGCTAAAATCCTTGGCGATGAGTACCACCTCGCACGCATTGTCCTTATTCTTGATCTTGTGATACTCCTCTTTTAGTTTGGGAAGGAATGCTTGGCATGGGGGACACAAATGCGATGAGAAGTAGAGGAGAATGTTCTTGCCCACAAGCTCTTTTACTGGAACCTAGAAAAAACAGAATAAAAAAGATCAAATATATTAACAATACAATCAAGATCTTTTGCATCAATACAGAATTGGAGGATGAACCAAGTCAAACGATACAATAAGAATATACAATGGGTACAGTAAGTACTATCCTGGTTCAATTACGAGAATAGAAGAAAAAAAATCCTCTGCTAATATCTTTGGTATTGCCAATTCATACCTTCTTGCCGTCATGTCCAAGCACATAGTCCAGATCCCCAGAAACAAGAAGGGATTCCAATGTCTGTGCTTCTTGTTTGGCCTTTGCTTTCTCTGATAGCGGATCCAATTTCTCCAGAGAAAATGGGAATGCTTCCCATGCCTCAACCCCGTGCTCTTCAATGAGCTCAGCGAAATCAACATTCATAGTCTTCCCATCAGCACCAATCACAGCCACAGTTGGGATGTAGCTGAGCTCGAAATAGCGAGCTAGCTGATTGCAGCTTTTGTCTTGAAAAGGTATTGTGAGCCATGGCATTCTTGCAAACGCCTCTTCAAATGATAATTCATCATCGTCTAGTGGCACTAGCACAACTTCGAATCTCTCTCCACGTTCCTTGAGCTTCCCATAGATTTGTGCAAGTACGGGAGTAAATTCAACACAAGGTCTAAACTCATTGTCTGAGAAGTATAGAGCCACTATCTTTCCTTCAAGATCAGATACAGGAACCTGCTTGAATTACAATTGTAGGGTGAAGTAAGTTTATGGATCAAATATCTAGTTTCAATTGTGCAATAAATATCCTTGATAATGTTAAATCGATCAAGCAATTACAAGGAAGTGACTGAACCTTAGATTTGTCATTTGAGATCACGTAGTCACGGGCGGGTGAAACCAACAGCCTTCGAATAGTCTGTTCCTTCTTAGCAGCCTCCTCATCCTCTCTCAATTTTCTGATTTTTTCGGCATTGAATGGATACCCTTGTGCACCATAGTCTTTCACAGCTAGCACACCTTCTTCATTAAGAATCTTGCCGCTAGAATCAAGGATGACAAGATGCGGCATGCCTCTGACCTTGAAAAGTTGATTAAGTTTTTTCCGTGTCCCATTATCTGAAAATGGGATTGCAAGCCATGGCATCTTTGACAAGTACCCATTAAATGAGTCCTTGTCTTGATCAGCAGATACAAAGACAACCTCAAACTTGTTGGTGTTCGACAAGAGTTCATTGTACACCTCAACTAGCTCCGGAGTGAAGCGACTGCAAGGTCCACACCATGAGGCTGAGAAGTAAAGGGCGACGACTTGTCCCTCAAGATTGGCAATAGGAATCTAAAGTAACGAATATTAGCTAGTTAAATATTGCACCAATGCACTTCAAATGATCATTTATATGAACTTGAGGAAAAAAAATGATCTATGGCGACATAAAAAAATCACGTATAGAATAAATCACGCTGTGCTCAAAACAGCATCCTGACTTGCTTTGTTTTTCTCACACAATATGCTCTAGTTAAGCAGTTAAGCCCTGTTTGGCCCGCTCTCTTCTTATTTAAAGAATCCTTTATAAGTAACTTAGCCATGATTAGATGCCCCCAAAGACCAGTCCCTTGATTAAAATAAATTCATTTAGGATGCAGAGGCGCCAATTCAACAAATAACAACTTACCCAAATTTGCACAAGAAAAGAATGATCAGGAACAGAATAATGTGATTCTAGCTTCTTCATCTAGTGGCCGTGCCCGCTTTGCTCAATCAGCATTCGGATTTCAGACTATTTTTCCTTATCCAGTATGCTGCATTACTACTTATTTGACTAAAAGTTGTGGAAAGATTCACTAATAGAAAGCAACACACCTTGACGCCATTGTTCCGGACGAGGAAATCCCTCCCATCGCCGGAGAGAAGCGAAAAGACATCGCCGAGCTCCTCAGCCACCATTTCTATCTCTAAAGCTATATTCATCGGTTCGTCGTCGTTGTCTTGGGAGCGAGCCATTGCTGAAAAGATTTTTGGTGTGCAGAGCAGAGACGTGTAGAAAGCAATTGGGAAAATTTCAGTAAGCTATAATAATTGATTTTGAATAGCTGTTTAATGAATACTGCTACCATTTACATATTCTTATATATAGAATATAATAATTGATTTTCAATAGCTGAGTAATAAATGTCCTTTTGTGTCTGCATCGGATATTCAAATTCTAGAATCTTATTTCCTTTATATGTGATTCTCCGTGATTTCATTCTTTAACAGATACCGTTTTATCGACGGCAGGTGACCTGAATCTTGACTCTGTAGTTAACTCCGATTTGCGCCATCGTTATATTCATATGAAGGCCTACACTTGCCAAAATTGCATATCAAAACTTAATGTAATCCTGAAATCAAACTTTTGGAGAAAATCCGACGTGTCGTGGGACGAGCATGTCTCATGTCTAGCAACCCCTAGTTAATTCATCATAAGCATTATCATAGTTTTGGATTTTTATTTAAACTTTTTCACATGTAAATTCATTTTTTTGCTATGTAAAAACACTTTCCGCTGATGAAAAATAAGGACTGAAAAGCTGCACTACTCTACCTGCACACTAGAGAACACTAACAATGAGCTTCAGGGTCTTAAGGTTATTATAGAAACGGACTGTCGCGAAGCATTCAATCTCATTTCTGAAGCCTCTCAATTCCCTCATGCTGAAGTCGTTAAAATCATTGATGAAATTTCTTCCCTTCAGGGAATGCATAATGTCTGTTTCAATTGTATCCATAGGAGCCTTAATGCCCTAGCAGATTGGCTCGCTAAATCTACTAAAAGCAGCAAGTCTTGTACGTTTTTGAAGGAAAATTGGCCAACCTTTTGTATGCCGACCTTATAATTTAATCTATTTGCTTTTGTTAAAAAAAAAGACTAAAAATATTTTTCGTGTAAACAAAAACATGTAGCGAAACAAAATTTTTTATTTTTATGATATATGCACACTTTGTTATATGTATAAACAATTTGTTTTGAAATTAATTATATATGTACGTATATAATATATATTTTTTAATAGAAAATTTTAGAATTTAGATTTTTTTATAACCTTAGAAAATAATTGGTTAGATCACAAAATCAAGATTGTAATTAAAGGACAAATATGCCAGGTGGCGTCCCGTGTGGTGCTCTTCATTTGTGCGTGTATTCCACTGCTTGGATGCAGTTGTGCTTCTATTGCATTGTTTTCTACTGCTTGTTTTGCCGACTTTTCTATTTGCGTCGGTGCCCTGCGTGATGCTCTTCGTTCGTGCGTGTATTCCACCGCCGGCGTGCAATGCCTTTGTTTATTTCGCGCTATTAGGCTGAGGTGAGGCTCGTCTCACCTGCCAGTCATGCCCTGCCGACCACATCTTGTGCTTCCGCAGCTGTGTTGTACATCCCCTGCGTTGGACCTGTGTTCTAGTTTTTGGGTCTTGCGTGACCGTATTTTTGGGCATCTAACCTATTTATTTTTTAAAAAAATTATTACCTGATTCAAGGCGTCACTAGGTTACATATAATTTGAGTAAAATTTTTGATTTTATTTATTTATAAATAAGATTTCAGCATAACTTTTAACTTTCTTAATCATCATTACCAATCAAATTTCCTTTTATTTATCGAAACAAGTATTGGCTTCTTAATTCCGCAACTTAAGAATTGACTAATACATTTTAGCTCTAAACACGTTCTTGTGTTCTTTGTTCAAAAACGACAAGATTGATTTTTTTTTTTCCCACTATATTTAAACTAACCATAAAATTATTTAAAAGTTCATTTGGAAAAAAACCTTTGATGCCTTATAAATTTTAATGTTATCTTTTAGTCTTTTAAATATATATAAGCAATATAACCAAAATTAGTTATATTCGTAATTTGCTTGAAACTAGTATGCCACTTTCATACTTTTCACTTCCACTTTATATAAGCTCAAAATATAGATTTACCTTCAACTAATAAAATAATCTAATTTAAAATTTTTAAACCTATAGTAAATTTATTATGCCTTATATACAAGAATATCTCTCCTCTCATTTTCATATTTGACTAAACTAGAATATTAAAACTGCTTAAGTTACACATGAGTTTTAGATAACTTATAATTTTTTTGATCATCCATATTATGAGA
The DNA here is from genome assembly GCA_027563935.2 of Costus lasius. Taxonomy (NCBI): domain Eukaryota; kingdom Viridiplantae; phylum Streptophyta; class Magnoliopsida; order Zingiberales; family Costaceae; genus Costus; species Costus lasius. Next base: position 11,281,042 of record CM050449.1, read on the forward strand.
CCAGTCAATCATAATATATTTTAAGTTTAAAATAGTTAGAAGCAAAATAATATAACCCACAAATTGCTGGAATTTTTGATGTTTTTTTGGCTTATAGTTTTTTTTTTTGCTATTGTTAAGAAATTATGAATACAACATATCTTAGGGCATGTTTAGCCCCACTGTTAATAGCTTTTATAACTGTGCTAAACTGTGCTGTACTATGCTACACTATCAAAATTTATAAGATGTTTAGTTGATAACTTTTTAATTGCTGTCAAAATTTAAAATAATAAATAAATATTTATTTTAAATTATTTAAAATAATAAATATATTTTATTTTAAATTATTTAAAATAATAAATAAATATTTATTTTAAATTATTTAAAATAATAAATATATTTTATTTTAAATTATTTAAAATAATAAATATATTTTATTTTAAATTATTTAAAATAATAAATATATTTTATTTTAAATTATTTAAAATAATAAATATATTTTATTTTAAATTATTTAAAATAATAAATATATTTTATTTTAAATTATTTAAAATAATAAATATATTTTATTTTAAATTATTTAAAATAATAAATATATTTTATTTTAAATTATTTAAAATAATAAATATATTTTATTTTTTTAATATTAAAATTTTAATTATTTAAAATAAAAATACTTAAAATTTTAAATGAAATCATACAAATTATTTTTTTTGAGAAGCAGGAGCTGCAAAAGTATCAAATTGTAGCTTTCCCAACTTTTACTTTTTTTTTTTTTTTTCCTGTTTCTGTTTTTCTTTACCAAACAGTTTTTTAACTGCTTTCTGCTTAAAAGTTACTTAAAAACGGGGCCAAAAAGGCCCTTAGTCACTAAATATTTTATCAAAGGATAAATGTTACAACCCAGTTTTCTTAATGAGGAAAAATACTGAAATTATAGATTATTCACAGAAAATTTGACACAAAGTTTTAATTCCAATTCAAATCCTCTTATTACAAGCCTTTTTAAATAAATCAAACTATCTATCTACAGAACTACGAGCATGGAGCTGGACCACCTTGATTCAAACGTACAAACACTTCTGGAATTTAGCCACAGATCCCGAGTCACCTTGAGAAGTATCTGCAACAAAAATCCCTCACAGGTCAGCATAAGTTGAGCAAGTCTCTCTCCAAGAGAAAGGGAAAATCCCTTAAACAGAGTAGGAGGTGATTAAATCAAGGTACTAGCATGATATACGAGGAATTGCAATAGACAAAGAATAGCATATACATAAGTATGATCAATTTCAAGTTTATAAACATTAACATGGGAGCTGTATAAATAACTGATAAAATAGAATAAACAATATACTATATAACTGAATGAGACACATATCATAACATGTAAGCATATAACTGATTTTTTGATTTTTCTGATTTACTGATTTAGCCCGGGGTCGTCACCCTAAAATCGCACCCACAGGTGGTGAACACACCCGCCATAGTGTGCCACGAGTTCATTAAATGAACCCCGAGTACAGACTGATATGCATATGTTCATGATATGAAATTACATGTCTAAAAAAAAACTACCTCAAAGCTATATACAAACAAAGGTTTATGATCATACTATTTTAACTAAGAATAACTGAAGGAAAATACACTGAAATAAACTTGGTTTGAGTACTTACAAATTGAAAATGTTTTAAGTTAAAGCCTTCAAATTCCCAGATGTAGTGAAATCAGCAAGTCTGTGATTTAACATGTAAACACTAAATAAATACTAGTCTAATGCTCAAATAAAGTAATTCAACCTCTAATTGACCTTTAAAAACTTCTAATTAAACTCTGGTTCAAAGAATCATGCTATAAACCTACTGAACCAGCCAGAATTCCACTGAACCGATTCAATTTAAGTCTGAACCAACTGATTTTGACTGAACCGAATACTTTGACCCTAAATTATTCCTAACATACAAATCCAAAACACCTAAACCCTATACCATTAGATAGGCAATTGAAAGAGCTTTCCAACGCCTACCTGAACCGGCCCGAATACCACCTCTAGGTCGAACCTGAAATTGAACTGGTCAAACTGTTGACCCGGCTCAAATCAGCACTCGCCTCAGACCCGAAATTCGCTCGGTTTAATTGAAATTAAATCGGTCCAATCTCGGTTCAAAACCTAAACCTAAACAGACGGCGGCGCTGCTGATTTCCGCCGCCCGCAGCCGCCGGAGCCAAAACTCGCGACGTCTCCGGCGAGGAATTCAGCGCACGCCGGACCTCCGATCTCCACCAAAACGTCCAGATCAGAAATTCTTGGGAGACCGAAGATTCTCAGCCATCCGCAACGGACTTTGGTCTCAATCTAAAGTTCTCCGGTGAATCACGGAAGATTCACGCGACGGCGCCACCACCGCCCGAATCAAAACTTCAATAAAACTCGGCGAAAACAGCAGGAATAGGAAAATACCTGGAGCAGCGTTGGGCAGACGCCACGGGCAAAGAATTGAGGCTTCGCCGGCTTCAGTCGACGACGAAAACTCAGGCGGCGGCTTCTCTCCTCCGGCGATCACGTCCAAGGTTTCCGGCAGCGCTAGCGACAACGAAATCTGGATCTGAAGGTTCCGGAAAGACGAGGGGAAAGAGGCGTAACTTCCTACGCTATAAAAACTAAGTTTTTACCTCTCAAAAACCAACTCCGAGCCGAAGACTCGAACGCCGCCGGAAGAGGCGGAGGCGAACGAGTTTTTGCCTAAAAAAATACTATACAGTAATATCGGGTTTTCATAAGGAAACCCGCTTTCTTTAGCAATCCGTCCGCTAGCGCGGCGGTTGCAAACGTTACGCGTCAATCAACGCATCGCGCGATCGATTCCTCGCGCGTCGCCGATTTTGGCGATTAACGAAATCAAATACTAATTTTTGTTTTTGTTTTTTTTTAAATATTGAAAATTCAGAAATACTGAAATACTAATAAAATACTGAAAAATACCGTAATAATTCTAGAAAAATATAGAAAAATTCAGAAAAATCCTAAAATTGAAATACAAGGTATTAAAAATATTTTTAGGGTGTAACATTCTATCCCCCTTAAGAAATTTGGTCCTCCAAATTTCCTACTCATTGGATTCTTCAAAAAGAGAAGGATATGCATTCTCGAATGTTGCTTTCAAGTTCCCATGTTGCCTCATCTTCTGAATGGTGTTGCTACTGCACCTTAACCCACGGAATGACCTTGTTTCTGAGCACATAATCCTTTCTTTCTAATATCTTGACTCGATGTTCCACAAAAGAAGCATCATTATGAACTTGAATATCTTGTGAAGACAGAATATGAATTGGGTCTGGGGTATACTTCCTTAGCATAGACACATGAAAAACATTATGCACATGGGACAGAGAAGGAGGCAAAGCTAATTTATAAGCTACTTCTCCAACACGCTGCAAAAACTCAAAAGGACCAATAAACTTAGGTGATAATTTTCCTTTCTTTCCAAACCTCAAAACACCCTTAATTGGTGAAACCTTTAAAAATACATAATCCCTTTTGTCTGCATAGCTTTTCTATCTACTTTGAGCAGTCAACAACCTTTGTCTAATCAGTTTAACAATATCCACATCCTTCTAAATCATCTCTGGCCCAACAGAAAATTTTTCTCCTACTTCATCCCAGCAAACAGAGGACCTATACTTTCTTCCATAAAGAGCTTCAAATGGTGCCATCTGAATTCCAGAATGAAAATTATTGTTATAGGAAAACTCTGCTAAATGAAGGTGCTTATCCCAAGAAGATTTCATGTCTAAGGCACATGCTCTCAATAAATCTTCTAAAGTCTAAATAATTCTTTCAGACTGTTTATCAGTCTGAGGATGAAAAGCTGTATTGAAACTCAAATTAGTACCCAAAGCCTTCTGCAAAGTACCCCAAAACTTAGAAGTGAAACGAGAATCTCTATCAGAATAATACTAAAAGGGATACCATGCTTGCTAACCACAGCTTTAATATAAATATCTACTAACTTACTCAAAGGAAAATTTTTCTTAACAGGAAGGAACTGAGCTGATTTAGTTAATCTATCCACAATCACCCAAATAGAATCAAACCCACCATGAGTCACAAGCAACCCAGAGACAAAGTCCATGGTAATATTATCCCACTTCCATTCAGGAATTGGAGGTTAATGGTTAAAGGATCATGATCCGTGAGGGTCATGTCTAGGGGTCGAATCCTGCTGCAGACGGAATATGCACGGGGGGAACCGTACTGGGATTCGGGTCCCTAGTCTTGACGTGTTATGGCCGGCCCAAGGGGGCAGATTCGCCAACTGAGGCAGTCCAAGATAGCAGAGCACCGACTGAGGCAGCCAAGGGGGTCGGGCCATAACAATAAATTACAAAAATGATAGAAATGATGTATATTTAAGCGCAATAATATTAGTATATACAAAAAAAATTATTTTCTTTTGATTTGGCACACAAACATGTTCTGTTTTAATTAGGTCTGTTTGTGATAAATTTTGCCAAATTGTGTAATTTGTTAATGGTAAAGATAAATTAAGCATTATAATGAGCTTTTCTGACATGTAACTGCCATTTTCAAAAGGATCTAAAAGACCTTTGGAAGCTCAAAATTTTATTTTTCACTGATGATCTGCATTATCGAACACCTCACTGGTTAATTTCTGTTGAAATTCAAATACAAACAGAATCACAAGTTCATTACTAGTGCGATTCATTCATTCTGGTTGTAGCTTAACGCTGGCCAACTTATTCAAACCTCACTAAGGCAGACTTTAGACTGTGTAGCTAGCACGAGGGGCGCATCCTTCACTGTTCTCCGCCGTAGCAGCGACCTGCTCTCCACTGCTTGTCGCTTTTTCCTTATCCTTTTGCTCCAATGCGCATTTTGGGTGGAGGTCGAAATTACACTGTACGCAGCGGAAGGACCAATTGCTTCCCATCTGGCCGCACCCATCGCAGCCGTATGTCCTGCAGCGAGTCAGCACCAGCTCATGCTCATGGAGCTCGAGCTTTATCTTCTCAGGCCACTCCTTTGCCATCTCCTCGATCCGAGCCTCTAGCTCCTTGATCCTATCTTCAGTAAATGGGTAAGCTTCGGCTCCAAAGGCTGACAGCAAGTACCTGGCCTCCTTGGTGACCGTCTTTCCAGTAGGACCTATAGCCACTAGGGAAGGTATGCCCCTGATTTTGAAGACACGACTCAAGTTTTTCTTTCTCTCGTCGCCGAAGGGAACCGCCAACCAAGGCATGCCTGAGAAGAATTCCTCGAAAGCTGCCTGGTCACGGTCGCTGGAGATGAATACCACCTCGAAAGCGTTGTCCTCATTCTTGATTTTGTGGTACTCCTCCTTTAGTTTGGGAAGGAATGCTCGGCATGGGCCACACCAATGCGCTGAGAAGTATAGGAGGATGTTCTTGCCCACAAGCTCTTTTACTGGAATCTAGCAAAAGAAGGTAAAAAAGAACAACTTTATTGACAATACGATCAACATCTTTGCATCAAAACAAAATTGGTGGATGAACCTTGTCAAATGGCACAGTAAGAATAAACGATGGATTCATCATCACAATTTTATACAGATGAGTACAGTAAGTACTACCCTGGTTCAAATTCGAGAACAAGAAAAAAAATAAATCCTCTACTAATATGTATGGTATTGCCAATTCATACCTTCTTGCCGTCATCTCCAAGAACATAATCCAGATCCCCACAAACAAGAAGGGATTCCAATGTCTGTGCTTCTAGTTTGGCCTTTGCTTTCTCTGATAGCAGATCCAATTTCTCTTGAGAAAATGGGAATGCTTCCCATGCCTCAACCCCGTGCTCTTCAATGAGCTCAGCAAAATCAACATCCATAGTCTTCCCATCAGCACCAATCACAACCACAGTTGGGATGTTCCTGAGCTCGAAATAGCGAGCTAGCTGCTTGCATCTTTTGTCTTCGAAAGGAATTGTGAGCCATGGCATTGTTGCTAACGCTTCTCCAAATGATGATTCATCATCGTCTTGTGGCACTAGCACAACTTCAAAGCTGTGTCCAAGTTCCTTGAGCTTCTCATAGATTTGTGCAAGTACGGTAGTAAACTCAACACAAGGCCTCAACTCATTGTTTGAGAAGTACAGAGCCACTATCTTTCCTTGAAGATCAGATACAGGAACCTGCTCGAATTACAATTATACGGTGAAGTAAGTTTCCGGATCAAATATTTAGTTTCAATTGTGCAACAAATGTTCATGATAATGTTAAATCGATCAAGCAACTACAAGGGCATCATCGAACCTTGGATTTGTCATTTGAGAGCAAGTAGTCACGAGCGGGTGAAACCAACAGACTTCGAAGAGTCTGTTCCTTCTTAGCAGCCTCCTCATCCTCTCTCAACTTGCTGATTTTTTCGGCACTGAATGGATACCCCTCTGCACCATAGTCTTTCACAGCTAGCACACCTTTTTCGCTAAGAATCTTGCCGCTAGAATCAAGGATGAGAAGATGCGGTATGCCTCTGACCTTGAAAAGTTGATTAAGTTTTTTCCGTGTATCGTCATCTGAAAATGGGATTGCAAGCCATGGCATCTTTGACAAGTACCCATTAAATGAGTCCTCGTCTCGATCAGCCGATACAAAGACAACCTCAAACTTCTTGTTGTCCGAGAAAAGCTCATTATACACCTCCACTAGCTCCGGAGTGAAGCGTCTGCAAGGTCCACACCATGAGGCTGAGAAGTAAAGGGCGAGGACTTGTCCCTCAAGATTGGCAATAGGAATCTAAAGTAATGAATATTACTTTGTTAAATATTGCACCAATAAACTTCAAATGATCATTTATATGATTGATTGTTCTCATACATAAGGATCAGAAGCATGAAGCAAAAAACTTAATTATTAGCTCAGCATGAACCTAATAAGTAACTTAGCCATGATTAGGCAAGATAGATGTCCTTAAAGACCAGTCCCTTGATAAAATAAATTCAAAGCTATTTGTTAGTATGATGTAGAAGCGCCAATTCAACAAATAACAACTTACCTAAAATCAAATATCACCAAAGAAGCTAATGAACCAACTGATCACTATGCAAGGAAGAATATTGTGGATAATACCCCTTTTGCTAAATTAATGGAAGCGATGGTCAGATTATCCCCCTAAGGATCACCCCATCTCTCTCCTCCGACAAGTCTCTGTAAATCCTTTACCCCAGCACATCCCGACCAGAAAGCATGCTTTTGATTTGTAGATCGAGATAGGAATTATTGATTCAGAGAAATAGGAAACTTGACTATCTGAGCCACGGAGGATAACAGAACAAATAGCACCAGAAGAAGAAAAAATTTCTAGAAAATAAAGGTTAACTCAGAGTGGTCGATATGAAAAATGAAATAGATTCCAACTCTCTGCTTACTAATCCCACCTTACATTCCCGATCTCGAACTATGAATCATCAATTACTTCCATCAAGTGATAAGTCCTCTAGAACAGAGGGAACCTGGAGCGTGAGAGTATACCAGGAAGAATCGAAACGGAGAAGAAAGCAACACACCTTGTCGCCGTTATTCCGGACTAGGAAATCCCTCTCTTGACCGGAGAGAAGCGAAGCGACATCGCCGACCACCTCAGTCGCCATCGCTCTCTCTAATCCTATATTGGCCAGTCGTCGACGTCGTGGGAGCAAAGGAGTAAGTCGATGGCCGTTTTATAAACGGCGGATGACGGGATTCATGTCTCTCTTAGTTGACTCCGTTTACTTTGACGCTAAGTTAGGACGAAATGGCCTGTAGCGCCACTGCACATCTGCACCGAAAGGGTATACATTAAGAAAGGGTATGACGTGGCACGATATGTTTTTTTGATTAGTCAAAGCATTGCCAACTGCTACCAATTATTGAACTGGAAAAAGAAAACATGTGGTAACGGAGGAAAAAATCATTTACAAACTGATGCAATCGATCCAGCTATATAATCTATCAATTATCGTAGCGTTTTCAGATTGAATTGAGTTTGGATTGCATTTGAGATTCATGCACTGTTTTATGTGAATACTAATAATAATAAATTATTCATGAGAAAATTTTTATAAATTACGTTTGTATAGTGATCTCATAGGACGCAGTGTGATCAAGGAGCATGGAAATTTCTTTATCGTTATATTCATATTAGGACCTATACTTTCAAATTTGCAAATCAGGAACATTTTTAAAAATTTAAAGTACACTTAAAATTAGACTTTTTTTTTATAAAAAAAGGAAAAAGAAAATGCACTCTCCCTCTATAGTGTTGACATCATAAAATGTATGTAGAGACATATTAAGTTATTTGGTTATTAACGTTCGTTAGTGAAATATATGGCCCATTAGAAATGTTTATAAACAAATTGCTAATGCAGTAGTTGAGTTTTTGTCCATATTCACTTGAGTAGACTCTATTTCAGCACGTTCATGTTTAATTTCAAATAAACGTATACTACAAGTAATATTATCCATTCCTACTTTCTCTAATAGGATCATGATAAAACAGAAATATTTTTAGTTTAAAAATAAAAATTTAATTATGCTCAGAAGTTGCTTCGCAAAAATACAAGATATCCTTGCCTCCAAATATTTTATCAGAAAATGATGCATAATTAAGCGCTTAATTTTAGTATATACGTAAAACTTATTTAGATTTGGAACACAAACATGCTCTGTTTTAATTAGGTCTGTTTATGATAAATTTTACCAAAGTTTTAAGTTGGTAATGGTGAAGTTAAATTGCGCGTTATAAAATGTGGGTAACCAATTAATCTTCAATGAGAAATGTTGCTGACCTGATGATACAAGTTCAGAAGGACAACCTTCGATCAGATGTCCGCATGGCCAGAGATGTAATATGCTTTCCTGACATGAAGCCACCGTTTGCAAAAGGATCTAAAAGAACATTGGAAGCTCAATTTTTATTTTTTTTCTTCAGCGATGATCTGCATTATTGAACACCTCACTGGTTCATTTCTGTTGAAATTCAAATACAAACACAAGCACAAGTTCGTTACTAGTGCGATTCATTCATTCTGGAAGTAGATTGACGCTGGCCAACTTATTCAAACCTCATTAAGCCAGAGTTTACACTCTGCGGCTACGCGGGATGCATCCTTCACTGTTCTCCGCCGTAGCTGCGACCTGCTCTCCATCGCTTGTGGATTTTTCCTTCTCCTTATGCTCCAATGCGCATTTTGGGTGGAGGTCGAAGTCACACTGTACACAGTGAAAGGACCAACTGCTTCCCATCTGGCCGCAGTCGTCGCAGCCGTATGTCCTGCAGCGGGTTAGCACCAGCTCATGCTCATGGAGCTCGTCGAGCTTTATCTTCTCAGGCCACTCCTTTGCCATCTCCTCGGCCCGAGCCTCCAGCTCCTTGATCTTGTCTTCAGTAAATGGGTAGGCATCGGCTCCGAAGACTGACAGCAAGTACCTGGCATCCTTGGTGACCGTATTTCCACTAGGACCTATAGCAACTAGGGAAGGTATGCCACGAATTTCAAAGACATGATCTAATGTTTTCTTCCGCTCGTCACCGAAGGGAAGCGCCAACCAAGGCATGCCTGAGAAGAAGTCCTTGAAAGCTGCCTGATCACGGTCGCTGGAGATGAAAACCACCTCGAACGCACTGTCCTTATTCTTGATCTTGTGATACTCCTCCATTAGTTTGGGAAGGAATGCTCGGCATGGACCACACCAATGCGCTGAGAAGTACAGGAGAATGTTCTTGCCCACAAGATCTTTTACTGGAACCTGGCAAAAGAGCATAAAAAAGATCAAGATCTTTGCATGAATACAGAATTGGAGGATGAACCAAATCAAATGGTATAGTAAGAATAAACTATGGATTCATCATCACAATTTTGTCCATCTGATTCAATTACGAGAACATAATAAATATGGAATATTATAAGGATCCTTTATTAAACATCTTTAAATTATTATTGCAGAACAAATAGCGCAAGAAGAAAAAAAAATCTGCAAAATAAAGGTCAACTCAGAGCGGTCGATATGAAAAATGAAGAAGATTCCAACTCTCTGCAAACTAATCCCACCCCACCTCACATTCCAGATCTCGAACTAGGAATCATCGATTACTTCCACCTAGTGATGAGTCCTCTAAAACAGAGGGAACCTGGTGCGTGAAAGCATACCAGGAAGAAACGAAACGGAGAAGAAAGCAACACACCTTGTTGCCATTATTTCGGACGAGGAAATCCCTTTCTTCGCCGGAGAGAAGCGAAACGACATCGCCGACCTCCTCAGTCGCCATTGTTCTCTCTAATTCTATATTCGTCTGTCGTCGTTGTCGTCGTCTTGGGAGCGGAGGAGCAAATCGATGGCCCTTTTATACGGTGGATGACGGGAATCATGCCTCCCCTAGTTGACTCTGCAAACTTTCTCGCTACGTTAGGATGAATTGGCGTCAGCACCCAATTTTTAATGACCGCTCATAGACAATTGGACATTAGGAAAGACTATGAAGTGGGACGATTTGTTTATAGGATTAGTCAAAGCATTGCCAACTGCTGCCGATTATTGAACTGAAGAAAAAGAAAACCCATGTGGTAACAGAGGACAAAAAATCATTTACAAACTGAAGCAATCAATCCGGCTCTATAATCTATCAATTATCGTAGCTTTCTCATATTGAATTGTGTTTGAGATCATGCACTGTTTTATGTAAATAATAATAATAAATTATTGATGTGAAATTTTTTATAAATTACGTCTGTATCGTGATCTCATCGGACGCATGTATATATTTCTTTGTTGTTATATTCATATTAGGACCTATTCTTTCACATTTGCAAATAAGGACCATTTTTAATATATGACATGCAAACAACATTTAGGCACAAAACGGATGGGACACAAGTAACTTTATTTAGTGTAAGCTTAATTAAGTTTAAATTATAAGCTTGATCGCAAAATTTAGCCTGTTAATGACTTATGTAAAACTTTTCTTAATAAAAATTTAAACTAATGTATATATTTTTGTTAAAATTGTAAACCTTTTATGAAAAAATAATATGATCAATATGAATTTTGTTGAATTAAGTTGTGGTGTGGACTACTAAATTTTATGAATTTATAGACATGTTAAGATATTGGGTTATTATCGTTAGTAAAGCATATGGCCCTTAGCAATGTAATTGTGGAATTTAAAATGTAAACACGTTACTAATGCACTAGTTGACTTTTTGTCCATATTCACTGATTGAGTAGACTCTATTTTGGTACGTTCATGTTTAATGTTAAATAAACGTATTCTAGAAGTAATATTATCCATTCCTACTTTCTCTAATAGGACCATAATGAAACAGAAATATTTTTAGTTTACTAGTAACAAATTAATAATGGGCAGAAGGTCAAAAGAAAGGATTACGGGGGGACGCATTGCTAAAGATTTATAATAATTTTTTCCTGAACCGAAGCAGCCAATTGCAGAAGGTTCGAAAAGAAAATTTTATTTCACTGATGATCTGCATCGTCGTACATCAATCACGTAGATAGCATGATTCTCCATCACAGACGTATCCTTCACCATTCTCCGCCGCCATTGCTCTGCCCTGCTCTCCACCGCTTGTCGCTTTTTCCTTCTCCTTGTGCTCCAGTGCGCATTTAGGGTGGAGGTCGAAATCACACTGTACGCATCGGAAGGACCACCTGTTTCCCATCTGGCCGCACTCGTCGCAGCCGTACATCCTGCAGCGGGTCAGCGCCAGCTCATGCTCATGTAGCTCGAGCGTTATCTTCTCAGGCCACTCCCTTGCCATCTCCTCGATCCGAGCCTCCAGCTCCTTGATCTTGTCTTCAGAAAATGGGTAGGCATCGGCTCCAAAGGCTGACAGCAAGTATGTGGCCTCCTTGGTTACCGTCTTTCCAGTAGGACCTATAGCCACTAGGGAAGGTATGCCACTGATTTTGAAGACACGACTCAAGTTTTTCTTCCTCTCGTCGCCGAAGGGAAGCGCCAACCAAGGCATGTCTGAGTAGAACTCCTCGAAATCTGCTTGGCTGAAGTCGCTGGAGATGAATACCACCTCGAATGCATTGTCCTTATTCTTGATCTTGTGATATTCCTCTTTTAGTTTGGGAAGGAATGCTCGGCATGGACCACACCAATGCGCCGAGAAGTAGAGGAGAATGTTCTTGCCCACAAGCTCTTTTATTGGAACCTAGAAAAAACAGGATAAAAAAGATCAAATATATTGACAATAAAATCAAGATCATTGCATCAATACGGAAATTGGAGAATGAACCAAGCCAAATGATACAATAAGAAAATACAATGGGTTCAGTAAGTACAATCCTAGTTCAATTACGAGAACAAGAGACAAAAAAAATCCTCTACTAATATGTATGGTATTGCCAATTCATACCTTCTTGCCGTCATCTCCAAGAACATAATCCAGATCCCCACAAACAAGAAGGGATTCCAATGTCTGTGCTTCTAGTTTGGCCTTTGCTTTCTCTGATAGCAGATCCAATTTCTCCTGAGAAAATGGGAATGCTTCCCATGCCTCAACCCCGTGCTCTTCAATGAGCTCAGCGAAATCAACATCCATGGTCTTCCCATCAGCACCAATCACAACCACAGTTGGGATGTTCCTGAGCTCGAAATAGCGAGCTAGCTGCTTGCAGCTTTTGTCTTGGAAAGGAATTGTGAGCCATGGCATTGTTGCTAACGCTTCTTCAAATGATGATTTATCATCGTCTAGTGGCACAAGCACAACTTCGAAGCTCTCTCCAAGTTCCTTGAGCTTCCCATAGATTTGTGCAAGTACGGTAGTAAACTCATCACAAGGCCTCAACACAGAGAAGTACAGAGCCACTATCTTTCCTTGAAGATCAGATACAGGAACCTGCTCGAATTACAATTATACAGTGAAGTAAGTTTCCGGATCAAATATTTAGTTTCAATTGTGCAACAAATGTTCATGATAATGTTAAATCGATCAAGCAACTACAAGGGCGTCATCGAACCTTGGATTTGTCATTTGAGAGCAAGTAGTCACGAGCGGGTGAAACCAACAGACTTCGAAGAGTCTGTTCCTTCTTAGCAGCCTCCTCATCTTTGTTGGTTTTAAAACATGCAGATCAGATATCATTAATGCGCAGCGGAATAAACGCAACAGATCTTTTAACACAATAATTAATCAACTATCATGCGTTCTAGGATTCAAACTGAAATTAAACTGCGTACCTTTCTCCATCGCAGACGATTCTTGTGGGGATTGAAAGAGTATGCCTTTTCGCCCCTTTCCTTTGCCTTTCAATTTCTCCTCGATGATCAGAAGTAGGAAATCCGGAATCCTTTCAACAGAAACACTTAATCTCACTTTGATTAATCTTTTCTTTAGATTAATCTCTCTCTCGAAAACCGTGCGAGAGAGGTGAGAAAAAGATTTCGGCGCTTCAATTTGGAGGAGCAAATTGAAATTGCATAGTAACTTTCTCAAGTTACGTGCGTGAGAGGAAATAACAAAAAAAAGGGTTTCCTTTTTTTTTTAATACCAAAAACGTGAGAGAGAGAAAAATCTTAAATAGAATAAAATTATTATTTTATTCTAAACTTTCCATTTCTTACTCACGTTTTCGATTAATTAATTATAAAATATAATTAATTAATTTCTTTCCTTTTAATCCTCATCCACGATTAATCTTCCAAATAAATTTATTCCGGTTTCCTTTAAATCAATTAGAGGAAAGGGTGAGGGTTGACTAACCCATTCGCTGACCCACTTTTATACCCACCCCATCATCACGGGTCGGGCCCATTCTATCAGTGAATCAGATGTCGATTAGAATCAAGTTGGCTTAATTAAACCTCAAAAACATGTGAGCCACATACAGGGAAAATTTATCGCGATCAACAAAAATTTACGAGCCTGTTACAGTCCGGAAACTTTATTATCGAAAATTTTCCAACAGTCTCCCACTTGGCTCATATGTACAATACAGGTTTAATGCAACTTAACAATTATTGATCAAAACAATACATCTAATCAACCAAAAGACTTTCATTGAATTAACTCTACCGAATCATGGCGGGCACACACCACTTACTATCGACATGCTTCCTTCCATGTATCACAGTAGAATCAACTCAACAAAACATTAAATATTGAGAAGATACATCAGTTCTCAATACAACTTTACAAGAGAAAATACTGCATTCCTCTATAACTTGTTTTTCACAAAACATTAATATGCACAAACAATACTGTGAAACAAGATTTCAACAAAAGCAACAATTTTATTGGAATTCCATAATAAAATAAAATTAGTGTATCAAAACCTTGTACATGAGCATTCCATTACATATGCATATAAGATCAACAATAAGGTTAACAAGGCTTTTCAATTATGCCCATCTCTACAACATGTCTAGAAAATGTCTTGGGCGATAATCCCTTAGTTAACGGATCCGCTATCATAAGCTCAGTGCTTATATGCTCAATTGATACAACTTGCTTTTGGACTTCTTCTTTTACTGCTAGATACTTAAGGTCCATATGTTTGGCACCCTTAGTGTATCTATCATTCTTTGCAAAGAAGACTGCTGCGGTATTATCACAATACATTCTCAGCGGCTTGGCTATGCTGTCGACAAGCCCAAGTCCTGAGATAAAGTTCCGCAGCCACTTACATTGAACTGTGGCCTCAAAGCATGCCACAAATTCGGCTTCCATAGTAGATGCAGCAATGACTGACTGCTTGCCGCTTCTCCAGGATATTGCTCCCCCTGCTAGAAGGAACACATACCCAAATGTGGATTTTCTAGAATCCACACAACCGGCGAAATCTGAATCCGAGTAGCCGATCACCTCAAGTTCTTTCTGAGATCTTCTATACAAGAGCATGTGGTCCTTGGTGCCTTGTAAATACCTAAGGACCTTCTTTGCAGCTTGCCAGTGGGACATACCGGGGTTACTCTGATATCGGCCGAGCATACCAACAGCAAAACTGATATCCGGCCGAGTACACGTCTGAGCATACATAAGACTCCCGACCACTGATGCATAGGGAATACCATTCATACCTTTCTGCTCTAATTCAGACTGGGGACATTGCTTTCCACTGAATTTGTCACCCTTCTGAATAGGAGCTAACCCTGCAGAGCAATTTGACATATTGTATCTCTCTAAAACTTTAGATATGTAACTTTTCTGAGACAATCCTAACAGTCCTTGTGATCTATCTCGGAATATTTCTATTCCTATCACAAAGGATGCCTCACCCATATCTTTCATTTCAAAGTTATTTGAGAGAAACTTCTTTACATCATGTAACATAGATTTATCATTAGTGGCTAGCAATAGATCATCAACATATAGAACAACAATCATAAACTTGCTTCCCTGAACTTTCATGTAGATACACCTGTCAACAGGGTTCTCTACAAAACCATAAGCAGTAATGATATTATTAAACTTTAGATACCATTGCCTGGAAGCTTGTTTTAGTCCATATATTGATTTCTTTAATTTACACACCATATTCTCTTTTCCTGTGGTCTCAAACCCTTCAGGTTGGTTCATGTACACTTCTTCCTCTAAGTCCCCGTTCAGAAAAGCGGTCTTTACATCCATCTGGTGAAGCTCAAGGTCATAATGAGCCACCAAAGCCAAAACAATCCTCAAAGAGTCCTTTCTAGATACTGGAGAGAAGGTCTCTTTGTAATCAATGCCATCTTTCTGAGTAAAACCTTTGGCAACAAGCCGGGCCTTGTACCTTTCAATATTGCCTTTAGAGTCACGCTTGGTCTTAAAGATCCACTTACAGCCGACTCTTTTACACCCTTCAGGCAATTCAACAAGGTCCCATACTTGATTATCTGCCATAGATTTTAGCTCATCATTCATAGCATCAATCCACTTTATTGAATTGTCACTTTCCATGGCCTCATGGACTGAGACTGGATCTTTGTCAATGCTTAAGTCACATTCATTCTCAACTGAGTATACCACAAAGTCATCTGGAATAGCGGAGCGTCTTTGCCTTACTGACCTCCTCAATACTATTTCCTGTGGTTCACTCACGTTGTCATTACCTGTGACTGGTTCATTGGATTCACTTTCATTCAGTGGCACTGGATCATTTTCAGGTTGTTCCTGTGTGTTGTTGGACTGTACTACAACACTTGGGACAACTATTTCATTCGGGATGTCAGATGGAACTAAGTCCACCTGAACCTCCTGAATGTCCAATGTCTGTGGTTTCCCACTCCCACCGACCTCTCCAATCTCAATGAACCTAGCATTACCAGACTCAACAATCCTCGTACTATGGTTAGGACAATAGAATCTATACCCTTTAGATTTTTCAGGATAGCCAATGAAAAATCCACTGACTGTCCTAGAATCTAATTTCTTTTCATGTGGGTTGTATACCTTTACTTCTGCTGGGCATCCCCAAACATGGAGATGTCTTAAACTGGGTTTCCTTCCATTCCACAGTTCATAAGGAGTCTCAGGAACTGTTTTACTAGGAACCCGGTTTAAGAGGTACACAGCAGTCCTTAATGCATACATCCACAAGGACTGGGGTAAGTTACTATTTATAAACATGCTCCTAACCATATCCATAAGAGTACGATTACGCCTTTCAGCTACACCGTTTTGCTGCGGTGTATAAGGCATTGTGTATTGCGCACAAATGCCTCGACTTTCGAGGAACTTCGCAAACGGGCCAGGAATCTGCCCGCTTGAACCAACCTTACCATAAAACTCACCACCTCTATCTGATCTCACCACTTTTACCTTACTGTCTAGTTGCCTTTCCACCTCATCTATAAATGTCTTTAGGACATCCACAGATTGAGACTTTTCATGGAGAAGATAGACATAACCAAACCGTGAGAAATCATCTATAAAGGTGATAAAGTATCTTTCTCCACCCCATGACGGGATATCAAAAGGACCACATATATCAGTGTGTATCAACTCTAAAAGTTGACTGCTTCTTGTGGCAGGGCCCTTTGCTATGTGCTTTGATTGTTTACCCTTAATACAATCAACACACACACCTAAGTCACTTAAATCCAATTGAGGTATGATATTACATTTCATCAACCTCATTATCCTTTTTTTGGATATGTGACCTAGTCGTCTATGCCACAAGTATGCAGACCGTTCATCAGATGCACTACGTTTTAAACCAGAACTGTGTTCAACAACAAACAGGGATTCAGCATAATTAACATCGAGATTGAAACGGTATAAATCATCAATTAAAGTACCAGAACCATAATAGTACTTATTTCTGAATAATGAAAATACACCATGTCCAATTTCAAAATTAAAATTCAATACATCCAGTTTCCCTAGAGATACAAGATTTCTAGCACAAGAAGGAACATAAAGACACTTTTCCAGATCTAGATGACAGCCAGTGTCCAAGATCATCCTGTAAGTCCCAATTCCTTCAATAGGTGCCTTCATCCTGTTTCCCATGAGCAGATACTGTTCAGCTCCTCTTATGGGCTGGATCGAAAGAAATCCCTGTTTAATATGAGACACATGAGTAGATGCACCAGAATCTAACCACCAAGTATTATAAGGAACTTCAACAAGGTTGGTTTCTAAACATACAGAAATGTAATAAATACCTTTCTTTTCAAACCAAGCCTTCCTTTTAGGACAGTCCACCTTTATATGCCCTTCCTTCCTACAGAAATGGCATCTGGGTCCTTTGAAGTTAGGAGCATTGGAAACTTTAGCAATGCCCTTTCCTTTCTTTTTACCCTTATTTTTCTTTGATGGTTGACCTTTACTGCTATTGCCACTATCAAACTGTGCAAAGTGTATGGAGTGCCCTTTAGCTTTTCTGAGTCTCCCTTCCTCCTGAACTAACATGGCCTTTAATTCTTTTAGTGTCCACTTATCTTTAATGGTATTATAATTTACCTGGAACTGGCCAAATTCAGTAGGAAGAGATATCATAATAAACTGTACAAGCATACTTTCTGACACCTCCATATCTAAAACTTTAAGCTTTGCAGCCAAGTTTGACATCTCAGTTACATGCTCATGAATGGGCTTAGACCAATCAAATCTCTTAGTGGTAAGCTCAGTCATGAGGGATCCCACAATGGACTTATCAGCCAAGTCCGATTGTGAATGCTCTCTAATAAAAGTAAGTAATTCCCTTGCATTCATAGTCTTGGGTATTGAGGGTTTAACATTTTCTGCCATCGTCATTCTCATCAGCATCAGGCATAACTTATTCGATCTTTCCAAGGCTTTGAAAGTAGCTTTCTCTGCCTCTGTACTCGAATCAGTTATAGGTTGAGGCTGTGGTTCGGACAATGCCTGGTCTACATCCAATACACACAGGTGAAATTGGATCTGATCAGACCACTCGGCATAGTTCAAACCATTGAACTTTACTGAGGCATTCCCCAATGTATACAAGGTAGAAGAAGCTGCAAATCATAAAACATGCTCAACATTAATTCTTTGAGTTAACATTAATTCAGATTCAGATTTTATAACATGTATTAAAATGACCTGTGGGCAACACTTTAATACATAACTATTGAGATACCAGAACTTTTATCTTTTATAGATAACCAATTATGCCACAACTTGATGTGAATGTCACCTGTGGGCTAGCATCACACCAAGTGAACATAATGGTTAATCTCTCTAATTGTTTGTGATTATAAGCAATGGTTCACCTATGGGCAACCTCCTAGCTTATAAACAGCAAACTTAACTGTTCAAATACCTTACTGTCATTCTATTAATTTTAAACAGTTGTGTGTACAAAGATTTAATATTTATAACATTAGAGCAAGGCCTCTGTGGAGACTAACATGCTCTCATTACAATAAATATTTAATCTATGTACGGGTTAGAATTATGTATACTTAGATTTAATATTTATAACAATAGAGCAAGGCCTCTGTGGAGACTAACATGCTCTCTTTTCAATAAATATTTAATCTATATACGGGTTACAATTATGTATACTTAGATTTAATATTTATAACAATAGAGCAAGCCCTCTGTGGAGACTAACATGCTCTCTTTTCAATAAATATTTAATCTAAGTATGGGCTATTAATTTCTAAGTTTAAAATTAGTGTTTATAATCATTTAAAGCAAGGCCTCTGTGGAGACTAACATGCTTCCTATTCAATAAACAATTTAATTTTAAACAAAGACATTAATTATGGAATATACTTCAATTCCATACATCTTTTCCACGCAAATGCCTATACAGAATAATTTTGTTTCATGCAATTTCCAATTTATTAAGCGCATTACGGCCAGGCCGTTACAGTCATCACGGCCGTGACGCGCTAGGTATCGATACATGCAATTGCCGAGGCCGTTACGGCCAGACCGTGATCTACATCACTGCCGTGACCGTCTCGACGACAAAATTATTCAATCAGTAAATTTGCATACAATGTTCGTTTGCACTAGCATGCACCCTAAGTTTCATCATTGCAAAATTAAAACATTAAAACATGCAATTAACACAATTCTAGCATGAACCCTAATTTTACAACGATGAAAAACATGCTATTACTAAATCCAAGCATGCATAGCAATTAATTAGGTGTTAAAACCTCGGCTCTGATACCACTTGTTGGTTTTAAAACATGCAGATCAGATATCATTAATGCGCAGCGGAATAAACGCAACAGATCTTTTAACACAATAATTAATCAACTATCATGCGTTCTAGGATTCAAACTGAAATTAAACTGCGTACCTTTCTCCATCGCAGACGATTCTTGTGGGGATTGAAAGAGTATGCCTTTTCGCCCCTTTCCTTTGCCTTTCAATTTCTCCTCGATGATCAGAAGTAGGAAATCCGGAATCCTTTCAACAGAAACACTTAATCTCACTTTGATTAATCTTTTCTTTAGATTAATCTCTCTCTCGAAAACCGTGCGAGAGAGGTGAGAAAAAGATTTCGGCGCTTCAATTTGGAGGAGCAAATTGAAATTGCACAGTAACTTTCTCAAGTTACGTGCGTGAGAGGAAATAACAAAAAAAAGGGTTTCCTTTTTTTTTTAATACCAAAAACGTGAGAGAGAGAAAAATCTTAAATAGAATAAAATTATTATTTTATTCTAAACTTTCCATTTCTTACTCACGTTTTCGATTAATTAATTATAAAATATAATTAATTAATTTCTTTCCTTTTAATCCTCATCCACGATTAATCTTCCAAATAAATTTATTCCGGTTTCCTTTAAATCAATTAGAGGAAAGGGTGAGGGTTGACTAACCCATTCGCTGACCCACTTTTATACCCACCCCATCATCACGGGTCGGGCCCATTCTATCAGTGAATCAGATGTCGATTAGAATCAAGTTGGCTTAATTAAACCTCAAAAACATGTGAGCCACATACAGGGAAAATTTATCGCGATCAACAAAAATTTACGAGCCTGTTACGGTCCGGAAACTTTATTATCGAAAATTTTCCAACAATCTTCTCTCAATTTGCTTATTTTTTCGGCACTGAATGGATATCCCTCTGCACCATAGTCTTTCACAGCTAGCACACCTTTTTCACTAAGAATCTTGCCGCTAGAATCAAGGATGACAAGATGCGGTATGCCTCTGACGTTGAAAAGTTGATCAAGTTTTTTCCGTGTCCCATCATCTGAAAATGGGATTGCAAGCCATGGCATCTTTGACAAGTACCCATTAAATGAGTCCTCGTCATGATCAGCCGATACACAGACAACCTCAAACTTGTTGTTGTTCGACACGAGCTCATTGTACACCTCAACTAGCTCCGGAGTGAAGCGTTTGCAAGGTCCACACCATGAGGCTGAGAAGTAAAGGGCGACGACTTGTCCCTCAAGATTGGCAATAGGAATCTAAAGTAATGAATATTAGTTAGTTAAATATAGCACCAATAAACTTCAGATGATCATTTATGTGAACCTTAGGAAAAAAAAATGCCTATGGTAACAAAAAGAAAGATCACGAACAGAACAAAGTGATTCTAGCTTCTTCATATAGTGGCTGTGCCGCTTTGCTCAATCAACATTCGGATTACAGACTGGCCTTATTTTGCCTCATCCAGTATGCGGCATTGCTACTAATTTGACTAATAATTTGGAAAGGTTCGCTAGTGGAAAGCAACACACCTTGACGCCATTATTTCGGACTAGGAAATCCCTCCCGTCGCCGGAGAGAAGCGAAACGACATCGCCGAGCTCCTCAGCTGCCATTTCTCTGTCTAAAGCTATATTCGTCGGTTCGTCGTCGTTGTCTTGGGAGCGAAGGAGCGAGGCGATACCCTTTTATCGACGGCGGGCGATGGGAGTCTTGACTCGGAAGTTGACTCCGATTACTTGGATGCCAAGTAAAGACGAATTGGCCTGCACGGCCTCTGCACATCGCCACGTCGGCACCCTGTTGTTAATGGCCGACAGACAATGACCTTAAGAAAAACTACGACGTGGCACGAACTCTTTGTGCATTGGTTAAAGGATAGATCATTGCACTAATTTATGTAGCAAAGATTCTGCTTTCAGATAATGGAAGAAAATAAGTTAATTATCTGGAAAAATAAGTTATTTATCCATGAGAAAAATTGTATAAATTACGTCAGCATAGTGATCTCATAGGATGACACCTTGGCATGACATAAGCACAATGAAAGCTGTCGGCAAGGAACGAAGGAGCGGGGAAATTGCGCCATCGTTATGTTCATATGAGAGGCTATACCGCGAAAAAAAACTTTCAAGATTGTAATTAAAGTACAAATATGCTAGGTGTGATGCTTCCAGGATTTAGCACAAATCCTAAAGTATACCGAGATGGAGTGATGGTGGGACCCCTCATCATCAGCCGTATTGGACAACTCGGGCGTGCGTTTGTGTCACTGAGGTTGACACAGGTCCATAGGGCGAGGGTCGGGTTGAACCACGGAGTGTGGGTTCACACGTGGATGTGGGCTTTTGACTTGACCCATTGACCCTGGACCCTCTCGCACGAGCTTGCGAGCATGTGCATCGAAGAGGGTCAGCCGTGGGGCGATTCTGAAGTCTAATCGACCCCGAACCGACACTGAACCATCCTTCTGGGCTGAACCGAACCGGTTCAGCCGGTTCAAACCGGTCTACAGTGCACGCGCCCGCGGAAAGGGGAAAACTCCCTTGTTCATCTTCCTGCGTCGCGAGCGACGCCGTCGGCCGTTGATTCCGCCACCTAGAAGAGTGCTCGCCGGATTTGGAAGGTGGCCGGCGACTCGGGCTGGCGTGGCGGCGAGGGCGATGGCGATTTGGGCATGGACTCCTACGTGGACGAGCCCAGGGCGGATTTTGAAATCTGCCCCGGTGGAAACGTGATTTCCGGTGATTCTTCGCCGGAGATCGGGGCTTGCGTGGCGGCGTGGGTGGATTTCCATCCACGTCGAGGGGAGGCTGCCTTATCGAGCATTCTGAGAGCTCGGGCAAGTCTGGCGACGGCGATTTTTCAGATCTGAGAACAGAGCTTCTTCCTTTCTGTCGGCGACGAGGCTCTGGCCGTGGAATCGTCGGCGTGAGGCTCCAGATCTTCTCACTGGTGCCCTAAGGTAACGAGGAGACCTTCTCCTCCGGCGCCGGTAGCCAGACGCGGGAGAGAGATCGGAATTTCCGATCTCTGGTTCCACGCAAGCTAAGCTTCCATTGGGTTCAAATTCTCGTCGGCGGCGGCTTCTCCGGCGACAATACTCCGGCAGCGACTTCGCCTATCGTCGGCGACCATATCCCGACCCTCCGGCGTGACTCTGGTGGCCGGACGGTGACGGACGGAGGAGGACTCTCCTCCCCTTTTTCAGCCGAAGGTTCGGCTCTGTTCGCACGCGAGCCGCGGGAAGGGAGAAGGGAGGAGAGAGAGGGTTCGTCGCACGGGTTCGTACGCGCGTCTCGCTTCGTCTCCGACCGGACTTTCCGACGCAGCTTCTCGAAGGATCTCGGTGGGCTCGGCTCGTGGAGTGGTGGCACGCTACAAGGGTAAACCCTCCCCGGATCCATCGTGTGTAGTGGTAGTAGGACGGTTTTCTCGTGTATAGTGGATAGAGACTTTACCGCCATTCGGACATCGTGTGGCTTTTCGTCCGGACGGTTCTCTTGCGCTATCTGTGTCCGCATATGTGTAGTGCGGATTTGTGACTGTTTGCAGATGTTTGCTTGCCTACTCGCTGCAAAGTCCAGGACGTGTGTGCCGGCACCCTTGAAGGTGTTCGCCACCGTCCCTTTGTGATTGATTGAGGCCGCGCCGGTGCCTATCTCGGCTGTGTAGAGAAAGGAGCGCGGGCTGAGGATATTTCTGTGAGTGCAAAGTGTTTGGAGAGTCTCCATCACTTGACACAGTTGAGAGATCTGTATTCGTGTCCGAGGGGCGGTATTCATACCGAACCCTTCGCGCACGTGGTGTGAGGACTTGTAGAGTGCTGGACCAGCTTCCGCAACGCGATCCTAACCGGTCGCGGGCCACTCTAGTGTAGGGCTGAGATCTCCGCGAGGGGATCTGCCGGTTGTGGTTGAGTTTATTATAAAAAAATAAATTTGCCCATAACAAACCGGTATCAGAGCTTAAGCTTGTGTAAGTCTATTGTCAGGGATATCGACGTCGGTGTACGTTGTTTGGAGGGTGCGTACGTCGGTGCCTAGCGCCGGGGCGTAGTCTCTCAACCTCTTCACTGATCGCTCAGTCTCGACACTGACCGAGCACTGCTTAGCTCTTTTCAGTGCACCCAGAGGTCAGACCATCAGATCTCATTCCACCAGCAGAACTTCAGAGTTACTTCTCACAATCACAATGGTTACAGCTGCAGAGCGCATCTCCCACTTGGAGACTGCGATAGGGAACTTCGATGGTATAGATCCTGTCGGTATATATAATAGTACACCGAATACTTCGTAAAAGCATAATAGTGTAATAGTGAAATAGACATAGATCTAATCTTGAACGTAGAGAAAGTTTTTTCTTTAGTAAAAATCCTTCTTGAGTGTTCTTTGACTACACGGTGTTATAGATCCTGTCGGTATCGATTTCTTTACATGGTATCAGAGCTCAGGTGAAGTTCGTGAGGAAGGTCAATACACTCGGAGATATGGAAGGTGGTGGTCGTGTAGCTGGACTTGGTTTCGAGTTGCTAAACTAGTCAAACTACCGGATATGGAAAACTTGTCTGGAATCGTACTTGGTCGGAGAAGATCTGTGGGATGTCGTCGCGGATGGCGCTGTCGTGGCTCCGGCAATCGTCCCTGCGAACGCAGAGACGTTGAAGAGGTGGAAGCAGTTGAATGCAAAGGCAGAGTTTGTGTTGAAGAAGTCTATCTCCCACGGATTGTTCGAGCATATAATCAGTTGTGGGTCTGCTCGTGAGATCTGGCAAACGCTCGGTCGTCTCTTCAATAAAAGGAACGAGGCTCGTCTACAGATGCTTGAGAACGAGTTGACAGCTGCAAAGCAAACCGGAACAGTCTCATAGTTTTTTCTTAAAGTGAAGAACTTGTGTTCGGAACTTTCTATTCTGAACCCGGAAGAGAGGATCTCGGAGGCTCGAACAAAGAGGTATATTATTCGGGGACTTTTACCAGAGTACACGCCTTTTATCACTTCGATTCAAGGATGGACGCAACAATCATCTCTTGAAGAATTGGAAAATCTCCTGTCATCTCAAGAGTCGTTGGCTTTACAAATGGCCGGAACCAACATCAAAGAAGAATCTACGAGCGCCTTATTTGTGAAAAAGAGGGGCACTCATAGAGGAAAAGAGAAAATAGATGGGGAGGCATCGGAACATTCAAATGTACCTAAGAAGGCCTTCAAGTGCTATAGATGCGGAAAGGTTGGGCACATCAGAAAAAATTGCCGAGTTAAACTTGAGGCTGGAAATTTCGCGAGTTCTTCTAATGGTGGTGAAAAGTTCGACCAACAACCGGGGGAAGATTGGAATGCTTGTTTTCATGTCGACCTAACGAACTCGGAAAGTGAACAAGCAGCTGGAAAAATAACTCGGGAGACGTGCTTAGCAGCTGAGGGAACACCTCACAGAAAACAACCGATCAACAAGGATTGGATGGTCGACTCGGCGACGAGATCTGACACACGCTTTGAGGAGATTGAAAAAACCTTGCAAGATATATTGGCGGGTGAGGAGCGTCGGCGCAAGGCAGATGCAGCCAACGAGGAGCAACGCCGCGTGACTAACGCCGCCAACAAAGAGCACAAGCGGACTGTCGACAAGGAGAGGAGGTCGATGAAGGAAGCCTTGCTAGAATTGAAGCACCTGATGTGGTATAAGAAAGAAAATACCAAATAAGCGCATGAAAGCAAAAGGGGCCAAGACACTCAAACTATAGAGAACAAATATTATCGTTGCGGTATGAAAGGTCATTGGTCTCGTACCTATCGTACGCCAAAACACCTTACCGATCTCTACCAAGAACATATGAGAAATAAAGGAAAAGACGTGATAGAGGTAAATTTTATCTCTAATGATGATGATGTTGATTATGGCTTCGACGATATCCCTCAATTTGATGTAGCTGATTTCATAAGTCAGCCTGAGGATAACGTAGAACAATTTATCTAATAAAGTCTCGCACTTTCTTTACTTACAATATTGCATTTACTTTATCTACAATTTATCTAATAAAGTCTCGCATTTTCTTTACTTACAATATTGCATTTACTTTATCTTACTTTTCTGTTTATTAATTCTATGATTTTATCTTTATGAAGAAAATGGAAAAACTTCCAATTGGATTCTCAATCTACGATGATGATGCATGCCTCATAGATAGCGCATCAAAAATGAGAAATTCTTTACCTCGCTGGTAATGAATAATACAAATGTGAATACCATTTCAGGAAGTTTGAAAATGATAGAAGGCTATGGAAGAGCTATCATTCGTCTACCTGGTGGAACGAATGTTCATATTAATGAAGCATTATTTTCTTCTAAGTCTCCCAGAAACTTACTAAGTTTCAAAGACATCCGTCAAAATAAATATCATGTGGAGACTATGAATGAAAATAATACTGAATATCTTTGTATAACAAGTAACATCTCGGGTAAGAAAAACTTATTAGAAAAGCTACCTGCAGTCTCATCCAGGTTATATTATACAAAGGTAAGTGTCATTGAAGTACACGCTGTTACAAACCAGAAGTTTGTTGAGCAAGACAATTTTATTACATGGCATGAACGGTTGGGGCATCCAGGTTCTATTATGATGCGAAGGATTATTAATAATTCAACTGGACATTCATTGAAATACCAGAAGATTTTTCAGTCCAATGAATTTTCATGTGTTGCTTGTTCCCAAGGGAAGTTAATAATAAGGTCATCACCAATTAAATTTAGGACTGAATTCCTAACATTCTTAGAGCAAATACAAGGTGATATTTGTGGGTCTATACATCCATCATGTGGACCATTCAGATATTTTATGGTCTTAATTGATGCATCAACGAAATGGTCACATGTATGCCTGTTATCGACTCGTAATCAAGCTTTCGCAAGATTACTTGCACAAATCATTCGATTATGAGCACATTTCCCGGATTATCCAATTAAGATTATTCGTCTTGATAATGCCGGAGAATTTACTTCTCAAGCTTTTAATGATTATTGAATGTCAATTGGGATAAGTGTTGAACATCCTGTAGCCCATGTTCACACACAAAATGGCCTTGCAAAGTCATTGATAAAGCGTCTTCAATTAATTGCGAGACCTTTACTCATGAAGACAAAATTACCAATTACTACATGGGGACATGCTGTTTTGCATGGAGCGGCATTAATTCGCATCAGACCTACTAATTATCATGAGGTCTCCCCTTTACAATTATGTGGGGTCATTTTCGTTACATTTGGGGATGTATCATGACCGTTTCAAATCCACCTTAAATTAATAAGGCTTTTTGTTTAATGGGTTCTAGCTTCCAATGAGCATAAACGCTCATTGTTAATTACCCCTAAAATTAGGGAACCTTTGATTAAGAGATCTATAATACGCAACAACACAAGAGAAATAAAACAGACAATATCATTTATAAGCATAATGAAATACAAAATTTGACATAGTATTTAAACGTTGAGAAAATGGGCCCTTTCATCAATTTGAGTATCTTGTGCCCATCGAACGTCCGGCTTTGAAGCACTTCGTTGAGTGATATCCGGTCTAGGCAACCCGATGTTGTATTGAGGAGCTACGCCCCGATGATAAACATCGACGTACGCACCTCCCAAACAATATTCCGCCGTGATTGCATTTAGACGTATTGGATATTTGGGTCTGGAGATTTATCCGGCCTCGCGGCGTGTTGGATGATTTAATTTGGAATTTATCCGGCCTTGCGGCGTAGTGGACAATTTAATTCGGAATTTATCCGGCCTTGCGGCGTGGTGGATAATTTAATTTGGAATTTATCCGGCCTTGCGGCGTGGTGGATAATTTAATTTGGAATTTATCCTGGCCTTGCTCCGTGGTGGATAATTTAATTTGAAATTTATCCGGCCTTGCGGCGTAGTGGATAATTTAATTTGAAATTTATCCGGCCTTGCGGCGTAGTGGATGATTTGGAATTTATCCGGCCTTGCGGCGTTAAAGAATGCAACGTCACATCGAGAAACTACACTCCGACGCCAAATGTCGACGTACGCACCTCCCAGACAATATTTCATCATGACGCACTAACGCTTCCGATATTATCTTTGTCAGTGCCCGAATGAGAATTGTGTCTTGGAACTCGGCGGATTCGATTGAATTTGGATTGTGGACAAGCCAGCCATGGTCATATCAGTATACCCTCAGTGTGTATTCTATTTAATTTGACCCAAATGCAAATCTCTATTATCCCATGTTTTAGGCTAGAGCCCTTTAGGTGACAGGATTATTATTATTCCACACATATGCGTTAATGCGTTGAGTTTCACGCGTCAACGGCGTTTCGACCAAAGGTAAAGTTCCTCTTTGCTTGTTCGTTTGTTTTCTTTTATGTCACAGAGGAATAACTTTACTCTTCCACTCGTCCTCCGTATTCGGTTGAAAACTCATGGGGGAGAATTCGATGCCATACTCCCGGTGGTGCCGAACCTCTGACGGCTTTGCCGAGTGTGATCACCAGCCGCTTGCTAGGAAGGTGACGAGGGCACGGGTTGGAGTCGCTGAACTGAACTCTTGCGAAAGGGAGAGCAATCTGAGGCGGATCTCGATCAGGCGAGTTGGGTCGCCACAGGGTCGTTGGGGTCGGCAAAGGTGCGGACCCAGACTTAGGAGACGCTGCCGTAGACCTGGTGCTCGTTGATCTTGAAGATCGGACTGGGTGGCGGAAACTGGACTTCATGGCAACAGGGTCGCTGATATTTGGCCCTAGCATCAAGGACGGACTGAAAGAGGGGGAACGCAGCCATCCCCGTCGAGATCCGAGGAGGGGCAGGGAGGTCTTGGCGCCGTCGAGCTCCTAACAGCGAGGAGACGATGATTTTGGTCAGAAGACCACAGGTGTGTTTTCTGTCGCTTAGATACATCGGAGCGGACGGATCGAACTTGAAATGACGGAGCGTATCTAGGTCGTATCTACTCAAAAGCCCACGCCTCTTTTATTATTTTAGTATCATTTCCCTTTTTTTATCCTCCCTTTTTCAACGGCTCTTTTACGTGTATATTTTTGATATTCGCACGGCGACATAGAGCACCCGACTACTCGCGGTAAACGAGCTTTATACGGGTAATCTCATTCTCCCTCTTGCATGATTTTTTTTGCTTCCACGTAATGGGTTCTGAGCGTGGGTTATCTGCTTCCTCAACGCAGCAACTCTATTCAAAGTTCTAGGACGACCGCAGGCCTTCTGACGGAAAATCCCTTTAGGAGGCGCTCCGTTGCTTGGTGCGATCTCTGCCTGGAGGCACTTCGTTGCTTGGTGCGATCCCTGTCTCAGACAGAGATTCAGAAAAAGGTCAAGGGGAACCTTGCATCAGGTATTTCCCTTCTTCTTTTCTTTGGTATTGTCATCTTTCTTGGGGTTGCCTTTTTTTGCGATTTTCTTTTACTTTCCTCTCCGGCGTTTTTGTTCTTCTTTTTTTGTTTGCGATGCCCCTTTTTTACATGCTTCTTCGCACCTCGCTTCATCCTCTATTTTCCTTTCTTTCTTCTCTCTTTTTTTACATTCTCATTATTATTCCTCTCCTTTCTTCATGAATCTTTCTGCACTCTTTCATCCTCTCTCACGTTTCTGCGTTCTTTCACCCTCTCCAGCATCCCTCCAATCCCTACTCGTATTATTATTATTTTTACTCAACACATACAGTAGAGCGTTCAA
The DNA here is from genome assembly GCA_027563935.2 of Costus lasius. Lineage (NCBI taxonomy): Eukaryota > Viridiplantae > Streptophyta > Magnoliopsida > Zingiberales > Costaceae > Costus > Costus lasius. The sequence goes on from CM050449.1 coordinate 11,310,348, forward strand.
CGTGCCTGAAGCTTGAGGAAGTAGAAAGAAGTAATGCGTGTGTGCTTTTCATGATGCCAGGTTGCTTAGTGCAACCATGAAGCCTAAAAAAAATCTGAGCGATCGAAGAAAGAAATAGCGTGTGTTTTTTTTTGCGATGCCAGGTTGCTTATTGCAACCATGAGGCCTACGAAATCCAGGCAGGAGATTTTTACATTTTCTTACCTTCTTCCCCTCCCGTGTTCTCCTTTTTTCCTGCTCTTTCCGATCCTCCCTCCTTCTTATGCTTATATCTTCTGTCCGTTCTTTTTTGCCGAACTCCCCTCTTTATATACTGCTCTCTTGGTTCCCTTTCTTCTTTGTTGTTTATTTATTTTTTAGTCCACTGGCAGCGGGTACCCTTTCTTTTTCTTACCAGCTCCTGTCGCTTCCACTTGCAGGCTTTTTGTCTCTACATTTATTACTGGCTGCTGTCAACTCTTCTTTCCATTTTCTCTTTTTGACAATTGCCGCGCCCTCAGTTTTTTTTGTCTTCGATTTCTGCTCTTCCGCTCTTTAGATACATGCGTGGTGCATGCGTATACCCAGGATGCTTTTCTTGAACCTCTAAAAGATTGCAAAGCTCATGATATCTGTAGCTTACCGGATTGCTGAATGAATTTTGGAAACTTGTGTTCGTAAAGGATTCATTGTGCTGAGAAATTCTCTGATAAATTGCTGTGTTGATCCTCGCCCTGAACTTGTTCGTTGAGGTGCCTGATTTTCAGCTGGCGTGTACCGTTCATTACTAGCATTCCTTGTGCTCTCGACTATATTATACTTTGGAGTTTAGGGTATTTTATTGCTATTTATGATATCCTTTACTGCTGCTCGAACCAATATCTGGTTAACTGCTAGTGCTGCCACCTGATTTTTATAGTGCTGCCACCTGATTTTTATGCTGTAAATGAAACCTGATCTCATATTGCTATAACCGATTTCAACTACTGAAGATTGCTATTTTAATTGCTGTAGTTCCACCCAAGTTTGTCTGGCAACACCTGTTGCATCTATCACTCGCTATTACTGAATTCTCGGCTTAGTTACTGTCATTGAGTCCCGGCAAAATTACCACACCATCTCGTTGGCTGGAATTTCTTAACAGTTTGCTGAATGTTGCTTTGCTGTACCATCCGTAAATACTAAATCTGCATTCGAAATTAAGGATTTCTCATCTGAATTAGCTGAATACTAAGTTTAATTGGATGCTGCCGCTGGTATTCGTATTACATAACTGAATCTGTTTGCTAAAAATCTGAATACTGTGTCGTGTATCACCACTAACTGATCTGCATTCCTACCTAAACTGAAACTCGGTATTCCTGTATCTTAATTTGATTTTAATTGAACTTCAACAATATCCTTTTGCTATTTCCGGAGGGAATAATTGACTCAACAAATTGCCCCCCCCCCCCCCCCCCAACGGGTTTGTATGGGTAAGAAGCGCATACAAAACCGTTGGGAAGATGAAATATTTATGTGTTTTCTTATTACTCTCATCGTCGCTACAGGTGTTGACTCGGCATTCCGGCTCTTCTATCTTCACCTTTCCATATCATTCATGGGTTTCCTGTGGTCCCGCCGCAATTCCATGCCATTGGACGAACCCAATGATGAATCGATTATGGAATACATTAAGAAATATGATTCCCTCGGTCACTTCCGGGGAATATGGCATGAGTGGCGCGACGTGATGTTGGAGGGTAGGGACGCATTCCATAACAAGATTCCCCGTCACTTGTCCATGCCTCTATTGCCAACGGAGTACAAACCTCACCCCCATTTTGAGAGTGAGAATTGGACGCCTCTAGAGCGTATGGTGGCCGGAGTGATGAACAAGTCTCGCATCTTTGACCAAGGCCCTGACTTATGTTTATGCCTTGCACCCCTCACCAGAATATCCAATCAAGAGCCGAACTTCTTTTTGGGTTTAGAGATGGCTGCTAAGCGCGTACAGAGGTGGGCCTCGCGATTTAATATTTGTGGTAGCGTCACGCACCATCCCGGCTACACAGAGTGGGCACGATACATCTTGCGCAGCGAGAGAAAGATTCTTAAGAGGGCCGGGATTCATGAGGCTATCATGTTATCGTTGTTTAATTATGAGTATGATGTCACATTATTAAAGAGCATCTTAGAGCATTGGAGTCCGGCCACCAACACGTGCTATCTTTGCGATGAGGAGATTGTCCCGAGTCTCTGGGACATGAGATATGTCTGCGGGCTCCCTATACTGGGTGCCCGCTATGATGAACATGTGCCTGATGAAAAGACACTCTTTGGTGAGACTGCACCCGGCGAGTTTAGATGTTCTCCTTCCCTCAAGGCTGTGTTCCACCACTTCTATGAGCTGCTTCATCGGTATTCTGGGGCTGTTTCCATTACTCAGTGGATTTTACATTTCGTCGACCTAGGCACCGCATACGAGACCGGCTTCCCCTCGCCGCGTGACCCCTTTGGCGTCGGTTCAGAAAACACTCTGGTGCAGGACTATGATACACCCCTTCGGCCTCCTATCGCGGCAAAGGAAATGGACCGAGTTACATTCCTTACGGCCTTTTTAGCTTGCTGGCTATGCTATTTTGTCGTCCCCTACAAATATCCGAATCGCATTAGGCCGGAGGTGTTTATTATGGCTGATAGACTGGCACGAGGAGTTCGTCTTTCTTTGGCCCCGGCGGCGTTGTCGAATTTATTTCGGTCTTTGAGAGAGGCGTGCACCGCTGATTTCCCGGGCTCACAAGACACGCTGATCCCCCTTCATTATCTATTTGGATGGTTCAATCTGCAGTTTCAAGGGTTATACACCACTGCCGTTTCCGAGGCTATGAAGCGTAGGTTACCCCTCATGGTATACATCGCTGGGGCTCATCCGGTTCGCTTTAGAGATCTTGAGGCACGCTTACTTTTTCGCAAGGACAAGGTCTTTGGGCATCATCGGGTTATATTTCCAAACAAAGCAGGATGTCTAAGCGAGCAGGCTGACGTTCAAGATAACCCTGTTGACGTATTGACTGAGGATGGGTGGCTTGCCACCGAGTTCCTCGTGAGCATTCGGGTAGGCTGGCTACCCTTTAGGAGTGGAGATCTTGCATCTTTAGAAATGTACAATCCTCATAGATGCGCTCGCCAGTTTGGTTTTGATCAGGCTATTCCTCAGAGTGTCCTGGATTATGGGAGATTATCAGGCGACCTCGTGACGATGGCCTCTTGTTGGTATTTGCTGCTCCGGCGCGGGACCCATTCGTCATTTGCCATCCCGGCTCGTGGCCGGGTTCCTAGGTGCAGTTACGGGTACCTGAGATGGCACTCCATGCACTTGAAGGCGCTTTTCAGCTATGACATCAAAGACACATTTGGTTTCACCGAGAAGTCCCATCCACGGAAATTCTTGAAGAGGACAACTAGTCGATCGTCATACGGTTTTGAGTTTGACCTCTCTCAGTCTTCATCCCTCAAGCGGTCAAAGATCTTGGGCCTAGGGGCGGCATCGCCTAGCTTATCTGAGGTAACATCTACCTTTTCCCTTTTTCTTATAATATGTGGTATCATTGATTTGACACTTTTACTTGGGGTGCAGGACATAGGACATGTACGAGGATCCAATTCTGTTCTTAGCGTTGGAGGGTGTCCGGACGAGGATACAACTCCGCAGCGAGCGGGCAAAGACGAGTTGACTATCACAGGTGCTATTTTCTTTATTGGACATTCTGTGTACTTCTCTTTTATGCACTTATTTGTTTGATATGACAACTACCTCTGATATATGCGATCATCCCTGACTCATGTGATTATTTCTGACATGTTCTGTGTTCTTTAGAGGTTCGGCCTGCTACCAAAATTGCTGAGCAAGTACACGCTCACCCCCCTGATGACGCGGCAGACATGGATGATATTGATACCGCCGAACTGTTAAAGCATTATCCGAGCGACTCGTCTGACGACATGATTGGAGCCTTGAAAGGAAGTACGGCTTGTCCAGGTTATGTAGACCGCAGAATCTTTTACATTTGACTTACAATCTGATCTTGGTGCAGTTGTACACGCGCCGGCGGAATCGACGAGGGAAGCTGATACCGGCGCAAGCGCGAGGAATTCCTTGATCAACTCAGAGACGAGTAAGGCTTGAAGTCCTCGAATTGTATCCTTCTATTTATCATTTTCACTATTTTGATGCCGTGGTTTGGGTTACATATGATAAATCTTTTTTGAATAGCGCCTCTAACGACGATCTCCTGTCTGATCAGTGTCAGATTTGCTTGTAGGTCTACAGCATGCGCCGAGCACGTTGGGGATCGAGGCAGAAGGGGCATCTCCCTCGCATGATGGTAATTTCTTGTTCCTCCTCATATTGGCAGAGTGTTTCAAGAGACAGCAGGGACACGAGTCCCTTTCCATATATCCTAATAATTATGTCCCTTAGCAGGATTTTGTTCTTACTATTGTTATCATTTTGTGATATTTTCAGTGCCTGTGTCGGAAGGTACGGACACTATTGCAGGGGACGAGAGGGTCGCGGAAGACGGTAATTTTCATCACCCGTCATTTTATTTCTTAGCTGCATTGTATTACCATGGTAGTGGGAGAAGAGTTTAATTTTTTTTTTTTTTTTTTTTACTCGTGACTCGTTATCGCCTTGTTTCCTTATCGATTTTCATGGCCAGTATTGCCTCTTTTAGCTGCGTATGATCTTTGTCTCTCCTTGACTATACAGAATTTGTTATGATGGCAGGTGGGTCTTCAACGGGCCTGGTATCTTGCGTCAAGTTGGTCGTCGCAGGGGTGGCGAACGTGCACAACGAAAGTATGTTTTCCTTATTCTTTCTGCTAACATGTAGTCTAATGTACTCAATTGCGAGTCAGATCTTTTTGCAACGATAATTGGGTTTGTACCGTGTGCTGGATGACTGACCTTGGTATTACTGGATCACTTTGGCATTCTTGTTTTGCTGGTGGCAGGTACGGGGGAGGCCAGTGTTGAGGACGGCCGCTCTTTCGGCTGTGGGGGATTCCAACGTGATGGATCCTTCGACAAAGGTAAACTCGTCATGTCTGCACGGTTCGTCATACCAGCTATGTGTCGTTATTTTCTTTAATAGTTTGTTTCATGTTGTCGTTCCAGGGGCTGTGAGCGGAGTTTGGGAGACTACTATGCCGCCGCCTCCCGGGCCGTCTACCTCTCGGGTTTCAGATATAGTCCGGCGATCGCAGGAGAGAGCAGCCCGTTTCTTCATTTCTGATTACCTTGGCACGCTTCGTGACGAGGACTCACTCCCCACAGTAGAAGAGTTTTTGGCTTCCTCATGTAGCATTTCGCAAACCTTGACCAGTTTCAAAGCTCTGGAGGCTACTTGGGAAAGACTGAGTCGGGAGATAGTGGAAGTCTTGAAGCAACTTGAGGTCGAGCAGGGCTCACTGACCAGTCTGGATACTGCCGTTCTTGATTTCCAGATCAGCAAAGAGGCAACCGTTCTGGAGGATTTATGGTCCCTTCAAAGTAGTTTGATTATCGAGAAGAATGCTATAATGGGGTCTTGTGATTCAGCCAGGGCCAAAGTGAGGCGAATTGACGCGCGCCTGGAACAAATTGACGAAGAAAGGGAGAGGCTCCTATCGGAGAGGCATGCGGCGATTTCTGACATGCAAGATTGTGACGACAATTTGGAGAACATTGAGACCGCCAAAGCACAGAACTCAGAGCTAATTGATGCAACTGAAGCCCACCAAGCTTCATTAGAGGCCCAGCGCGAGATGAAGGAAGTCGAACGTAGCAGGCTCACTTCTATCATTAAAGAGCGAAGGCTCGTTCTCCAGAACATAATCAAAGAATTTTGATGTGTTTCTCTTTACTATGCGCTTTGGATTTTTGTTTTGGGGGCGTCTCTGTATTTTGATGTATCTCTCCCTGTATCATGTGTTTGGACTTTGACATTTGGGGTGTCCTGTACTTCTTGATGTATCATTTACCTATTCAGGATTGTTTTGTTCTTAATTGGTTGTGATTGATGTGATGATGGTTTCTTTTCAGCAGATCGTTAAAACTGGTATGGTGGTTTGGTTTCTTTTCAGTAGATTGTTAGAACTGGTATGGTGGTTGTGATTGACATTTGGTTTTTTGCATCGCAAGGTCCTCATTTTTTGGGAAAAGATTGTGATTTTGAGAGCTGGAATTGAGTTGCCATCGATTGAGCTATGTCGGGTCTGATAGACGAGATATGCTGCTTGAAATCCTGCATTTTGATTCTTGATCCATTTCTGCTTCGAGTCGGATGGGGAATTTTTTGCGCTTTTCCTTTGATCTTATCTCTTTACCCTATATTGTTGCTTTTCGTTAAAGAGAGTCGCTGATGTAGAATATGGCGAGTAATTGCTCTACTGCTCTTACAAAAATGTGGTGGTCTGCTACCATTCCCTTTCCGGCCTCCGTAAACCTTCTGAAAGCCGCCCACTCCAACGCCCTGCCTTAAATACATTTTCCTGGCCATTGAAGCAGATCGGATATAATACCAATCAGGATCGTAAGGAGCCAGTTCCTTGAATCTTCCAGTCTTCACGATATCTGTCCATTCGGGAAGCTCCATCTTGCCGGATCTCTTAAGGTGGGCGGAGTAGGCTTTGACGAACTCGTGGGGGAGGGACACACACCCTTCACGGTCTTAGCCACCTCCTTCTCCATGCTGTTGCTGCAATCGCTTCCGATGTTGCTTGGGGGCGCGCAGATGTTCGGCGGTCCTCAGCACCTCAATATTTCAATTTTGAGACAAGCTTCAACTTGTGTGGCTCATTTTGAGGACGTTATAAGCAGAGCCTATTACTGAATTTTGTGCTCGTTTTAGATCACTTCGTTACTTCAGATTGGGGATTGATTGAGACGGCACGGGCACGGACGAGCGTGTCGCGAGGCTTCAGATTGGGGATGCTGACGTCCGGGCGTACTCCGAGGACTTCGGGGCCGCCGAAGCGCGGCAACAGCACGGCTTGCCAGTTTTTTTTTTTTTTTTTTTTTTATAAGAGAAATAGGGGCGAATTTATGTTTTCATCATCTAACCGGGTGAATGCTCATATGAGGAACTTACACAGGTCTAGCAAACAGTCAATTGGCAACTACTTTGATATTCTCGAGCCTAGTGTCGCTTGGTCAGGATTAGATTCGTGTTTTAAGCATGGTACTTCTTTAAGAAACGGCCGTTAATGGGCGGCATCGGGTGCGCCCCATTTTGATCTATCAGCTGGTAGGCTCCTCCTTCGTAAACTTTTCCTATCACGTAGGGTCCTTCCCAATTGGGGTTGAACTTCCCTTTTGCCATCCTGTTGGATATGATAGGCCGCCTTACTGCTAGGACGAGATCTCCTTTCTTGAAAGTGCGTTCTCTGGCTAACTTGTCATACGCCCTTGCCATTTGCGCTTGGTATAGCTCTAGGTTTTGCTGTGCAATCAGCCTTTGCTCATCAAGCGTGTCCAGCTCATCAAGACGCAACTGGGCATTTTCATCCATTGTCATATCACATTGCATTGCCATTCTTAGCGAGGGTATCTCGACCTCGAGTGGAAGCACGGCTTCGACACCGAAGACTAAGGAGTAAGGCGTTGATTGTGTGGGTGTGCGATACGTAGTTCGATAAGCCCACAATGCTTCCACTAGCTTCTGATGCCACTCTTTCTTGTTCTTTGAAACGCTCTTCTTGAGCAGCTTGCATAGAGTTTTATTGAATGCTTCGGCCAGTCCATTCGCCCTTGGATTGTATATCGAGGAGTATCGCCAATCAATTTTGTGACGCTCTGCAAATTTGTAGATTGAGGCATTTTTGAAGGCCAAGCCGTTATCGGATATGATCCGTCTAGGGGTTCCAAAACGACTCAATATATTCCCGCGAAAGAAATCGACGACATTGGCGGCCTTGACTTCCCTTAATGGGACGGCCTCCGCCCATTTGGAGAAATAGTCTGTTGCCGCGAGTATGAATCGATGCCCCTGAGAAGAAGGAGGTTCTATGGGCCCCACTATATCTGTCCCCCATATTTCGAACGGCCACGACGAAACCGTTGGATGAAGAGGGTTAGGGTGCTTATGAATTAAATCTCCATGCACTTGGCACAAATGGCAAGTCTTTGCGCAGTTTATGCAGTCTCGTACCATGCTTGGCCAGTAGTACCCCAACCTCTTAATCTTAAGATACATCTTGGGTCCTGATTGGTGGGCACCACAAAGACCGGAGTGGACTACATGTAACACGTGAGCGACCTCATCCATTGCAATGCACCTGAGCCAAAGCTGTTCGTACGATCGACGATACAACGTGTCATTCACAAATGTGTACCGGAGGGCCCGTTTTTTCAATTGTATTCTTTGAGTCTTGTCCTCGGGTAGGATGCCACTTTTGAAATAGTTGACGAACGGCTCTCTCCAGTCATGTTCTTGCGTAAGGGAGATTGTCATAGTATCTGCTACTTCTTTCTTGTTGGCGTGATCGTCTTCGGCCGGTGCGATTAATTTCCTGTCTCTGATGACGATGTTGACTTGGTCAACGGATGGCCCAGCTAGCTCTTTGGCAAACTTTGCCAGTGCGTCCGCTCTACCATTAGCAGCCCTAGCAATGCAGGTCAGAGTGACGTACGGTATTTGTTCCATGAGTTCCACAGCTTTTGTATGATATTTGTGCAGTTCCATTTTCTTGACTTGGTATTCACCCGTCACCTGTTTGACGATGAGCTGGGAGTCGCCGTATACATGCATTCTTTCAATTTTCATCTCCAGTGCGAGCTCGAGTCCGGCGATCAAAGCCTCGTATTCAGCTTCGTTGTTGGTGCAAGGACCGGTGAGGGCTAAGGAGTAATGCAATATTCCTTTTTCCGGGGTAACGAATACCAGGCCAATCCCTGACTTTACTTTCGGGATATTTGGGAGAATAGCTGGTTGAATTGAAGATGCCCCATCGAAGTAGAGTTCCCAATATCCATGGTCGATTTCGGTATTTAATATTTCCTCGTCTGGTAAGTCATATTTCAGAGGAGAGTCATCGGGGACAGGATGAGCCGCTAAGAAATCGGCGAGAATTTGCCCTTTTATTGCTTTCTGCGACACATATGTGATGTCGAATTCCTAGAGTAGGACAGCCCATTTAGCCAATCGCCCCGTTAAAGTAGGCCTCGTCATCAGGTATCTTAAAGGGTCGACTTTTGATATGAGACGGACTTCATGTTCAAGGAGATAATGTCTTAACTTCTTAATGGCAAACATCAACGCCAAACATTGTTTTTCGATTGGAGAATAGGAATGCTCTGCCCCTACGAACATTCGGCTAAGGTAATACAACGCGGTCTCCTTTCCCTCGTCATTATTCTGAGCCAACAGTGCGCCCAAGGATGCTTCCAATGCCGTGGTATATAAGATGAGTGGCTTTCCAGCGACAGGTGCCCCAAGGACTGGAGGGCACGAAAGGTATTCTTTGATATTTTCGAAAGCGTTTTGACATGTACTATCCCAAATGAACGGAGCATCTTTCTTTGTCAGTTTGGAAAAGGGATGGATTCGCCCCGATAAATTGGAAATGAACCTCCTAATATAAGCCAGTCGCCCTTGAAAGGATCTAAGCTCCCTAAGATTCTTTGGGGGTGGCATGTCTTTGATTGAGCTTATCTTCGCGGGATCAATTTCAACCTTTTTGTGTCTAACCACGAAACCCAGGAATTTTTCAGATGACACTCCAAACGCGCATTTGAACGGGTTCATTTTGAGATTGTACTTGCGGATGCGAGTGAACACGGCCCTCAAGTCCTGGCAATGTTCTGCTTTAGATTGCGACTTGACCACCAAATCGTCCACATAGCACTCGACGAGTTTATGGATTAAATCGTCGAAGATCTTAGTCATCGCGCGTTGGTATGTTGCCCCAGCGTTCTTTAACCCAAACGGTATAACGGTATAACAAAAGATGCCAATAGGCGTACGAAACGCAGTGTGCTTCTCATCTTCGGGCGCCATCTTAATTTGATTGTAACCAGATGACCCGTCCATAAATGAAAACACTTCAAAGTTTGATACCGAGTCGATCATTACTTCTGTCACAGGGAGTGGAAAGTCGTCTTTGGGACATGCGTTATTCAAGTCCCTGAAGTCTACGCAGATCCGGATTTGCCCGTTTTTCTTCTTCACAGGGACGATACTGGCTATCCAGTCCGCGTATTTCTCCTCTCTTATAAATCCCGCCTCGATTAATTTCTTTATTTCAAGTGTGATCTGCTCTTCCAGTTCTACCCTCATTCTTCTCGGCGCCTGTTTCACCGGAGTAGCGTCAGGACTGATCGACAAGTTATGGGCGGCGACCTCCGGGCTGAGGCCCGGCATCTCTTTATATGTCCATGCGAAGCAGTCGCTAAACTCATGGAGGAGTGCCTCCAACTGGTCCTTTTCATACTGAGAAAGTTGTGCACTTATATAAGTGGGCCTGACATCCTCTTCTGACCCAAGATTGACCTCAATCAACTCATCGCAGGTAGTCTGCCCCCCATCTTCCAGTTCTTTCGGTGCCCTTTTGAATTCTTCATTTTCTTGCTCCGTTTCGTATGTTTCGCCTATTGTCACCATATTGCAAGTATATGGGTGAAACATAGGAGCTTCTTCACTTGGTTCTGTGTACCCTAAACCCCGAGTATTGGAGGTCTTCCCATTTGGTAATGTAACATTCCGTGAACCCGGGTTCCACAACTTCTCAAATTGGCGCAGCTCACTCTTTAGGCGAGGGTTCGAGCAACCGTACTTTTCTACGAGATTTCTTAAGCTCGGAGGGTAATAAGCAAATGGGGGGACTTTGACGAGTTGCGTTGACTCCGGGTCATCCTCTTTGTCTGTGATGATGTGATGAATTTCATCTGACTGATAGAAGTGTATTGGTTTGTGGACAAAGAACCTTCCTCTTGTGCATTCCCTCTTGCTAGGGACAATAAAAGTCTTCATCTCTATGACTTGCGATGCATTCAGGGGAGTGAAACCCTTAAGGTAGCCTTGAGGAACTCTCAATACTCCTATCTCGTATTCCGCCATGTCTTGTCGTGTCGTCAGTCTTTGTGACCAACCTTCCTTTTCATGGGTTTCAACCACGTCGCATGTAGAGGCTGAGCAATCACTTGCTTCTGACTCGGAGTCACTTCCGAAATGGGGACATGCTGACAGAGTTGTTTTCTTTAACTTGGAGATGATCGAGCTCTGTAGTGTTGATTTCGCAGGCTGCGTCGTCGACCCGATGAAATAGTGCGCGTCTTCGTATTTAATTTCATGCACCGAGAAGGGTTGGATATCCCCATCGATACGCTCCTCCCTACCTTCTCTTAGGTACTTTAGGCATTGGTGTAAGGTAGAGGGGACTACGTGATTCTCGTGCAGCCAAGGTCTCCCGAGTAACGCCTTGTATGAGGTATCAGTGTCGATGACATGGAATTTAACTTTGGTCTTTAGATCGCCGAGCTGCAATGGTAAGCATATGGAGCCTAAAGCCTTCTGGCTGTTTTTGTTGAACCCTTGGATAATAACTTTTTCAGCCGTTAAATTATGGACGCCTAAAGAGAGGCTTTTTAAGGTCCGCAAGGTTATGAGGTTAACTGATGACCCTGGATCGATTAAGATTCTGCTTATCTTCATCCCTTCTACGTCCCCAGTCACATACAGTGGTCGATTATGCTGTGACGTTCCCAGTATCATGTCATCGTCGTTGAAGGTAATGGACGATGTAGCATACGTACTCAGCGCCTCTTTTATATCAGCCTCCACGAAGAATACTTGGAATTTTTGAGGATTTTGTAAGGCGTAAATAAGAACATCTCTCAGTTCTTGCGACATCATCAAGGCGTCGTATATGCTGAGGAGGGCGGGTACTTTTCTCAAATGTGATAGTATGTTATATTCCGAAGAGGATAGTTTTAGTGGGGGGACCGCGTCGTCGCCCACCTCCTGCGTTTCAATTTGCTTTCCCTTGAGTTTTTCCTTTTCCTTGTCTATCGTGCGTCCCGTTACGACCTTGCCGCTCCTAAGATTCATTTGGCAGGATTCGTTTATTTGCTCGCTGTTTTTGGCAGTAGGTACTTCCTCATACAGGTAGGCGGGTAAGATTTCATCTTCGGAGTCACTTCCCAAGTTGATCGCGTTACAGGTACCCATCCTTGCAGTAGCGACGCCTCTAACGTTGTCAGTTTTATCTTCCTCTAAGGGCTCTGGGATAACCGATATCATTCTGCAGGACTCCACCTCGTACTCTTCATCCTCTGAATCGTTCTCCAGGAGTCTCTCCCACATCTCTTCCGTGATGTAGTGGTGAAGTTTCACAGGCTTAGGCATTTCCTGTACGTACTCTTCAAGAGAGTCGATGCATTTTTTAAGATCGTCTTTTTCTTGCGCTTTAGTCGGAAAGACTATTTTCTTATTTTTGTTCTTCCGTTGAGGATTCCTTTTCTTTTTCTCTTGATTTTCCCTTGCTGGTGGACGAGGTCTTGGTGATATGTATCGTGGGGACAGGGAGTCTTTCCACACTATGCCTGGTATTTGTTGTAGTTTTCGGAGGAGTCGCAGTGTCTTTCTCGGCACCATGGTATCCCACCCCTGGTCTTCTATGGGCGCCGGATCTATTCTTGTCTGAATGACATCAACCTCTTCGGTTTGGGTTTCGTTCAATACTTGCTTCGATAGAGTTATCCTCCCTGTCTTATATTATTTTTCCACCCAATCTTTGAAAATATAACAATCTTCTATCGTGTGCCCCAGTACGCGATGGTAAGGGCAAAAGTTGGGATCGTCAGTTTTATTGCTTTCTTCGGGGCGCTTCGGCTCTGGTAGTTGTAAGCCGTTTTTTAAGGCATCCCTAAAAATTTTCATCGTCTTTTCTCTTTTGAATGAATAAATTTTGTTCTTTCTCTCTTCCAGGGTCAATGGCTTGCCCCGGCTATTTTCGCCGAGCGTTGGCGCTTTCTCGATTCGAGGTACATTTGCATTGTGAACTTCCACCCTTTTGCCCTTGTTAGCAACGTTTGTGTAGGCGATCTTGGGTTCGTTCCTTCTTGGTTCCTCCCTTCTGAATTTTGGGTTTTGCGTATTTATGTAAGGCTGATGGTTCGTTCGTTCCAACTTTGCCACTTGGGTGATTAATTCTTGAAACGTAGAGATGTTATTGCCGCAAAGAAAGGGGGCCATCCAGCTATCGATGTTACGGACTAACAAATCCACGGCCTCGGTCTGCTCTAGTGGCTTTTCGCATTTGATACTCAAGTTTCTCCACCTGGTAATGTAATTGAGGACGGTCTCATCCTTTCTCCTCTTTGTATCGGCCAGATCCGCGATTGTAATCTTATCGCTTACCGAAGCAAACTTCATCCTGAAGGCTTCCTCCATGTCAGTCCAAGTTCCGATGACTTCATTCTCCAGAGAGTAATACCATTCAAAGGCAACCCCTGAGAGACTTTGCGGGAATTGCCGGAGCAATAGAGCGTCGTTGCCGCCAGTGTTTCCACAAGTCGCGACGAAATGAGCCAAATGTTGGTCAGGATTTCCCACCCCACTAAACATCTTGAAATGCGGTACGATATACCCCTTGGGGTAAGGGATACTATCGTATGCAGCTGGGTAAGGTCTCCCTCGTCTCCTTCGTGGAGCAATTTTGGTTCCCTCCATTTGCCTCAGCTGGTCCATCACCATTTCCTGTACTTCCTTCCTAGTCAGGGTAATGGCCTCGTCATTTGACTGTGCTGGCAAGGAAGACGTCGCCGGAACGTTATTTTGTTCCCGCGATGACTGTTCTTGGCGTAACATCATTTCTTGCGTCTTTGCAAGAGCACTAGTCACCTCCTCGAACTTCGCCATGAGGATGCTCATGTCGTTATCCCTCTTCTTAAGTTGCCTCTTAAGATCGGCGATAGCCTCATCTCTATGGTCATGATTAGTGGTCATGACGGGTTCTTCCTCTTCCTCTTCCTCTTCGAAAGTTTCTTGGTGTAGAGGGGTTGCTCCTAGTTCGTACCGTTGAACAGGCTCCTGAATTACGATAGAAGCCAACTTTTTATTCTTGGCTTTCCTTGTCATAGTCCGAAGGGTATCCTCCTCAGAATTAGAGCCGGTCTCTCGTGCGTGTTCTACCATCCGTACTGTGTGGATTACATAACCCTCTGTTTCCTTATGGCTGATCTTGGAACGTCTTTCCTTTCTTTTCATGTTCCTCTGAGCCCTCTTGTATGTCTCATAAATCCTTTGGGATATTGTCTTTTGAGTAGTGATATTTCTGGGCTTTGGGTGGGGCTTGGCCTGTACGTGGGTCTGCAGTCGCAGTCCCTCCACCAGGTTAGAATTTCTCGTAACTGATAGAAGTGGTGCAAATTTGTTTGTTACGGTATTCTCTGTCTTGGCGGCAGAATAGCTACGCCTTACAGGTATTAGGCAACCTTGTTTGGAGAGCCTAGCCTTCTTCTTCCTTAAGGCTTGTCGCTCCCTCTTTTTTGTCTTTTCAAGGCTTGAGAATATGGCTTGGTGAATCTTGCCCCTACTAACAGTGAAGGATGCTTCCTCCTCCTCCTTGTCGAACACGCCCCCATCAGCAGCGACAAGCAGTTCTTCCCTTTTTATGACAGTCTTTTTACTCTTCAGGGAGGTCTTACTCTTGATGGTCGGAGTGATCTTTCCCTCACCCTTAGTGTTCTCAGAGTCTACAAAGGGTAGGTAGATAAACTCAACGTCTTCATCCGAAATGGAGCCAAATTGGACACCATGCATGATGATCGATGCGTCCCCAACAAAGATGTTCAACTTCTTTGCCATCGTTGTTCTTTTTTCTGTAAAACAAAAGAAGCGTAAGAACGAGGGCATGGAATCCGGTGTTGCGTAATATAGATCTCGAAGATGAAAGGAGAAGCCGGTCCCACCGGGCGTGCCAGAATTTGTGGGGTCATTTTCGTTACATTTGGGGATGTATCATGACCGTTTCAAATCCACCTTAAATTAATAAGGCTTTTTGTTTAATGGGTTCTAGCTTCCAATGAGCATAAACGCTCATTGTTAATTACCCCTAAAATTAGGGAACCTTTGATTAAGAGATCTATAATATGCAACAACACAAGAGAAATAAAACAGACAATATCATTTATAAGCGTAATGAAATACAAAATTTGACATAGTATTTAAACGTTGAGAAAATGGGCCCTTTCATCAATTTGAGTATCTTGTGACCATCGAACGTCCGGCTTTGAAGCACTTCGTTGAGTGATATCCGGTCTAGGCAACCCGATGTTGTATTGAGGAGCTACGCCCCGATGATAAACATCGACGTACGCACCTCCCAAACAATATTCCGCCGTGATTGCATTTAGACGTATTGGATATTTGGGTCTGGAGATTTATCCGGCCTCGCGGCGTGTTGGATGATTTAATTTGGAATTTATCCGGCCTTGCGGCGTAGTGGACAATTTAATTCGGAATTTATCCGGCCTTGCGACGTGGTGGATAATTTAATTTGGAATTTATCCGGCCTTGCGGCGTGGTGGATAATTTAATTTGGAATTTATCCTGGCCTTGCTCCGTGGTGGATAATTTAATTTGAAATTTATCCGGCCTTGCGGCGTAGTGGATAATTTAATTTGAAATTTATCCGGCCTTGCGGCGTAGTGGATGATTTGGAATTTATCCGGCCTTGCGGCGTTAAAGAATGCAACGTCACATCGAGAAACTACACTCCGACGCCAAATGTCGACGTACGCACCTCCCAGACAATATTTCATCATGACGCACTAACGCTTCCGATATTATCTTTGTCAGTGCCCGAATGAGAATTGTGTCTTGGAACTCGGCGGATTCGATTGAATTTGGATTGTGGACAAGCCAGCCATGGTCATATCAGTATACCCTCAGTGTGTATTCTATTTAATTTGACCCAAATGCAAATCTCTATTATCCCATGTTTTAGGCTAGAGCCCTTTAGGTGACAGGATTATTATTATTCCACACATATGCGTTAATGCGTTGAGTTTCACGCGTCAACGGCGTTTCGACCAAAGGTAAAGTTCCTCTTTGCTTGTTCGTTTGTTTTCTTTTATGTCACAGAGGAATAACTTTACTCTTCCACTCGTCCTCCGTATTCGGTTGAAAACTCATGGGGGAGAATTCGATGCCATACTCCCGGTGGTGCCGAACCTCTGACGGCTTTGCCGAGTGTGATCACCAGCCGCTTGCTAGGAAGGTGACGAGGGCACGGGTTGGAGTCGCTGAACTGAACTCTTGCGAAAGGGAGAGCAATCTGAGGCGGATCTCGATCAGGCGAGTTGGGTCGCCACAGGGTCGTTGGGGTCGGCAAAGGTGCGGACCCAGACTTAGGAGACGCTGCCGTAGACCTGGTGCTCGTTGATCTTGAAGATCGGACTGGGTGGCGGAAACTGGACTTCATGGCAACAGGGTCGCTGATATTTGGCCCTAGCATCAAGGACGGACTGAAAGAGGGGGAACGCAGCCATCCCCGTCGAGATCCGAGGAGGGGCAGGGAGGTCTTGGCGCCGTCGAGCTCCTAACAGCGAGGAGACGATGATTTTGGTCAGAAGACCACAGGTGTGTTTTCTGTCGCTTAGATACATCGGAGCGGACGGATCGAACTTGAAATGACGGAGCGTATCTAGGTCGTATCTACTCAAAAGCCCACGCCTCTTTTATTATTTTAGTATCATTTCCCTTTTTTTATCCTCCCTTTTTCAACGGCTCTTTTACGTGTATATTTTTGATATTCGCACGGCGACATAGAGCACCCGACTACTCGCGGTAAACGAGCTTTATACGGGTAATCTCATTCTCCCTCTTGCATGATTTTTTTTGCTTCCACGTAATGGGTTCTGAGCGTGGGTTATCTGCTTCCTCAACGCAGCAACTCTATTCAAAGTTCTAGGACGACCGCAGGCCTTCTGACGGAAAATCCCTTTAGGAGGCGCTCCGTTGCTTGGTGCGATCTCTGCCTGGAGGCACTTCGTTGCTTGGTGCGATCCCTGTCTCAGACAGAGATTCAGAAAAAGGTCAAGGGGAACCTTGCATCAGGTATTTCCCTTCTTCTTTTCTTTGGTATTGTCATCTTTCTTGGGGTTGCCTTTTTTTGCGATTTTCTTTTACTTTCCTCTCCGGCGTTTTTGTTCTTCTTTTTTTGTTTGCGATGCCCCTTTTTTACATGCTTCTTCGCACCTCGCTTCATCCTCTATTTTCCTTTCTTTCTTCTCTCTTTTTTTACATTCTCATTATTATTCCTCTCCTTTCTTCATGAATCTTTCTGCACTCTTTCATCCTCTCTCACGTTTCTGCGTTCTTTCACCCTCTCCAGCATCCCTCCAATCCCTACTCGTATTATTATTATTTTTACTCAACACATACAGTAGAGCGTTCAACGTGCCTGAAGCTTGAGGAAGTAGAAAGAAGTAATGCGTGTGTGCTTTTCATGATGCCAGGTTGCTTAGTGCAACCATGAAGCCTAAAAAAAATCTGAGCGATCGAAGAAAGAAATAGCGTGTGTTTTTTTTTGCGATGCCAGGTTGCTTATTGCAACCATGAGGCCTACGAAATCCAGGCAGGAGATTTTTACATTTTCTTACCTTCTTCCCCTCCCGTGTTCTCCTTTTTTCCTGCTCTTTCCGATCCTCCCTCCTTCTTATGCTTATATCTTCTGTCCGTTCTTTTTTGCCGAACTCCCCTCTTTATATACTGCTCTCTTGGTTCCCTTTCTTCTTTGTTGTTTATTTATTTTTTAGTCCACTGGCAGCGGGTACCCTTTCTTTTTCTTACCAGCTCCTGTCGCTTCCACTTGCAGGCTTTTTGTCTCTACATTTATTACTGGCTGCTGTCAACTCTTCTTTCCATTTTCTCTTTTTGACAATTGCCGCGCCCTCAGTTTTTTTTGTCTTCGATTTCTGCTCTTCCGCTCTTTAGATACATGCGTGGTGCATGCGTATACCCAGGATGCTTTTCTTGAACCTCTAAAAGATTGCAAAGCTCATGATATCTGTAGCTTACCGGATTGCTGAATGAATTTTGGAAACTTGTGTTCGTAAAGGATTCATTGTGCTGAGAAATTCTCTGATAAATTGCTGTGTTGATCCTCGCCCTGAACTTGTTCGTTGAGGTGCCTGATTTTCAGCTGGCGTGTACCGTTCATTACTAGCATTCCTTGTGCTCTCGACTATATTATACTTTGGAGTTTAGGGTATTTTATTGCTATTTATGATATCCTTTACTGCTGCTCGAACCAATATCTGGTTAACTGCTAGTGCTGCCACCTGATTTTTATAGTGCTGCCACCTGATTTTTATGCTGTAAATGAAACCTGATCTCATATTGCTATAACCGATTTCAACTACTGAAGATTGCTATTTTAATTGCTGTAGTTCCACCCAAGTTTGTCTGGCAACACCTGTTGCATCTATCACTCGCTATTACTGAATTCTCGGCTTAGTTACTGTCATTGAGTCCCGGCAAAATTACCACACCATCTCGTTGGCTGGAATTTCTTAACAGTTTGCTGAATGTTGCTTTGCTGTACCATCCGTAAATACTAAATCTGCATTCGAAATTAAGGATTTCTCATCTGAATTAGCTGAATACTAAGTTTAATTGGATGCTGCCGCTGGTATTCGTATTACATAACTGAATCTGTTTGCTAAAAATCTGAATACTGTGTCGTGTATCACCACTAACTGATCTGCATTCCTACCTAAACTGAAACTCGGTATTCCTGTATCTTAATTTGATTTTAATTGAACTTCAACAATATCCTTTTGCTATTTCCGGAGGGAATAATTGACTCAACAAATTGCCCCCCCCCCCCCCCCAACGGGTTTGTATGGGTAAGAAGCGCATACAAAACCGTTGGGAAGATGAAATATTTATGTGTTTTCTTATTACTCTCATCGTCGCTACAGGTGTTGACTCGGCATTCCGGCTCTTCTATCTTCACCTTTCCATATCATTCATGGGTTTCCTGTGGTCCCGCCGCAATTCCATGCCATTGGACGAACCCAATGATGAATCGATTATGGAATACATTAAGAAATATGATTCCCTCGGTCACTTCCGGGGAATATGGCATGAGTGGCGCGACGTGATGTTGGAGGGTAGGGACGCATTCCATAACAAGATTCCCCGTCACTTGTCCATGCCTCTATTGCCAACGGAGTACAAACCTCACCCCCATTTTGAGAGTGAGAATTGGACGCCTCTAGAGCGTATGGTGGCCGGAGTGATGAACAAGTCTCGCATCTTTGACCAAGGCCCTGACTTATGTTTATGCCTTGCACCCCTCACCAGAATATCCAATCAAGAGCCGAACTTCTTTTTGGGTTTAGAGATGGCTGCTAAGCGCGTACAGAGGTGGGCCTCGCGATTTAATATTTGTGGTAGCGTCACGCACCATCCCGGCTACACAGAGTGGGCACGATACATCTTGCGCAGCGAGAGAAAGATTCTTAAGAGGGCCGGGATTCATGAGGCTATCATGTTATCGTTGTTTAATTATGAGTATGATGTCACATTATTAAAGAGCATCTTAGAGCATTGGAGTCCGGCCACCAACACGTGCTATCTTTGCGATGAGGAGATTGTCCCGAGTCTCTGGGACATGAGATATGTCTGCGGGCTCCCTATACTGGGTGCCCGCTATGATGAACATGTGCCTGATGAAAAGACACTCTTTGGTGAGACTGCACCCGGCGAGTTTAGATGTTCTCCTTCCCTCAAGGCTGTGTTCCACCACTTCTATGAGCTGCTTCATCGGTATTCTGGGGCTGTTTCCATTACTCAGTGGATTTTACATTTCGTCGACCTAGGCACCGCATACGAGACCGGCTTCCCCTCGCCGCGTGACCCCTTTGGCGTCGGTTCAGAAAACACTCTGGTGCAGGACTATGATACACCCCTTCGGCCTCCTATCGCGGCAAAGGAAATGGACCGAGTTACATTCCTTACGGCCTTTTTAGCTTGCTGGCTATGCTATTTTGTCGTCCCCTACAAATATCCGAATCGCATTAGGCCGGAGGTGTTTATTATGGCTGATAGACTGGCACGAGGAGTTCGTCTTTCTTTGGCCCCGGCGGCGTTGTCGAATTTATTTCGGTCTTTGAGAGAGGCGTGCACCGCTGATTTCCCGGGCTCACAAGACACGCTGATCCCCCTTCATTATCTATTTGGATGGTTCAATCTGCAGTTTCAAGGGTTATACACCACTGCCGTTTCCGAGGCTATGAAGCGTAGGTTACCCCTCATGGTATACATCGCTGGGGCTCATCCGGTTCGCTTTAGAGATCTTGAGGCACGCTTACTTTTTCGCAAGGACAAGGTCTTTGGGCATCATCGGGTTATATTTCCAAACAAAGCAGGATGTCTAAGCGAGCAGGCTGACGTTCAAGATAACCCTGTTGACGTATTGACTGAGGATGGGTGGCTTGCCACCGAGTTCCTCGTGAGCATTCGGGTAGGCTGGCTACCCTTTAGGAGTGGAGATCTTGCATCTTTAGAAATGTACAATCCTCATAGATGCGCTCGCCAGTTTGGTTTTGATCAGGCTATTCCTCAGAGTGTCCTGGATTATGGGAGATTATCAGGCGACCTCGTGACGATGGCCTCTTGTTGGTATTTGCTGCTCCGGCGCGGGACCCATTCGTCATTTGCCATCCCGGCTCGTGGCCGGGTTCCTAGGTGCAGTTACGGGTACCTGAGATGGCACTCCATGCACTTGAAGGCGCTTTTCAGCTATGACATCAAAGACACATTTGGTTTCACCGAGAAGTCCCATCCACGGAAATTCTTGAAGAGGACAACTAGTCGATCGTCATACGGTTTTGAGTTTGACCTCTCTCAGTCTTCATCCCTCAAGCGGTCAAAGATCTTGGGCCTAGGGGCGGCATCGCCTAGCTTATCTGAGGTAACATCTACCTTTTCCCTTTTTCTTATAATATGTGGTATCATTGATTTGACACTTTTACTTGGGGTGCAGGACATAGGACATGTACGAGGATCCAATTCTGTTCTTAGCGTTGGAGGGTGTCCGGACGAGGATACAACTCCGCAGCGAGCGGGCAAAGACGAGTTGACTATCACAGGTGCTATTTTCTTTATTGGACATTCTGTGTACTTCTCTTTTATGCACTTATTTGTTTGATATGACAACTACCTCTGATATATGCGATCATCCCTGACTCATGTGATTATTTCTGACATGTTCTGTGTTCTTTAGAGGTTCGGCCTGCTACCAAAATTGCTGAGCAAGTACACGCTCACCCCCCTGATGACGCGGCAGACATGGATGATATTGATACCGCCGAACTGTTAAAGCATTATCCGAGCGACTCGTCTGACGACATGATTGGAGCCTTGAAAGGAAGTACGGCTTGTCCAGGTTATGTAGACCGCAGAATCTTTTACATTTGACTTACAATCTGATCTTGGTGCAGTTGTACACGCGCCGGCGGAATCGACGAGGGAAGCTGATACCGGCGCAAGCGCGAGGAATTCCTTGATCAACTCAGAGACGAGTAAGGCTTGAAGTCCTCGAATTGTATCCTTCTATTTATCATTTTCACTATTTTGATGCCGTGGTTTGGGTTACATATGATAAATCTTTTTTGAATAGCGCCTCTAACGACGATCTCCTGTCTGATCAGTGTCAGATTTGCTTGTAGGTCTACAGCATGCGCCGAGCACGTTGGGGATCGAGGCAGAAGGGGCATCTCCCTCGCATGATGGTAATTTCTTGTTCCTCCTCATATTGGCAGAGTGTTTCAAGAGACAGCAGGGACACGAGTCCCTTTCCATATATCCTAATAATTATGTCCCTTAGCAGGATTTTGTTCTTACTATTGTTATCATTTTGTGATATTTTCAGTGCCTGTGTCGGAAGGTACGGACACTATTGCAGGGGACGAGAGGGTCGCGGAAGACGGTAATTTTCATCACCCGTCATTTTATTTCTTAGCTGCATTGTATTACCATGGTAGTGGGAGAAGAGTTTAATTTTTTTTTTTTTTTTTTTTACTCGTGACTCGTTATCGCCTTGTTTCCTTATCGATTTTCATGGCCAGTATTGCCTCTTTTAGCTGCGTATGATCTTTGTCTCTCCTTGACTATACAGAATTTGTTATGATGGCAGGTGGGTCTTCAACGGGCCTGGTATCTTGCGTCAAGTTGGTCGTCGCAGGGGTGGCGAACGTGCACAACGAAAGTATGTTTTCCTTATTCTTTCTGCTAACATGTAGTCTAATGTACTCAATTGCGAGTCAGATCTTTTTGCAACGATAATTGGGTTTGTACCGTGTGCTGGATGACTGACCTTGGTATTACTGGATCACTTTGGCATTCTTGTTTTGCTGGTGGCAGGTACGGGGGAGGCCAGTGTTGAGGACGGCCGCTCTTTCGGCTGTGGGGGATTCCAACGTGATGGATCCTTCGACAAAGGTAAACTCGTCATGTCTGCACGGTTCGTCATACCAGCTATGTGTCGTTATTTTCTTTAATAGTTTGTTTCATGTTGTCGTTCCAGGGGCTGTGAGCGGAGTTTGGGAGACTACTATGCCGCCGCCTCCCGGGCCGTCTACCTCTCGGGTTTCAGATATAGTCCGGCGATCGCAGGAGAGAGCAGCCCGTTTCTTCATTTCTGATTACCTTGGCACGCTTCGTGACGAGGACTCACTCCCCACAGTAGAAGAGTTTTTGGCTTCCTCATGTAGCATTTCGCAAACCTTGACCAGTTTCAAAGCTCTGGAGGCTACTTGGGAAAGACTGAGTCGGGAGATAGTGGAAGTCTTGAAGCAACTTGAGGTCGAGCAGGGCTCACTGACCAGTCTGGATACTGCCGTTCTTGATTTCCAGATCAGCAAAGAGGCAACCGTTCTGGAGGATTTATGGTCCCTTCAAAGTAGTTTGATTATCGAGAAGAATGCTATAATGGGGTCTTGTGATTCAGCCAGGGCCAAAGTGAGGCGAATTGACGCGCGCCTGGAACAAATTGACGAAGAAAGGGAGAGGCTCCTATCGGAGAGGCATGCGGCGATTTCTGACATGCAAGATTGTGACGACAATTTGGAGAACATTGAGACCGCCAAAGCACAGAACTCAGAGCTAATTGATGCAACTGAAGCCCACCAAGCTTCATTAGAGGCCCAGCGCGAGATGAAGGAAGTCGAACGTAGCAGGCTCACTTCTATCATTAAAGAGCGAAGGCTCGTTCTCCAGAACATAATCAAAGAATTTTGATGTGTTTCTCTTTACTATGCGCTTTGGATTTTTGTTTTGGGGGCGTCTCTGTATTTTGATGTATCTCTCCCTGTATCATGTGTTTGGACTTTGACATTTGGGGTGTCCTGTACTTCTTGATGTATCATTTACCTATTCAGGATTGTTTTGTTCTTAATTGGTTGTGATTGATGTGATGATGGTTTCTTTTCAGCAGATCGTTAAAACTGGTATGGTGGTTTGGTTTCTTTTCAGTAGATTGTTAGAACTGGTATGGTGGTTGTGATTGACATTTGGTTTTTTGCATCGCAAGGTCCTCATTTTTTGGGAAAAGATTGTGATTTTGAGAGCTGGAATTGAGTTGCCATCGATTGAGCTATGTCGGGTCTGATAGACGAGATATGCTGCTTGAAATCCTGCATTTTGATTCTTGATCCATTTCTGCTTCGAGTCGGATGGGGAATTTTTTGCGCTTTTCCTTTGATCTTATCTCTTTACCCTATATTGTTGCTTTTCGTTAAAGAGAGTCGCTGATGTAGAATATGGCGAGTAATTGCTCTACTGCTCTTACAAAAATGTGGTGGTCTGCTACCATTCCCTTTCCGGCCTCCGTAAACCTTCTGAAAGCCGCCCACTCCAACGCCCTGCCTTAAATACATTTTCCTGGCCATTGAAGCAGATCGGATATAATACCAATCAGGATCGTAAGGAGCCAGTTCCTTGAATCTTCCAGTCTTCACGATATCTGTCCATTCGGGAAGCTCCATCTTGCCGGATCTCTTAAGGTGGGCGGAGTAGGCTTTGACGAACTCGTGGGGGAGGGACACACACCCTTCACGGTCTTAGCCACCTCCTTCTCCATGCTGTTGCTGCAATCGCTTCCGATGTTGCTTGGGGGCGCGCAGATGTTCGGCGGTCCTCAGCACCTCAATATTTCAATTTTGAGACAAGCTTCAACTTGTGTGGCTCATTTTGAGGACGTTATAAGCAGAGCCTATTACTGAATTTTGTGCTCGTTTTAGATCACTTCGTTACTTCAGATTGGGGATTGATTGAGACGGCACGGGCACGGACGAGCGTGTCGCGAGGCTTCAGATTGGGGATGCTGACGTCCGGGCGTACTCCGAGGACTTCGGGGCCGCCGAAGCGCGGCAACAGCACGGCTTGCCAGTTTTTTTTTTTTTTTTTTTTTTATAAGAGAAATAGGGGCGAATTTATGTTTTCATCATCTAACCGGGTGAATGCTCATATGAGGAACTTACACAGGTCTAGCAAACAGTCAATTGGCAACTACTTTGATATTCTCGAGCCTAGTGTCGCTTGGTCAGGATTAGATTCGTGTTTTAAGCATGGTACTTCTTTAAGAAACGGCCGTTAATGGGCGGCATCGGGTGCGCCCCATTTTGATCTATCAGCTGGTAGGCTCCTCCTTCGTAAACTTTTCCTATCACGTAGGGTCCTTCCCAATTGGGGTTGAACTTCCCTTTTGCCATCCTGTTGGATATGATAGGCCGCCTTACTGCTAGGACGAGATCTCCTTTCTTGAAAGTGCGTTCTCTGGCTAACTTGTCATACGCCCTTGCCATTTGCGCTTGGTATAGCTCTAGGTTTTGCTGTGCAATCAGCCTTTGCTCATCAAGCGTGTCCAGCTCATCAAGACGCAACTGGGCATTTTCATCCATTGTCATATCACATTGCATTGCCATTCTTAGCGAGGGTATCTCGACCTCGAGTGGAAGCACGGCTTCGACACCGAAGACTAAGGAGTAAGGCGTTGATTGTGTGGGTGTGCGATACGTAGTTCGATAAGCCCACAATGCTTCCACTAGCTTCTGATGCCACTCTTTCTTGTTCTTTGAAACGCTCTTCTTGAGCAGCTTGCATAGAGTTTTATTGAATGCTTCGGCCAGTCCATTCGCCCTTGGATTGTATATCGAGGAGTATCGCCAATCAATTTTGTGACGCTCTGCAAATTTGTAGATTGAGGCATTTTTGAAGGCCAAGCCGTTATCGGATATGATCCGTCTAGGGGTTCCAAAACGACTCAATATATTCCCGCGAAAGAAATCGACGACATTGGCGGCCTTGACTTCCCTTAATGGGACGGCCTCCGCCCATTTGGAGAAATAGTCTGTTGCCGCGAGTATGAATCGATGCCCCTGAGAAGAAGGAGGTTCTATGGGCCCCACTATATCTGTCCCCCATATTTCGAACGGCCACGACGAAACCGTTGGATGAAGAGGGTTAGGGTGCTTATGAATTAAATCTCCATGCACTTGGCACAAATGGCAAGTCTTTGCGCAGTTTATGCAGTCTCGTACCATGCTTGGCCAGTAGTACCCCAACCTCTTAATCTTAAGATACATCTTGGGTCCTGATTGGTGGGCACCACAAAGACCGGAGTGGACTACATGTAACACGTGAGCGACCTCATCCATTGCAATGCACCTGAGCCAAAGCTGTTCGTACGATCGACGATACAACGTGTCATTCACAAATGTGTACCGGAGGGCCCGTTTTTTCAATTGTATTCTTTGAGTCTTGTCCTCGGGTAGGATGCCACTTTTGAAATAGTTGACGAACGGCTCTCTCCAGTCATGTTCTTGCGTAAGGGAGATTGTCATAGTATCTGCTACTTCTTTCTTGTTGGCGTGATCGTCTTCGGCCGGTGCGATTAATTTCCTGTCTCTGATGACGATGTTGACTTGGTCAACGGATGGCCCAGCTAGCTCTTTGGCAAACTTTGCCAGTGCGTCCGCTCTACCATTAGCAGCCCTAGCAATGCAGGTCAGAGTGACGTACGGTATTTGTTCCATGAGTTCCACAGCTTTTGTATGATATTTGTGCAGTTCCATTTTCTTGACTTGGTATTCACCCGTCACCTGTTTGACGATGAGCTGGGAGTCGCCGTATACATGCATTCTTTCAATTTTCATCTCCAGTGCGAGCTCGAGTCCGGCGATCAAAGCCTCGTATTCAGCTTCGTTGTTGGTGCAAGGACCGGTGAGGGCTAAGGAGTAATGCAATATTCCTTTTTCCGGGGTAACGAATACCAGGCCAATCCCTGACTTTACTTTCGGGATATTTGGGAGAATAGCTGGTTGAATTGAAGATGCCCCATCGAAGTAGAGTTCCCAATATCCATGGTCGATTTCGGTATTTAATATTTCCTCGTCTGGTAAGTCATATTTCAGAGGAGAGTCATCGGGGACAGGATGAGCCGCTAAGAAATCGGCGAGAATTTGCCCTTTTATTGCTTTCTGCGACACATATGTGATGTCGAATTCCTAGAGTAGGACAGCCCATTTAGCCAATCGCCCCGTTAAAGTAGGCCTCGTCATCAGGTATCTTAAAGGGTCGACTTTTGATATGAGACGGACTTCATGTTCAAGGAGATAATGTCTTAACTTCTTAATGGCAAACATCAACGCCAAACATTGTTTTTCGATTGGAGAATAGGAATGCTCTGCCCCTACGAACATTCGGCTAAGGTAATACAACGCGGTCTCCTTTCCCTCGTCATTATTCTGAGCCAACAGTGCGCCCAAGGATGCTTCCAATGCCGTGGTATATAAGATGAGTGGCTTTCCAGCGACAGGTGCCCCAAGGACTGGAGGGCACGAAAGGTATTCTTTGATATTTTCGAAAGCGTTTTGACATGTACTATCCCAAATGAACGGAGCATCTTTCTTTGTCAGTTTGGAAAAGGGATGGATTCGCCCCGATAAATTGGAAATGAACCTCCTAATATAAGCCAGTCGCCCTTGAAAGGATCTAAGCTCCCTAAGATTCTTTGGGGGTGGCATGTCTTTGATTGAGCTTATCTTCGCGGGATCAATTTCAACCTTTTTGTGTCTAACCACGAAACCCAGGAATTTTTCAGATGACACTCCAAACGCGCATTTGAACGGGTTCATTTTGAGATTGTACTTGCGGATGCGAGTGAACACGGCCCTCAAGTCCTGGCAATGTTCTGCTTTAGATTGCGACTTGACCACCAAATCGTCCACATAGCACTCGACGAGTTTATGGATTAAATCGTCGAAGATCTTAGTCATCGCGCGTTGGTATGTTGCCCCAGCGTTCTTTAACCCAAACGGCATAACGGTATAACAAAAGATGCCAATAGGCGTACGAAACGCAGTGTGCTTCTCATCTTCGGGCGCCATCTTAATTTGATTGTAACCAGATGACCCGTCCATAAATGAAAACACTTCAAAGTTTGATACCGAGTCGATCATTACTTCTGTCACAGGGAGTGGAAAGTCGTCTTTGGGACATGCGTTATTCAAGTCCCTGAAGTCTACGCAGATCCGGATTTGCCCGTTTTTCTTCTTCACAGGGACGATACTGGCTATCCAGTCCGCGTATTTCTCCTCTCTTATAAATCCCGCCTCGATTAATTTCTTTATTTCAAGTGTGATCTGCTCTTCCAGTTCTACCCTCATTCTTCTCGGCGCCTGTTTCACCGGAGTAGCGTCAGGACTGATCGACAAGTTATGGGCGGCGACCTCCGGGCTGAGGCCCGGCATCTCTTTATATGTCCATGCGAAGCAGTCGCTAAACTCATGGAGGAGTGCCTCCAACTGGTCCTTTTCATACTGAGAAAGTTGTGCACTTATATAAGTGGGCCTGACATCCTCTTCTGACCCAAGATTGACCTCAATCAACTCATCGCAGGTAGTCTGCCCCCCATCTTCCAGTTCTTTCGGTGCCCTTTTGAATTCTTCATTTTCTTGCTCCGTTTCGTATGTTTCGCCTATTGTCACCATATTGCAAGTATATGGGTGAAACATAGGAGCTTCTTCACTTGGTTCTGTGTACCCTAAACCCCGAGTATTGGAGGTCTTCCCATTTGGTAATGTAACATTCCGTGAACCCGGGTTCCACAACTTCTCAAATTGGCGCAGCTCACTCTTTAGGCGAGGGTTCGAGCAACCGTACTTTTCTACGAGATTTCTTAAGCTCGGAGGGTAATAAGCAAATGGGGGGACTTTGACGAGTTGCGTTGACTCCGGGTCATCCTCTTTGTCTGTGATGATGTGATGAATTTCATCTGACTGATAGAAGTGTATTGGTTTGTGGACAAAGAACCTTCCTCTTGTGCATTCCCTCTTGCTAGGGACAATAAAAGTCTTCATCTCTATGACTTGCGATGCATTCAGGGGAGTGAAACCCTTAAGGTAGCCTTGAGGAACTCTCAATACTCCTATCTCGTATTCCGCCATGTCTTGTCGTGTCGTCAGTCTTTGTGACCAACCTTCCTTTTCATGGGTTTCAACCACGTCGCATGTAGAGGCTGAGCAATCACTTGCTTCTGACTCGGAGTCACTTCCGAAATGGGGACATGCTGACAGAGTTGTTTTCTTTAACTTGGAGATGATCGAGCTCTGTAGTGTTGATTTCGCAGGCTGCGTCGTCGACCCGATGAAATAGTGCGCGTCTTCGTATTTAATTTCATGCACCGAGAAGGGTTGGATATCCCCATCGATACGCTCCTCCCTACCTTCTCTTAGGTACTTTAGGCATTGGTGTAAGGTAGAGGGGACTACGTGATTCTCGTGCAGCCAAGGTCTCCCGAGTAACGCCTTGTATGAGGTATCAGTGTCGATGACATGGAATTTAACTTTGGTCTTTAGATCGCCGAGCTGCAATGGTAAGCATATGGAGCCTAAAGCCTTCTGGCTGTTTTTGTTGAACCCTTGGATAATAACTTTTTCAGCCGTTAAATTATGGACGCCTAAAGAGAGGCTTTTTAAGGTCCGCAAGGTTATGAGGTTAACTGATGACCCTGGATCGATTAAGATTCTGCTTATCTTCATCCCTTCTACGTCCCCAGTCACATACAGTGGTCGATTATGCTGTGACGTTCCCAGTATCATGTCATCGTCGTTGAAGGTAATGGACGATGTAGCATACGTACTCAGCGCCTCTTTTATATCAGCCTCCACGAAGAATACTTGGAATTTTTGAGGATTTTGTAAGGCGTAAATAAGAACATCTCTCAGTTCTTGCGACATCATCAAGGCGTCGTATATGCTGAGGAGGGCGGGTACTTTTCTCAAATGTGATAGTATGTTATATTCCGAAGAGGATAGTTTTAGTGGGGGGACCGCGTCGTCGCCCACCTCCTGCGTTTCAATTTGCTTTCCCTTGAGTTTTTCCTTTTCCTTGTCTATCGTGCGTCCCGTTACGACCTTGCCGCTCCTAAGATTCATTTGGCAGGATTCGTTTATTTGCTCGCTGTTTTTGGCAGTAGGTACTTCCTCATACAGGTAGGCGGGTAAGATTTCATCTTCGGAGTCACTTCCCAAGTTGATCGCGTTACAGGTACCCATCCTTGCAGTAGCGACGCCTCTAACGTTGTCAGTTTTATCTTCCTCTAAGGGCTCTGGGATAACCGATATCATTCTGCAGGACTCCACCTCGTACTCTTCATCCTCTGAATCGTTCTCCAGGAGTCTCTCCCACATCTCTTCCGTGATGTAGTGGTGAAGTTTCACAGGCTTAGGCATTTCCTGTACGTACTCTTCAAGAGAGTCGATGCATTTTTTAAGATCGTCTTTTTCTTGCGCTTTAGTCGGAAAGACTATTTTCTTATTTTTGTTCTTCCGTTGAGGATTCCTTTTCTTTTTCTCTTGATTTTCCCTTGCTGGTGGACGAGGTCTTGGTGATATGTATCGTGGGGACAGGGAGTCTTTCCACACTATGCCTGGTATTTGTTGTAGTTTTCGGAGGAGTCGCAGTGTCTTTCTCGGCACCATGGTATCCCACCCCTGGTCTTCTATGGGCGCCGGATCTATTCTTGTCTGAATGACATCAACCTCTTCGGTTTGGGTTTCGTTCAATACTTGCTTCGATAGAGTTATCCTCCCTGTCTTATATTATTTTTCCACCCAATCTTTGAAAATATAACAATCTTCTATCGTGTGCCCCAGTACGCGATGGTAAGGGCAAAAGTTGGGATCGTCAGTTTTATTGCTTTCTTCGGGGCGCTTCGGCTCTGGTAGTTGTAAGCCATTTTTTAAGGCATCCCTAAAAATTTTCATCGTCTTTTCTCTTTTGAATGAATAAATTTTGTTCTTTCTCTCTTCCAGGGTCAATGGCTTGCCCCGGCTATTTTCGCCGAGCGTTGGCGCTTTCTCGATTCGAGGTACATTTGCATTGTGAACTTCCACCCTTTTGCCCTTGTTAGCAACGTTTGTGTAGGCGATCTTGGGTTCGTTCCTTCTTGGTTCCTCCCTTCTGAATTTTGGGTTTTGCGTATTTATGTAAGGCTGATGGTTCGTTCGTTCCAACTTTGCCACTTGGGTGATTAATTCTTGAAACGTAGAGATGTTATTGCCGCAAAGAAAGGGGGCCATCCAGCTATCGATGTTACGGACTAACAAATCCACGGCCTCGGTCTGCTCTAGTGGCTTTTCGCATTTGATACTCAAGTTTCTCCACCTGGTAATGTAATTGAGGACGGTCTCATCCTTTCTCCTCTTTGTATCGGCCAGATCCGCGATTGTAATCTTATCGCTTACCGAAGCAAACTTCATCCTGAAGGCTTCCTCCATGTCAGTCCAAGTTCCGATGACTTCATTCTCCAGAGAGTAATACCATTCAAAGGCAACCCCTGAGAGACTTTGCGGGAATTGCCGGAGCAATAGAGCGTCGTTGCCGCCAGTGTTTCCACAAGTCGCGACGAAATGAGCCAAATGTTGGTCAGGATTTCCCACCCCACTAAACATCTTGAAATGCGGTACGATATACCCCTTGGGGTAAGGGATACTATCGTATGCAGCTGGGTAAGGTCTCCCTCGTCTCCTTCGTGGAGCAATTTTGGTTCCCTCCATTTGCCTCAGCTGGTCCATCACCATTTCCTGTACTTCCTTCCTAGTCAGGGTAATGGCCTCGTCATTTGACTGTGCTGGCAAGGAAGACGTCGCCGGAACGTTATTTTGTTCCCGCGATGACTGTTCTTGGCGTAACATCATTTCTTGCGTCTTTGCAAGAGCACTAGTCACCTCCTCGAACTTCGCCATGAGGATGCTCATGTCGTTATCCCTCTTCTTAAGTTGCCTCTTAAGATCGGCGATAGCCTCATCTCTATGGTCATGATTAGTGGTCATGACGGGTTCTTCCTCTTCCTCTTCCTCTTCGAAAGTTTCTTGGTGTAGAGGGGTTGCTCCTAGTTCGTACCGTTGAACAGGCTCCTGAATTACGATAGAAGCCAACTTTTTATTCTTGGCTTTCCTTGTCATAGTCCGAAGGGTATCCTCCTCAGAATTAGAGCCGGTCTCTCGTGCGTGTTCTACCATCCGTACTGTGTGGATTACATAACCCTCTGTTTCCTTATGGCTGATCTTGGAACGTCTTTCCTTTCTTTTCATGTTCCTCTGAGCCCTCTTGTATGTCTCATAAATCCTTTGGGATATTGTCTTTTGAGTAGTGATATTTCTGGGCTTTGGGTGGGGCTTGGCCTGTACGTGGGTCTGCAGTCGCAGTCCCTCCACCAGGTTAGAATTTCTCGTAACTGATAGAAGTGGTGCAAATTTGTTTGTTACGGTATTCTCTGTCTTGGCGGCAGAATAGCTACGCCTTACAGGTATTAGGCAACCTTGTTTGGAGAGCCTAGCCTTCTTCTTCCTTAAGGCTTGTCGCTCCCTCTTTTTTGTCTTTTCAAGGCTTGAGAATATGGCTTGGTGAATCTTGCCCCTACTAACAGTGAAGGATGCTTCCTCCTCCTCCTTGTCGAACACGCCCCCATCAGCAGCGACAAGCAGTTCTTCCCTTTTTATGACAGTCTTTTTACTCTTCAGGGAGGTCTTACTCTTGATGGTCGGAGTGATCTTTCCCTCACCCTTAGTGTTCTCAGAGTCTACAAAGGGTAGGTAGATAAACTCAACGTCTTCATCCGAAATGGAGCCAAATTGGACACCATGCATGATGATCGATGCGTCCCCAACAAAGATGTTCAACTTCTTTGCCATCGTTGTTCTTTTTTCTGTAAAACAAAAGAAGCGTAAGAACGAGGGCATGGAATCCGGTGTTGCGTAATATAGATCTCGAAGATGAAAGGAGAAGCCGGTCCCACCGGGCGTGCCAGAATTTGTGGGGTCATTTTCGTTACATTTGGGGATGTATCATGACCGTTTCAAATCCACCTTAAATTAATAAGGCTTTTTGTTTAATGGGTTCTAGCTTCCAATGAGCATAAACGCTCATTGTTAATTACCCCTAAAATTAGGGAACCTTTGATTAAGAGATCTATAATATGCAACAACACAAGAGAAATAAAACAGACAATATCATTTATAAGCGTAATGAAATACAAAATTTGACATAGTATTTAAACGTTGAGAAAATGGGCCCTTTCATCAATTTGAGTATCTTGTGACCATCGAACGTCCGGCTTTGAAGCACTTCGTTGAGTGATATCCGGTCTAGGCAACCCGATGTTGTATTGAGGAGCTACGCCCCGATGATAAACATCGACGTACGCACCTCCCAAACAATATTCCGCCGTGATTGCATTTAGACGTATTGGATATTTGGGTCTGGAGATTTATCCGGCCTCGCGGCGTGTTGGATGATTTAATTTGGAATTTATCCGGCCTTGCGGCGTAGTGGACAATTTAATTCGGAATTTATCCGGCCTTGCGACGTGGTGGATAATTTAATTTGGAATTTATCCGGCCTTGCGGCGTGGTGGATAATTTAATTTGGAATTTATCCTGGCCTTGCTCCGTGGTGGATAATTTAATTTGAAATTTATCCGGCCTTGCGGCGTAGTGGATAATTTAATTTGAAATTTATCCGGCCTTGCGGCGTAGTGGATGATTTGGAATTTATCCGGCCTTGCGGCGTTAAAGAATGCAACGTCACATCGAGAAACTACACTCCGACGCCAAATGTCGACGTACGCACCTCCCAGACAATATTTCATCATGACGCACTAACGCTTCCGATATTATCTTTGTCAGTGCCCGAATGAGAATTGTGTCTTGGAACTCGGCGGATTCGATTGAATTTGGATTGTGGACAAGCCAGCCATGGTCATATCAGTATACCCTCAGTGTGTATTCTATTTAATTTGACCCAAATGCAAATCTCTATTATCCCATGTTTTAGGCTAGAGCCCTTTAGGTGACAGGATTATTATTATTCCACACATATGCGTTAATGCGTTGAGTTTCACGCGTCAACGGCGTTTCGACCAAAGGTAAAGTTCCTCTTTGCTTGTTCGTTTGTTTTCTTTTATGTCACAGAGGAATAACTTTACTCTTCCACTCGTCCTCCGTATTCGGTTGAAAACTCATGGGGGAGAATTCGATGCCATACTCCCGGTGGTGCCGAACCTCTGACGGCTTTGCCGAGTGTGATCACCAGCCGCTTGCTAGGAAGGTGACGAGGGCACGGGTTGGAGTCGCTGAACTGAACTCTTGCGAAAGGGAGAGCAATCTGAGGCGGATCTCGATCAGGCGAGTTGGGTCGCCACAGGGTCGTTGGGGTCGGCAAAGGTGCGGACCCAGACTTAGGAGACGCTGCCGTAGACCTGGTGCTCGTTGATCTTGAAGATCGGACTGGGTGGCGGAAACTGGACTTCATGGCAACAGGGTCGCTGATATTTGGCCCTAGCATCAAGGACGGACTGAAAGAGGGGGAACGCAGCCATCCCCGTCGAGATCCGAGGAGGGGCAGGGAGGTCTTGGCGCCGTCGAGCTCCTAACAGCGAGGAGACGATGATTTTGGTCAGAAGACCACAGGTGTGTTTTCTGTCGCTTAGATACATCGGAGCGGACGGATCGAACTTGAAATGACGGAGCGTATCTAGGTCGTATCTACTCAAAAGCCCACGCCTCTTTTATTATTTTAGTATCATTTCCCTTTTTTTATCCTCCCTTTTTCAACGGCTCTTTTACGTGTATATTTTTGATATTCGCACGGCGACATAGAGCACCCGACTACTCGCGGTAAACGAGCTTTATACGGGTAATCTCATTCTCCCTCTTGCATGATTTTTTTTGCTTCCACGTAATGGGTTCTGAGCGTGGGTTATCTGCTTCCTCAACGCAGCAACTCTATTCAAAGTTCTAGGACGACCGCAGGCCTTCTGACGGAAAATCCCTTTAGGAGGCGCTCCGTTGCTTGGTGCGATCTCTGCCTGGAGGCACTTCGTTGCTTGGTGCGATCCCTGTCTCAGACAGAGATTCAGAAAAAGGTCAAGGGGAACCTTGCATCAGGTATTTCCCTTCTTCTTTTCTTTGGTATTGTCATCTTTCTTGGGGTTGCCTTTTTTTGCGATTTTCTTTTACTTTCCTCTCCGGCGTTTTTGTTCTTCTTTTTTTGTTTGCGATGCCCCTTTTTTACATGCTTCTTCGCACCTCGCTTCATCCTCTATTTTCCTTTCTTTCTTCTCTCTTTTTTTACATTCTCATTATTATTCCTCTCCTTTCTTCATGAATCTTTCTGCACTCTTTCATCCTCTCTCACGTTTCTGCGTTCTTTCACCCTCTCCAGCATCCCTCCAATCCCTACTCGTATTATTATTATTTTTACTCAACACATACAGTAGAGCGTTCAACGTGCCTGAAGCTTGAGGAAGTAGAAAGAAGTAATGCGTGTGTGCTTTTCATGATGCCAGGTTGCTTAGTGCAACCATGAAGCCTAAAAAAAATCTGAGCGATCGAAGAAAGAAATAGCGTGTGTTTTTTTTTGCGATGCCAGGTTGCTTATTGCAACCATGAGGCCTACGAAATCCAGGCAGGAGATTTTTACATTTTCTTACCTTCTTCCCCTCCCGTGTTCTCCTTTTTTCCTGCTCTTTCCGATCCTCCCTCCTTCTTATGCTTATATCTTCTGTCCGTTCTTTTTTGCCGAACTCCCCTCTTTATATACTGCTCTCTTGGTTCCCTTTCTTCTTTGTTGTTTATTTATTTTTTAGTCCACTGGCAGCGGGTACCCTTTCTTTTTCTTACCAGCTCCTGTCGCTTCCACTTGCAGGCTTTTTGTCTCTACATTTATTACTGGCTGCTGTCAACTCTTCTTTCCATTTTCTCTTTTTGACAATTGCCGCGCCCTCAGTTTTTTTTGTCTTCGATTTCTGCTCTTCCGCTCTTTAGATACATGCGTGGTGCATGCGTATACCCAGGATGCTTTTCTTGAACCTCTAAAAGATTGCAAAGCTCATGATATCTGTAGCTTACCGGATTGCTGAATGAATTTTGGAAACTTGTGTTCGTAAAGGATTCATTGTGCTGAGAAATTCTCTGATAAATTGCTGTGTTGATCCTCGCCCTGAACTTGTTCGTTGAGGTGCCCGATTTTCAGCTGGCGTGTACCGTTCATTACTAGCATTCCTTGTGCTCTCGACTATATTATACTTTGGAGTTTAGGGTATTTTATTGCTATTTATGATATCCTTTACTGCTGCTCGTACCAATATCTGGTTAACTGCTAGTGCTGCCACCTGATTTTTATAGTGCTGCCACCTGATTTTTATGCTGTAAATGAAACCTGATCTCATATTGCTATAACCGATTTCAACTACTGAAGATTGCTATTTTAATTGTTGTAGTTCCACCCAAGTTTGTCTGGCAACACCTGTTGCATCTATCACTCGCTATTACTGAATTCTCAGCTTAGTTACTGTCATTGAGTCCCGGCAAAATTACCACACCATCTCGTTGGCTGGAATTTCTTAACAGTTTGCTGAATGTTGCTTTGCTGTACCATCCGTAAATACTAAATCTGCATTCGAAATTAAGGATTTCTCATCTGAATTAGCTGAATACTAAGTTTAATTGGATGCTGCCGCTGGTATTCGTATTACATAACTGAATCTGTTTGCTAAAAATCTGAATATTGTGTCGTGTATCACCACTAACTGATCTGCATTCCTACCTAAACTGAAACTCGGTATTCCTGTATCTTAATTTGATTTTAATTGAACTTCAACGATATCCTTTTGCTATTTCCGGAGGGAATAATTGACTCAACAAATTAGTTTATGGTCAGGAACCAAATATTTCTCATCTAAAAATTTTTGGATGTGCGGTATATGTGCCAATAGCTCCACCACAACGCACTAA
Organism: Costus lasius; assembly: GCA_027563935.2. Taxonomy (NCBI): domain Eukaryota; kingdom Viridiplantae; phylum Streptophyta; class Magnoliopsida; order Zingiberales; family Costaceae; genus Costus; species Costus lasius. The sequence continues at coordinate 11,346,661 of CM050449.1, forward strand.
GATGAGACCTCAAAGGAGGTTGGGAATTTATGTTGGATATGAATCTCCATCAATTATTAAATATTTAGAGACATTAACTGGAGATTTATTTACGGCTCGTTTTGCCGATTGTCATTTTGATGAAATGACATTCCCAACATTGAAAGGGGAAAATAAGCAGTTGGGGAATGAAATTATCTGGCGTGAAATATCATTATCTCATTATGATCCTCGTACAAAACAATCTGAACTAGAAGTTCAAGATTATTCACTTGCAAAATTTAGCAAATCAAGTGTCAGATGCTTTTACTGACCCCAAGAGAGTGACAAAGTCATATATTCTATCTGCAAATGCTCCAATCAGAATTAGTGTCCCTGAAGGACAACCCATAATTGCAAATGAGATTAGAATGCAAGTGAAACGTGGTAGACTAGTCGGTTCCAAAGATAAAAATCCACGAAGAAGAAAAGAAATAAAAGCTCAAAATGAGGATGTTATGACTCTAGAAGAGACTCCAGTCATTCATCATATGATTCCAGTAGAATCTCAGGTACCTGACAATGAAGAGATCTCCATAAATTATATCATGACTGGAAAAAAGATGGAACCGAGGTGAAATCGACGTCGATGATCTTTTTGCTTATCATATTGCATGGATTATAATGAAACATGATGAGGATCATGAACCAAAGTCTGTTGAAGAATGCAGACAAAGAAATGATTGGCCAAAATGGAAAGATGCGATTGATGCTGAATTAAAATCTCTCGCAAAACAATTGGATTACTAGTCCGTACATGTAGTCCGTACACCAGAAGGTGTCAAACCAATTGGATATAAATGGGTGTTTGTGCGCAAACGAAATGAAAAGGAAGAGATTATCAGATATAAGGCACGACTTGTTGCCCAAGGGTTCTCTCAGAGACCTGTGATTGATTATGAGAAAACATATTCTCCTGTGTTAGATGCAACGACTTTTCGATATTTGATAAGTTTATCAATTCATGAAAAATTAGAAATGCGATTAATGGATGTTGTTGCTGCATATTTGTATGGCTTACTTGACAATAACATTTACATGAAACTCCCCGAAGGATTTAAAATGTCAGAAGCATTTAACTCAAATCGTCGAGAATTATTCTCAATTAAATTGTCTAGATCTCTATATGGATTGAAACAATCCGGACGAATGTGGTATAAAAGTTTGAGTGAGTATTTGTTAAACAAGAGATACCAAAATAATCTTATTTACTCATGTGTTTTTATTAAGAGATCTGGATCAAAGTTTGTGATAATTGCTGTATATGTTGATGATATAAATATTATTGAAACTCCTGAAGAGCTTTCCAACGCGGTTGATTATTTGAAGAATGAATTTGAGATGAAAGATCTCGGAAAAACAAAACTTTGTCTCGAACTACAAATTGAACATTTAGAAAATGAAATTTTTATTCATCAATCAGCTTATATAGCCAAAATGTTGAAAAGATTCTATATGGATAAAGTTCATCCATTAAGTACCCCGATGGTTATTAGGTCGCTTGATGTAAATAAATATTCATTTCGACCTCAAATGAAAGATGAAGAACTGATTGGTCCAGAAGTACCATATCTTAGTGCTATTGGGGCACTAATGTACCTCGCTAATCATACTCGACCGGATATCACATTTGCTGTAAATTTATTAGCAAGATATGGTTCTTCTCCGACAAGAAGACATTGGAATGGAATTAAACATATATTTCAATATCTTCGAGGTACAATGAATTTGGGATTATATTATCCTCATATGCCTGAAGCTGAATTAATTGGATATGCAGATGCGGGCTATTTATCTGATCCTCATAATGGTAGATCTCAAACAGGTTATGTATTCACATATAGAGGTACAGCTATATCTTGGAGATCTATGAAACAAACTATTACTGCCACATATTCTATTCATTCTGAGATCATAGCAATTCATGAGGCAAGTCGAGAATGTGTATGGTTAAGATCTGTTATCCATCATATTCGGGAGGCATCTGGATTGGCTTTAAATAAGAATGTCCCGATGACATTATATGAGGATAATGCTGCATGTATAGCCTAATTAAAGGAAGGATATATTAAAGGCGATCGAATGAAATATATATCACCAAAGTTTTTCTTTACACACGATATCCAAAAGAGAGGTGATATTGATATTCAACAAATTCGTTCGTCAGATAACTTAGTGGATTTATTTACAAAATTATTGCCTACTGCAACCTTTGAAAGGCTTGTTTATCAAATCAGAATGCGCAAACTCGAAAGTTTAAAGTAACATTGCAATGAGCGAGAGTAAACGACTGTACTCTTTTTTCCTTAACCATGGTTTTTTCCCACAGGGTTTTCCTGGTAAGGTTTTTAATGAGGCATTACCTGAAATGGCATCCAAGGGGGAGTATTATGAATTCAATTCTTGTGGATGCTTATGACTTTATAGTGACTCTTCGGATGACTCTCCATAATTCTCCTATTTAATGCATGTGACTCTTCGTTTTGAGAAGAATGAATGTTCATGTATCCAATTGCCCTATAAACAGGTGTTGTAAACTCTATTTAAGATGATCAATGAGAATACTCTCTACTTACTCTTCTCTCAACTTTATCTTTGTTTTCTAATAGAAATTAAATTATCTAAGCCATGGAGGATAGCACAGCAAATGGCATTAGAAGAGAAAAAAATCTACAAATAAAAGGTTACTTCAGAGTGGTCGATATGAAAATTGAAAAAGATTCGAACTTTCTACGATACTCAATCCCACCTCACATTCCAGATCTCGAACTATGAATCATCAGTTACTTCCCTCCAAGTCATAAGTCCTCTAGAACAGACGGAACATGGAGTGTGAAAATGTACTAGGAAGAAACGAAACGGAGAAGAAAGCAACATACCTCGTCGCCATTATTTCGGACGAGAAAATCCCTCTCTTTTCCGGAGAGAAGCGAAACGACATCACCAACTACCTCAATCGCCATTTCTCTCTGATCCTATATTCGTCAGGCGTCCTCGTCACTGTCTTGGAAGCAAGTCAATTGCAGCGGATAAAGGAAATTTGTCTCCGTTAGGTCGAATTGGCCCACCGCCCGTCAGCTCCACACTTTTAGAAAAGTGTGACGTGGCACGATTGCCTTTTTGGATAGGTCAAAGTTGTCGACTGCTATAGGGCTAGTTTGGTTCTGCTGCGCTGCCGCAGCTGCGCTATGATAGCTGCGTTGTCACTGTAGCACCCACTGTGAAGGGTGTTTGGTGGATCCAACTGTGCTGTCACTGTAGCAAATATGGTTAAAATTTTTTTGATAGATATATTAGTGTTGTTAGTAAATAAATAAATATTAATTTAATAAACTATATTAAAATTAAAATTATACATTTTTATAATAAAAAATTATTTTTATAAATTAAAATAATTATTTTAATAAAATAATTAAATTTTATAAGATCAAATTATTAATTTTATTTTTAAAATAAGAAATGAAAATTATATATTCTTATAATAAAACAAAATTATCTTATAATTAATTAAAACTTAATTTTTAATTTTATCAAATTTATAATATTACTAATTTTTATAAGTTTAATAATTAAGAATTATATTTTTTGAAGTAACTAACAAAAATTTTTAAAGTAAAATATATTTTTATTTTTAAAAATTTTTTATAAGATTAGTAACTTAGAGAAATATTTTTAAAATATCTAATAAAAAATTATTATATATTTTGTTAATCAATATATATTAATATATTAATTTTTAATAAAAATTATATAATATAATATTGTTTTTATAAATGTTAGAATGGTCAGGATTCGACCTCAGGCGCGTTGGTTTTACAAAATCAAATTGCGCCTTTATTGCCGCAACGTCAAAAGCAGCATTTTGCTCTGCTGCTCGTTCTAGCACAGCAAGTAGCAGGGCACCTCCAAACGCGCCCATAGATTATCGAACTGTTGGGGTATAAAAATATAAAATTGATTTCTTTCTAAATTCGAATTTTTTAAAAAAATAAAATTTTCTTTTAAAATAAAATATAGTAACTGACAAAATCATTTTCGCCAAATCAATATACACTCAAGCAATCTACGCCGATCTATCTATCAATTATTATAACATTTTGAGATTGAATTGGGGTCGAATTGCATTTGAGATCATGCACAGTTTCATGTTTTTTTTTCATAATAAAGGTGGGGTTTAATATAAGAATTTATTATTAATTAACATGAACATAAAAATGCGTTATATGTGTATGATTTTAAAATAAGTATGCTTAAAGTTTATGGATATTATTTGTGCATATCTTGTGATAGATTTAAGGGAATGTATATTTATATAATTTCTAAGAATATATATTTTGATGATGCGTTTATTTGTACAGCATATTAATCTATAAATTTTAAGATGTGATTATCATATGATTAATTTTTTAAATTAAAAAATATAAATTTTATGAAGGAGAGCTTTTAAAATTAAATATAAAAGATCAATATTTTGAAAATATGCGTTAAATAATTCGGACGTGGCTACGTGGATGGAAACGGAATGCATGGGGATTTGACCTCGTCACGACTAATTGCTGTCAACCTACGAACTCTTAACTCTTTTCCCCTTCTTTTCTGTTTTCCCACCCTAAATTTGGTATCTCCTACCTTCCTCTTCCGTTACCGCGAAAAACAAAACAGAGCATTCACCTCGAAGAAATCGTGAGAAAAAAAAATAAAAGAAAAAGGTAGAGGCTGACCGCTGATGGCAGGAGGAAGAAGAAAGAGCAGAAAAGAAACCAAAATGCCGCAGCAAATTGCATCTGCTCTCTTCTTCTGCCTCCTGATCCATCCGGCCGTCTTCGTGGCGCCGGTGGCAGCGCAAGAACCGGCTGCAAAGATGACGGACGTCACCGCCCTCCTCCTCCTCAAGGACTCCTTCGTCGGCGCCAACCCTGCCCTCTCTTCCTGGTCCGCCTCCGCCGCCTCCTCCCCCTGCGATTGGTTCGGCGTCATTTGCGTCAGCGGCAAAGTCACTGGCCTCCGCCTCGCCAACCTTGGCCTCTCCGGCAGCATCAACGTGGCCGCCCTCGCCCACTTCAACGACCTCCGTTCCATCAGCCTCAATGGCAACAATTTCGCCGGTCCCCTCCCATCGGACCTCTCTAGAGGCATGGGCGGCGTCAAGTCCCTCTTCCTCTCCTATAACCAATTCTCCGGCGAGATCCCTAGCAATGTCTTCACCTTCGGTAATCTCAAGAAGCTATGGCTCGACCACAACCAGTTATCCGGCCCTATCCCGGATTCCATATCCAACGCCACAAAGTTGACCGAGCTCCGGCTGGAGGACAATGCCTTCGCAGGCACCATCCCTTCGTTCAACCTCGCTTCCCTCAAGTCTTTCAACGTCTCGAACAACCATCTCGCCGGTCGAATTCCGGCCTCCCTTGTTCGATTTGGAGCTGCATCTTTCGCGGGGAACCCCGATCTATGTGGGCCACCTCTCAATTCTGCCCCTTGCTCCACTACCTCGTCACCCCCAACTACGGCAGCGGAGACGCCTCCGCAGGAGCAGAGCAACACCGGGCAGAAAGTAGGCACCGTGTTTGGGATCATAGTAGCTGTGGGCGCCCTAATCTTAACAATGGTGCTGATCTACGGACACCGGCGGCGGCGGCGGCGGCAGGAAAACAAGTACGATGCCGTTGATATGGTAGCCTCCCCAAGAACCGTTGATATGGAGTTGGCCGAAGCCGCAATTCCCGTAACCCCGGTCGGCGAAGCAACGATTCCCAAGAATGGGCAGGACTCCCTGCCAGCGTCTGCGTCAAGCAACAAGCGTTCCGGATCGAATCGAAATGCGCCGGCCGCACGCGGGGGGGCTCCCGAGCTGACCATGGTCAACGAGGAGAAGGGGGCGTTCGGCATCGCTGACCTGATGAAGGCCACCGCCGAGGTGCTTGGCAACGGTGGCCTCGGCTCCGCCTACAAGGCCACCATGGCCAACGGCCTGACAGTCGTCGTAAAGCGGATGCGCGACATGAACCGGGCCGGGAAGGAGGCATTCGATGGCGAGATGTTGCGGCTCGGGCGGCTCCGCCACCCTAACATCCTCACGCCGCTGGCCTACCACTACCGCAAGGAGGAGAAGCTTATAGTATCCGAGTACGCCCCTAAGGGCAGCTTGCTCTACGTTCTCCACGGTAAGGCATTGTTTGGATCGGGCAAGGAAGAAATTTGATATTTAAATTCGCCTTTTCCTGCCGTTGTGTACAAATTTCATTTTTCAAACCCTCGCAGGTGATCGGGGCGCAGATCACCGTGCGTTGGACTGGCCGACGCGGTTAAAGATCGCACGCGGCGTCGCGCGCGGGTTAGCATACCTCCATGCCGAGCTGGCCAGCCTCGACGTGCCCCACGGCAACCTCAAGTCCGCTAACATCCTCCTCGGCAACGACTTCGAGCCGCTTATCGCCGACTACGGCCTCGTCGCACTGGTCAGCGCGACGCAGGCTTCGCAGGTGATGTTCGCGTACCGGACGCCGGAGGGCATGCAGCATCACCTCGTGGGACCCAAGTCGGACGTCTACTGCCTCGGCGTCGTCATCCTCGAGCTCGTCACCGGCAAGTACCCCTCGCAGTACATGAACAACACCAAGGGCGGGACGGACGTGGTGCAATGGGCGGCGTCCGCGATCGCCGAGAAGCGGGAGGCTGAGCTACTCGACCAGGGCATAGCAGCCCCAACCGCAACCGGCGACATGGTGAGGCTCCTCAGGATTGGCGCCGCCTGCGTTAACCCGAACCAGGAGGAGAGACCGGAGGTGGAGGAGGTGGCGGTGCTTATCGAGGAGATCGAGAATGCTGTCTGCGCGCAGGGTCGACATGGCGGAGGACAGTGACAATACTGATGTTAGGTGGCGTGGCTGCTCTAGTCCCGTCGGATTGGCATGGTGTTGCGATTTGCGAACCAAACAAGGTTGCCTATACTTCTTGCCTTCACTATGTCATGTAGCAAGGTTGTTTGTTAAGGGCTTAAGGCTATGTTCGGTTGAAAGTAATCCACGGTGGAAAGGATGAATTCATAATGGAAAGTCCATCTAAATTCATTATACTTTTCATTCTTTCCACTATGGATTACTTTCAATAGAAGATAGCCTAAGTGATGTGCTTCACCTGTCCCCGGAAGAAATGGCCTAGCCTGGATGCCCAAGTGAGAAATTTTCGCCTAGGTACCTTAATCTGCCGCCCACAAATCTCTAAAGACAATTGGTCAGCACGTATATCCTAAGGCCCCATCTATCATTTCGACACTATGCACAAAAGTTGTTACTATCACCGTCCAGCTCTCATAACTAGCTGTTACCGTCGCCGTTCACCTCTCATTATCTCTCTCCGCTTAACCCTAATTAACCCGTTAAAATTTTATCATTAACGCTGTGTTTACCTGAAGGGATGGGAAAAGATAAGGGATGGGGAAAACGAAGGAGGAGAAAAATGGAAGGAAGAGATTTTACATCACGTGATTGTCTCGTGATTAAGATTGCTTTCCCTATCCACACGATGTCGACATCCTCGCGAGTTCACCGTCCACGCGAGGGCGATGCTAGCGCGAGTTCACCGTCTGCCTGAGATCGCCTTCCTACTCGCCGGCAGCAGTCGGCGTCCACGCGAGCCTCCTCCTATCTGCGCGAGCTCCCTCCCGTCCGAGCGAGCAGTCAAAGTTCGTGCGAGCCCCCTCCCGTCGACACGAGCTTCCTCCCATCCGAGCGAGCAGCCAGAGTTCGCGGGAGCCCCCTCCCGTTCGCACAAGCCTCCTCCCATCCGCATGAGCACCTTCCCGTCGACGCGAGCCCCCTCTTGTCAGTGCGAGCTTCCTCCCATTGGCACGAGCCTCCTCCTGTCCGCGCGAGCCCCCTCCCATCCACGTGAGCACTCAGCATCGCGCGAGGTCGCCATCCACAACTAGTCACCGTCCAGCGACAGAGGTCGCCGTCCGCGTGCAGTCACCATCCACCGGCATAGTTAGCTTCACCAGCGGCGGCAACATCCAAGGCAAAGGCAACGGGCAACAACAGCAAGGAAGATGAAGATAGAGGAGCCAGCATCCGCTCTTTCACACGATTGGTAAAAATCCATCCGATTTGGACGGATCAAAAACAAGGATTTTTGCCCTCATTCATCCGTCCAAATATCCTTTCCGTATGATCTGCCCGTTTCGGTAAACAACGGATTTTTTTAATTTTTATCCCTTCCCTCCTAAAATCTTTTTCGGTAAACACAGCCTAAAATAATTGCTTACGAAGGATTGGAGGGACAAATTAAAATAATTTATTTGGCGAAAAGGAAGCTTGGCATTTGTCTGCAGTGCCACTGAGAAAGACAATGAAACATTGGTTCTATTTAAGAACGATTGCGTCCGTATATCCGGTCAGTTGAGCCTGCTTTGCTTATGAGTGCAAAGGGAATGTTTTTTAGCTCATCCAATTTCGCAACATTACTCAACTAATAAAAAACATCCTAGAAAAACAAAAGATAAAAGCTAGCAGTCCACACTTGATAAAACTACAGCATTGCTCCCTGGGAAAACCAGAGCAGTTACTTGCAAGAGAACACATGTTTACGATGGAAATCTCGTGTAATAAGGCTAAAAACCATACCACACGTGAATCCGAAAAACATCCAGTCAGTTAAAGTGAGTTGACATGCTGTTTGGCATCAGCTATGAACCTCATCAATCTCGCCACCTATGCCCACAACTTGGATTGCAGCAGATGAAGAACAGTGCCATCCCTTCCTCTCCCTTCGCGGGTGCCTACAAATCATCAAGCTTTAGGCCAACTTGTGAAGTATGGTTTTGCTACGGAGACAGGAACGAAACAGGTCTGGCATAGCCAGCAGGGACCAAATGCACGCAAAGTTAAAAGAGAAAGCTGCAACTATAATTGAGGGTCAGGTACTCAGGTTAACAGCAGACGCTAGAAAAATCTTTCATTTGCAACAAATTTATAAATATAGTGTTAGACTCGTACGAAATATAGACTACTGCCAACCCCCAAAACTGTTATCCTAAGCATTGGTGGCTAGGAATCTGACATGACTTGCTTAAACCAATCTGCAAAACACATTTGTTGTTGACTCAAGTAACTAATCCAAAGTCATCGTATTAAGCTAAAACAGCCCAAAAGTTCTGCCAATTATTCCCCTTGGTAACTAAATCCATCAAGTTAAGGTTAATTGGTGAGTTAGTAGGCAATCTAAAACAGAGCACCTGCAAAATACATATTTGCTATAAATGAAAGGATTACGTGGATCCTTAAAACCCAGATAAAGGCAAGAATGAAAGTACAAACAAGTACAAAAAGAACAAAATCTATTAGCATATCTTCTATTACTTTAGACTTGCCCATGGACAAGTACAAACAAACACAATCCTGCAAAGAGTTCCGTTTACTTGGGAAATGCAACGAAAAAAAGGAAAGGCATGAAAAAAAAAAGTTTATTTTAAAAATAAAATAAGAAACAAAAAGCTGAGAGGAACATATCTCAAAAAACATTTTATAAGATTACTTCTTTCCAGTATTTCCCCAAAAGAATACAATTAACTTGTATTAATTTTATTTTCCTTCCATTTACCTTCAATTAAACTGAAAGGTGTAGAATGAATAGCACCGTCCTTGTTTATGAGTTTTCCCTGGGCTATTAAAAATGTGAATTTCTCAAATACAAAAATAAATTGGTAAAAGTATTCAAAATGGTATGCAACATGCAAAACGTGCTTAAACTAGCTGCTTGAATGCAATAACAAAATGATTAAAACAGAGTTTAATTGTTGAGAGCAATTTGTTCATGAATAGAAGATTTAACAGAAAGAAATGAAAAATCGAAAGGCTTACTAAGTTCAGAAAAGATGCAGATGGTGAATGGTATATTTACCACAAGTTAATAACACACCAAATTACCAACTTATGCAAGTCAGGGAGCATGACATAATTGTCCTATGTCTTCACAAGAGTTTCCAATGTCCTAAACAAATCTGTGATAAATCTGTACTAGTCAATTGCTTTGCCTGACTAGTTTCAAACACACCAAATAGGCAAATACAGGAACTAAGAACCAAGAAGTAGTCAAACATTAGAATTAGCTAATTTCTTTATATCTAAACGCACTCTGGAGGAAACCAATTTCTTCATAATGATTCCTTTCTCTAACTGTTCAGTTCATCCTAGACCGGCTTCTAGTAATAGATTTAAGTATACATGAGAAAGATGCCTTTGCTAATCATAACATTGACAAGAGAAGAAGTTTATTACCTGAAAGAAAACAGCTTCCTGGTGCTTGCAATTTGAGCATTTTACGTTCCTCGTACGAGGTAGAGTTGGATCAGCTGCTGCATCTTGTTGTGAGTGCGAACGTCCACCAGCAGAATACTTTATCTCCATTTTATAGACACAGGAATCCTCAGCAACCTCCTATTTTGGAAAAATACAAGTTATCATGAGAAGACTTTAAATCATCTATAAGCATTCAACAAAAATCATGATTCATTAATGTGCAATACGATATAACTAAAGAAGCCCAATGATCTTGGATACAAATATGTTTCAATAATAATACGAAAAGAAAAGAGTTTTACACAATACAGGAACCATGAAATTTCCCAACAAAAGGAGGTTCTAATAGATGAAATCTTCCAATAATAGGCGTGCATGTATCTCATATTAGTGAAATAATATATTAATAAAAAGTTGTCCTTACCTAACAAATGTTAAAGATGTGGAAGCCTATGTAGGCTTGCCTCACATTGTGTGTATAAGAGTTTTCCGTCAAGACTCTTGCCTGAATATAAGTGAGAGCGAGGTTTACGAATGACTAAGAGATCAGATTTTTCCAGTGTTTGAACGCTCCCTTCTCTCTTTGCTTCCCCATCTCATGCAACCCCCCACCCTCATACACAATCATAAACAACACTTACCAACTCCCGACCCTCACCTCTTGCATCAAGTCATCCACTAGAAGTATAGCTCCTTCAGCCCGAGTGTCCTTACATGCATATTTCTCCTTTCAATCAGCATGACTAGGAATTGGATATCGCAAGATGTAGTAAGCTGAGGGTGTGAGGTTTTCAAAGGTAGGGCAATTTTGAACCTTCTGAATTTCCCCCCTTTGCAATAGAAGTGTCACTCTTCTCTTAGGTCTTCACTCAAAGAGGCAAGTGATTCCATCTCTCTCTTTGAACGGGTGAAGACTCCTATGACAATTTTAACGGATGTTGGTGATGTGAGTGTCCCTAGTCTAACTTTGGAAGGGGATCAAGGTGTTTGAGGTCAAAACTGATAATAGACTCCACATGGGACTACTTTATTAGGAGACTTCCTACCTCCTTTTGCACACAAGGTCTCCCTAGAGTTAACCTTAGGCCCTAGCATTCCCTCTCCCCTGTTGTTGCCTCCATATGAGTAAGAAAATCTACCTCCTCCGATAAGACTTAGAGCTCCCTCTTCTCCCACACTACTAGAAGTGGTCTTAAAGATGTTTATGTTACCATAAAGCATGAAGAGCTGACACTTCAACGATGGGAAGCTTGTTCTCAATTTTTCCCCCAGGCCAACCCACTTGTGAGATTCTTTGTGGGGGCTAGCCTCCAAGCTGATTAAAAGCATGGTTCTAACTATGTTGACTATAGAGACCTTATGGAAGCATTGATGCTTTTACCTTCGTTCAAGATTCAAGATTCATCTTTTTCAGATCCGTAGACAAGGTGGGTAAAGAGGTTCTTGGTTCATTGTCAATCGTCTCCTAAATTTGGAGCTATGGCATCAGGATCAACAACATAGAAGAGGGGACTTTACCTCTATCCCGATCTCGTTAAAATTCTCCTAAATTGATCTCTCGAATGAGTAATGTTATTGGAAGAATAACGTCATTGGAAAGCCCTTGTTCACGGATCGCTGAATGCTCTTGGCTCAGCTACGTCGGAGTCCACAAATGATAATATCAATGCCTTCCTTCCAACGGACGTCGTTCGCCACCGTCCTCTTGCGACCGTACTCCAACTGACGCTCCGAAACCGGCCAACCACCAGACCGGTACTGTACCATAGAAACCGGGTGGTACAACATAGTTTTGCAAACACTGATGTTGAGTAGTAGATGAATATCATGATACCTTATAGCTCTGTTGTTTAATTTTGTTTTAGTATTTCTTATACTCTGTGTTGTCTTTCATTCATATGTAAAGATGATTGTGTGATACTATTACTTGGGTCACATGGTAGTTCCATTATTGTTGAGTTATTGATATTTATACAGCATTGTTAGGTCTATTGTATAAATGTTATGGGCTATTGGGCTACTAATTGATACAAGAGACCTAGCCAAAGGTGTCGTGCAAGACAACTTTCACACATTGGGGTTGCCACCAGAATCACAACTAATTTTTGAAGTCAAATTCTCTAGAGGAGAATTCTTCAAACCTAGGAATTCAAATTCTTCTTCAAACCCAGGAAGAGCTGATCCAGGAGATATAGCCCAACTCATACATGGGTCATATGATCTTAGAATGATCCAAGTCTAGGACAAACATGACTTTTGCCGACTGGACATTTTGATTATAGTAGTATTTTGAATTGCAAGCATAATTATCTTACATTGCATGTAGTTAGGTAGCTTAGGATTTTTTCTTAAAGTAATTTAATTTCCTAATTTTATAGTAGATTGCAATCTAGACTAGGGAGCATTGTATGTGTAAGCATACAAGCCACCTCAACCTCTCAAAATACCATAAACCTCCTCAATTGCCGTATAATAGATAGCCCATTAAGCAAATGTGTGTATAGTATATTGTGTCGCATTATGATCTTTGAACCGGCTAATATAAGCTAGGGGCTAAGCTTTATGGGCTAGTGAACCATTGTGTATACCATATGTTGCGTTATAATTATAGGGCCAACTGGTAGGTTTCCTGATAAAAGTTGTAATACCTTTTTTAGTCCCGTGTTGGAAGGAAAAAAAAATAAAAAGAGATAGTATAATATATTGAGCTTAATGGGCTTTTCAACTATCAAGTTAGACTTATGCATTTTAATAAATTGAATCATATTGTCATGTGACTCACGATAGTTTACTCATTATGTATGTTATAACAAATGGTATTAAAGCAAAACTTAGTTCTAAGTATGATGGGAGGCTAATAGGAACAGGCTATTGAGGATGGTGGGGCTGCCATGTGTTAAAGCTTGGGACTGGCGAGGACGTCAAGCCTTAAGTTAGGGAAATTATAAACCTCAGTTTAGTCTCATATTGGAAGTGAAAGAAAAAGATAGCTTAAATATTTTAAATTGGGTCATGTTGTCATTCCAGCTCACAAAGTTAATTAATCAATTTTCTTATTAAATGAATCATAACAAAAGTCCTTACATGATTATCGTATTTTGATGTTGGTTAGCGTCATGTGAAGTTATTTATCATAATTTGATGTTGGTTATCATCATATGGAGTTACTATTTATTCTTGCTAGATTATCCTAGCTTATTCCATACATGTTCATGTGTTTGATTCCTACTTAGCCATTTCGATACTCCTATTGTTTTGCCTCGTGGGAACAAGATTGTTCCTAATGTCGGGTGATAGAAGAGGAGGCCACCTGAACCCTATAGTTGTTGTTAATATAATATTAGATAAATAGTAATGTGCAATGCCTACCAATGTCGTATTTGATACTTAGGCTAGTACTATTGCTCATTTGCTTGTGTTATGGTATTTTTGATTGATCGAGTTGTTTTGATCCTCGTGTTGGTGTTTTAATCAGATTCATTTCATCTTATATTTGATCATGTGGTTTGGGTTTCTATGAATAGATATTAACTATAATAGTATGCGTTGTTTAGTTGATCATAATTGTTATATAAATTGTATATTTGTAAGTTTTGATTTATTACACAATTATACTAGGGATATGTCGCCCACATGTTTATATTATTCAACTCAACGGTGATGTGATTGGGTTAGTGCCCCTTTGAGGCGTGACAATTTAGTTGGTATCAAAGCTCAAGTAATAAGGATCTTAGGATGAGAACCTTAAAGGAATATAAAGAAATGAGCAAATGATAAGGTCAACTAAATTAGAAACAAATCAAGTAGAAAAATCAACTTGGACAAAGGTGTTAGTGTTGATCCAAATGCATATATTGAAGGAATAGAAAAAGGTTCCTACCCCCAATATCCCTTATTCTTCTTATTTTCCCCAATTTTTAATAATAGGAAAAGTTAATCATGTGTTACCAATTATCATTTACACTTTAATTTACTTTACATATTTTATAATCCAATAAATTTCTATTCTATTACAATGTTATCAATAGCGGATCGTGAAAAATAGTAAAAAACTATAAATATGCAACATGATATAACGGATGGCGTTGCGAGCAAATGGCAGAAGTTACATAGCATTTGAAATATTATATATATATATATATAGTATTTTATAAATTTAAGTATAACGATTAAAATATATGTTATATACCTAATAAATTAAGCAGCATAAAAATAATACAAACTATATAAACAAAGATAACATATTACTAACTCAATTCAAGTCATAATTTTAATTTCTCAAACTTCAAAATATAATAATGGCATTGCTATCCGCTAGGGATGTCCAAAAAAACTGTTGGAACCATCGAATCATGATTAACTGAACCGAATCGGTTTTTTGGTTAACCAAACCGAACGGTTCCTTAACCGGTCAATTTTTTCACTTATTAATCGATTACCGATTTGGTTACGGTTCAGGACTTGGCCGAACTATCAGTTTGTTAATCGACAAAATCAGTATATAATATATTTTAAAATAAAATATTTTTTATATATAAAAAATATTTTATTTATATAATCAATCAAATCAGTTAACTGCTAAAAATCAACTATTAACCAAAAATATTTATATTTATTTATCTTAAATTAGTTTATAATTTTAAATTATTTTATTTTATTTATAGAAAATACGGTGAACTGAAAACCGATGGTTAGCCGTACCGAAAAACCGGTTAACCAGTTTGATCGGTTCGCAACCGGTTTGTAGTTTTCCTCGAACCGATAGATTCAATTCGGTTTAGAAAATCATGAACACCCTACTATCCGCTATAGTGGTGCTTTAGTCATCTAGCGTTTCATAGCGGATTGCTTAAAAACAACTATGAAAAAACACTAGTGCTACTATAACGGCTATTTAACAACACTGATCCATTATGAATCAAGAGGAGTTCCTAGAACCTTCCCAAACCTGAAACCCAATCACTAATGCTCACACAAACAGGGCAGCAAGACATCATTGACACGTAGAACTTGTTGTCAGACTCATTGCTGAACCCTAAGTTGGACTTGTCACCAACGCTCGACGAGTTGCTCTTGGCTGCACACACAAAGAGATCGTGGAAATAGCACAATGCTGCTTGCCTGGAGAAAAGCCACTCGGAAAGCCTCGCTAAGAACACCGTCGAGTGTTGCAACCGTTATGTAATTGGAGAGCTCGCCGCACCACAAAAAAAGAAGAGAAAAATTTCTAATATCACAATTTGATCCTTGAAACTCTTTTCTCCTAGTTATATCATTCTTATTCTAATATAATCCCACACTTTTTACTATATATATAATTATCTGTCCAAGCAATTTGGGCGCCATAGTTTAGTATAAGATTAATGATACTCGCAAAGTGCTTTCAATTGGCATTTAAATCTTATACAAGGCTTATTGTTTGGATTAGCAAGGAATTTCAAGAATATGAACTAGACATAAATCAAAGAATTTAAGTCAACAAATGGGCTGATAATTAGACATGTTTTAAAAAATAAATTCATGAACTAGTGATTGATCATGGCTAAGAGAAACAGAAGAAAACCTCTCGTGTTTTTCCCATTGTATTGCCAAACAAGAAAACCTCTCTTGTTTTTCCCATTGTATTGCCAAACAAGAGAAGACAATTCTAAAGAACAACTTTTGATTTTTTTTTTGAGAAGACAATTCTAAAGAACAACTTTTGATTTTTTTTGATGTTGATGCTTTATTCCAAAGATGAGGTCAGTTGCAGAGTGAAATGTAGAATCATTTGTTTTATAAGAAGAGCCCAATCATGTAATGAAGGGAAGAAACAACTGCATCTGAATTCTTTCAAATAGACAAATACTTCAATTACGAAACGATAATAGTTTGATACCTATGTATGATTTCAAAATACCATTGTACTAGACCACTATTGGACCCGTATACATACCTGGCAATACCAACACATAATACATATAGTGCAGTTAATTTTAATTAAATATTATATATATATATATATATATATATATATATATATATACCATACCAATACATAGCCAAGTGTATAAACCAACTATTACTACCCGGTATGGACCAACTTTTTTAACTATGTACCTACAACTAACAAAGAACACAGTGTCCCATCTAACAAACACTATAGATGGTACACTTTAATAATACAATTAAGAGATACAAAGTTAATAGTTATGTTGCCTCAAAATCAACTAAATTTCAAATGTGAAGGTGAAACATACAAAAGATCCTATTTACTATTCCCTTGTGACCTTCCAGGAAGAATAACATTCCCCACTTCGAATTCTTTAGAAAGGTTTCTTTCATGTGTAAGAAGAAGCCATAATGAGGGGATGTGCCTCCTATCAATCCCAAAAAGAGGAATTGGATCCCTTTCTAGTTATTTTTGTGTTTGTTAGATTACCTAGAGAAGCACTGATTTCTCTAATGATAAGAAGTTCAAAAAAAACTACGAGAACATTTGAAAAAATTTAGCCGAAGAAGAAATGATTGGGGAGGAAACCCACACCTGGTACTTGCAGTTGTGACAGGCAAAAAGAAGAAGGAATTGCTCCCTGTCCTCCTTCGGATAGAGTACATTGTTACTGAATCAAACCAACGTGAAACAATAAGGTGAAATGAGGTGAATGATATTTAGATGGTAACTTCTTAAAAAAGAAAACTGACCAATTGCGGCAAAACTTCAACACACTCATTACTGCTGCTGCTGACTGCTTCTCTCTCACGATCTAGTGTGATAAATGAAAATTCAAACTAAAATTTCTCAGTATAGTCAAGAGACAAAAATTGGCTAAAATAACATAACTTTTATGAGTATTATAAGATATTTACAACAAAACTAATTGAAACATAGTAATGTTAGGAACTACTTGATGAGAAGACTAACCCAATAACTTGATATGAGATAAGTCCAATGTGGCACCACCGTACACATTAGCCTTATCCTATAAAACCATCAGCATGCCTAGGACTAGATTTGCTCTTTTACTTTGATAATGGACAACAAGGAACCTTAACATCTGTTGGTTAATAATCATTTTACTTGCATTATAAAAGCCATCAAAACTACTTCTCTAGATACTTGATAAAACTCCAGATAGGTAATCCAAGTGGACAAAATGTCACATATGACTATGACTAATTAGTAGAGAATCAATTATATGCCAAATAATATCAAATATGAAAATATAGAACCATTAGATCTATATCAGCTACTTAGGCTCTAAAGACTAATAGGCATCTTTCAAGTTCTGAGTAAGGCTGCAATACAAATAGGCTATGAACAAACGAAGTAGACTTATTGCTCAATCTCAATGCAAAGTCATATAAAATAAATAAATGGATTCTACTAGTATCAATAAATAGCAAACATGTTGAGCCTCCAGTTGAGTCAAAGCAAACACTCTACCTAGTGCAGAGATATATGGTTGTGATTCCTTTTGTTTTGACAGTTGATGGCTATACTGACTTGATCTCCCTTGATGTAACCTAAGCTGACAGCTCTGTTGGTTGTTGTAATGCAACAATGCACCTTTCTGAGGACAATACTTTTTATAGTGGCCCATTTGCTTACAATGATAACATTGTATTTCATTGAGTGGGCACATCCTGGCCATATGCCCCAATTTGCCACATTTAAAACAATTCTTTGTTACTACAGCAGTAGAACCCATACTCTGTGATAATTGTCCTACTCCTACAAATTCAATTCCCATGATCTTAGGTTTCTTTCCTAGTGGTTCTACCATCATCTGACTTCCTCCTTTAATTGATTGACTTTGACCGTATTGATGGTGAAACCTACAGTGCCTAAATTGACTGTGTGCCTTTTCCTTTTGTTTCTCTTGAGAGATTTCTATAAGGGTTGCCTCCACCCTAAGGGCTGTGTCCACAACTGTCTGAAAACTATCTAAAGCTATAGAGACCATCTGACCTCTAATTGCATGATTTAGTCCTCGAACAAAGTGTTGAGCCTTTTGTCTCTCAGTAGCCACAATTTCTGGGAAAAAATAAGAGAGTTTATAAAAATTAGCAATGTACTCTTGTACAGATTTACCAACTTGCTTTATAGTCAGGAATTCATCTCTCTGATTATCCTGGAATGTCTTGGAGAAGTATTTCCCATAAAATGCTGCTTTAAAAGCACTCCACGAAGTGGCATTTTCTCCTAGGGTAATCTTTTCAGACTTCCACCAGTATTTAGCTTGACCAGACAAAAAAAACACTGCTAATAAAACTTTATCATCTTCTGGGCACTTCATGAGTTCAAAGGTTTCCTCAACATCAACCAACCAGCTACGAGCATCCCATGGATCAAGATCCCCTTTAAATACCCCAAATCGTCCATGTCCTATCTGAATAAATTGTATCCGCATGTTCACATTTCTAGATTGTTTTTCAACCTTTTCAATAGCTGAAGTTGTAGCAAAAGCCCGTGCCTCATTTTCTACAACCATAGTTGTCGACATTTTTGGTGGTGCTATTGGTCCAGCTCGTCTCACCACACTAGTCTCTCTCACTCCTTGGGAAGGTACCATTTTAGAATGTGCCTGGTCTCTCATTACACTTCGCCTCCGTCTTGGAGCTCTTATCCAGCATTGAGGCAATTGTATCGTTGCCTTAGATACAGTGGTGTCCCGTCCTCTAGCCACACTATGTACTCCTCTACAATCAGTTGCAGTCCCACCTCTCATTTTAGGTGTCATCCTGTTGAAATAAAATTATATATTAAACACCATTATAAACTTTAAAGCTTAAATTTTAAATTCTTAGATTCATTAAACCTTAGATCTCATCCTTAAACCCCAAACCCATAACCATTTAATTCTCATGTCAATATAGCTTAGCTGTGAGACTTAATTTAATTTAAATTGAATGAAATATAAATACACTATAGTTGCATGTTCACAGTGTCTTATGATGCCTCAGTTTAGTCCATTTGAGAAGTAAAAGACGAATTATAATAATATATAAGGCCAAATTAGTTTACTGCCATTGACTAAAGCTAAAGCATTTTAATTTAGTCATATTGTCTCAGGTTGATCAAATTAATGGATTAATTTCCTCAAAACTAGCCCTACGCGTGATGTGAGTCTAATAAAAAAATAGTTGTGATGGTAAAGCCGCCAATAAAAGCTCAATACTTTCATCTAAGGATAATTATAATCAATAAGATAGACCTTGTGCTCGATGAGAAAATCAAATCTTGAATGAAAAAAAAAATGCGACATTGGAATTTAATCTCAAGTGAAAAAAAAATTGTGCCAAATAAACATACTACCATTAACGTACCAAATAAACATACTACCATTAACCTATGCTGAAGTATTTTAATTTGAACACATTATTTCAAACTCGTCAATTTAATCAGCGCATTTTATAATTAGGTTGGTCATTACGGGAAAAAAAAATAAAAAACCATAATAAGAAACATTTTTTGCGAAACATTCAAGTGCTACAGGGACTTGAATGTTCACTGTTTCACAGCCAGTTCATTCAAATATCACATCTTCAATTACTTGAACCATGAAAGAATCATTTGCTGACTACAAGAAAAAAATCTAACATATGGAACAGGAAGATAAGCAACAGATCAAAAAGATCCCATCGAATGGCTTGCCACTCTTCTTACCTTCTTTCCTGAAAACGATCTTGCCCTGCAACCAAACTACCCAGTGGCTCAATATCGGAAGGAGGGGAGAGTTGGACTGGGCGATTGGGACGTCTAGTTACCCAGCATCAATTTAGAGCGGTAGGGCAGCAAGAAAGCTCCATCGGCGCGAGGGATTCGAGGATAGGGTCATAAATCGGCAGAAGAGATGCGGACTCGACAGACGCGGCTGCAGAATTGGGGCACGAGGGTTTTCACCTTTCGGAAGTGACTGGTAAATGGATTCCACAGCCTCTTTATTTTTATTTTTATTTAAATTTAAGAGTTTATTTGGTCTACTGTATTATTAACAGCTTTATAATTGTGTTAACTGTATTATATTATATTATTAAAATTTATAAAATATTTAATTAATAATTTTAAAATTATTATTAAAATTTTAAATAATAAATAAATAAATTATTTAAATTATTTTTAAAAAAAATATTTTTTATTTTTTTAGTGTTAAAATTTTAAATTATTAAAAATAATAATTTTTAAAATTTAAAATAAAATTATGTAAATTATTTTTTTTATAAACAGAAATTATAAAAGCATAGCTTCTTGAACTTTTATTTTTTTACTATTTTTTTTAGTTTTTATTACTAAATAATTTTTTAACTATTTTCTATTTCAAGCTATTTAGAATCAACTTCAAAGTGAGCCAAATAGACCTTAGTAATTAAAATAGGTAAATTTAATGATTTTATGTAATACGATGAAAATTTGTTATAAGAAATAAAAAAATCCATCCCAAAATCTTATTATCAGCTTGCTAGTTGAATTAACCGTCTATCTTCAATAAATAATATTACGGCCATGCCCATTTAAAATTGAAAATTTATTGTTAATACACAATATAATTAGGAACTAAAGCAATCCCAAGTTAGAAAATATAAAAATTATTTATATGTTTAAATATTATGTTATTATTTGTTATAACAAAAGTTTAGGCTAGTGTGGATCAATATGGATGAGCCTAATTCTATTATTTGAAGGTCTTTGATTGGGCACTAAGGGTATGTATACTTGGAAAGGAAAATAGGAAGGGGTGAATTTTTTATTATTTTTTCCGTCGTTTACTTCAACGGACGGATATTTAGGAAGAATATTGGGAGGGAAATTATGAAGATTATCCGTTGATTTATCATCCGCCCAAATCGGGCGGATAATCAAAACTCACGCTCGGGGCGGATACCTTTGCAGCCGCTTGCAACCCTTCTCTGGAAAGCTTCGCCGGAAAGCCTCATCGTCGCTTAGCCTCGTCGCCCAGCCTCCTCGTCGCCCTTCCTCGTTGTTCGCCCTCTCCCTCCACCTCTTCCTCGTCTTGTCCGGCGCCAACCTGCTCCACCGTCGTTCGTCCACTGCTCAGCCTCGATGGCGTGCAAAGCGTCCTCCCGAGCTTCCCTCTCCTTCCACCTCTTCCTTGCCTCGTCCAACGCCAGCCCGCTCGACCGTCACCCTGCCTAGCCTCGTCCGCTGCCCAGCTTCCCTCTCCCTCCGACTTCGCGAGCAGCGACGACGTGCGAAGCGTCTGCCGCCCAGCTTCCCTCTCCCTCTGACTTTGCGAGCAGCGACAGCGTGCGAAGCGTCCGCCGCCCAGCTTCCGTCTCCCGCCACCCAGCTTCCCTCTCCCTCTGACTTCACGAGCAGCGACGGTGTTTGAAGCATCCGCCGCTCAACTTTCATCTCCCGCCGCCCAGCTTCCCTCTCCCTTTGACTTCGCGAGCAGCGATGGCGTGCGAAGCGTCCGCCACTCAGCCTCGATGGCGTGCGAAGCGTCGCTGCAAGCCCGCGGGAGGAGGGACGAGTGCGATGGATTTGGGCGAGGTTCACGTGCAATGCACGTGTAAAACATTTCCATCCACAGCTGATTTGTTAATCCATCCACTGTGAATTCCATTTAAAATTCCATCCTTCCAAGTATACATAGTGTAATAGTAATGATTATTAAATTTTAAAATTCAAATAGGTTCTCTATTTATTTTTTTACATTAATCATTTCCGCAGGAGACAAAATAACCACTTTGGAGTTTGGATAACTTATATAATTGGCATAACAAACTTTTTTTAAATTATTAAAATGGGTTAAATTTTACTTGATTTTAAATTAAAAATCTGTTAAGAAACATATGTTAACCTATTAGTCTATAATTTAATGTAGATAATGTAATATTTATGTATTCTAGGATTTGTTTTACGGAACCTTCTTTTCTTTATGAAATTTTATAAATTTAAGAGAATTATCTTCTATAACAGCACTTCAACCAGAAAAGAGTTATTATTTCTTAAAATAAATCTCTTTATCTCCTTTATAATTAGAAAATTTTGATATCTTAACTAAGGTTCAAAATTTTTTTATATACATTAAAAAAAATTATTGTTAAACAAGTGTTATTTGTTCTTTGGTATTTATATATTATTGCAAATTTTAGATTCTTGATAATGAAACTAACTCCATTTTTGCACATAACCACAATTTTTTATATACTTTGTATTAACATTATCATCTTAAATTGTCATATAATTTAATTCTATAATATAATATATAATATATTATTTTTATTCAATTAAAATTATATAAAAAATTATAGGTACATAAATATTACAATATTGCAACCAGCATTGCTATTATAAAAGAAAATTCGATTGAGTATTATGGACTTATTTTTTTTGGACATAGATAAGTGATTTATGGGGCAGAATTTAGGGCCTATTTGGCCCCGCTGTTAATTATTTTATAATTATACTAAACTGTGTTGTGCTACACTGTGTTGTATTGTCAAAATTTATAAGATATTTGATTAATAGCTTTTTAACTGCTGTCAAAATTTAAAATAATAAATAAATATATTCTTTTAAATTATTTAAAATAATAATATATTTTATATTTTTTTATTATTAAAATTTTAAATTATTTAAAATAATAATACTTAAAATTTTAAACAAAATAATGTAAATTAATTTTTTTTAAAAAAATAGAAGCTACAAAAGGTTCAAATTGTAGTTTTTCTAATTTTTACTTTTTTGCTATTTTTTCTGCTTCTGTTCTTTATTACTAAACAGTTTTTTTTCTGCTTTCAGCTTAAAAGCTAATTAAAAACAGCTTAAAAGTGGAGCCAAGCAGGTCCTTAATCTCAAGACTTTATTATCTATAACTAAGATTCTTATATGTTAAACTAACTTATATTTTCAAAAAGGACAATCACTAAACCAAAGTTGTGATTCGTATCACGAATATTTAAGTCTGGCTAAGTGAACCAAAGTTGAGAGATTACATCTCAAGAGTTGAATGTAACATCTGAGGTATGAAATTCCTGACCTCATTTTGTAATGGTTGGTTGAGCTGTCTATATCTCATGATAGCATTTAGAAGGTCATGTCAACTTTAAGAGTAAAATCTAAATCAAATCTAATCACCATTCAACTCTCAAGATCTAAACACAAATTAATTCTTTAACAACCATAAAAAAAATGTGTAATCGATCTTTCTTAGATGAATCAAAATTAGAGATTTACAAGCCATGAAGTAATGAAAGATTTATTTAAGCAGCCATGTTCAAGTTGCAAAAAGCAAAAGCCCTTTCACTAATTATGGTATCATTCCTTATATCTTTCTCCAGGTTAGACCCTGCCGCGCTATACTACCTTGCAATATGGGAAGCGAATTTGTCTATACACCAAGCAGCGATCTCATCCGACAATTGAAGTAGTTTCTAGAATGGTGGATACTCATCTGGTTTGATGCACCCTTTATGGGTGTATTTATGTGTTTTATGGTGAATTTGTCATTCATAGAGCATCTTATGTGGGTAGAAATATTGTGATAGGTTTATGTATACATAACTCATTTTGGAAAAATAAGGGAGATTATGTCAAAATTTTCTGGAATTTTCTTTTACTACTAGCCACGTGTGGCCATTCTAGTAGAGTGAATGTATCTTAATAGTTGTATGTATTTAATTACCTATTAATAAAGTCCTTTTTCTTGCCCTGGGCAAAAAAAAAAAAAATTAATTCACCACACCATCTTTAATGACGTCTGAAGAAATTTTATAATATTAGATTATAAAGCCATTAAATTAAGAGAAGCGTTTAGGTTAAGCTAGAATCTAGCCTTGTTAATATAGGTTAGATCAAGCCCATTAGGTACTTCTAGAAGCTATAGTACGAAAAAAAAATTGTTCTCCTCAATGCTCTCATGTTGTAGTAGATAGACTCTATATGATATAGATGACCTAATTTTACTCTAGAGAATCCAAACATCATCACTCTAAGATATCATAATGTGTTCATTCAGCCGAAGATTCTCTCAGCCAATATTTTTTCTGCTCAAGTAGAACTGTAGCTGACTTCACTTATTCCCTTCACCTTGTCCCGCCGCAAGCGAAAACTGCCGCTGAGCCCATAAAAATATTATAAGAATCTTTCCATTTTTTTTTCCTCGTCATTAGGTATTCTTAATCAGTCGGTCAAGCTTAACCACATACAAATTAGTTGCAAATAGAATATTAGGAAAGTGGGTTTTAGCAAGAGAATGATGTGTTGATACGCTTAGATGATCTGATTGCGTTAAACAATGCTAAATGTGCTGAAAATGGCATCTTTTCATATGCTTAAAGGCTCTTTTTTAAAAGATTAGTGCTGGTGGTTATGGATTAAGTATCTTATTTTATATCTGTCACCAAATTAAGAAGAAATTATTGTTTTTTTTTAAAAAAATATTCTCTAATTGAAGTTGTTATCTGCTAAACAATAAAATCGAGCCCAAAAATTAAATAAATTTGTACTAATCTAACAACTTATGGACAGATTACGACGTATCAACTGGTGCTCAATGCCAGCATAATCTTACTAATTTGCAATTTTTTTTTCTAATCATAGATTTCCCGCGGGAGACTCAATCCATGATCCATCCTACCTTCTATTATTGGACTTTTTGTCACATTGTCAGCGACCTAAAAGGTTTTGACTTTGACGTGATCTTTCCTGTGAGAGAAAAAAGTAACACGCCCAACACCTTGAAATGTGATGCCGATAAATACACAGCCGTCCATGTGTTCAGACTTCAGACTGCCATTTTTTGAATTAGAGATATAATTAAGCTTTAGTTACTTTCGGAATTAACCAGCATTAATCCATATTCAATTTGCTGAATCAGTCCTCCTATTTTGTGCCATTTGTGATCGTTGACCAAAAAGATGAAAGATTAGTAATTAAGTCTTTGCTTTGCTCTTTGCTGAAGTATGATGATGAGTTGAAGACCTTTTCACTGAAAAGATATTTTTGGAACTATGGAGGACAAAATGCAATGTTCTCGTTATGGGGGCCAAAGTGAAAATATGGTCCTTTAGATTCTAATTGTTTTATTTAGTCTTATGCCGCGCGTTTCTACCTGTATGTGTATATAAAGCGAGAGAAGAGAGAGAGAGAGAGCAGCCGAAAACACCACCGACACGTAACATGACTCGCGCCCGCCCCGTTCACACAAGGATAGAGGAGTTCTCGCCGATCGACTTCGAAAAGCGGAGAGCTTGGACTTAGGTTTCTTGTTCCGGCAGATCCGACGAGTCGAGCAGGGCGAACGGGTAAGTCCTAAGATTTCTTTTATATGTACTATCTGCAATGCGGGAATTTGTGATCAATCGCGTAGATTTCTATGTTTCTTTCTCTTTGATGGCTCCTTCAGGGGGTATTGATCGGGAGGAGGAGGAAGAGGAAGTACAGGCACAGTTTCGGTTTGGTGGAATCTTAAGAGTCCGCCTTACGAATTATTGTAGGGTTCAGAGGTTTTAATTAGATTCTAGTTGGTGAGTGAGTTCTACACGACGTGGTAGCTGATAGAGGAGGAGGAGGAACTATTTTGGATGGATTCTGACACTCTTGTTGACAACGCAATCTTCCAGCTCTCCCCAAGAGGCACACGGTGAGAATTTGGTTTAATCTCGTACATAGATTGTTTTTTCTCTTGCAATTTCTTTCTTTACTACTGTGACTAACTGTATACACCATCATTTGCAGGTGCGAATTGCTTGTATCTGGAAATGGGAAGACCGAGATGATTGCTTCTGGGCTCTGGAAACCATTCATTACGCACTTGAAGGTTGCAGAAGAACAGGCTGCACAGAAGATGGAGTCCATAAGGCTTGAGGTTGACAGTGGCAGCAGTGCTGGCGATGGTGGAACCTGGTTTAAGAAAGGAACTATTGAAAGGTCAGACACACAGAATCGGGTCATACTTTTCGTCTGTTAATTAGTCATAGAGCATTTAGTCAATGAATTATGCTCTCATTTGGTTCACTGTTTCGAAGTGTACATCCTTACTGCAGGTTTGTTCAGTTTGTCGGTGCACCGGAGGTTCTGGAGTCAATTAATGCATTGGAGGAAGAAATGTCTCAACTGGAAGGATCCAAGAGAACGTACTCACAGGTGACATATCTACACCTCATGAACTTCTCTAGCTACTACTAGGGTTTGTGTAATTATAAAGTTAAGCTGTGCTTCTCCTATCACTTTCTAAAACTGTAAAGCATTCATATTCAGGGTGCAGCAGCAGGAGATCCACTTTCTCGTTCACTCAGTAAGCTTTCTGCATGATCTTATTGTCGCATAAATATTTCGTGCATTTGAATGGAAGTGCTGAATATTTGAGCTTATCTGTAGGATATTTATCATATTTGTGCATTAATTATATAGATTGCTTTATGAGTTATGTTCTTTCGATATTGCTTGACTCACCTTGAACTCAACTCTTAACTTGAGATGAGAATAATAATAATAAACTCAAGGATTAAAGTTAATATTGCTTACATTGAATAACAAAAATTATGGTTTGTACTTGCTTTGCTTTGTAGTATCATGGATTTATAATTCAACAAAAAGGAGAAAAATTAACAAAAAACATTATTCGAATCTTACGAAGAGGGCATTAGGAGCACTAAAGAGAAGAGAGATTAAGGAAAGAAAAGAGATACAAGAGAATATGCAATTTATTGTTGTCACTGTTTATTATATTGTTTTGTGTAACAAGATTATGGATCTACTTAATAAGATCAGCAAAGTTCTCAATTACTTCAAAAGGGTGAAATGAGTTAGGTGACTTTCAAAAAAATAACTATAATGAATTATGAAGCCAACAAAAAACATGTCAATTTCTTTCATATACTACTAAATGTTTATTTTGCCAAGGTTTTTTTTCACTTAAAATAAAGTATATTCTTGAAGAAGAAAATCCATTGCTTGGCACTTAGTTTCTTCTCAAAATACATATAGCCTAGTGCTTTATGATTTGATATAGAATAAATTTGTTAGGTAGCAAATAATTACTTCATTGCCTTATGAATAATAATGCAAAAAATGTTTTGCACTATAAGTGAAGTAGCATGTCTTAGATTTTTTTTTTTTGCCACTTGATTAATTTCTTACACGAAAAGATAATATCCTTGTTTTTGTTTCTACTCGTTGATTGTTTCATGCTTCCTAATCAATATGTTGGACGAATGATAAGTTCTACATACTCTTTGTACTGATATTTCCCAATACTTTAGGCTTGAATATCATTTTTTTGTTGTTATTGTCCCATACCTAATATTTTAAGCTTCTTGTTCGACAAATAAGTTTCTACTCCACATTACCTTGAATGTCCTTCCATACAAGCAGCTCAATCTTGTTGATTCAAAGTTCTTTTTTGATCACTACATAGGTCAACATAAAAAAACTAGCAAAGAGTCTGCGGATTCAACTAGGTAAGCTCCTCTTTATACTCAACTGCTTTTTAAAATCTACTACTAAGGATTCTATATTTTTTCATCACAAAATATATTCATTTTCACTCCTTTGGAAGTTTGTTTATACATGTAAGAAAGGATGAACTAGGCCTGCAAATGTATAAGATCAGATGATATAATTAGATGCAGTCTCATCTGATAGCAGATTGAGACTATGCTTGCACTAACAACAATGCTTTCAATTGTTTCCTACTCAGGAAGGAGCTTCTTGAAGCCATTGATCTGCGGCTTGTCGAAGTTAAGGAGGAACTAACCATAGCTTTTTCGCAGGCGTCATCTGCAGGCTTTACCCCTAAGATTGTGCAAGAGCTTCTTCTCTTTGCACAATATTTTGGAGCAGAACGCCTGAAGTAAGTGTAAGCTCTTGACTCTTTTATGTATACACAATCCGCTAAGAGACCATAACACAGATGATTGGTGACTGATTACTTTTTTTGTTTCTTTGTAATTTCTTACATGGCTTAAGTTTTAATCTTTTTTTATCATAGAGGGAATTAGATAAAATGGATAATTAGGCTCCATGTTGTCCCTCCTATTCTTTCCTTCAATTTCTTCTTTTGTCTGTTCTGATAGTTAGAGATAATGACTGTGATGGTATGGAAACAGCAAGGCATGCACCAATTTCATTTCAATCTGCGACCGGTACCCTGAACTTGCTAACCTTCAGCACCCGGTGCAGTCACTGCATCTGCCATTGAAAAGCTTTGATAGAAATGTCGGATCATCTTCTTGTTCAGACATATTAGTTGATGAGCCAGAAGCTGTTCCCAGCGTTTCAGGGAAACCACCTGACAGTAGCAGCTTTGATCTTCACGTGCCCACTGCTACTGGATCAAGCACTGAACATACCCAAGAGGATGGCCGTGGCAGTTCTAGTCATTTTAGTGTGAAGGATCGCATTAGTCTCTTTGAGAACAAGAAGAAAGAAGAGCGCATGATCAGCTCCAAGGTTACCACCTCTGATGTTTCGAGGAGGGTTGCAGCACTCAAAGGGCACCCAAGAAGGCAACCTTCTGATGTCTCTGATAAGTCAGCGTTGACAAGATGGAGCGGACCTAGTGATACGAGAATAGATGTAAGAAGCAGCGAAAATATAACTCCTAAATCTGCCTACTCAGAGTATAAAGAGGCCCAGCTTCAAAAGGACACTAGTCCTGTTTCAATAGTAGGTGCTGGTGTGAGAGATGGGACGCCTATTGAGAAAAGAAGAGAAAATTTGGGTCACTCAGGAACAACTTTGCATGAGCAATCGTTGGTTCATGAACATATCAAGAAGTTTGAGGGTGAAGGATTACATTCTGAACGAAAAAAATTGCCCATTTTTTCAGTGAACAAAAAGGAGAGGATGGGTTTACTTGATCCACCTTCTGCATCTTCAGAAGAGCAGGTTCAGATTTCAGCTCATCTGAAAGAAGAAGGCAAGGAGTTGCATCAAGGGCTGGAAAAACTTCTCGCAACACCCAAATTAAGTGGTCAGAAGATGAAACTTGCAGAGGAGAATCCTAAAACTGAATCAGAATTTGATGCTGATTTGGTGTCGGATGTGGCAAGTGGTAAAGAAGATGATAGTAACTTAATGCATCCTTTTGGCAGTGCTGTGCCGGATGATTTTAAAGGGAGGTACTATGAGAAATACAAGGAGAAAAGGAACATAAAATTACAGGAAGAGTGGGAGTCAAGTAGGACTCTGAAAGAAGCAAAGTTGAAGGCAATGCGTGACAGATTAGAGAATAGTTTGGCTGAGATGAAGACTAAATTTGTAGAATCTTCTAGCACTTCTCCAGCTTCAAGAAGCAAAAATTCGGTAATAGCCTCTTTTTCCTCCATTAAGGTTCCATCTTCAAATTCATTTCTCTTCTGCTTGATCTTATCAGAAGATTTAATTAACCATCTGATTATTCTCTCCTGCAAGTTGAAACACTATTCCTTCAACATAGCTATGTAAGTCTCTCAAAGTCAGCACAATCTGATTTCTTGTTTGTTTTAATTGCGTCAGAAGAGCTGAAGAATGCTGGAAAAGTTGTTTATTATCTCTTTCGTCTGTCACAATAGTTCATTTAAAAGGTATGATAGTCAATTTCTGCTTTTCTGTAATTTTTTTTTTGAGAAATTAGTAAGAACAATATCTTATCTTAATTTTGAGCTAATTGCTTTGTTCTTTCTCCTTTCTGCATGTAAGCTAGTCATTCCATTTAGAGGGTGAAATCAAGGATAATTAACAAACTGTACATACAAATGAAATTTAAGTGTGTAATGCTGAGAAATCAAGGATAACAAAGTGTACAGACAAAGGTGTAATGCAGACAAAGGATAGACACTAATGCTGAATTTAAGTGAGACATCTCCAGTGAGGTTAATTTACTGGCTGTTCTAAGTGAGGCGTCCCTTTTTCAGCCTAACTTCAAGCCAGCAATGTAATCATGTATTGTTGCAAGTTTGGTTTTATCACCAGGTGCTGCTGGAAATTAATGATGGATTGATTTTCATGTGAATTTTAGAAGAAAGTAAAAGTTAATTTTCGCCATGGTTTCTTGTTCTTGAAGGCCTTCAAAGGAAGAGTTCCTACTCTTGGAATCAACAACCTAGGGAAAGTACTGGAATAAGATAAAAAGAACTCTGAAAACAACTATACAAGCAGTTATATTCTGCTCTAAGTAGATTACACAAATGAATCTAAATGAGGGCATTTGAATTAACTAGTTGGATGATTGAAAATAATTTGACCAAGAATCTACATAGCTCAGGAGCATACAACTCATCAATTGAGTAACTCAAGCTGAGATTCAATTGGTAGTTCAATGGTGCAAAAACGATTTTACCACCTTTTCAACGACTCGAGTGAGCCTAATGGTCAACAAAGAGATGAATCAAAAGGACAATATTAAACATTGAACGACTTAAAGAATTCAATATATCTTGATTAATTGCTGACCTTATCAAAATAATTAATCCAGTACAAGCGAAAAAACTTTGACCCGTGGAATAGCATTGCCACACCTGATTTCCTGCGCACTGCACGCAAACTCCAAACGATTGGTCTTTTGTTTCTCTAGAAATTTATTTAACTTTGGCTGACCTAATTTCTACAGGGCTCTGATGACAATTGACATCACCCTAAACAATATGCAAGGTGACCTCCACCCAATTTTATATCTTAAGAACACTTAGCAACTTTTTTTTTTCTTTTGCCAATCTTGTATTCAAAATATCCTGTCGGCTGATTTCTCTCATTGTTGAATCCTGCTAAGGACGCCAAAAGCTTTCACCTTTTATCTGAACCTCAATTTTCCCCATCCTTATTCAAGAGTGACAATTTTGCTGCATAATTGTTTTGCTGTGCAATCACAGAGATGCTCAGCTGCTACACTGTGATCATAACACTTGAAAGAGCAGGATCTTTGGGTGATGGAAACAGGACAAACTAGTCTTTGTCAGGCAAACGCCGCAAGTCTTAGTTTTCTTCGCCGACCACATGCCTTCAAATAAAATTGCACATGGCGACGAGTTCTGATTCACTCTTCTTTTCTACAACTCATTTTTGTCAGGCAAACGCCGCAAGTCTTAATTTCCTCTCATCGTTTAATTTCTGCAGTTATACCACCCAACTCATTTTTTTTTTATTCAGAAACAACAAAAGACTGCAGTCTTGTGGATATCTATTGCCGAGGAACACATCATTTGGTCGCCTAAAGACACGGAGCCGCCGAAAAACCATGTGCAGCAATTTTATTCAGATGTTGACTTCTTCACAAACGCGGTCCAAATGAGTGTTGATCCAACATGGTGGAAAAAACATGTTTTAGGTGCTTGTTTCGACATAAATTTAGAGTGATTGAACAACATATCCATTAACAGTACAAGAATTAACTCGCAAGATTACATATCGCAAAGGAGGATTGAAGAGCATCCTCTCTGTGCTGAATTCTCCATACATATGTCACATCTCGCATTAGACTCTATGAAGCACAAGCTTAATGCGGATAGCAGAACAAGAACTAATTACCAGTGCGTAGTAGCCATGCGAGCGACTCCTCACTCCTCAGCATGCATAGAAGTCCGCCAGCTCGTCGGTGGACTCCGGCAGGTCGCCGTTTTCCAGCATCCACAGCAGGTGCTCGAACAGCACCACCTCGCAGCCGACGACGAGCGCGGCGCCGTCGGAGTCCCCGGTGCGCTGCGGCGCGAGGACAGCCTGGAAGAGAGGGTGGTCCACGAGATCGTGGCTGATGAGGTAGCGCCGCCGGGACTTGCCGACGTAGACGGAGAGGAGGCCGGCAGCGGAAGCCTCCTCGACGTCACCGTCGTGGTGGTGGGACGAATTTGTGGCCTCAGCAGCGGCGAGGCGGCTGCGGGAGTGCCATCTCTTCAGCTTAGACTTGAGCTTGCCGAGCTTGCCCGCCATTGATATATGCGTGGTGGTGATCACTCCGGGTGCAAGGGGGAGAGGGGGAGGGGGAGGAGGGAGAGTGGAAGCTTCCTGTGCGCGTATATATAAAGATTTTGGAGGGCTGTATGGAACATGTTCAGGGTAACTGAAGGACAAAAATTATATTAGTGATAAAAGTGGGGCTCCTCAACTCCACCGAACATTTCTTATGAACCCTAACCACCCTTGAAAAAGTTCACTTTGATGGAAATTTATTTTACTCATTACCCTCTCCATGGATAGCGAGGAAGATGAAGGTCAATTCAAGACCTTCTATTATTGGACTATTATTGCATGCTTATTTGACTTTTTTTGGTCAGACATGATTTAATCTGAACAACTACTTCTATCCAATGATGCAACGTTTTTATTTTACCTTCAACTTGCAGCTGTAGCTACGTTGCCATTATTTAAAGTTAATTATTGTTTCTTGTTTGAAGTTATGAAAATGACAGGCATGTGAATGGGATTTGTGCGGGAACCAACCTACGTTTGTCGTTTTCTGTCAGACCCTTTTTTTATATTATTTGATTGCTGATTATAATACTAGGAAGATCTTATTAATTAGACAATATTACCGATTATAATAGAGATCCTTAATTAATCAGATTGATAACAGCATGATGATTTGAACATGAAAACAAGGGAGCATGTTCTAATCTCCTTGTCTGCGCAAAAAAAAAAAAATCAAGATTCCTTTTGATTCATAAATCAATAATTTATACGAAGTCATTACCTACGGTTGTTAGGAAAATGTAATTTTATGAAGAGATTAATTAGTTTAATTCACATTACTATTTGTTTAGTTAGCTGGAGCCTGGAGCTGAAGCCGTTCACATTAATTAATTAAAGGTGAGCGTGGGCCTGAGAGAGCCCAGTCGAAGTGGGCTGGGGAAGGATTTTGACGGAGCTCAGGCTTGGGCCAAGATAGGGGGCTACGTGGGGTGCGGCAGCCCAAAATTGACAGGTTTCAATTTCCGCGTTCCTTTTTTAATTTTTTACTCACACCATTTCAGACGCGGACGGCCAAGCGATTCGAGCGTTAGACACGTGGCATGATGGAGGCTGGCAGTGAGGTGGCACGAAACCAACAGTGGTGGGGCAGGCCGCTGGCGGTAGGGCGCCGCTTGGAAGCGAGTAAAAGAAGATGACATAATAATATTTTTCTAGAAAATAGAAAAGGATAACCTTTTAAATTGTATAGTTTGGAACAAGGCGCCTTAAATGATTAGATTTTGAGAATTAGAAGAATGATTCAACTAAAAATGTAGACAAAATCGCAGAATGAAAAGCACTTGATGCTTGTGAATGCGAACTTTCTCCCTTTTTCTTTTGGCCTAGTCGAAAGTAATCAAATTAATATTGAATGAGCTCACCGATTTCATTCATCCCTTGACAGTGTCTTTGAACTAAAGCTAACTTTATGAGGCTTTTCACAGCCCCACTACATGAAAATTTGCCACCTTTTCGTGATTCAACTACTAAGAAACGTGTGAGAAATTGACAAACGTAATTACTTGTTAATTTTTTTATTTTGATCAGTAATCTTAATGATCAATCTATCTAATTAAAAAAAGCTTGAAAGTAAGCCAAGTGTAAGCTACCATTGAGAGGCCCGCATAATTTTGACGAACCGGCACCCAAATCCTCTTCTCGAAACAAGTATGATCCTGTTCCCACGCATCTTTCTATGCAGCCTGTTTCCGCGTCACCATCGGAAGAAAATCAACGGCTCACCAGAGCGCGTCGTGTGGCTCTCGTGACTCGCGCTATACAGCTCGCTGTCTCACACTGTGAACTTTTGACGCCGTCACATTGCCTCGCCTCATCAACTATTCATCGTCTCCAGCTCACAGAAAACCAAGAAACAGATCCATTTATCTCTTCTTTGTTCTTGGGAAAATTAATTGCTCTTTTGCGGAAAAAAAAAAAGGGTCAGAGAAATGGACATCAAATCCGAAATTTTTTAATGCTACATTTGCTCCTCCCTTCGATCGGATTCCTCTCGCACTTGGTGCCAGCTAGCTTTCTACTCTTCTGCAATCAGTCCACAGGCGGAGACTTTGTATTTTTTTTGTGCGGGACAGGGAAACATTACATGGGGCGAGCTTTTTTTCTTCGGATCCCTGGGAGAATGGCGAGAGTGAGAGGCATAGGGATGGTGATGATTTGGGCTCTCTTGGCCTGCGCCTGTGTGTGGCATCCTAGCTTCGTCAATGGCGACACAGACCCGAACGACGGTGAGTGGGCTTGGATTCTCGTGGAGTATTTCGCAGTGGTTCATTTGTGAGGGAAAAAGTAGGAAATGATATTCCCTCTGGTGATTGCATGTTACATCTTTCTGCTTTTCAGATGCTTGTTTTTTTTTCTCGTGTAATTTGGAAAAGTTAGCCGTCTGATCTGTTCTCCTGTTCGGTATTTGCTTCATATAAGCTCCAGAATAATCTTAAGTTGGTTTCTGTTGTATTTGATTAAACATTTGAGCTTGTTGTGAATTTTTTTTTCTTTTGATGATGGATTGTTACACTTCTCGTGTATTTGGATTTAGAATGTTGGTTAGTTTGCCTTAATAATGCTCTAACAGTAGAAAAGATCTATTACACCAGAACAATCTCTAGTTCTCGATAGAAAATTTTTAGGTGGGCTGATTTTTGTTTGTGACCGTCAAATTTCTTTCTCAATTCTTCTTTCATGTCTGGACTCCGGAACTTATGGTACGTGCAATTAACCGGGCACGATGAAATTTCTATTTTTCGACCAATCTTGCGTCGATATTCTTCTCAATTCTCATACTTGCTATGCAGCTTCTGCTCTCAATGTTCTGTTCGTCAGCTTGAATTCAGATTCCCAGCTTACAGGCTGGAAACAGAATGGTGGTGATCCATGCGGAGAATCATGGAGAGGAATCACATGCTCTGGCTCAGCAGTTACAGCCATGTGAGATACATTTTTCTGACCTTAATGCTCATATGCTTTTGCTACTCTAGTTGATGCGTGGTCTCGTTCTTGGTGTTCATAGCAAATTGTCAGGATTGAGACTTAATGGGACACTCGGGTACAACATGAACCAGATGTCTTCATTAACTGAGCTGTGAGTTGGATAAATTCTTTGCATGATGTTTCTTGAACTGTTTGCTTTTCCTTTTTTTTTTTTTTTTTTTTTTAATGTTCTGTTCTCCATATATTGGTGCAGCGACTTGAGCAACAATAATCTTGGAAATGGGGTTCAGATACCGTATAACATTCCAACAAGCCTCCACAGACTGTAAGTTTGCTTAAAGTAGATAACATTAACTATTCGATTGCTTGGTGTATCTACTTGATGACACTACCATTGGCAGAGATCTGAGTAACAACCAATTTGGTCAAAGCCTACCTTATATAATCTCCCAGATGCTCTCATTAGAATATCTGTGAGTGGCATTAACAACATTATGATGACTTTATCATTCCACCTTATCTGATATCATTCAATTGAATTACGCACACATGAATGCAGAAATGTTGCTCACAATCGTCTCCAAGGAAATCTTGGTGATATGTTTGGAAGCCTTTCTAATCTGGTGACATTGTAAGTGTAATTTATAAATCCTTTAAATTGCTAAGTATTTTTTTTTTTGTTCCCCGTCAACTTCTTTAAGTAACAATCATTGACAGAGTCTCAGTCCATCCAAGGGGTATTATACTACTTTTTTCCATTTTATCTACTAGGTTTTCCACCTCAACTTTCTAACTTATCAATGATATTGACTGTGTTGGGAACCAACGGCGCGCTCCTTTCAGGATACAGAATTATGCCTATGGACCATTAGTTTCTCTGAAGTATATTGGATCAGTTGATACTCTTAAAATTGTGATTGTATATTGCAGGGATCTGTCTTTCAATTCTCTTAATGGTAACCTTCCACAGAGCTTTAGCAGCTTAACGAGTTTGACTAGCCTGTAAGAAGAATATTTTTAATTCCATGCAAATAATACAGTATCTTGTCATTCATTAGAGGTACAATCTTTTAATTACCATATTTCTTTGACTTACAGATATTTGCAAAACAACCAGTTCACTGGTCACATTGATGTCCTTGCTAACCTTCCGCTTCAAAATTTGTAAGTTTATATCTAAATTTGTCCTTAACACAGATACAGTTTTGCTTCTATCACACATTAATTGGGCACACATATTTGATCTTAGGAATGTCGAGAATAACCAATTTACTGGATGGATTCCTAACCAATTAAAAGGGATAAACAATCTCAGGTGTGTATCTAATCGGCTTAATAACCTTTGATCTAATTACAGAAAAGTTCTTTATTGTGTAACTCACTTCGGAAACTTTTTAATAGGATTGGAAACAACCAATGGAGCTCAGGGCCAGCACCTCCACCACCACCTTATATGCCTCCTCCACCAAGTCGAAAAAGCAATCCTGATCAAGAATCTGGTGGTGGTGGTGGTGGTGGTGGTGGTGGTATAGGCGGCGGGGGAATAGCAGGAATTATTATTTCTCTCCTGGTTGTTGGTGGAGTTATAGCATTTTTTGTGATAAAGAAGAAATCACGAAAACACTCGACTGAAGAAAGTCCTGAACAAGACCAGCCTTTTGCTCATCTTGCTTCGGAGAGCATTAAAGGTACTTCATATTTGTTAAGCAGTGAGCTATGCTTAGAGAATCTATTTATTCTGTTACTTCCCTACATTGTGCATGCTTATGTATGCATGCTATGTGTTTCACGATCCAAGAGGGTACCAAAGATTCACCTGATTAAAGCTTTCGTAGACTTCATTTCTTTCATTTTCTTCATTGGTAAATTAATCACAGAGTTGTTATTTTATTTAATTGAAACTACTTCTAATGTAAAGGATAGGCCATAATGTTGCAATGAAGGTGCCTTGTATCATGGTTGCGACATTGGGTTTAGTGTGTCTCTACAACCTTGCAATTAAGGGTCTCGTGTACTTGGCAGCGCTATTCTAGTATCACTGTGGAACGCACCACAATTATAAGTCAATGTCTACTTATCTCATTGCATAAAAATGACTTTTGAGTGACTTACAACATTTAAAACTTCTTAATACGTGTTCATTTTGCTTGTCTTGTTTTGTTTTGACATTATGATTGCCATGTAGGCGTAATATCCCCGTATAGTCCCTGCATGAGAAGTGAGAGAAAAAAATTATTATAGTATATAAGGTTTAGTGAGCTTATATTTTAATAAATTAAGTCATGTTGCTATTTCAGTTTACTAATGGATATTTTGCTCATTAAGTGAGTCATAACAAATGATATTAGAGCAAAATTTAGTCTAAACATGGTGAGAGACCAACAAAAAATGGCTGCCAAGGATGGTGGATTTGTTTCGCATGAGAAGTAAGAGAAAAGACCTTATGATATATAAGGCTTAATGAGTTTACTATTATCAACTTGAGCTTAAACATTTTAATTAAATTGAGTCTTATTGTTATTTCAGCTCACAAATTAATGGATAGTTTTCTCATTAAATGGGTCATAACAAGGTGAAAATTGTTGATGTATTAAGATTTGAGAATAGATCTTTAATGACTCAAATTGTTGGGATCCTCAAGAACATTCCTTGTAGCCTTGTAGCCTCTTTCTTTGACTCTAGCATCTGACCACCACTTTTTTATGAAACTATTTTGCTGTTGATGTGGATTTTTTTATTGCCATAGGATTTTATTTCATCATTTGTATGTATATGAGGCCAGTGAGGTTAGGATTAGGAATGCCAATTTATAGGATTAATTGTTGTTTCTTACTCTTTTTTGTTTTGATACTGACCTCACATAAGTTGCATGTCTATGGATTTTGTTAATTATTTTATTGCCTTGATGCATAGCATATTTTTGTTAGCTTTGTTGTCTTATGATTTGACATTTTAAGGATTTTCTGAAATTTGAGCCAGTAATAGATAAATATAAACTCAATTTGTGAGGCCCTACAATTTGTTATGCTTCAATTAAAGTATGCTGTCATATTTTGTTAATATGATTCCTAAAATAATGGAAGAAACCTTTTGAGGCCTATTCTTGGTCTGTGATGAAAACATAATTTTTGTCTTTCCACTTATATAACATGGTTGTTGTAGTTAGTGACAAATTAATGATTGGAGTTAAAAACATTTGATGGTGTATGTAAACTTTTGTTATTATCCTAGACACTTCATTCTTTTACGGGTTCCTGTTATTTATCTAACTTGACTTTTCGGAAGAAAATATTGTTTATGGACTAGTGAGTATACATTATGACCATGCAGCTATTTAGAAAACAAATTGAGGAAGAAAATAAATAAGAGATTACTGTTGCTTGTTAGATCTTACTACTAGTTAGCTGTAAACAGCACGAGAAGTGTGTTTACTGTTAACAGAGTGACGCTGACTGATGTGTTATTATGAAGAAAACAGATATGATGTAGTGCACTGAAGGAATTTGAAAGAAAATTAGACAAATGAGGTTAAACATTCGCTAAACAATTGAATGAACAAAAAGAGCAAGTTTATTAGCTCACAATTGCTTTGTACTGTGGTTTAAAGTAATGGTCCATACCTGGCACTAAGTTTGGTGTTCATTGGTCCATGCATAACCAAGTACATAAACTCCCTATTTTGTGGTCTAGTGAATATTAAGTTTAAGGTATTGACCGGGACACATAATATATTGAGTGTTGGTATGTTCAATATGAACAGCTAAGTTGTACCATTCAAACAAACTAGTTGCTTAGAGCTTCTTGTGCAAACAGATAGATTCCTTAATATAGCCATTTGCAAGGGCATTTTACTCTATTATTAGAGTTTAAGAGAGCAGATCATCTTGGTTGCAACTAGGCTATTAAGGATGCAACATAGATGCAAGTTTTTATATATATCCTTATCCGGCTCTAGTATCTGTACCTGTCCAAGTTGTATTACCAATCCAACTTATGGCAATGAACCATGTGATTTTAGTAGGTTAATGCAGAACCATAGCGTCAACTTATTGAGTGTGATTGGTATATTATTTCGAGAGTCGCAGCTCATTTTTAAAGTAGTAGGGGTTCCTTCTAAGTAACTTTAGTAAAGAAGCTTTAATTAGTAAGATAAGATATATAGTTCAACTAAAGTTATGGGTTTCTTAGATATAGGTCTATTTCACTCAAATTTAATCCATAAACATCTCAAAACTAAATAATTTATTCTTTGCACATTTTCAAAAAGCTGGAATCTAACCAGAGTGGTGGGATCGGTTCAAAATCAAGCCCGAGATGGGCCTAATTGGGTCTTAAGTGTACGAAGTGTTGATAAAGTTAGTGTACTAGAATATACCATTTATAGCCATGACTAGTACATTGGTGAGAACTAGTATTTTAAATCATGCTTTGGATGGATTGTTTGCCCAGAACAAGATATTGATTGATTTCAGTGGATAAACTCCATAGTATCTCTTTTATTTTTTATTTTGCAGCTGGGCACTACAAAACAAACTGATCGAGAATCAATCTACTTGAGAGTTCTTATCGCAACATAGAACCAAACTTTTTTCCTGATTTAGTTGTTTGTTTTTTCCTTCAGGATTCTTAGAGGTACACTGTATCCAAAAAGGAAAAACCCATTATGAGGCTATTTTTAGTTCACGTTGGACTATTCATTGTGCTTTTATTGCTTCGTTCAAAGGGAAACGAGCAGGCATGTTCATAGCATACATAAAAACTGAGATTAAACTTAATTCTGGGGCTACTAATTACATAATGTTGGATCAGGCATGAACTGCTGGATTATCCATCATAGATTCCTCCTGGGAATATTCGTTTGCATAGCATAAAATATATGAAGTGTTAGATAAGGTTTCTACATGGGTCTTTTCAACTTTAACTGTTTTCTTCCTTCTGAATAATGGAAGGAACAGGTTTTTCACTTATTTTACTTATTTCTCGGCTTCGCGCGCTGGGGTTCTCAAGCTAAATTCTTTAGCCAAAGTTTATCACACTTAAATGCAATAGATTATCTCTCAAGCTAAATTCTTTAGCTAAAGTTTATCACACTTAAAAGCAAGAGATTTTCTCTTAACAATTGAAAATGGAACCTAGGAACTGGTACTGACAAGACAAGAATATTTAAAATGCAGGGAAGCACATGCATTAGGCTTCATTAACTGGAGATTTAGGAAGAGTTTGATAGTAGTCCATGCAATTGTTTGACACCCAGATCATGTTGGAAGAACGTTATGTCAGATAGTAATCCTTGCAATTGTAACTGATCTCATAAACATTGTTTGATTTTAATGTGTGGCATGTTAGAAACTGCCATGTTCTTAAGAAGATATAGGAATTAATGAAAGACAGATTTGTGGAACCTGCAACATATATGCATAGCTTGCATTTTAGTATTAGATGCTATCAGAATATTAATAAATACATGGTTTTAAAACTTATGGTTACTCGGTTGCAGAGATGAAGACGATCCGGACACCATCCGTAATTGACATAGAAAAGTTGCCACCACCTGCTCCAGTCAGTCTTAAACCGCCTCCAATTGATCGTTACAAATCATTTGATGAAGATGACTTCTCAAACAAACCTAGCACAAAGAAGGGGAATACAGCATCCGTAAAAGCAGTTAGTTACTCTGTAGCTGACTTACAGATGGCTACTGACAGCTTCAGTGAAGATAATATTGTTGGTGAAGGTTCTTTTGGGCGAGTTTACAAGGCTCAATTTAGTGATGGAAAGGTATAATATAACATAAAATTATCAATTTTTCACTTAATTGGATGTGGATGTCCTTTCTATGTAGAAGAGAAAAACTTTGTTATTCAATGCTTTGGTCTTTTAAGGTGAACTACTGCAACTCTTTTTGTAATGGAAAAATATCATTACAAACTGTTCATGCATTTCCTTAGCATGGAGATATACGTGGGAAATAAAAGCTAATATATCTGTTTATATCTCGGCATTTTCTTTGCAGTTACTAGCTGTGAAGAAACTAAATTCAACAGCCCTACCTACCAGATCAACTGACGACTTTCTTGAGCTTGTTATAAGTCTGTCACGTTTACATCATCCAAACCTGACAGAGTTAGTTGGCTACTGTTCTGAGTATGGACAGCGTTTGTTGGTATACGACTTTCACAAGAATGGTTCTCTATATGAACAACTTCAGGTGACAGATGAACCACTGCCTTGGAATGCTCGTGTCAAAATTGCACTCGGCACTGCTCGAGCACTAGAGTAAGTGGCAAACTGATCCTGTTCAGAACATTCTTTACTTTAATCTGAAACGTTATATTTAGAATTTAAATGGTCTCTGCTGTTATTTCTTCATGGTATAAAGATTGATGCTTTTCTCTGGTCCTACTCCCTTTTGAAATCGTTCTTTGAGGATAGGCTTTGTGGGGATTAAAACTCACAACCTTTCATTACCATCAATTTGGGATTTTAGACTTGACTGTGTGTATGCTTAGGTCGTTGCAGGTGTTCTATGGTCATGCATGGATTATATACTCTCATTCATAATGAACCTTTCAGTCTTTTGTTCTGGAGTTCCTTAATCTTATTATGTATTCATATTTCAACTGCAGGTATCTGCATGAAGTTTGCTCGCCATCTGTTGTCCACAAAAAATTGAAGTCATCCAATATTCTATTGGACGCAGAACTCAACCCTCACCTTTCAGATTGTGGACTCGACAAACTTGTTCCCAATGTAGATTTTCAGGTAATGTTTGAGATCATTTTCTACTATAAAACATGGATTCTGTTTGTGAACACACAATGCACCAGTAGAATATTTTATTTTAGGTGTAGTACTTACTAGATAGCTTTCAGTGGTACATTGTCCCAGTAAGCTGAAAATGTTCTCCAATTGGTCATGACATAATTGCTCCAATAATATTTGGATTACTTGGCGTGCCACATAGTACACATATTTTGTATTCATTTGATTGTTCTCTTAATCAATATGAAAAAGTTTCCCAAAATTTTACCTACTATGCTTCATTTTGGATTATGGGGAAGGTAAAAGTAAATATTTTACCTTGGAGAAACATGAGATGCACTCTCTTCGCAACCTTTGGTCATTTGAGGGAAACCGATTAGCTAGAACTAAACTGAATCTTTCTCAAAATAGCACTATATTATACAGATTATGCACAATTTTTTCCTATCACTTCCCTTAATTTTCTTTATCAAAACAAACTCAGCTTAAAGATAATTTACTAATTGGGCTTACATTGCCGGAGATGTTTATGA
Source organism: Costus lasius (assembly GCA_027563935.2). Classification (NCBI taxonomy): domain Eukaryota; kingdom Viridiplantae; phylum Streptophyta; class Magnoliopsida; order Zingiberales; family Costaceae; genus Costus; species Costus lasius. The sequence goes on from CM050449.1 coordinate 11,389,089, forward strand.
CTGCACACGCATTTGGTTGTGTTTCTCTTCTTAATTTCAAGAGTTATCTTCAACTAAATTTTGTAGGTGAATACAAAAAGTTTTGAATTTAAGACATTCTGTCTTCCTGTTAGCAATGTGAACTTGCACGGTGATCGAGGAACCGGTTCCTCCGGTTCGTACCGGTCCGGCGAGGGACCGGCACCGGAACCCCGCCCAGAGCACGGTAGAGGGCGGACGACGGCGGAAAAAGCTTCGTTCGAAGCTTTTGGCGAAGGCTGCATTCAAAGCTTCCGCCACAGCTGGAAGCGAACGACGCTTCCGATGGCAGCGGAAGCATCGTTCGAAGCTTCTGCCACCGTTGGATGTCGTTTGAAGCTTCCAGCGGCTCCGCCAAAAGCTTCGAACGAAGCTTTTTCCGCCGTTGCCACCAATACCGCCGACAACCTGTCTGGTATGCCGGTACTGTACCGGTCTAGCGGTGTACCAATACCGTACTGGTCTGGCAGCTTGCCGGACCGGGTTTTTAAACCTTGCTTGCACCTCAAACTTCTTCCCACCTTTTTGTTGAATGTTCGGTACAGGCATCTGAGTTTAATATGGGGTACACTGCGTCTGAGGTTGCGCTGTCTGGTCAGTGTACTTTGAAGAGTGACGTGTACAGCTTTGGAGTAGTCATGCTGGAACTCATGACTGGAAGGAAACCGTTTGACAGGTAATCTATTTGCAATTATTACTAACCCTAGTATTATCCATCCGCCTCCACTGCAAATCATCTCCAGCAGGTACAAAAGTTGAAGGCTTGAACACTGATGTTTTAAAACATTGACTGCTCTTACTTGAGACGATTACTCTAGCAGCGAGTGATACTATTAGTTGGTTTTAGTGTTACGATATCACGGCTCTGATTGTTTAATTAACTTTGACAGCTCTAAACCTCGATCTGAGCAATCCTTGGTGCTATGGGCTACACCTCAGCTCCATGACATTGATGCACTGGAACGGATGGTCGATCCTGGCCTCAAGGGGCTATACCCTTCGAAATCGCTCTCTCGATTTGCTGATGTAATAGCCCTCTGTGTACAGGTAAAAATTTTGAATATCATGCAACGATATTCTTTCCCGCCAAAACAGAATTTTTCCTTTGTTGTTGAATCTTGTTCTAATCATGTTAGATATTTATGCTTGCAATTCGGGGTTCTTACTTGAATGTTTTGTGACAGTCTGAGCCAGAATTTAGACCGCCCATGTCAGAGGTGGTGCAAGACTTGGTTCGCCTAGTGAAGAGGGCCAAGGTGAACACGAGAATGCCCAGCGACTTTGGCCAGGAGACTAGTAGGAGAGGTGATGACATGGACAATTATATGCTCTAACTATATTCATTGGTTATTTAGTTGGCTTGTGTAAATTCAATTAATTGAAGTGCTGAGATAATATTCTTGCGTCAAAGACTGATGTTATGACTATGCAGCCCTACGCTACCAAATTGACAGTGTCTCTCTGTTAAGATCATTTAGCATATTTTCTGTACGTTAAAATTCTTGTGACTAATGAAAGAATAATTCATTGTTGTTTGCTATCGGTTAATGGTTCTGCAGTTACTCTGTATTATGCCGTTCTGCATATTTCTATACCAAGTAATGGAAGTGAACTCTCAACTCGCATATGTGTCGTAACCCTCCCTCCTCTCAAACTTTCTTCTTTATCACTAATCAATGTGTAAAGAAAAAAGAACTTTTATCTGTGCAACCTGGATCAGCGGGAGCTCGTTTTCACGTTTCACGTGCCCAGCAACAAGAGAACCAAGTGAATTGTTCATTACTTCAAATCCTAAAGGACTGTTGAAAAGCACTTGCGCTAGCTCCACAGCAGCATCGCTGGAAAGATCACCGCCGTCGCCGTTCTCCACCACCAGAACCACGCGACTTCGCCGGCGCCGGAATTCACCGTTATATCATGCTTCCCCACGTCGATCATGATCCCGAATCTGCAGGTCCCCACCGATGGATCCTTGTCAGTCACAACTGACAGCCCCGAGAAATTGCATGCCCCTTTCTGCTGGTTCGCCAACTGGAAGTACTGGTTAAACGCGTACGAGACGTTCCCCCGCGCGTCCAGACCGTTGCACGACGACCCGTACCCCAGGCTCGTGCAGTCCGCATTCTGGCATGCGTAGTCGATGTTATCACCTATATCGGGATTCGCCGGGCTAACATCTGGCGCCAGCACGCACCACCGCTGATCCAAATACCTCACCCCCTTCGCCGGCACAAGCGTCTGTCCGCCTTCCAGCTCCAGCGAATACTTCAAAGTGCCGTCGTAGTAGAAGATCCCCCAGTGACGCTCGAAGTTGCCTGGCTGCACGCTCTTCTCGTCCTCATCGAGGAGCCCAAAGAGGTAGATATCCGGTGGCTGCGCCGGTCGCTTGGGCGTACCGCGCCGCTGCGCAACGCGGTCGAGGAGACCCTGGTTGAAGCGGCGAGCGTAGGCAACGTTGGCGTTGGGGTCGCCATCGGTTGGCCAGCCTATCTCGCCGACGATGACCGTCATGGTGGCGAAGCCGTTCCTTTCGAGCGCCCAGATGAGCGTGTCATAGTTAGCCTCGAAGACGTTGGAGTAGGAGATGGAGCCGTCGACGATGGGTGCGCTTCCTGGGGAGTCGAAGAAGGCGTAGGCGAGGGGGAAGTGGGGATCGGCGTAGAGGCTGAGGAAGGGGTAGATGTTAATGGTGAGGACTCCGCCGTTGTCCTGTAGGAAGCTAACGATGGAGACCATGAGGTCGCGGATGTCGGCTCGGAAGTCGCCGCCAGAAGGAAGGCCAGTGCTGCTCTGGTAGACGTCGGCGTTGAGGGGAACGGTGACACGGACCTGACGGCCCAGTCCGGCCTTGATGAGAGCCGCCTGGATGTTCTGCAGGGCCGGGAAGGTTGTCTCCTGGAACATCCCCTTGTACGTCTTCAGGAACGGCTCGTTGCCCACGGCGACGCGCCTGAATCAATTATTTAAACTGAAGAATTAAAATAGAAATCAAGAAAAGCTAGAGGACGAAGAACTTAACCGCATTTATTATTGGCTAAATGTATATATTTCTGTTTTCACATAAATTCAGAGAAGGAATTACATTTTTCGCATTCAACAAAAAAAAATGCAATTGGAATATTAAATTTGTGAGAGAAATACGTGACAAAATAATTTTTTTGCAGCCAAATTTATGTGAAATCAGAAATAAAAAGTACCCTTTGACATTTAAATATAAACGTACGTGATGTTGACGGCATATCTGGAGATGTAGACGGAGACATTCTGGGAGACCCACTGCTCGGCGGCGCGGACGCTGGCGGCGAGCGGCTCTAGGAACTCGTTGGGGATGCCGACCATGACCTCGATGCCGGACCGTCCGAGGGCCTGGAGGGCGGCGGGGTCGGCCTCGAAGAGCTTCACCTTGTCGAAGCCGTTGTCCTTGAACAATCGCACCACGATGTCGGCCGGCAGCGGGTGGCTGGCGCGGGTGCCCCAGTTGATCGCTAGCGCGTCAGCTAGGAGTGCTCTGTGCAGGGGAAAAAGGAGAAGAAGCCAGAAAATGGCGGCGCGAACGCCCATTAATGAGCAGATGAATACGCGGTTTTCTTGTGTTAAATTGGAGGGACACTATGCTGGGTTGGTGTTGCTGTGTTTTTATCGGAACCCATTTGGGTCTGCGATTGTTTTCTTAAGAGGGTAAAGAATTGCAAAAAGGAATTGGATTCTTGAAGGAAACCCAGTCGCATGGATCTTGTGAGATCGAGGATCTCCTGTGGCTTGGGAAATTAACTGGAGGCAAGGAATGGAAGAGCAGTACAGCGTAGGAAGAAGCTTAAGCAAAAGCTAGTCTACTTTCCGAAGGAACTCTTTTGGGAAGAGAACTGAAAAGAATCATCGTATGAAGAAAGCAAGTTCAGGCCTACAGTCGTGCCTGGAAAGCCCAAACCAATGTTTTTTTTTTTGTCCAAACCAATGTTTCACTGATCGTGCAAAGTGTTAAATCAATCCAGTTACTAAATTAACAATTTTAGAAAATCTGAGGACATGTTTGAGAAAAATGAAAATATTGGGGAGGCAAAATTTAAAATAGCTTCTCAGCTAATTTGTCGTTAAATATAGACCTAGGGCCTGTTCGGCCCCGCTTCGAAGCTGATTTTAATCAGCTTTTAAGTAGAAAGCAGTTAGAAAACTGTTTGGTAATTAAAAGCATAAGTAGAAAAAAGTAGCAAAAAAGCAAAAGTTATGAAAGCTACAATTTGATGCTTTTACAGCTTCTACTTCTCTAGAAATATAATTTACATAATTTTATTTTAAATTTTAGGTATTATTATTTTAAATAGTTTAAAATTTTAACACTAAAGAAAAATAAAATATATTATTATTTTAAATAATTTTAAAAAATATTTTTATTTATTGTTTTAAATTTTGACAATAGTTAAAAATTTATTAACCAAACATCTTATAAATTTTAAGAGTACAATACAGTGCAGTTTAGCATAATTATAAAGTTATTGACAGTGGGGCCAAACAGGCCCCTAATTGAGTAGGGTATCTAATAAAAATTTTGGGTCAAATGCAGGTAAGACTAGGATTCCTAAAAATACTAAAAATTTGATGGAAAGATTGGCTTTGGATTTATGTAATGTTATATACAAAATTTTATCCAAAAGTGATCGTTTACGGACTAAAGTCTCCCATTCCTAACATTATCGGCAAAGAGCCATATGCCTTTATAAAGAATAGAAAAATTCATAAAAATATTTAAATTGTTCAAGAAATTTCTCATAGCATTAGTCTCACGAATCCAAAAATCTTATCATTTGGATTAAGCTAACCTAGAAAAAGCAAAATCTTATCATTTTGATTAAGCTAGACCTAAAAAAAGCATTTGATACTATCATAGGAAAGCTATAAGCCTTGCCCTAGCTCTTTAAACTTCCCTAACAAATTTATCAAATGGATTGAAGTCGGCATAAATTCTCTTATATTTACTTGCAACATAAATGAGAGTAATACTTAGCTATTTAAGGGGAACAAAGGTATTAGACAAGGAAATCCTCTTTCTCCTTACCTCTATGTCATTACTACTAACATTCTTAGCCTTCTAATCAACGATGGGTTATACACAACAAAATCACCCCTTATATCATAAAAGGCAAATGCAAGATATCACACTTAATATATGCGGATGATATCATCTTATATATCCATGCTAAAACCTAAGAAAAATCCTTGATGATTATTATGACATTGCTAGGCAAAGGGTCAATAAAAGCAAATCAAGAATACTTTCCCAAGCATTGTTCTTTTTAAAATAGACAACACATAGCTAATATATTGGGTATTGTTTAGGGTGAATTTCCATTTAAGTATCTTGGAACCTCCATTAACCCTACAAGTAGGCCAAAGCAGACTTTCCAAACTTGTGTTAATACCATGCCAAATAAACTTCAAGCTTGGCAAGAAAAATTGTTAACCCAAACTGATAGGGTCACGCTGGTCAAAAAAATGTTACCTCCTTCATCTCGATTCACAATATGGTTACTAATGGATTCACTTAAAGTCATCTTGAAAAATTTAATGCCCATGTTAGAAGATTTATCTAGTCGAAAGATCAAGACAAAAGAATGGTTCACCTTATTGATGCATCCGCAAGTGCATGGATTTATCAAAATAATAAAATAAAATATCGTTCTTAACGAGGATCTAGCGGTCAAATACCGATTACACGGACGATCTATAGCTAGACGATTCAAATGGTGTTTTTTTTTGGAAGCTTCTAGTACGAGAAAACAAAAAGAAAGTTTTTAGGATTTAAATCAATATGCAAAAGGTCGGGACTCGGGGTTTCACCACACTCACAATTATGAATTATAGCAAAATAAATTCTTTTAATAGAAAAATATAGTGTTGAACGGGATTTTTCCTAAGATACAGATTACCTCTTCCCGAAGTGTAATTCGGTACCTATTCATATCAATCTCCTACTCTCGTGACAATTAACATGTACGTTCTGTGAAAAATCATGAAATCTTTCAAACAGATTCAAACTACTCTTGTGATTGGATTCGTAGATTTAAAAAGAATAGTTCTAACGTTGCAATTTGCCTCTCGGTCCTTCTTGCAACGTCTAAGACGTAAACATACTTGATCAGAGTAAATCACGTAAATAAACACAATTCTAATCAAATCAACTCTATAAAATTCATGTCAAAGATTTAAACAATAAGATTAATCTATAAATCATCAATGGGCTACACCCCTAATCCCGAAAATAAGTTTACACACTCATGTTCAAAGCAAACAACATGTTCATCGATGAAAATTGCATGAAAACTCAATAAGATTACAAGAAAACATTAGAAAGGTAATTGAAAATCCTTATCCTCAATCTGGAGATGAAGATGGAATGTCCAATTCCTCCTTTGCGTGAACTTCCTGTTCGAATTTTGCCCAGAAAGTTAATTTTTGCCCTAGCCATTGCCTCTGATTGTGTTCGCTCAAAAAAGTTTCATTAGCCCTTCAAAAATCCCTCTTTTTATAGTTTAATCGGTTCAGAACCCATCAAGGCAGAATTCTGGAGAGTTTGGTTCAATTCTGGTTCGATTTGGAGTCGAATCGAGTGAAAAACTCGAAGGGGCGGAAAAACTCACGACCCGTAAACAGTTTACGGCTGCGGCCGTAAATGTTTTTGTGAATAAAGTCCTGTGTACACAGAAAGATTCACGGCTTTACCCGTGAAAGTTTTTGTGAACTTTTTTACTTAACCGCGATTTCACCCTTCGAACGCAAAACTCACGACCGGTCGAGAAACTCACGGCCAAGGCCGTGAAAGTCGCGTTTGACACTATTTTCGCTCCAAATTTGACGTGCGAACTTGTAATTTCCTTGGGAACTGTGCCATGGCTTCAAAACTCATAAAATCCATCATTTTCATGCCATTTTACCTGCATTTTCATAAAAACTAAGAAAAATGAAGATTTTATACCAAGTAAAGTAAAAACACTAAAAATTAGTATATAGTCGTAAAATAAGTCCAAAAGATCATATAAAATGCAGACAAAAATATGATGTAAATGCAACGCATCACTTATAAACTGCAAAACAATTATCTAACCTAGAAATCAAGGTGGTTTACACATTAAAGATTTCAAAATTATGCGCCCTGCCATAAATACCAAGCATATTATGGGTATTCTAAATGAAAAGGATACCATTTGGGTCAAAGTTTGCATTGCCAAATACGGCATAATTAATCCTTGGATCATTGATCCTCAATAAAAACAAAAAAGCCAATCATAGCTGGAAGGGTTTAATGCAAGATTTGGAAACCATTCGCCCATACCTTGTTAAAATTATTAGGAATGGTAAAAATAATAGCATCTACATGCACCTTGGTGTACTGACATTCCCCTTACTTGCTTATAAACCAACCTTGATGAATAGAAACTTGAATACCAATGACATGGTTACTGATCTCATTAAAAGTCAAAGTTAGAACTATGATAACATCAATGAATACTTCAAAGTAAAATATACAATAAATAAGAAACATAAGTCTTAGAAACATTGATAATGAGGATAAGTGGGCATGGAGAGAGGTCTCAAATGACCTCCCTTTAACTAAAGCAATATATAACACTTTGCTTAAGCGCCATATAAACCCTATCGAACAATAGAGTGGTTGGAAACTCCTCTTGAATCTTAAGATCACCCATAAGATTAAAATCTTTGGCTGAAATTGTTATATAAAAAGTTTCCCACTTTTGACAAGCTCAACAAAATAGGAATTACTAATTATGTCAACTGTGTCTTGTGCAATAAAGAAATGGAAACTGCCACACATCTCTTTCGCACACGTGAATTTTCTTAAAGTGTGTGGACAGTTCATGTGCTTTACATTAAAACTCAATATGGAAGTATTACGAATTGAAAAAATGGGGCCTGCTTAACAAACATCAAAGGTCACTTAATTTAATATCAAACTTTAATACTTACTATTTTTTGGCAGATTTGAAAGACCATAAGTGTAAAAATATTTCAAAATGAATAAATCAGCCCAACGCATGTCGCATGTAAGTAGGGAGGCCATAATGGAATTCACAAAAGTTGATAAAGCAATAAAGAAGAAAAGGAGAAAAAATAATATATAGGTCTACAACAAAAGCAAATGGGAACAGCCGCATAAGGGATAGCTGAAAATTAATACAAATGAAGTATGGAATTGCAACACAAAAAAGTAGGAATTGGTTATATCATTAGGAACAGCTAGGGAAATACTCTGCTTGCAGCTAAACTTATCATAAAAATCCGTTTGCTCTATATTATGAGATATTGGCAATTAAGAGCGTGATGAGTTATATTCACTCTGAGTATGAATATGACAATATATACATTTCAAATTGAGTCAAATAACTTGGAAGCAATACAAGCCATTATGGAAAAAAAATGCTCATACACTAAGTTGAAACTCACGTTCTCCTAGATGATTTGATGAAATCAATTTTATGAAGACGACAAAAAAACTATTGTTTTAGGCACATCAGAAGGGAAAAAAAATGAATTTACTAACTAAGTTGATAAGATATGGAAAGAATCTCAAAATCTAACACGTATGAAATATCAATTGGCCAAGTGATTTGACCAAACTTTTGATCGGGGATGATTCAATAAATTTTTTGTTAAAAAATGGCACGCTTGTTCAAATAACAGGGTAAAATTATGTAGCTCGGTCACATGGAGGATGCATCTTCTAATCATGGCAAAAGACATTTGCATGCAACTTTGCTAGCTTGATTGATAACACTGTAGACATGATTCCAGAAAGCCCAAGAGAAGAGATCAGATTTAAGCAAGCTAGCCCCGAGCTAATCCCCGACTTGTCTCAATCTTGTTCCGTTTGGTGAACAGTCCAACCAAAGACAGAAGCCGACTTGGCAATGCAGGATTTGGTACTTACCGAGGACACCGCATGCCCCATGAATTCAATACCTCATGCATCCGGAAGACGAAGACAAGAACAATCGAGCGCTTCTCTTACCTTCTTTTTCCTTCTCTTCTTCAAGACAGAAGATGGAGGACTGTTGCACATGTGGCGGGAAAGCTCACCGGTCTGAATCATTGGAACGAAAAAGTACAAGAAGAGATTCGGCAAGCACGCATCCGCAGGTGCGGAGGTGAGAGATTAAGGAGCCGCCGGATGGCGATGTCCGCGATTCGCCGACAATTGCAGCCTGCGTGTCTAGCGCAGCATCCTCCGCAGATGCCGACTCGTCGAAGAGCATGACGTCATCCGCAGCGACAGGTGTCCGATTACGGCCGACCCCCCTCGCCCCTCCCCTTTCCAGAATTGCTTCTAATTTGACTCAATTAGTTTCCCGTTGAATCTTCTTTTGGGCAATCAGATCACAGCTTGAAAATGAAAGATTAATGTTTCTTGTGTTCATGTTGTTCTGATCAGCAATGTTTTTTTGTGAGTGCTTGGTTGTCACAATCCTAAAACCTTTTGGAAGGATTATGCTGCTAACTTGTGCTGTTTGATTTCATTACTGTTCATATAATTGACCAAATCAGCAGTTAATAATTAGATAAGGAAATATCTGAGTAAAACTTTCAGTAAAAAGTCAAATCTGAATCGTCGGATTTAAAATTTTTTTCGGTTCCCTTCCAACAAAGTCTTACGTGAACAACATATCACAAGTCATACCACTGCGTGTCGACGTTCACACACCCTCTTATCCAATACTTGTTACCGAGCAATAAATGTCCTACAAGTAAAGTCGTCTTATTATTGTACTTTTTGTCAACTTTTTCTCGTGGCCAATCCCAATCTACGCATGTCTTATCAGTTCAATATTATTACACATTTCACACTTTCACACATTTATTAATAAATGTTGTTACGCATAAATTCGCCTAGTATTTGAATTTTTGCTGTCTGGAAAGTGGCAAAGCTGTTTTTGAACTCCTTCAGTCCATTCAACTCCTGAACTCAGCGCCAAGAAGAATAAGAATCGTCGACTATCAGTAGCTAGCAATTGAAGTTTGAACAGGCAAAGGAGAATTCGTCTTGTTGAGTTGGTAATTAAGTTAAAAGGACCAATTGAGTCAAAACAATGAAGGGGGAATATATTCCAAGACCTGAAATATCTACAGGCAAGATTCTTTCAAGATTTCTCTGTACTCTTTTGTTGGATATTTTATTCTTACATTTTGAACAAATCTCTCTTTTATTCTTTTCACACTCTAACCTCACTTAATTTTTATGCAAATTACTATAATTGGATCAGTGCTATTTCAACTAATGGTCTTTAACCTAATTAGATACTTAAATCTTTGCATTATCTAGTTAGTTACTTTGATCTATTCTAGTTTTTTTTACTTTTATTTTTATTTTTTGAGAAATATGATTGAAATCATCAAAAAGTGTATTAAAGCGAAAAATTAAATTAAACATGAATAGAGTTTTTTAAAAAATATATACAAAAAAGAACAAGATCACTCTAGGCTAAACCTCTCAAACATATATTAAAAGTAAAGAATGTATTTTTCTTATTAGGCAAATAGAAACAATAACTCACACTATTTATGAGCTCTATATGCGTCTGCCCTCGCAATCTCGCACGTTGAAAATCTTCTCTTTTTAGTTAATAGAAATTTGTATGATTATAATATAAATTATTTCATCGACGAGGGACCATATTGAGGAGATAAATTCAACGTCGGTAAGGATGCAAAGTCACACGGATTTGTTATTTGCTAAATTAAGTCAAGAGGGCGCCTAGCTCTCACCTTCAAAGAAAAGCACTACCGCTGAACTTGGTGGTAAATTAATGAAGCAGACACTGAAACACCCAAGAGCAGTCACCGGTAGGCATGAGATCAGTTAAACAAGCAGAAGCAGCTAATAGATAAAAGAAACATTGCTAGCTATTTATTGCTGGATATTCATACACACTCAACACCTGCTAGTACTCTCCAGCCCAGGTTGGCTGATGAATTGATACCAAAAAAAAAAAAAAAAAAAAAAAAAAATTAAAGTAACAACTATGAAGGAAGCATGCAGCAGCTAAACACAACTAGGGCCTGAACAGGCTCCTAATGATCTCAGCCTCGGCGCTGTCGGAATCCACAGTGGACATCAGAGCGGAAAGCCGGCCGCTGAGGTCGTCCACCTCCCGGTGCAAGCTCTTGATGTAGCTGCACGTCTCCTTGAGCAACTTGGACGCCGATGCCTGCGCGCCCGCACGCATTCGCACATGAATCGAATTGCGTAAAACTATAGAGCTAAAGCACAGAGCGCACATTACCCTGCTCATGTTCCTGCGGCGAGACTCCGGGAGCAGAGACTGCAGCTTGGCGACGAGCTCGTTCATCTCCTTGTCGCTGATCCTTACTCTCTGGCTCGACATGTCTGCGTGTAGTTTTTCTTTTTCTTTCTCCGAGCAAGAATGGGAGGGGAAGAAGTGAGTTTGTGAGAGAGAGAGAGGGAGGGTTCGGGAGTATTTGTAGGGGAGGATGGCGGCCATGGCGACCCTCTGTAGTTGCTCCTGGGCAATGGGCCAGCAGAGGCAAGGGCAGGGCTACCACTCTCAGCACTCATCTTCGGGCTGCTCGTTAATGTCAATTTTCATTAGGTCCCTCCTCACCGACACGATGCGGGTTTGAGATTGGAGACGGCCTGGCAACAAATTACCCACGCTCACTGCTCGGTTCTCAATTTGATTTGATCAGCCGTTTTGTCCAAAAAAACAAAAAAAAAACCTACTTTTGCTCAGCAGCCCTTTCCATGAATGACAAGCCCTTAAATCTATGTCCCCTGCCTTGGATCCATGCACCCACTGCCAACCGATTTACCTACCGCGATTTCTAACTATAAATGGCACGAGGTAATTTCACATTCCTATGGTATAAATCTCCACTGTGGGCCACGCGTCGCCTTGCCCTCGCACTTTGGCATCCCTCGTGTGGCTGCGCCCTCGCCGACGCCGCCCGACATCGAGCTGCGCGCTCCCGGGGGGGAGGAAGCGCGAGCACGACGCGGCTGCTGCCACCACGATTCCTGTCGCGTACGATGGCCTAGGATTAGCGTACAAGGCCACGTCGTGTGTCGCGATTGCCGCCACCGTGCCCCGCGTGATTCGTGGGGTGGCAGCCGTACGCGTGGCTGTCGTAGACTTGCCCCTTCCCGCTGCCCCGCGTTTACTGCGAATACGGTGCGCGGGCGCACTTCCAAGAAGCGTGGAATTAGGAGACCTGCGTGAAGACCGCGGCTGAGTAAAATAGTCCAACTTATGGAGGATTAATCCGGCGGAAAAGGAGGACAATATATCTGAATTGTTGCAGCTAATTAGGAAGGAAAAAAAGTGCTGCTTCTTCTCTGCATAGGGCTACAGAAGCATGAGCAGGGGGGGTCACCCCATTGTACAGACACTAAATTTATGATGACATTGAGAGGACCAATGAGCTTTAAATGTTTCTGCAATATTGAAATGTGGAAATATGGTACATGCATTCCCCTCCCGTGGGTTCTACACTTCTACTCAATAGTAGCCTGGGGAGAAACCTACACAACTGCACTGCCAAATGTCGCTCAGAATTAACTGCATCCTGCCTTTCCTGCTCACATTCTTCGCTACCTTGAAAAAGGCCTCCATATTTCTGCAACCCTCAGTGACTAATTTCAATCCTTATATTTTTATTTCCAAAGGTTTATATGTACATATGCCTATTAGTGACTTTACCACCCGATTATACATACGTCTAGAAATCGAGTCTCCTCTTTATCAATTACTTACCTATAAATAATCAATCAAGCTCGAAATATTGGGCCAGCCCACTATATCTACTTGTATACTTTGGTTCATTTTTTCTTGTATAAAATAGGTCCAAAATTTTAATTAAACATAGTATTAATCAATTGGTAAAGGTTGCATCTCCACAAGTTGTGGATGCATGCCGAATCATTTGTAATAACAAACACACCTAAAATAAACACTCACATTTCTTTTATATGTTTATGCGACCGTCATTATTCCTATAGTATTATCTAAAATATTAATATTGCCATGATAGTTCGATATAATAATTTTTTATTTTTTGTTTAATAGTGTTGATTAGGGATGATAGTGGGTCAAAGTTGGGCAGATTTTGGTGAACCTAATCCTCTAAACCTTCGCCTAATCCCAAACCTAACCCCACCGAATTTAAAAAATAACATCCTAAACTCGACTCTATTGGGAGAAATTCCAATTGGCGATAGCAAGCAAGAGGATAGTGGCGGGAGCATGCAATGGCATACTAGGTGGCGGGAGCAGAAATGGTGAGAGCGTTCTGGCGACGATAGCTTTTTAATTTATAAGATAATAAATATTTTAGTAATTATATTGTACACGGCAGGTTGAGGGTGGATTTAGACCCGACTCTGATTTGATAAACAAAAATTGGGTTTTTTTTTGAACCCGAGTTTTTCACCTCAGGTTCAGGTTCATTTCATTAAAATCGGGTTGGGTCATATCCGGCTTGAGTTATTGTTTTAAGCCGGGTGTTGATCAATATCAATTTATTTGGTGTAACAGTAATAGTACCGAAATTTTATTAAGTAATTGTAGGAGAGAGGCACAAGGACCACCTGCGATCATGCTTCCCGAGGCCATCTCGAAGACCTCAACCCTCTCAAAAATTGGAGTCGTCGGTGCCTTGATGGCCACACGTGCATCTTCTTGTGCTGCCCCCTCTTGTCCTTCTCCTTCCTCCACGCAACCTTTTTAACTTATGATCGACCCATCCATCATTCCTCCACCCTCCCTTCTCTGCTCATTCTTAATTCATACGAAAACAAACAAACAAACAAACTACGTGTAAATAAGTATCCAAATCAGAATCCCAAGTGCAGTGATGGCTAGCGCATCGCAGAGATCTCTCAGTACCCACAAACACTGGAGCTTATTTGAATAGCCATGGCGCATGTGCCGGTGGAGCCTCTCACCGACTTCTCGGAAGCGATAAAACAAGCAGCGCTCGTCTCGAAACCAGTATCTTTTACGGGATTTTGGTAGCGCACGCGAGGGCGGATGATGCGATCTAGGGTTTCTGATACTTGGGAGATCTTGTCGATGGATATAGTTTAGGAGATCCTACGAACTAGATAGTTCTTGGAGGCCGCTTAATTTAAAGGCTAGACGATAAGTTTCAAGTTTTAAATGTACGTTCAGAGGAGGGCCACACAGCTTTCCTTTTCAAGATCCAAAAGCCACTTTAAGAACGTCAAGATCGTTAGGAACAAGCCTTTTCTTCATGCTGATTTCCTCAATGATAGGCCGAAATGATTGAAAGTGTAGGTAGCCGCACCGGATTGTATGATTAGTCCACTTCAACCACATGCATGAATCTGAAAGCTCAACATCACCCATTCATCAATTAGAGAATTATGGAAACTTGTACAGAATCCGTCTTTGTGATCCAACAGTTGCCAAAAGAAGCCACTCCAAGTCGCGGGAAATAATATTCAGAACAATTCAGAGCAGCCACATGATCATTGGATTAATATATTGAGGTTGATTTCTGATTCCTTCAGTTCTTGCAGAGAAGATGGTGTCAGAGAATCCATATAGGCCACATTACAGGATAAAGAATTCCCAGTGGCGCATGTGATTCAATATCCACTGGAGATGTTCATGTCAGTATGTTAATGCATGCGTCCTCCCCCAGGGCTCCTGTGTGGACCAAACAGCATATGGAGGGAGAGAGAGAGATCTTAATCTTCGCCACAGATGTTATTAAACAAAATAATGCCCCCGACTTCCTGTACGATCTTAATCTTTGCCAACTCGACTGAAATCATGTGCATCATGATGCCAAAACAAAAAAAAAAAAAAAGAACCAGCAGACTTTTAAATTTAGATACACGATCGGTTAAACAGTCCAGGGTCAGAGAGTATCGAGGTGTGTTCATCACTGGAATCTGATCAATAAGGAATTTTATACACTTAAAGATCTTAGTACAAGTGTCAGCTTTCAATTTCAGTGAGCATCTCATCTGATCTAAGCCTTATGTTTATTAATCTACTGTTTCAAGGTCATCTTTTCTCCATGATACACAGGAAAAAGGAAAAAAAAAAAGAATATACAAACTAATAACTGCATATCCAGAGGGCTTGCTTGAGTACTAGATAAACTTTGAACTTAATCTATTAGAAATCTCAAGTTTGAAGCTAATCTGTGCTATTAATGGACTGAAGAAAACATATCCTATACGTGGTTCCTCCTCACAAAAGCCCAGTTTTGTTCGGCTTCTGATTAATAAAACAAAACCGACCTCAAATCACTCTCCCCTGTCCACTTGGGCGTGCAAGATCGAGATGTGTTCCCGAGATGTGATCTTCTAGATCTCATCTCGCTTCACTATTTAAATGCCGCTACAGTGTTGCCCCCTTTTCTTTCTCCCATAAACGTGTCTTCAACTTCTCACTCTGTACTGCTCCTCGCCACCCCCACTCACTCGCACCTGGCACTGCCTCCAGCGCTCTGATAAATAGTGCCTTCCTCTTCGAGGCAAAGGGAGGCGCATTGATCGATCAGTGGAATCACACCGGAAGGATGTCAAGCAGAAGGTCCCGGTCGAGGCAGACGAGCGCTTCGAGGATCACCGACGAACAGATCAACGATCTGCTCGCCAAGTTGCAAGCTGTGTTGCCTGCTGAGGCCCATCTCCGGAGCAACGACACAGTAGGTTATTGATCTTTTGTTCATTGATCAATTGCTGCCAATTACATAGCAGCTCAAGTTTAAACTGTGAACGCTGCAGGTTTCAGCGGCTAGAGTGCTGCAGGAGACCTGCAGCTACATTCGGAGCTTGCACCGGGAGGTGGAGGACTTGAGCGAGAGGCTCTCCGAGTTGCTCGCCAACACCGACAGCAACAGCGCTCAGGCTGCCATCATCAGGAGCCTGCTTAGGTGATGTATATTCAGTAGCTTCAGGCATGTTTTAGAAAGTGTGAAGAATTGTGACTGCTGTGAAATGTACTGGAGTGAGCTAATTAAATGTGATTGGCTGCTTGCTGTTTATACAGTAATGATCCGTCTGCAGACTCCACGCATGATGTTTGATTCGGCATAAATTTGTTCTTGTATCTAATTGTAACTATGAATTTGCAGGGCTCCAATGTTCTTGTATGGTAGAATTGCAGAGCAGGAATAACTTATCAATTAGGACATCTTGCCCTAGCTTCTCAAGCGACATACTTATCCTACAAGCTAGAGGAAGATGCAAATCTTCAAAACATCCATTTGTCGTTCACTACTTGGCATTTTTTTTTACTCCATTGACCATGATTCTCCCAATATTATAGTAGAAATTTCTATAATAGTATTATCGTAGAGATTTTATGATGATAGTTTTTTTCTAAGACGATATTGATATGATTCAAAAGCTTAAAATATATAGATTATTTTTTTATAATTTTTTTTTTAAAAAAATATATTTAATATAAAAACAAAGGACCCAACATTCACGAGAAAATTTTCTCCATCCCCGAGCGTCATCGCGACTTCGCTCTTCTCCAATCATTCCACCATTTTGACCATCGTTAGCCATCTTTAGCCGCCTGACGTGCTCAGACACCGCCGCCATCGCCATCACCCCATGCCCATTTCATTAGCAGTGGTCCTCTCGGCGCACCGCCACCGTTTCATATTCGATCCATCCACCCGAGAAGCCGCCATCCAATAGTGTCATTGTGACTACTTCTTCCTCATCGCTTCACCTGACGTCTCTCTTATTTGTCGGCGTCGATGTCGCCGTTGATGGTCGCTCCCTCGACTCCCATCGCCGCCCGTCGTTCCACCTTCGTCGTTTCCTGTTCCAACAATCACGCCGCCATCACCACAAGCATTCACGACGTTACCGATTTTTTCCCATCTGAGCCGCCCCGCACAAACCGCAGTTTCTAGTGTCATCCGCCGACGACGATCCGGCTGACGGATCTCCGTCATATCTCTGCCTAATCGGCTACTCGACCTTGTCATTTTCCAGTTTGGAAGATCGGCACATCGGAGCAGCGGATCGCGGGAATCGAACCACCGTCCGTTGGCCGCGTTCCGTTCCATCACCGCCGATTCGCGCCGCCTTCGACCGCTTAAACTCCAAGCCCCTTGTCGAGGACAGTCTCCCGCCGTCTTCGCTTTGCTGGAAAGAACTCCGCGCCAGCACCTCGCGACCGAGAAGAGGAACCTCGGCGCCGCTGCGGAAGCGAACCGCCGAATCAAATCGGTTCTGCCCGGTTCAGTTTCGCCCATCTGGTCCGCTTGATCCAGTGGGTTCGGCCCAGACCACCAGCCCAGCAAATTTGGTCACCCGAACCTGCGTGCTTCAGCTAGCACATCTGACTGGCCCCCCTGTGAGTAAATTATTTAATATATCATTATTTGCAATGTTTCTACCGCATCCAAAGTCCGATTTTCAATATTTCCGACCTGATCTCTGGTCGTGCGACCATCAAACATCAATTTAAAGAGGACGTATCATTTAGAACAAAGGTTGATATTGCATGTTTGGACTTTGGACGGTTCTTCTACAAATAGCATGTTAGACGTATTCTCCACAGAATCTTATTAAGTTTATTTTTCCTAATAAGATATTTATTTTTAGATCTTACTAATGCTTATATCCATTATTATATTGTTTAGCATCTTAATCTATTATCTTATTAATCCTGGAATCCGGTGATGATCTCACAAATTAGGAGTGCAATTTGGACCTCCGAACCCGCCATACATCGAATTAGGCTAGACTCAACAATACTGATCCAGCCAGGCCCATATGCAGTCAGGTCGGCTCAACCCTATTTGTCAATCCTGGTCAATCAGTCTAGCTTGGTCCAATCGACCCAACCCAGCAAGATTCAACCTCTTCTTCATTTGGTCTTGGCTTGAGAACCATTAAATCAAGTCTATTTGAACCTTAGTGGTATATCTGTTTTATCTAGTTATCTTTCGTATTTACTTTATATTTTTTACTTAAATAAAATTTGCCATTTAAATTTAAATTATGAGGAATAGTTATAGATGTTACATGTTATTTTCTATTATTTCTTGAAGATTTAAACTAATAGTGTGAATTCATCCTCTATCAGGCCACCAAATGTTTTTTTCGCCCTTTGTGTCATGGAGAGCACCAATCCATGTTTAACATGAGTGGAAATGGAGAGAGAGACACAAATTAATGATTCATATGGCTCATCTCTCTCGGATCACAATAATGTTTAATCTACTCAGCAGACTACCTAAAGCTTGCCCGACTCCAAATATGGCCCTTGTAGTTAGCGCATACAAGTGGAATACAATCCTGAAAGGTTTCGTGGAGAGCAATGCCCCAAAGAAAGCAATTCTTGCATATGCCCTCATGAGGAGGAGAGGAGTCAAGGTAGATAGTTTTACCCTTCTTTTTGTCATCAAGGCTTGTGGCCTAATCATGCATGGGATCCTTTTAGGCCAGCAAATACAAGTTCAAATTACAAAGTTTGGCTTCCAACCAGAGCAAGTGACCATGACTGCGCTGCTTCAAATGTATGGCATGTTTGGAGATCTTGAATCTGTAGATAACTTGTTCGATGAAACTCCTCACAGAGATCTTGTTCAATGGAATGCTTTCCTTGCTGTGTACTCCAAGAGGAATCGACCCCACGGTGCAATTAAGGTTGCACGGCAAATGATTAGTGAGAGTGTGATGCCTAATGAGATTACTGTTGTTAGCATTGTCTCTGCTTGTTCACAATTGAAGGCATTACCCGAGGGAAAGCAGTGGCATGGCTACGTGATAAAAAATCTTGCACTTCTCGACACTTTTGTCCACAATGCATTGATCAACATGTATGCAACCTGCGGGTGCTTATCAGATGCTCAAATTGTTTTTAAGAATTTGAAAAACAGAAATCAAGTTTCATGGACTTCAATGATCAATGCCTATGGTGGTAGTGGTTGCCCAGCTGAGGCACTAACTCTGATCAGCGAAATGCAAGCACTAGGAGAGGAACCTGATGAAGTGTCAATATTAGCTGTGGTTTCCATTTGTACAAAGTTGGGCAGGTCTGATTTAGGAGCATGGATTGAAGAGTACATCAAGAGGTATGGGTTTTCTAAAAATTTACACATCTCAAATGCTCTTATCGATATGTACAACAAATGTGGGAACATAGAGAAGTCATGCAAAATATTTGACCAAATGACAACGAGGACTCTAGTAACATGGACTGCAATGATACAAGGCTTAGCAATGCATGGGCAAGGTCAAGCGGCCATGACTAGATTCTCACAAATGCAGATTAAAGGTTTTAGGCTAGATGAGGTATACTTTCTTAGCATGATAAATGCATGCAGTCATGCGGGATTGGTTGAAGAAGGGAAACATTTCTGGAGGTGCATGATAGAGGATCATAGAATGAAGCCTTGGATGGAGCACTATGGAAGTATGGTGGATCTATTGTGTAGAGCAGGGCTGGTGAGTGAAGCATTTAGGTTTATCATTAACATGCCCATGAAACCAGACACTATTATCTGGCGCACCTTGATTGCAGCATGCAGAGATCAAGGAAATGTCAGTTTGGCAAGCCAAGTATTGGATTACATAATTGAGTTGGAACCCGAACATAGTGCAAATTACATTCTTAAGTCAAATTTGTATGCCATGATTGGAGATTGGGAAAGTGTTCAGGAAGTGAGGAGTTCTATGAGATGCAGGGAGATCAGCAAGAGGCAACCTGCTCATAGCTATATTGATCAACAAGTACAACCATGAACATGAAGATCCACATAAGTTTAGTTGAACCAAAAATTTCTACTTTCAGTTGTAAATCTTGAAAAAAAAAATGTGAACAACATGTAGCTGCTGCGGAAGCAATTAAATTATATGTTCTCAACTTTCAGAAAGGTTACAGATTGATTTCTATTTGTTTGCTTTTATTCTGACACTGAAAGGTAGAGATCATTAGATTCAATCAATAAAAGGATCTTTTCATTGTTGTAAGAACTCCCAGGAGCATGTATATGTTTAGGACTACGTGCAAACAAGCAAGTCCAACATAACTTTGTTGTTGATAGTAGTACGAAGCATGTTTAGGACTTGCGACTATCGGAAAAGAAAGGTTCAGTCATCAGTGTATTCATTGAAGTATACAACACTTGTATTATTGATAATAAAGTCTTGAATTAAATGGTGCCATTATTAATTACTTGTCTATATTTAATATAAATTGAATGCGCACTCGGGGAC
Source organism: Costus lasius (assembly GCA_027563935.2). Classification (NCBI taxonomy): domain Eukaryota; kingdom Viridiplantae; phylum Streptophyta; class Magnoliopsida; order Zingiberales; family Costaceae; genus Costus; species Costus lasius. The sequence goes on from CM050449.1 coordinate 11,409,355, forward strand.
GGTAAGCATAGAATCTTTCAACTGAGGGGTTTAACATTAATACTAAATAGCATAAAAACTATTTGAAAAAAAAAACAAAGTAATTCATATTAATTTTTAGTTCAACATCCGAATTTGAGGTGGAATCGAATCAATTTAAATTTTAATAATTGTTTATTAATTTATATAAATATTTATATTATATTATTATATTATTTTAAAATCAGTTAAATAATAAAAATATAAATTTGATTTAACCAGAATTGAACCAACATCGAGTTTTGAAAATTTTAAATTTTGGCTTCATTTAACCGCTTTGGTTCGGTTGAACCGAATGGACGGTGTGTGTCAGGTCCCGGTTCAACCGATCCGGCCCAAGGCCCACCGGGTCGAGAAGTGGCCCAAGTCCGTGCGAGGAACGTGTTCGGAGCCCGAATGGGAGCAAAACGCGGTCAACGGGATATTTTAACCCTAGATTACGCAGCTCGACGGCATGCGCTGCGCGATCTTCGGACACGCCTTCAAGCGGACGCGAGCAGGCGGCTTCGCGTCTCTCGGCGGAAGACTCAGACGCGGAGTCGGCAGAGAGGGGATCGTGGCTAAAGAGCAGGCATTGCTTGGACGCATCAGCGTCTTCGTGGGAATCGGGCAACGGGCACTCGACGCCCTAATCGGGAAGCTTGACGAGTGGCGCCTCGGTATAAAATCATCTGGAGGAATCAAGCGAGGGGGCAGCATCTTCTTCGACCACCAACGATCGAGCGACAAGGGAGAGAACACCTACAACTCCGGCGGAGCTTGGGGAAGTTTTGGCGAGCATCTTTGTGAGGGAGCGTCAGCGACTGTAACCGTCGACCAATGGGTCGACGGCGAAGGAGGGGAGTGGGCGTTGCCGGCCAGGGGGCCGACGACGAGAGAAGGAAGAGTTTGTAACCTTTTTCGGTTGAATAAAAGTTCCTTCTTTACTCTTCGTTTCCGCAAGCTCCGATCATCCTTGGCGGCAGTCCTCCTCATCTTCGGCTGCTAGGGTTCCGGCGACGACGGCCGGAGACGAGGCAGACAGATCCCTTGCCGGCATGTATCTTTCCGGCGACGCGAGGCAACGTTGTTCGACAACTGAAGCAACGCGAGCGGCGTTGTGGAGCGGAACGAAGACGACGACGCGGCGGCTTCGTTCGAAACGAGGTGAAGGTCAACGCCTGAAGCGGTCAACTGCGAAATCGGATTTCGAAAATCGAAACCAATTTCGACGGCTGACGTCAGCATCCGAAGATATTACGCGCACGGCGAAAATCGGTGGCGCGACGTCAGCACAAGCGGAAAATCGACGAGCGGCGAGTTTGGTCAAAATCAATTTTGACCGTGAGGTAATTTGATTTAGGTTCCGATTATTTTTGGTTTCTCTAAATTAGGGTTACTATTTCTCTGAGCGAACTATAATTTGAGAATAAAATTTATTTAGAGAGTTAGAATTTTTAATTTTGGGTCGAAAATCCTAGTGTGTTCTGTCAGACGACCCTAAGACTGACCTGACTGGGGCGTGACAGTGTGCGAAAAGCCGAAAACCCTAACATAATCCGCCTAAATTGGGCGGAAAGCTCGTGACATATTTTCCCTGATCACACTCCCCCGTTTCTGTCTTGCCCTCTCTTCCCTCACGCTGCTGTCGCCTCTCGTCGCCGTTGCTTGCAACCGCTGCCACTGGAGCAAAGGGAGGGAGATCTCGAGCAGAGAAGGGAATTCTGGGGGAGGTGGAGAAAGGAGGGCTGGAGGGCTGCGGGACGATGAGAGAGGAGCTCATGGCGGCTGACGAGGAGTGGAGTGGTGGTTTCAGCGACTATGAATAGATAAAAAAGTAGGGTGTAGATATCAATTAAATTACATTCAAGCTTTCCTTCCCTCTAAAGAAATCGAAGGAAGGAAAATTTACATGCTTTTCTATCTATCATGTTTTCTTTCCTTACCAATTCTTCTTTTCTTTCTTTTTTCTTTCCATCGTTGAAGGTTGAGAGGTGGAAATACTGCAGTAGCTGGGCGAAAACCCTTCCAATGGTCGATACTGGAGTCGGTGATCTGTCAGACATCCAAGCTCAAGTGCTTTCTCTTCGAAATCGGGTCGAGGTGAGATTCTATTTGACGTTTCTGAATATTTGCCGCTTAAATCAATCACTTCCTGCTGCCTAGATAGGAACCTTTCAGTCTTGTTGCATTGTTCGACTTGTTCATCGAATTTCTGTTTAAAAACTCTAGGAATTGGAGCAGCAAAATGAGTGGCTCCGGTTGCAGTTATCAAGATGCCGATGCTTACAGGTTTGCTGCATTAAATTTGATTTTCCTACCGACGAGGGTTTTTTTTTGTAATGACAATCTTTTAGATAGACTTAGTGGAAGCTAAATGGGACCTTGCCCTCCTCCGAATGGAAATGACTATTTTCTCATCTGTATCCTACGTGGCATCATAACTAAGAAATAAGCGCACTTAACTGTAATAAACAAATTCAAAAATAATATGCATCTACATGATCAATAACAAAATGTAAATTAGGCCTTCAGAGCCTCAGTTCTGATACTGAGTTCTGAGAGCACTCCAAATCACTGTGCATACCTAAATGGTTCAAGAAAAAATTAGTCTGATTCAAAGCCAGCTTTGTGGTTGTTTGATGTGCGAGCCACATTTGCATAAGAATATTGAAAAAGTAATATTCGTATGGTATAAACAATCCAGTTGAAGTCCAATATATCTGAGGTTGCAAGAAACCCCTTCTAAAACCTTTCTAAATCCTATGATGACTTTGATATTCCCACATCAACCTCTGTATATTCAATGCCTAGTTTTCTTGTAATTTCTATTAGGCAAATGTACAATTTCCAGCAGATTCTTGCATAAGCTACCAAGGGAAGTTTCAAGAAGCAAACAAGAGCGAAGTTGTCCACAAGACTGAAATTTTAAAAGGTGAATCAAGCTATTCTTCTGATCATTCAACAACTTCAAGTAAGCCAGTCGAGGTACATTGCAGTTGTGAGTCATGATACTTGTTAACCTGTTTTGTCACAACCAAATTTATTTACGTGATAAGTTGAAGTGCAGCAGTCGAGCAAAGAATTATTTGTGGACAACACTATGCTTATGAACTGTGAACCAAAAGATGAACCAGGTAAATCCAGTTCTGCTATTGTGTACTAGAATTTGTTTATGTTTGTCAGATGAATTAAAAAGTAGCACATACTGGAGTCACGGAATACATGAATCTTCTGTGTGAAGAACTTTGAGTAGTTTACAACTTCCATATTTCTGGATCTTGAGATTGCCACAGAAAACTATATGCTATAAACTTACTTTCAATTGTTTATCATGTGCTGTAGTTGGATGTATTTCAATTATCACCAGAAAAACTTTGAAACCACTATACCTTAACTAAAAATCTAAATAATCTATTTATTTGTGCCTAATTTTCTTTTAAATCAGTGCATAAGCTAGTTCAGCAAGCATGTAATACTACTATTTTTTTACCAAGAAATAAGCTCATATAACATGACAATCACAATCTTCTATGTGCATATCAGCTGAAGTTGAGATATCAATATATGACTAATGCTCTGTGGCCTAAGATAAATCAATACTATGAGTTGGAGGCAATATCTGACCTTATGTTGTTATCTTTGTCATACTTGTGGTTAAAATATAGTAATCATGATACTGGATGTAAATAAGTGGCAAAAAAATTATTTCCATTGCTTGGAACTAAAATGTGGTTTTCTATATGACAGTTATGCTCTTATTTCTGCGCGAACATGTCTTTTCTTTTTTCGTTGTTTCTATTCATGCAAAAAGCATGTACTAGAGATTGATGAATAATGCAATACTAAGAAATTGTTTTTGTTGTTACCAAAATTTGCTAACTAAAGATTGATTACAAGGCGTTTCTGATATACAGGTTGCCAGGAGAGCACTCGTCATCATGCAAGGAGATACGTTGCTCTGAAGATCATGTACTTTGGCCAGAGGTGGTAATCTAATTATTTGACATAATTTTCTCACTTAATCTGGTCTAAAACACTGAATCATTACATATAAACGTTGTTTTCATATTTCATTATTCTTATGCAACTTTTGATTCAATTGATTGGTGCTCAGGATCCAACGGCCTTTTGGTTGGGAACACTCAAGTACATTAATTTAAATTCATTTTCAATAATCCTGGGTATTGAACATTAAATAGGGATTAAAATCTCCTTATAAATCCTCTTTTGGGAATTATACACTAGAATATTTTCTTACATTTTTATCAAAAGAGTAAGAACAATTTGACTAGGTGATCATCCATAGAAAACACATTCTATCTTCACGGTTATTGTACAAAACTCCCATGTTGCATATCATGTCTCTTCTGCATGTCATGTTGCATATGGTTTCGTAAGCCATTAGGAAACTGTTCGCCACAGTGGCCTGCTCCTTCTGCAGTTCTGTCTTTTTTTTTTTTTTGCAATAATCCTATGTGGTAAGGATAGTGTCGCAGACTTTGAACTGGGATTAGCCGATTAGGCCATATACATAGCCTGTCACAAGTTTGGTTACTTAAAATGTGATTGTGATTATAGTAACACACTCATCATGCTAATTGTCAAATTTCAGTTTGTCTTTAGATTTCTTTAGATTTAAGCCTTTATAATAAGGGGAAGAATCACATCAACTGACTTAATGATTTAATATTCTGTTCTATAGGTTTTATGGTTTTGCCTCTGAGGCTCAGATGGATCCAACCATTGAGGTTTCTCCTTTCTCTTTAAATTTGCTAAAAGAGGAATGGACTGACTTTCAAGCATTTCTTTCTGGCTTTTGTAGTCTGAAATTTTCAAAGCACTTGAGAGGACGAAACTTTTGGTTGGAACTAAAGAGGATTCGAAATATTCAAGATGTGGTAGAACTGACAAGGGAGTCTCATCTTCTGGCCAAGTACAATTGACTTTTTATTGATTTATTTTTTTTAATCTAATTTCAGGTGGTTCACTACCAAACAATATTATAATGGTCGTACCTGTCCATTTTATAATTTTCTGTGTTTAAGGCTTCCATACTGATATATGATATATATAAACTATCTAATAATGTTAATTTGTTCTAATAGTGCAAGTCTTTGATCAGGTTATTTCTTTGTATTTAAGATCAAACCTGAAGGACCCTGAAGTGAATACAGAAAACCATAGCACCAACTTGGTAGAAAAATGTGGTATTTTGCTACTTATCACTCTATAACTCATCTTATGTGCATCTTTTGTTTCTATTTTAAATATATTGTGCCACAAATAAATATAATATAAAATAGAATAAAATTATGTTTAGTTGCTTATTCTGTTTCTGGTTAGTCAATGTTAAAAGATGAATGATATTGCTTAGTGCTTAAACTTTAATTTCTACGATCATTGTAACCCATGGTGATATTGTGTTACTGACTCGTTTTTGCTATTTCATTGGCAGAAATTGATTATGTGAAAGTATTGAATAGAGTTCTCCCGCCAGATATTAGAGTGGTAGGCTGGAGTCCTGTTCCAACAGATTTCCATTCAAGGTTTTTGGACCAATATGATCCATGATTGAAGATATAATGTTTCCAATTCTAATAGTTTGTGAAATCATTAGCTTATCGATATATTGCTTGCCTCTCTTAGATCACTGCTATTCAGAAGTTCTGGCCTTAATTATACGAACCATTCAAGGTGTTAAACAAGGAAGCTAATGCATGTGAAAATGGAATCAAATTTCTAGTGCTAGTAAATTCCCTGTCCCCTGTAAGCGGGCTTTGGATAGCATTTAATATTTTACTGCACCAACTGGAGTACTTGTAAAATGTTAATTAAGATTCTGCATTAAGATAGATGACTGCTAAAAGTGGCATAAGTTAAATATAAGATTCCCAAGGTTGCTTTCAAAATCTAGGGCCAGTCCATATAGGCCCCAACATGGGCAAACTGTTCCCACTTAAACTTTATGATTTATATAGTCATTTAATATTGGATACATATTATTTTGAATAAACAAGTATATTATTGCCCCTACTCTAAAATAAATATTTAAAAGGTATAAGTTTGCCCCTTTATACTCTACTGTCTTGGATCCATCACTGGTTGGAGTCATCCCATATGCTTGTGATCATGAAAATAACTCATTGATTTATATTTTTCTATTTATTTGCTACTTGATATTGCAGATTCAGCTGTTTGAGTAGGGAATATCATTACCTTTTTTGGAAAGGAAACTTGGATATAGTGGTACACTTTTATCACATTCTAGATTTTTTTCAGTACGCCTTCTATCTGTTCGAAGTATTCAGCATGAACTCCATTTGTATTTTTGAACCAGGCGATGCAGCAAGCAGCTAAGAAGTTCATTGGGGAATTTGATTTCAGAAATTTCTGTAAAATGGATGCTGCAAATGTGAATAATTATAAGCGAAAAATCACATTCTTTGATATATATTCTTTGGATAGATGGTAGGTTCATCATTGTCATGTCTATGAAAATTTTGAGCAAACAATAATTTGATTGGTGAAAAAGAAAAGCCAATAGCAACTGCGGCTATTGTCATCAGAATAGTAATTAGCAGCTGTCATTTATTCTTTTTTTTCAATGGTGTCTGGAAATTTGGCTAATTCTCTTGTAAGTTTTAGTACCTCTCTTAGTGAAAATTAGCATATTTTCAGGTTTCTCATAAGCTGAATTGCTCATTTTAGCTGACATGGTCATGCATACTAACATCTAAGTGCAATTCCTATTTACCTGCATCTTCCACATAGCTAATAAATAGGCTAACTTTAGTGTGGAAAATTTTTCATAGTTGATAATTTGACCTAGCCTTTTTCTTCCTGTAGATCAGAATACCTAACAACTCAGGATCAAAATAACTTCAAACACGTTATGGATTGAGTGTAAATGTACCATTAGTTTTTTATTTTTTTGCAACTTTCTGAGTTTATCAAGTGTTCTGGAATATATTAGTCGATTAAGCAAATCAGACACTATTCACATTTTTTTTTTCATTTTTGTTTATATTCATTCAATTAGACAAATGTACTCAAGGTGCAGTTGTATATTGGCTAAAACACATTGCTATTTTTGTATAGGTATGTTGATGATGAACTGTGGGCAATGACTGTCAAGGGTAGTGCATTTTTGTGGCACCAAGTCCGTTGCATGGTTGCAGTATTATTTATGATTGGCCAAGGTCTCGAATCACCTGATGTGAGTGCATATCATCATCATTTAGTTGACTTCTCATACTCTCTCAATATTTGGGTCAAAATTGGAGCAATGCAACAACTTAGCTTCTTTTCTTACAATTATTTATCTTAGAGCGATTAATCTGTTTTATTAAGTGGAAATTTAGAGTTGGTTAACTATTACTTGCAATGGATATTTTTTTTCATATAGCCAAATGTTGAATCTTGGTTCTACCACTTCATTATCATATCTTTGTGGCTTCGCAACTCTAGTTATGCTAAAAAAGTATGATTAATATGACTTAATGACAAAGCACATGCACCTTCCATGTTCAGGATGCTAATGTTTTTTCTTTAATTTAATATAATCCAATCAGTTCTGTTTTAGTGTACAAGAAATTTCAAGTTAGTGCACTACATGACTTATTCATGTTAAATTATATATTGAGATAATACAGTTATCAGTACTGTCAGAAATCTATTTAATCTTTCATTGGGCAATTTTAGCATCCAAAGGAAAGAAAACCTTGTGATGAATGATCATTAAAGGTCTGGCTATCAAGAATTTGTTCAACCCTGTTAAACCAATTTACCTGTGCTTAGCCCATCTTTTTATTGGTAAGAATGTATGATACCAAGTTTGTGTTATTTCGTTCTTCAACTTTGTTGAGGATTCATAGTTAAGTACTTTGATATAAAGAATATCCTCAGGATACCAACCATTTGTTAACTATAAGCTACCTTGCTGCTTCTCTTTTTATCTCTCTGGTGTAATATTTTGCAATTTTACTTTTTTGTTTGTATTTCTTGAGCGGAGCCCACGTGGAATTCTCATTCAAACAATTGATTTTGATATAGGTTATCGATGCTCTACTGGATATGAATAGGACCCCTAGAAAACCTCAGTACAACATGGCACCAGAGCTTCCTCTAATCCTACGGTTTTGTGAATTTGGAGAGCTTAAATTTATTTGTTCATCAGGTATTTTAGTAGCATTTAGATACTACATGTGAAATGCTGGGTCATCTGCAACTCGCATAGGAATTGAACTTTTATGTGTTAGGACATGTGTTCACAGATAAGCTTACAAACTTAAACATTGAATCGTTATTAATTTCTTATCTTGTGGCATTGTCATGGAAAACTTGCTTCTGACATTTAATTATCTAGTTGCTTAAGAATTAGCTTCCTGAATGACATGAAAATACCCACAGATGCCAGGCGAGCTTTGCATGAACACTTGAAGAGTGAAGTCCAAAGATACATGCTCCAAGCTGCCATTTTTCATGATGCCCTAAATTGTTTATCCCCTCTTGGTGAGCGTGAATATTCTCTACTCTGGTACTTTTGTTTTTTGGTATCTAATGTTCGAAGGTTTTTGCAGGGCAGAATTCTGAATCTTTGAGGAAGGGAAAAGGTCATATTCCTCTACTGCTCCGGATAACTGAGCGTAAGTCTAAACAGCTGTAAGTCATAGTCATTGTACTATGCAAAGTTAGATTCTGAACACATTGCTTTCCAGATTACGTAACTACTTAACTAACATGTATTCAACTAAGGACACTGAAGCTGTTGAATCTATTTAATTTATGCATCTACTTGATATCTCTAAATATTTTTTTTGTTCATGTTCTTGATTGTTAAATTGTAGTTACATAGGGATTAGGTACCTTAAAATTTTATGGAGTAGCCTATAAATATTCACTTATTGTTGTATTCATGCTTATTAATATTATCTCCATTTTCACATTGTAATTTTTTTTTTAAATTCTATTTCTTAAAAGTATACATGTAGTGTACATCTAGGAATGAAATACTGGTCCGAGTCCGGCGGATTGGTGCACGGGGTAGGTCAGTATATATGGGCTAATACAATGGATCAAGTTATATGTTGGACTAAGTCTATAGTTTGCAACAAGTTCATAATAATAAGTTGTGACATAAATTTAACACTCTTCCTCAAGTTGGAGTATAGATATTAATCATGCTTGTCACCTAATATAAATAATCTATTTGGTCAAGATATTTCCTATCATGTGGATATGTTATGCTTGCTAAAAGCAAAGTATAGATGAAAAAAAAATGGTTTTATTTTTCATGTCACTTTAGAGTTAGTTTTTTAACCGGAGTTATATCTATTGCTCGTTGATGAGTCTTCACTATAGAATATGTTAGGTTGCTAATGACAATGCTTAATACAATCATGTGATATTTATGACTTTGGTATCTCATCTTTGGCACCTTAAATCTCAGTTGGATATTCTGTATCTTTCCCTTTTTAATCAAAATTATGTTAGGTTTTAAATAAATGTAAAGATATTTTTCATAGTAACAGGTGAAGCTAGAGTTGCCAAAAAGATTACAATGTCTATTAGGGCACCAGCTTTTAAACCTTACATAAGGGTTAATGGTTAGCTATTACCTTAAACCCGTTAACCCATTATCCTAACCATACAAAAACTCCAACACTCCCCCTCAAGCTGGAGAGAAAATATTAATTAGACTCAGCTTGTTATACAATTGATTAAGTCTAGTTGGTCCCAAGGACTTGGTGAAAATGTTGGCAATATGATCTTCGGACCTCAGATATGGAGTATTAATAAGTTTGTTGCTAATAGCTTCCTTGATGAAATGACATTTCACCTCTATGTGCTTAGTTCATTCATGAAATATTGGATTGTTGACGATAAAAATGACAGCTTTATTATCACAAAATATGTTCATTGGACTGGGATAGTTTATCCCACATTCTTAGAAGAAATTCTTTAGCCACAACATTTCATAAACAGTATGAGTCATGGCTCTATATTCAGCTTTGCAACTTGACCCCGCCACCACACTTTGTTTCTTATTTCGCCATGTGACTAAGTTACCACCAAGATAAGTACAATAACCAGAGACGGATTTTCTATCATCGATATTTGCAGCATAATCAGCGTCAGAGTATGCCTCAATGCGAGTATGCCCATTGTTGTAATATTTTAATCCTTGACCATGAGCACTTTTATATACTGGACAACCTGGATAGTAGCATCCCAGTGACACTGCTTGGGTTTTTGCATAAATTAGCTAATAATACCCATAGTGTGAGAAATATCCGGTCTCATAACAGTGAGATAATTAAGTTTGCCTACTAGATGTTGGTATTGTGTTGCATCAATATACTTAGAGTTCATATTCTCACTATACCTCTGGTTTCAAACTAAAGGAGAATCAGCTGGCTTGCAATCACTCATACCAATCTCTTACAAAAGATCCTAGGCATACTTTCTTTGTGATAGAAACACACAATCTCGCTTATAGGCTATCTCAATTCCCAATAAGTACCTTGGTGTCCCAAAATATTTGATCGAGAAATGGGACTATAAGTGTTGCTTATTTTCTTTAATACCTTGTATGTTATCACCTGGAAGTAGTATGTCATCAACATAAACGGCCAAGATAATGATACTGCTCTCTAAACGATGAATAAAAATAGAATGATCGGCTTGGCTGTGACGGCAGAGGTCATTATCAGTGAAAGTTTCTGGAACCATGCACGTGGGCTTTGCTTGAGGCCATAAATAGACTTGTGCAATTTGCACACCATCTCCCCCTAGCAACATAACTAGGAGGTTGTTCCATATATACATCCTCGGAAAGATCACCATAAAGGAAAGCATTCGTAACATCCATTTGGTGAAGAGACCATTAGCAATTGATAGCGAGGGAGAACAAGGTGTGAACAGAGTTAAGGCAGGCCACCGGAGAGAAGATATCATAATAATCGAGCCCATAAATTTGAGAATACCCTGTGGCGACCAAGCGAGCCTTGTTGCGAGCAATAGATCCATCAGAGTGATACTTGACTGTGAAAACTCACTGACACGGAATAACCCGAGGCTCAGGTGGGGGAGAAACCAACGTCCATATCTGACGAGCCTGTAAGACAGCCATCTTGGCATCCATAGCTTGCTTCCAGGCAGGAATCAACATAGCCTGCACAGAAGAAGTAGGCAAGGAAACCGAAGACAAGGCAACGGAAAAGGCACAGAAAAGAGGTGACAAATGACTAAAGGAAACATAATGAGAAATAGGAAAGCAAGAGATATTACGCTTGTTTTTGCGCAGGGCGATAGGTAGGTCACTGTCAGGGCCGCCGACAAAGAGGGCGAGGCAGGAGGAGGCCGGGGGCGTCTGCTATAAGCCTGTAAAGGAACAATAGAAGGAACAGACTCATTTGGATTAGAGGAAGGAATAACCGGAGAAGGAGGAAGGGTGATAGGAACATGAAGATCGAATGAAGAGAGGGAAGCACGAGTAGAGGGAAAGAAGGACTGAGACTCATCAAAGGTAACATCCACTCTGGTGAAGATCCGACCACTGGAAGGATCAAAACAATGATATCTCTTTTGAGTCCGAGAATACCCAACAAACACACATCTGGTAGCGCGCGGACTTAACTTGTCAGTGCCCGAGCTAAAAACGTGGACATAACATAGACACCCAAACACACGAGGAGGGAGAGAGAAGGGGGAGAGAAAAGGGAGAACAATCTCCCAAAACCGGAGTGGGAACCCGATTAATAAGGAACGAGACAGTAAGAACCGCATCGGGCCAAAAAGAGTGACTTGCCTATCGCCCCGCCCCACCTAGGCCCCCTACCAATCATCCTCTTTGTCTGGATGTTACGTCCGTGATAAAAACGGACAAATGAGAGAAAATTTTTAAAATAAAATAATACTAAGTTAATAGAGTGATGGGACATTGGTGTAGACGGTGGTCAAACCCATCCCTTCACCCATCACTCGTTGCCGCGCGCCCCTTTTCCCCCTCTATTTCTTTCTCGTTGCCACTCGCTTTCTTCACCGAACGAACGAACAAGCTCTTCGTGTGAGCTGCGCTCGCCCTCCTCCTTGTTCGCATCTCCACCTTCGTCCGGCGTGTCTCGACGAGCTCCGGCGAGATCCGGTGTCGGCGAGACCAAGATCTGCTTCCTGCGAGCAGATTTCCGACGCTGCTCCTTCTCCTCGCGCGAGCTTCTCTCCGGCGGCACCTGGCTGCCCTCCTTGCGCCGGCGAGCTCTCGTCCCTCTTCCTCTGGCCTCGGCGGACCTTTCCGCCACCTCCCGAAGTCTTTTCTGGCGCCTTCGTCTCCGGCGCCGGCGAGTTGTGCGAGCTGCGCTGCTAGCTTCGAACGCAGATCTCCGGCGATCCCGACCTCCGTTTGCGACACCTACCGTACGACCAGAACCCCCTCGCCATCAGCTTTCATTTGACTACCGGAGAGCTTCGATCGGCCACCAGAAACACTTGTTCCAGCGGTGAACAGTGACTCCGGTTCCGGCGAACATCGATTTCCGTGCTGACGACTCGGTTACGCGCGCGTGGTTGGTTCTTGCGTATCCCGACTTCCGGTGGTGATTATTCGTTCGCACGAGGCTGCGAACTCGGTTAGTACCCGAACCCGCCTTTATACGTATACAAGCGCATGCGTAAACATAAACTTGGACCTGTATATCTGACAAACCTGATTGAATGATTATACCTGAACATGACTACCTAATACTGACTCTTATAAGTAGATTAGCATAATATGAGAACTTACACCTGATTTACCTGTTAGGACCTGTTGACTGATCGCGTGATATCGGGTTGGTTCTGTTTTACTGTACGTCTGCATCTGAGGTAGGGATTCTACCTCCGTTCTTTGTTACGGTGCCAACCGCATGTGTAGTTAGCGGCACCTCCCTTATTGCTTATTATCACTGTTGATTACTGTTCTAACTCCCGTTCTGCTCTGAGTACATCCCTGTTGGCATAACTTGTTGCATGAAACACGGTATGAGTATTTTGTTCTTGCATGTTTATTGGTAGTTGGTAGGTGGTATGATTTCTGTATATGTACGTTGAGGATTGACTGTCTAGCGATAGACATGTCAGTATACCTCAGATACTGCTTGTGAGATTTCTGTCGAGACGTTGTATGATTGTCTCTGACCAAGAGAGTCCGATGTTATGGGCTTGAGGTCTGTTATCAGCCCAATAAAGGGTTGTACTGAGTGTAGGACGCTACACTAGCGGGCTGTCGACGGACAGTCGTCTCTACTGTTCGGGGAATCATCAGTAGGGACCATTCTATTTTATAGAGTTGCGGGTCGTGGACCACTGCTGTACCAGCTCCCAGTTTTTATCTGTGTATAAGGATACATATATATTGATACGTATATTGAGATTTGATTATACTCTATATGGTCATGTAGAGTCTTGGTTGTATTCTGGTAATTCCTTGTATCTGATCATGCACCATATACATTGTAATATCCCTACTTAGCCTCCAGCTAACCCCCTTTTGGTTTGCCTCCAGGTTCAGGCGCGGCTCCACCTGGAGCAGAGTAGATAGTTAGTAGTTTGACCACCAGTCTGGGTGGGTTGTGATGGATTTTGGTCTGTTGTTATATTATGTTGTGTTGTTGGACTTTTGACCGCTGCGGCGGTCTTGTTATCTGTCGGTTCGGTTGACCGCTGCACCGGTCTTGTTGTTTCTTATTGACCGCTGCGCCGGTCTATATTTCTTATCTGTTGGTGTTGTGTTATGGATATTCGGGGCCGGGCTGGCCCTTGTTATGTTATTTTATTCAGTCTGTACCTTTCAGTTGTCAGGATTGATTCGACAGGTACAGTGTTGTGCGTCCCGAGGTCCGGGATTCCCGGCGCGGGTTCCGGGTGGATTTTGGGGCGTAACATTGGAGGTCCTGAAAAAGACAGTGAGAGGACAAAAAAGTGACACTACAGTTGCACTGAGCAGTAAAAGCACGAACAAAAAAAAGATTAACTGGAAAAGAAGATATATACAAAACATATGAAAGGAGAAGTGTAGAGGATATGAGAACCGTTCCAACGCCCATGACCGGGACGAGGGAACCATCGGCAATGGACACGGGGGGATAAACACCCCCAGTAGACAGGGAAATGAATAAACCTATCATATGAGAAGAGGCATCGGAATCAACAATCCAAGTAGACTCAGAAGAGGCAAGAGTGGCAAGATGTCGAACCGGAAGAAGCTATGAACGTAGCTGGCCCCACAATGGACATGGAAGTGGACTGAAGTAAGCGAGCATACTCAGCCGTCGGAATTGTAATCGTGTCGGTGACAGTCGGATCAGGAGTGATAGCGGGAACATGAACAGAGCCGGGCAAGGAAGTATCAGACACAGCAGTAACCTTGGCAGATGAATACCCAAATTTCTGCCAACACCTGTCCGGGATGTGGTTGGTACGACCACAATGAGAGTACGACGGAAAACCACAACCATGGCCTCGCCCCGCCCTCGTCCATAAGTGTGCCCTCGACCTGAAGAAAGGGGAACAGGGGAAGATGCAAGAGCACTCGGTGTGTCCTGGGACTGTGTGGTGGCTGACACCCGTAACAGGCGAGAGAAGGCATCTTGAAGTGTGGTAACCATAGAGTCTAACAACAGTTGGGAGCCCAATGCTGAGTATTGAGGATTGAGACACGAAAAATACTTAGCTACTAAGAACTCTTGCTGCTGCGAGAGGGTAACCTCAATATCAGAGGAGGCTGGATGGTACTAACAGAACTCGTCCTATTTTCCTTGTAATAAGGCATAGGTCTCCTGAAAGGTTCGATCCTCCTGTTGCAAGTTAATAATCTCTTCATAAAGACGAAGTACATAACTGAGATTATGTCTAAAGGCATAAGTGCTGGTAAGAAACTCCCAAGCAGATTTAGTAGTTTGTTGATACATGACTGTAGAGGCGATTTTGGTGTCCATACTGTAAAACAATAAATTTAGCACGGCTATATCTGTATGACACCAGGACTCATATGCAGGATCAGTGAGAGGAGGAGCAGACTGTGTGAAATGATGCTCCTTGCCATGAGACCCAAGAAAGAGTCGAACCGATTGAGACCATAAGGGAAAGTTTGTACCATCAAATTTGATAATATTCGTGCCAAAGGTAGTACCTGGTTTGAAGTCCATAGTAAATGAAACAGGATCCATAAGAGCACAATATTGATAAGAACACAGTAATGAACAGGATGAATGGGACCAAAAGAAAAAGTACAGCCGAAGCCTCCCAAAGTTACTGTGATTGCGCTCAGTAGTTTCTGTGAAGACTGACCTTAGTTTATGTCGAGAAGTAGTGATTGGGTCATGGCCGGAAGGGGGAAAGCGAATGGCTTCGCTGCAGCGGAGAAGTCCATTCCTCAAGGCCGCTAAGATGAAGCGGAAGCAGCAGATATCGAAAGAGATGCTTCACGAGGCGGCCGGCCTCCAGTTCCCCATTGATAAGATCGCCCGGTCCCTCAAGACCGGCAAGATGAGGCAGAAGCAGCAGATGTACAACGGTGCTTCACGCGACCATGCCACGGCCAGCGAATCATGGCGCTGAGCGCACAGGGCGCCTTGCCCTAGCTTCGAGCGCCAAGCACCAAGAGCTGCTGATCGGCTACAATGAAGATGAGGTGGGATGAGAGGAAGAGGGGAAGTAGTGACGCGAAGCTACGAAGAATAGAGAGGAATGGAAGGTGGCGACGAGAAATCGTCCTCTGATACCAAGTTGAAGCTACAGTTGCCAAAAAGATTACAATGTCTATTAGGGCACCAGCTTTTAAACTTTACATAAGGGTTAACAGTTACCCGTTAACCCATTATCCTAACCCTACAAAAAAACCAACAGTAACTATTTGAGGAATTTGCATGGTGCAAGTGCAATGTTTACATTATGTTGCTCAAGGAAAAACTGAAAAAAAAAAGTCTTAAGTGCATAGTTTACAAACTCTTTTGTCAAGTAGCAAATAAGATTAGATTTAAATTTTGAAGCACATCATTTTATCTACATTCAGTAATCCTTTGTTATATGCACCAAGGTTGTCAAGAGCGAGATCCTACCTAGGAACGATAAGAACTTTATAGGATCGAAACGTAGAATCAGATCGTAAGATCGTAAGATCCTACCAAATCACTTAAAATATATAATTTTTTAAAATACATTTATCTAATTAGACTTAAGAGTATAAAAATATTTTAATAAATAATATATATATATACTATTATTCAGATGTATTATTTGTATAGTATAAAATAATGAAATGGAATATTTGTGAGGAGATGATGATGGAGATAAGTTTATAGAAAATGAATATAATAAATGTGTACAATAAAACTAGAAATAACAAAGACATATAGTGAAATGAAGACAACAAATAAAAGTATGAAAAATGATGAAGATAAAGATATACATTATAATAATAATAAAAATGACAATGATAAATATTATAAAGTTTATTCTAATAAATAATTAAAGGAGATAAATATAGTTGTAGATGATAATAAGCTTAAGTTGATAAATATTGGTCAAAGAAAGAGCAACTAATGACAATTAAAGACACAAAATTACATAACATCAATTAAAAGCTTTTGACATAATAGATTATTGATTTTTAGTATAATATGAACTTATTTTACCTATTAACTTATGATCGAGTAGGATCGATAGGATCGATAGATTCTACCCGATCCTAAGACCCGGATCATGGGATCGTAAGATTCTACCATATTTCAGATCTTACATTCGTTCCAGAACGGTATGCTTAATTTGGGTCGTAGGATCGGAAGATCCTAAAACCCGGAATGCATTTTTGACAACCTTGATATGCACAGATGTGATCTTGATCATAGCAAGTGATTCACAATGTATTTTAGAAGTAAGAAATTGCCTCAAGACCTGACTGACTAATCACAGAAGATTTGGGTGGCATCGTTAAAATGCCAAACAAATTGTTTTTTTTGTTTTTCTTTTTGAAGAAAGTGCACTTCTAGATCCCTAGAAGGGTGTTATGCAATATAGTTGACCGGCTGGCAAACTTATCTCATTGTTATTATATTGGACTTATTCTTTGTTGTTGGAGTTTATGTGACTCTTGAAGGAGCTATGGAAAAGGTTTGCAATAAAAAAAGTGTACTTTTTTTTATTGCTTTAAGTCATTCCAAATGTTGATTATGTTGGTTTCCTATGATAGAAAATTCATTTCTCACCATATGGTATCTATGTTATTGAAAATTTACTTAAGATGGAGTAAGAAATTGAGGATGATTGCAAGCTCTAATGCTAAAACAGATAAGAGTTATAGATCACACCACTTGACTGCGAGCAAACTAGTTTTCATGAGTAAAAATACGCCAGTTGATTGTAACTTTGTTAGAGATATTGTGTTGACTAAGATGTCTACTACGTTCACGGATTCACATTAGTGTTCATGAGAAAGTACTCAGTTGATTTTGATTTTATTAGACATGTTGTGATGACTAAGATCTCTACTTCGTTCACTGATTCATATTAACTCACAAATTTATTGATCATTATATATATATATATATATATATATATCGGATTGCAACGATATTCATGTTTAACCTAGTAATGTTATTCTCTTTTCCACAATATTGAAGAGATTTAAAGACTGCTCACTTGCTTTTGTTTTCATATATTTGAAATATTTCATTTGTTGGCTCCAGCATCATATGAAGAACGACGAGCCAAACTAAATGTGAAAGCTCGCAACAAGCGCTGAACGGAATCATCCTTAGTGCTCAGACTACTGAGTACTGAGTTGCAACTTTTGGTCAATTCGAGATTAGAGATTGTAAGTTGGTTCTTCTACATCTAGGAACAGTTCTACACATCCAACCAGATTTGTTGTTTTAGGAATTTTCATGTACTTATCCTATGGACTACCTAAATTATATGAACCAGAAAAAAGGTGCTTTAGTGCAGATATGAACATTTTCTCCATGAAATTAGCGCTGGCTCCAGCTTGTCTCTAGTCTACATGGCAGCAGCTCATTAATCATAATCATGTACCTCTGCATGAATATGACACTGAAACGAGCGCTGAACGGAATCATCCTTAGTGCTCAGACTACTGAGTTGCAACTTCTGGTCAATTCGAGATTAGAGATTGTAAGTTGGTTCTTCTACATCTAGGAACAGTTCTATACATCCAACCAGATTTGTTGTTTTAGGAATTTTCATGTACTTATACTATGGACTGCCTAAATTATATGAACCAGAAAAAAGGTGCTTTTAGTGCAGATAATGAACATTTTCTCCATGAAATTAGTGCTGGCTCCAGCTTGTCTCTAATCTACATGGCAGCAGCTCATTAATTATAATCATGTTCCTCTGCATGAATATGACACTGAAACGAATGTTGTTGAATTTGCCACAAGCAAATATAACAGTTTGGTCTCGACCGCAAGGCAGAGTGCCAGGACATTGGTGTTCATGCCTTCAGTCTGAACAAACCAGACTTGCTGTGTAATATTCCAAAGAATTTGGTCTGCTACAATCCTATGGATTTGTAAACTCAAGATGTGTACTAACAGGCTACTGGAAGCAATAATAATCCAAGTAGTGATAATTCATTTTAGGGTTAATTGAAACGATTTGAAGGGAAACAGGAAAAATTGCGAGATGGTTACTGTGTTATGCATTTTTCCTAGCTTTGCCGATTGGGTTGATTAAATGAACTAAGTCGAGGTTCAAGCCACAAGGAGTGCTCTGTCGTCTGCCTCAAAAACTAAAGAAATTAGAAAATAATATAACAAATGATATTAACTAGCTCAAGCCACTTTTTTAGCCAAAAGAGTAATTTGCTGTTTGTTATCAGACACTTGAAAAAAAAACAAATTCTAAGTTCAAAAGAGAAAAATCAACAGCAAGGAAATAAGGAAAAAATGGCCTAAGCACCCTAATTTGCATTTCAAGAATCTTAAAGCTACATGATTTGGACGTGTATCCAGCTTAGGCCATTTTTTCTCCTCATCGGCTGTATCAGCAAAATCCTCATCAGGTTCTTCATCATCAACATCACCCATGCCCAATTTATGCCAATTGAAAGCCGTCAAAAACCATCAAGTTAATCGATAATTCCAATTTTTTTTATGCTAGAATTCATACCGAGAAGTCTATGACATCAAAATCCATACCACCAGCTGCAGCAGAGACCAATACAAAGAGCATAACGTTAGCGTTTCAATGCACAGGCAAATGATATGAACTAAAAAAAGTCAAAGACTTCACATTTGTTTTCCTTCTAACTCCATCAACTTTGGAAAACCTGTCTGCTTTAACAGTCAACTCCACCATTTATTCTTGGCTTTTTTTTACAGCATAACATATGGTCCTCTAGGACCTCTACTAAACGCTATCTTAGGACTCTCAGTCTAAATTCAATATATTTTTTATTTTTTTCTTCTAATTTTTAATTAAAAAAAACCATGGTGAAAGCGGGCCGCAAGCTAGTTCAAGACTAGTTCTAATCTCAACTGTCCCCTTTATTTTTATTAGAAAAATATTATTTTTATCATAATGTACTATTCCAACTAAATTATTATTTAAAATAATTAAAACAAATTATAGTAGACAATAAATGAGATGATTTGTCAGCTGTTTTTCTTATATATAAGTTATTATGTATTATATAGAGTATAATATACTGTATATTATATTTTTTAATAGTATATATGCTTCAATTTATATGTTTGTTATAATTTTATCTTAAATGGATTATGCATTTACAACCTTGATAGCTAAGCTTGGCCAACATCGGGCTGTTGTTTGATACAGATATATTATTTTTTTTTTTTACTATAAATGTCCTCTCTTATTTTTTTATCGCCTTTCGGTGTTTTCTAAAAGCTACATTATTGTTTACAATATTATTTCATATTATATATATATATGAATCCAAGTCTAGATGTAATAAATGCAGATAAAAGAGGGTTTAAATAATAAATGTCATTCAATAATTGCATAGCTTCCCAAAAAAAATAAAATTGCATAGCTCTCTCCCCTCGATAAAACCTACGCGCAACACCTGCAGCGCTCTCAAAGAGGGACAGAGGTCAACAAATGGCGACGGAGAGCCTTCCGATTCGGTTCGGCGTCATCGGGTGCGCGGAGATTGCGCGCAAGGTTGCCCGTGCGATCGGGCTGGCTCCAAACTCCGTCGTAGTCGCTGTCGGAAGCCGCTCCATCGACAAGGCCCGCTGCTTTGTCGCCGACAATGATCTCGACGCCTCCGTCGTCCGTGCCGTGGGTTCCTACGAGGAAATCCTCAACGACCCCGGTGTCGATGCTGTCTACATTCCGCTCCCCACCAGCCTCCACGCTCGGTGGGCCGTCGCCGCCGCCGAGAGCGGCAAGCACCTGCTGCTCGAAAAGCCCCCTGCCCTCTGCGCTGCCGAGCTCGATCGGATCCTCGAGGCATGCCGCTCCAACGGTGTACAGTTCATGGACGGTACAATGTGGATGCACCATCCTCGGACCGCTAAGATGCGGGAGCTGTTGTCAAATTCCGCTCGTTTTGGACAAATAAAGACGGTAATTTTTTTTTTTTGTTTCATGTGGATTTCGTGCAATTGATTGTTACCTTCTTCGTTCTTTCCAAATAAGATCCCTCTTTCCCCTTTTATTAGATCGGATGTAGGAAAATTATTCCGATTCTATTGTTCGGTGGTGTACAGTTGGTTTAGGAACTGTTCCCATATACCTATCGTTCTGTTCTCTGATGTCGACTATCCATTTATTGATTGACGAAACACTGTTTGTTATGTGTGTTACATACTGGACAAAACAATCAATCACACTCGATAGTCAAAAAATATCATTGTGGAAACCGTCGGTGAAGTTGATGGATCAGTCGTGTTAGATAATCAATGTATATCTCGTGCTGAGTGGTGGAAACTTTCTGCGTGTAGTTCCTCTAGGCTAAAAGCGGTTCGTTTGCTTCTACTTAGTGCTCGAGAAGTTAAAACAGTAATTTTAAAGTTCTGTCGAAATGATTTAGACCAATTATTGGAGACTTCGTAAAACTGCTGAAGAAAATCATGTGAAAATAAATAAAAGGGATTTTTCTTCAATAAAGATCCCTGTCGTAGAATGCATTTTTTAGAGCAACATGCTATTGAGGCTTATGCTCCAGTGACTTTGAAAACTAGCTACTAATGCCACTAAACTACTACTAGAGCTTCAAGAATCGACTATTGGAGCAATGTGAGATCCTACCTAAGAGATTACCCAGCGATAACAATGGTAATTATGTTGCAGAGCTGCATTTACTGGAGTTCTCCAACAGGATTGTTCTTTCTGCATTTATATTGGGCATGCTGATGTTGCTGGAGCTGATGGACTCACTTAGGAGTAATTCTTTTTCCGGATTGTTTGAATTCTATATACTTCAGGGCGTAGTAGTGTTGCAGCGAACTGAAAAGAAAAAGAAAGTTGATTGTTGGACAGCAAGATAGAACTTTGTTCTATAAGTTACATGTATTTAGTTTAAATTTAGTATTGAGGAGGCTTAAAAGTCCATTTATGTTTGTTCCTATTCTTGAACTTGTTATAGTATGCTAATCACTATATGTGCCTAAGCTCACCTTTTTTTATGATTTGGATTGGACTACGAGCGACTTAGGCTTTGCCAGTTGGTAAACTTTTGCTGCTTCCCAAATATCGGTTACCAATCAGCAGTTTCCTAATATGTTCTTCTCTTTGTTATCATAAAAGAGGGTCGCTGATTCTTGTTGATTCAAGTTTGGACTTTGTAGTATTTGGACCTTGTTGAATTGAGAAGGAACTTGATTTCCCTTGGTTCCAGAATAGACTCTTGATATGAGTTACAGTTAACAAAAAATGAGCTTGGTTTCCTAGTGGTTTGTTCCTGAGAAAACCTACAGTGTTGTTTTTGAGTGAAGGCTTGCTTGTGACTGCGGAATAGACACGCTACTTGAGCTATGAAAGTCTTATTCTTATTTGTTAAACGGAATTATGTAGATAATAATTTCGACTGTGGATGTTTCTAATATACAACAATTTATTGCTTACAGGGAACACCTCATTCTATTCGGCTGTGTTATGTTTCTTTTTTAACAAAATTAGTCTAGTTCACATGGGCTTAGTGTCTCATTGATCTATAACTCTTGGTTTGATATTGAATATGTCACTCCTACATGATTGAGCCAAACACGTCTCTAAAGGAAGGTCAACCACTGCATAAACTCCAGTTGGCCTTCCCAAGTTTCCATAATACAAGTAGATCTGCTCTCGTTGATCTTTATGAAACGTGCACATGAAGTCTATACTTACGCTGCAACTCCACGCGGCTGTGGCTGCGGCTCTCGCGCGGTTCCCGTTCAGGTTGTGGCTGGCGCTCTTGCCGGCTACAGCAGAATGGGTAAGTGGCCTGTTGTCACCGGCTGCAACTGGCGCTCTCAACGGCAGTTACTGTGGTGACTCAGCGCCACTGCTGCGATAACGTTTTGGCCGAGAATGGTCGCATTGCACCGAGAACATTTATGTGCTAGCGAGAACGTTCATTTATTGCACCATTCGATATTTGATCAGTGGTAACATGTGAGTTTTGCTGCTTGTACAGTATTTTGCATACTATTTTGATTATTGTACATTATTTTGCTTAATAGCAATCTACCATATTTTGCCAACAGTAATCATACAACTAGTTTCTAAATTTCGTAGCTGCAACCATACTGCATGGCCAAGTGCACCCTTAATCACCTAATGTGGCCTATGTTGAATACTTTTTTGTTATAGACGTTCAAGTTTGGATTATGCTTAGTATTCAAATTGTGTTAAGGGTATGGCTTTTTGAACTTGTAGTGCTTTTTGTTTGGCTCATCATATTCTCAAGCTATAGTGCTTCTCTTTCAGTTATAGGTACAATCACTAAGTGATTTCCTAGATTTTTCTACTTCCATATGGTAGCTCGAGTAAATGTTTGTACTTCTCTTATCTCCTACTTTTCTTAGTTTATTCCATCCATGTTCCTGATCATGGTGAGTATCAAGTTTCTTCTGAAAGTGCTATTGACTGGATAAAATCCTAGGCAGGTGGGCTCCTTGAACAAACTTGTTATTATTTGAACTGACGTCGACTGAACTTTGTTGTTTGCAGATTCATAGTCATTTTACATTTTCTGGAAATCCTGATTTCCTTCATAATGACATCCGCGTAAAGCCTGATCTTGATTCTCTTGGGTCTCTTGGTGATGTCGGGTGGTACTGCATTCGCTCCATCCTGTGGGCTGCTGACTATGAACTACCTACGAAAGCCATTGCGCTTGAGGGTACAGTCAAGAATGACGCCGGCGTAATTATGTCCTGTGGGTCAACCCTGGTCTGGAAGGATGGGAAGGTAGCAACCTTCTATTGTTCTTTCCTTGCTCATCTGACGATGGAACTCTCTGTTATAGGGGCAAATGGATCACTTCATCTTAGTGATTTTGTGATCCCCTTTGAAGAGAAGAAGGCTGAATTTTCTTTTGGTTCAGCCTTGTCCTTCAACGACTTGGTGACGGCATGGCAACTGATGCCTAGCAAGCATATTGTCACTACTGATCTACCACAGGAGGCCCTTATGGTCCAGGAGTTCTCGAGGTTGGTCAGTAACATCAGGGATTCTGCCAGTAAACCGGATGATAAGTGGCCCTCCATCAGTAGGAAGACGCAGCTGGTGGTCGATGCTGTAAAGGCATCCATCGATCAGGGATGCACGCCTGTGGAGATTGTTGGATGATGGGCGTATCTTGTGTTTGCTACAACGAAAGTGTGATGCTGAAACTATGAATTCCATGGAATAAAGCTAGGGGATTGGTTGAACGCTATTGACAATGTTTTCTGATATTTATAGAATGCAATGAACTAAAAAATTGACGTTCGATGTGGCTATAAATTTCCTTTGCACCAGACTGGGATGAGAAAACGTCTTGCTGAGTTATCCCTCGTTCTCTTAGCTCATGCAGTGGTGAAAATCTATAATTCTCACAGCAAAAAGACTACATGTAGCGAAGCTCATTCGGCATATATACAAAAGAAAGACTAAGATACAACATCCTTCAACGAATGCATCATGGACAGCCCAAGTCATCTATCTGATAGTTCTACAAAGAAGAGCGTTGCATGTACACCAGCTTTAATCGATAATGATGAACGGTACAACAGTAATTTTTTTTCCTGACTGCATTAGTCTTATAAGCTTATTTGTCATTTGTAATCCACTAATTCGTAATCAAAATGGTATAGCTTAGTAGATTCTGGTTCTTAATTTCACATGCATCATCATCCTTTGGTCACTCGGCACATGTTTCAAGAACATGGAATACAAATAAAAAAAACCTTGGGCATTACGACTATTATTCAGTCAAGAGTCAAGTTAAAGCATATCAATGTTTTCTGTCGCTACTACATAAGTTTTAAGTGAGAGAACACTACAATAGTGTGAATGTGATGCAGCGACGCAGCTTTTATCATGTTTAACAATATTGATAAGAAACAACATTGTAAAAAGGTGATGTGTTACTAGATAAGAAGGGAAAGAAACAAATTGTTCTGACGTAACTTCATTGCAATCTTTTTTTTTTTATCTTCATTGCAATCTGGTGAATAGAAGGTTCAACAAAAAAACCTCCTCATAGAGTCATAGTACGGCAGGTGCAATGTCGTACATTGACCCTCAGCAAATGTCAGGAGCCACGTGGATCAGTCGTTTTTGCCAATACCGTATGATAGACTTGAATGATGCTCCAATACCGTTTTTGCCAATATCATTTCTATCGTACGACCTGGATCCCATCTTTCCGGTGCATAATTTGAGTAGTGAAAAAATGAACTGAATGTGGGGCGGGCAGGAAATTCTTCGGTCTATATCTGCAATCCTAATTTCTTTCCCCCCAACAAAATGATTACTAGTGTTGGACTGTTCGTTCTTCCTTTTCCGCTCGATTTGGGCAGAATCAAATAATAGTACTGTATCCGCCCATTTCTCCATCCCTTCGAATCCATCCATCCAAGAAAACGATAAAAAAAAAAAAAAAATCTGTCTGTTCCCTTTGTTTTACCTCCAAGGAAACCCGCCCTTAGGGATTGTATTGTTTTGCATCAATAACACTTTCTTCCTCCAATGATGTATTGTTTTGCTCATTTACACTATGTTTACTAGCACGGATGGAAAATAGAAGGGGAAGGATAGTTAGATGGAAAGGATATAAGGATGGATGGAAAAGAAATAAAAGTTTTCCTCATTGTGTTTATCGGGAAGGATGAAAAGTTTAAAAGAAGGAATACATTTGATATGTTCACTCTCCTTTTATAATTTTATACCCATATTTAAAAATATAATTAAATACTAGTAAAATAATTAACTTAAAATTATTAAAATTATAATTGATTTTTAAAATATAATTAAATATTAATTAACCATTAAATATAATTATATATTAATTCCAATTTGAACAACAACAACAAGAGCATCACTAATTAATTTAGCAAACCGTTGGAAATATAATTGTTAACATAATAATAACACATCTAATATCACAATAAAAATAACTAACACCTATAATAAAACAATAAACATCACTAGCATCACATTTCGAACAGATGCATGTCGATGGTTAAAAGATTTCCACTAGCTATATGATAGCTCAGGAGCGTCCCTTGAACCATCAGGTTGTTTGATAAAGTGCTCATGTAGGCTAATGATAGCTCTCAACACCTCATGAAAATGACAACTAATACTCCTAGGGGAACGATGAAAGAAAAAGCAAAGTGCTCTATTCTTCACATTGTGTGAAACCAAATATAAGAACTTTGCAACTTTCTCTTCAACGTTAGAGTATTTGGTATCTTTGATCAGCTTTGAGTCACGTAGTATATCACACAGATTAGAAAAGGCATTCTTACTCATTCTTAAAATGTTATGACAGATTTGATCAGAGGTAATTAACTTTCTCAATAGGATTGTTCGCTTGTGATCCTTAAATTCAGTACATTCTACTAATGGCTTATCAATATAGGATGAGTGTGTTAATATTAGTAGAAGTTGTTGCAGTTGTATAATATAATGAGCAGCTATAGCTGCTAGATGAGAAGTCCTAGTGTGGAGGTGACGCATTATAATAAATCTCTTCACCTTGTCACTTCTTCGATCCATTACAATAAAACCTATGAATAAAGTAAAACACATGATTGTCAATTAAAGCATCATCAACATCTTTGCTTGAGGGATTGAAAGAACATGAATGCATATGTAAAGCATAGCAACTTGAGGGTGTGATCCCAAAGTTTGAGCATAGTTGTGTTCACATGAATGATGAGAATCAGTTGGATGCCATGTCGTATATTGACATACCTTTCATATAAAACAATGCAAGTAGAGCTGTGCATATAATGCAGTTCACACAAACTATGACATTAAAAAGTGAAGGCTTTAATTTTTTTAAGAGAGCATGTTAGTTCTGATCCAAACTTTGCTCCTATTTCTACTTCAGGTAAGAAAACTTCAATTGAACAATTGGAAATCGTTGTCCTATTTGTACTGCTTGTCATTTTTGGTAGATAACCCATTCGTTGAGTGGTTTTTTAATAATTGAACACCGGGTATGCGATGATTATGTAATATTGCCATCGTACAAGCAAAACTCAACTAATTAGAAATCTGAGTTTAGCTGATTAGCTACACCAGTTGATAATCATTTTTGGGCGGATTCACACTTGATAATCATTTTTGGTACATTCACATTAGTCGTACAAGCAAAATACCTTATCAAGTGTGCTTTGGCGAGCGGGTGGCAAGCGGGCCGAACGGCGACGAGCGGACTCCTCTGTTGCTGGCGGCGAGCGGACCGAACGGCGACGAGCGGCGACGATCTGTTGCTGGCGGCGAGCGGACGAAGCGTGAGCGGCGAGCGGACGAGGAGTGAATGGCGAGCGGACGAGCCGTGAGCGGCGAGCGGACGAAGCAAGAGCGGCGAGACGACAGGCGTGAGCGGCGAGCGCACGACGAGGCGAGAGCGACGAGCGAACAACGAGGCGTGAGCGGCGGACGAATAGGGTTTGCAAATGCGTGAGCGGCGGACGAAGTGGCGTGAGAATAAGCGACTAATGTGAATCCGCCCGATTTGGGCGGATCACTAATCGGTGGAAACCTTGGTTAAAATCCATCGTGTATTCCGTCCTCTCAAATCCGTCCTTCCCGGTATACAGCGGATTTATAACGTTTCCATCCTTTTCCCTCCTATATCCCTCCCGGTAAACAGAGCCTTAGGGATTCTTGTTCTACTCTTTTAGGGATTGTATTGTTTTGCATCAATACCACTTTTTTCCTCAAATGATGTAGGACAAGAGCGAAGGAAGGAGGAGAGGAACGAGATGCGACAAGAGCAGAAGATAAATGGAGAAATAGATTCCAATTAATTGAAGTATCGCATTTCCTTTAGAATCCAAGCCATTTATAAGCCGTAAGCCTACTGACATAAAGATAAACTACTACATTTACTACTAATATTAACTAATTGATCAATAAGAGCATCAGATCATTAAACCTGCTACCTGCTAAAAAACAATTGATTCCGATGAGTTAAATGACATAAAGATAAACTACTACATTTACTACTAATATTAACTAATTGATCAATAAGAGCATCAGATCATTAAACTTGCTACCTGCTAAAAAACAATTGACTCCGATGAGTTAAATGACATAAACCGAATGTTTATATGACGAAGGTCAATACTGATGCTGAACCAAAAAAATGCCACATATACTAAAATCCTTTTCACTTTCCCTTTTTTTGGTATTATCTCTCCTTTTCAACTATTTTCTAACATTCGCTCTCTTTTTTTTTCTGTCAAGTGATTGTACATTGCCAACCCCCCTACCTTTTTTTTTCCCAGTTTTGTATCTCTAGATACTACTCAAATGGAATGGTAGCAACCTAAGCCTAGTGGATGACAACTTGTGAGTTTGTGGTGCTTGGGGTAGGTGATAATATTCAGCAGGAAGAGATGGTGTTGGTGGCAAACAACAACAACAAGAGATGGGAGATGAAGGAACCAGCTCTGTGACGCTCAGCAAATGCAAGACCAATATCTATCGGGATTATGCGACATACATCAAAATAGGGAGCAAGTGACACCATATGATGGCTTATTGCATCACAATTGACAGTTGTGGTGAAGCGATGTCATCAAAAAAAGTGATAGCGCAAGTTTCCCTTGGCCCAAATTGGAAACGCAAGCAAACTATTGATAGTCAACAAACATCAAAGGTTGTCAAGGGAACAAATGAGATGCTGTAATAAAGGATAGTGGTGCTCACAAGGTGACTATGGATGTGTGACTGTGGAAGATAGGGAATAATGAGTGCACCAAAGGAATGTGGTTATAAATGCTCAAGTTGTTGGAAAAGAGAAGTAAGATGAACATGAGAAAAGGAAAAGGAAGAAGATGAAGGAGAATGAAAAGTGATTTTGACATCAAGGCCAGGATAGAAGGAAAGATAAGAGAAGATGGGCCGAAGAGGAAGAGGGAAAAAGATAAAGGGAGAAGTAGCTTCAATATATTTAAATCTCATTCAGCATACAAGCCAAGCCTTATATGGGCAAACCCACTAATATATAGAAAAAACTACCACTGACACATAAACATGGTAAAACTACCAACAAACTACTACATCTATCTACCACAAATCCACTAATATTAGTTATTGTTCACTAATTATACCACACCGCCTAGCTTATACATTTAAGGCTTCAACACTTCCATTACAACATCTTAAATCAACATCCTAGCCTGTACATTTAAGACTTCGACACTTCACCATATCAATATCTCAAACCAACAGCCAATAGGCAATAATCGAATTGAAAATTGAGATCATCATATCTTCTCTAGGGTATCCAAGCAAATTTTTCATTGCTATAACCAAGCTTAGAATCCTAGAGTAAAACCCTTGTAATTGTGCCGTGATGAAGTCATGCCACAATACTTGTCCACGAGACCAGAATGAAACATAATACCTAGACTTGCCTAGAGATTTAGCATATATATTTATATTTTAGTTCATATATGTTTAATAAATTTTAATATTCCTATTATCGGCACATTCTTACATCTACACCTTGTTTGGGCGTGGACAGAAAGAGGAGGATCTTGCTCTATCTGTCATTCCCCACCCAATCACATTGCCCCAGTATCATCCCTAAACAAAATTGAAGGAAACAATAATAAACAAAATTTTGGGAGCAACTCCATCACACCAATAAATCAAATTCTACAACACAGTCTTGTCAATAGCATATTAAAACCTTTAATCTAAAACTAATATGGGGAAGTTTCGTAATTAGTTTTCGAGAGCAGGAAGTTGGAAAAGAAAGAAAAATATAGCTATTGCAATTGATGAAGTGAAACGAATAGTACTCACATCACAAAGGTTGTTTTTCTTTTTTGCAATGTTACAGCTCCAACGCGACGCAATGGGCAATTGATGATCCCCTTGTGGCATCCAGGATCACCGGCTCCTGCCACAGTATCGACCCCTGCAACCTTCCATCTTCGGTCTTCGAGACCTCGATCCCAGCCCACTCAATCACCATCTCTTTGTTCCTGCTAGCCAAGTCCTTTCCTTCCCACACCAAGCAAAGTAAACCCCCTAGGTTTGCCAAAGTCGCACCGCACAAGAATTTGGGCAGATCCTTCTCCACCCCCTCCACCTGCTTCCACTCGTTGGATTGCGGATCGTACCCCCGTATCTTCCCCAAGAAATCATAGGAGTAGAGTATGTCTGCCACCACCGCGGCCCTCCCCCTCCACCCGTTGTCGAGCACTGGCGGCACCGACCCCCACCTGGCATCCACGGACGGTTCTGCAGGATCGTACACTACCCCTCCTCGATCCGCCACCGCGAGCATCCTGCCCGCGAGGACTGCACATCCGTGCATCCACTTCTCCCTGATGAGCAGCGGGCTGGGAACAACTGTCCATCCTCCTCCAGCGGCGGGGTCGAAGGACTCGGCCCATGCGTCGGCTGGGGGAAGGCATCCGCCGACGGCGTAGATGCGATCGCCGAGGACAGAAGCGGCGGCGAATTCCCGGGCGGCGGACATTCGGGGGCCAATGGACCAGCAGCGGAGACGCGCGTCGAGGATCTGGACGGCGGCAGAGGGGATGCCAGCGACCGATCCACCGAGGAGAAAGAGATATGGACCGAAAGTGGCACAGGCAGATCCAATGGCGGGGAGGGGCGGCGGGGGTAGTGGGAGCGGTGGCGGCGGATTCTCCCTCCCGTTGCTCCGACGGCGGAGGAGGGGGTCAAGGAGGAACCAGGGGGACTGGTCGGTGGGGGACCGGAGGTTGACAGCGAGGGCCGGAGGCTCGGAGAGGGCGAGGTGGGATCTGACGGTAGAGAGGAGCGGGGAGCGGAGGAGGGAGCGCCAGGATCGGGAGACGAGGGCGAGGACCGGGTGGTGGGAGCGGGGTACCCACGCGATGCAACGCACGGAGACGTCGTCTGGCAAGTCGGGAATGAGACCTCCCGCGCATCCGGTGACGCCGGAGGAAGAGCAAGGGTCGGTCATGTCACCGGACAGAGAACCCTAACGGTAACGGGGTTAGGATGATGAGCCGGCCAAGACTCGAGGAGGTAAATTGGATTGAAAAAATTTGTAGGCGTCCGATACGATCTTCGATACGAGTTAAGTTGAGACACCAGAAGCGTACTGACCCGAGTTGCCCTAGGGATCAAATGAAAGCCAAACAAATATTATTTGTGTCCAAGGACAATTCCATTCAATAGCAAGAAGCTAATTCAAAAGAGAATGCTAATATAATCTTTGAAACGAATGAACATAATTATTTCAAAGTGACAACTATTTTTCTTATGGTTTGATCTTGGTAACGAATTCAATGTTTATTAAATTTGAATGTGGGAATGTTACTGAACCTTCTAATTCTTAGTTTCTTAAATTGATAGAAGATACAAAGTGATCAAGGTATAATAAGGAGCAATGTAAAGATTTGTTTCGGTTAAGGGGTATTGAATGGTGTGTTTGTTCCTTGGAGGCTTCTTTCTTAAGCAACCTATATTATACAGATTAGAAACTTTTAGGAAATTTACAAATGGGTTTTTACACAAATTATCAAATAGATAATGTAAAAATTTCACAATATGAATATAGTAAGAAATGGATGATAACTAGCAAGGGGTTGATGAAGGTCTGTTGAAGAGGGAAGAGTACTCTCTCTCTTGATCAATTGTATAATTCTGGGTGAAAATCTATCTAAAAATTCAATAAAAATTGTAAAATGATTCTTACAGTTGTTTATCTAAATATGTATATAAATTTTGCCATATAAAAATTAAGAACTTGGAAAAAAGAAAATGTAGGTAGTTTTGATCACCCACCAAATCTGTGAAGCAAAATTTTGAATAAAATTTCAAGAAAATTATAAAAGATTCTCTAAAAAATTGATGAGTTATAATAATAAAATCACAATAAGAAAATGTGTAAGATATTACAATTATCTAAGAGGTTTCCTTGAAGGGTACAAATGCATGACTTTTTTATAATAATAAAATCTATCTAAAAATCACAATAGGTGGATGACTTTTTTATACTTCTTCAATTGATGATGATGAGGGTACAAATGCATGCTTTGAATTGTCTTTGTGTTGGACTTGTTTTGTAAGTTGATGTGATAGATTTGTCTTGAAGATTGACTTGGTTGACTTGCTCTGATACCGTATACTTTGTTAGGATTGATTTGTCTTTGGCTAGGTGGATGAATTTTTTACACTTTTTCATTGATGATGAAGGTAAATGAATTATCTTTGTGTTGGACTTGTTTTTGTGAGTTGATGTGATATATTTGTCTTGAAGATTGACTTGGTTGACTTGCTTTGATACAATATACTTTGTTAGGATTGGTCTGTCTTAGGCTAGGTGGATGAATTTTTTATACTTCTTCAATTGATGATGAAGGTAAAAATGCATGCAATACTCTAATGCCATGATGGATTATTGTAATTTTCTATGTTTATATATTACAATAAATAGCCTTTCCATATGCATGAGATGAAAACATAAATCTATCTTATTATGATGCATACAATGCAAGGAATCTTTAAAAGGCACTCTTATTTATTAAGAGGGGCCTCCTATTCTTTTGGATCTTTTAAGAGATAAGCTTGGGCCTATACACCTAATTAGCTAATTGAGATAAGTTTAGATTTGACATACTGAGTGTAAGTTTATTAATATAAGTTCTTAATACTTGATGATTGACTAAAAAATAATAATTTTATTTAAATTTATTCACCAATTAATTATATAAAATATTTATTATATAAATATATATAATTAATAAAATTATATTTAATAGTGAATTAAAATAAAAAAAATTCTATAGATTTTGCTAACCTATTTAGATACCTAAACCGGGTTTGAGTTATAGAATAGGATATCTAAAGGTGTTTATATTGGATTCAAGTTATATAATGACTTAGGTCTATTTTTCTCTTACTTGGAAAAGATCAACGAGAGGAAAAAAATCACTTAATAAACTTTGAATCCGTCGTGACTAAATGAGTCAAGTTGAATCCGAGCTTGACTCAGACAACAATATGTAATCTACATCAATATATAAAGTGTTGACGAAAGCGTGATTGACCAGGCTTACGCGGGGAGAAGTGTGCCGGTCCCACTGCCTCGCTTACACTCCTAAAATGTACCCAAAACACACCCACGCGCAACCCTTCATTATTTTAGGTACCTCTAGCTAATGCATTTCCGGGAAGTTTGACTCAAGATCGTTTGACTAATCAATCTGATCAGCGTGCGAGGTACAGAAACAAGAAACTTTTTTTTAAAGGGGTGCAAAGAAACAAGAAACTTTGAATCTGGCAAAAGTGACGCATTTATGCCGTCGAGATTAATCTGATGACGTCACATAATAGTTTCCATCTAAATTATAATCCTGTTCCCTGTCGCTTACCATGCAAAAGCACTTTAGTATGATCGTTCTTCCGCAGAGGGAGCTGAGAGCGAAACAAAAGCAAGAGCAGAAGGGGGCGAGAGCTAACCAAAGCCGGAGCCAACGCTTGCCTTCGGAATCTTAGCACAAAATCTTCTCCTCGTTGCTCTCCCAACCTCTAGGCCGTCATCTTCGCCGTGTTCCTCCGTTGTTTCTGGTCCCCTCGGCAGTCTTGACTCGAGGAATGGTGGAGGATCCTGGTTTCTCAGGAGATCCTTACTTCTAGGGTTTTTCTGCTGGATCTTACATGGATTTCTGCGACCGTTGATGTAATAATATCACGGATCTTTGGCTAGGTGAAATGGCGGGGGCGGAGATGCTAATGTTGCGTGGGTTCATGTGCTTCGTCCTCGCGTTCAATTCCTTCTCCAGGGTTCTTGCGAACGGGGAAGGTATGGAGTGCTGAAAATACTTTTCCTGCTGGTCTTAGGGGATAGGAATCTTTTGAGCCACCTGAGATCTACCAGTCTTTTTTTATGTGTGCGATCATTGTGAAGTGATTTGGATGTGAGAGCTACCAATGAGTCATTAATTTCGAGAGTCGTTTCTACTGTCTTCTTCCTCGTGGAATGCGAGGAAATTCTAGATGTTTCATTTATGCGACATGATCTGCTGGACTTGGTAAGGATCAATAATGTCCAAACTTGGTTAGTCTTATCCATGCGGATTCTTTCTTTTATTTAGTTTGAGATTAGGTTAAATTGAGAGAGACTATTTGCTACTATAATTATGACCTGTGAGGTTACGCAATCAATTACTAATAGAACCAAGCTAATAACTCTGATAGAGGTTCGATGCTTGTCCAGAGAGGAAGTTCTTTTTTATTAGTAATTCTGGTCAACTTCCGTTATATCTGGTTTGCAAAGTTGTGCCATAAGGAATGCATTGACTATATCATGTTTCTTTGAGGTTATAGTATTAGAAAGGGTAAATGATAATGTTTTAGTTGCGTTGCATTGTCTGGAAAATTGAGAAAATCATAGTGATTCATGTTGGAACAAACTTTTTTTTTTTCATGTGCTTCCGGATTCTCATGGTTTGTTTATTCAACATTGAATTGCTTGTTAAATAAATTTGAAGGAATTAAAATTATCAGAGTGATTTTGTGAGAGGAAAATTCTTTCTTGTTTGTGAATTTTGATTTATTTCTGTAATTTGTGGATAGTAAACTCATATTTACAGAAACTATAGTTATACTTGTGTTCCGTAGTCTCAATAAGTTGTGTTGACCCTTAAACAAAATTGTTTTCTCTTTCAGAAATAGAATTTATGGGACATTTGTACATTTCAGGCATGCATGTTACAGAAGTAAATTTTAATTCTTATTGACTTATCCTGATGGACCAACTATTGCGAGGTTATAATTTGAATGATTTATTTTACCTAATTTTTTATCGTCATTTTCTAGGCAGAGGTGTAAAACATAATAGGTAGTTCTTTTTATTGTTGAGGATCACTCAATTGCAGGCGTAGGAGTCAATTTTATTTATGTGGAACCAGCCCCTCAATAGTTAGGACTTAGGACTAGGAGAGGGAAGAAAAAAAAAACCTAGGGCGCACCTTGCTTAGGACTACTTAGGCATGGCGTGCACACCTATACAGGATGCTCGACTCTATGATATGCACTGATGGAGCAATAAATTGGTGGAGCATGTTAGCAAGTTGCTAACTGTGTGTGCCTACATGCTTGGTGTCACGCCCTGGTCGGATCGGCCTAAGAACAGCCCTTAACCGCTGTCTCAGGGCAATCCGGCGGAATACCAGAACGTAACTCTCCCTAGGGTTTTCGACCAGAAATTAGGAACCCTAATCTCCCCGGATAATTTTTATCCCCAAAATATAAGGTCGCACGAAAGAAACACTAACCCTAATTTAGAAATCCGAAAAGAAACGGAACCCTAAATTAAATACCTTCTCGGTCAACCTTATTTTGACCTAATCTCGCACCGAAACTGAATCCCGGTCGCTGATGTCACCTTGCCGAATTTCGTCCGCCGTGAATTTGATTTCGGCCTCGCTGACGTCCACTTGCGTCAGTCGATTTCGATTTCGTTTTCGAATCAAAATCTGATCTCGCGTTTACCACCGCCCGTTGTTGACTCCACGTCACACCTCGAAGGAAGCGAACGCTGGAAGCGTTCGTCTTCGCCCCGCGACGCCGCCTGCGTCGTGTCTTTCGCCGAGATCGAGTGCCGCCTGCACTCACGACTCCGCCGAGGACAACTCGTCTCGCCCCGCCGACGGTCGTCGTCGCCGGCCGGAGTAGCTGTCGCTGCTGAGATGAAGAGCCGAGAAAGGGGATTGGTGGAGAAGAAAACTAACTTTATTCACCAAAGTCTTACAAGCCTCTCTCGTCGCCGACGACCCCCTGGTCGTCGCCGGTGCCCCTCTCCCTCCCTCGCCGGTCGTAGCCGACTACAAGCACTCACCCAGATACTGCTGCTGGAATCGATCGCTCTCGATGGTGGAAGATCTTCCCCCGAGTTTCCTTCTGTCGCTCCCTTTATAGGAGGAGCCGCCGCCTCCTATTAGGGCGATCGCCGCCCTAGTTCCTCGCGTGTCCGAGTCTCGCGGGGACGTCGCCGTTCCGTCCGCTATTCTCGCCGCCGACCGCTTCCTCCGCCGAAGAAGCTGCCGAAGAGCTCGCTGTCGCGTTCGTTGAACGCGTTCCGCGCGAGCCATCAGCACTCGCACCCGCGGAGCTCGCCTCTTTTGATTTGAGGTCAACGCCCCAGTTTGACCACGTTTTTTCCTTATTTGGGCTGGGGTTTGGGCTTGGGCCGAACCGGCCTGACCCAGGCCTGACAATTCTCCCCCGCCCAACTTGGACATCGCCCTCGATGTCTCTAACGGGCGGATCCTGCAGAACCATTGCTCCGATCCTCATCGCCCCGATCCGACACTGCTGCGCTCCCATGGCAGTGTGTGGAACTACCTGTAGTGATCCAATCCGCGGTTGCTCGGTTTCCTCGGCTTCCTCGGCTGGATCCTGTGCCGCTATCGCCATGAGCTTTTGCTTGCTAGGACAATCCTTTACCCAGTGAGGACCGCCGCACCAAAAACAACCCTGTGGCTTTTGCTCCCGTCATCCCGGTGAACCCTTGTTCTGCCGGTAGAATGGCCTACCCCTCTCTGGAACTCTAGCTCCCGGCGGTGTGCGTGGGGAGCCGCGCTGAGAGCCACGTTTTGGTGGTGTCTTGGATTTCTTTGGTGGTGCTGGTTTGAAATTTCTGTTATCCACCAGAGATTCAGCTACCGCCGCCGCCGCCCTCCAGTCAACCGGCTCGCGATGTCGGACCTCCGTTTCTGCCCATGGCTGAAGGCCCCGGAGGAAGAAATACCTCCTATCGTCCTCTGCCATGCCTGGAAGCTCCAGCATCAAAGTGGAGAAAGCCCTGAAGTACTCCTGGATCGAGCCTGTATGCCTCAGCCGATCCAGTTTGCCACGTGCCTGGTCCGCCGAGTTTCCGGGAAGAAACTGCCGCCGCAGTTCCTCACGGAAAGTCTCCCACGTCCAGCTAGTAGTCCCTGAGGTAGAGCCGACTTTGGTTCGCCACCAAAGTTTCGCGTCGCCCGTAAGATAGGCGATGCACACTTGCACCCGATCTCCTGCAGAAATATGGTTAGCTGAAAACAGTTGTTCCATATCCCAGATAAAGTTTTCGACCTCTCTGGACGATCGAGCCCCCGAACGTCGCTGGGTCTGGCACGCGTATCCTCGGTTTGGGAGCCTCCTGCTCCACCGGTGCCGATGATACTTGCGCTAGGGCTAGGCGCAGTACCCTTACTTCTGCGTGCATGTCTTCCTTCATGCGAGCCATCTCTCCTGGTAGATGGATCAGACCCTCCATGGTCTGTTGCATGACCTCGATCTGCAACCTCTGCTGCTCGATCTGCAACCTCTGTTGCTCGATCAGCAATTCCTGATCCTCCACAGTCTTTTGGAGGTTTTCACCTGTGGAATCATCCCATTGCCTCCACCATTGGCCAAACCGAGCACCTGCTCGATCTGAGCAATGCGATCACCCTGGTTCACCATCTCCTCAGGATCAGCCGTCTCCTTGGCTTTTCCTTTATCCTGCCTGGGTCGGGCGTCCTCTGACGCTCCTCTAGCAGTATGGGTGATTTTCTGGAACTTCAGACCTTTCCTCACCTTCGAGGGTGAGGCTGACGGTGCCGTGTTTGCTGGAACACGTTAGCCTTCTCTGATACCTGTTGTCACGCCCCGGTCTGATCGGCCTAAGAACAGCCCTTAACCGCTGTCTCAGGGCAATCCGGCGGAATACCGGAACGTAACTCTCCCTAGGGTTTCCGACCCGAAATTAGGAACCCTAATCTCCCCGGATAATTTTTATCCCCAAAATACAAGGTCGCACGAAAGAAACCCTAACCCTAATTTAGAAATCCGAAAAGAAACGGAACCCTAAATTAAATACCTTCTCGGTCAACCTTATTTTGACCTAATCTCGCACCGAAATTGAATCCCGGTCGCTGACGTCACCTTGCCGAATTTCGTCCGCCGTGAATTTGATTTCGGCCTCGCTGACGTCCGCTTGCGTTAGTCGATTTCGATTTCGTTTTCGAATCGAAATCTGATCTCGCGTTTACCACTGCCCGTTGTTGACTCCACGTCACACCTCGAAGCGAACGCTGGAAGCGTTCGTCTTCGCCCCGCGACGCCGCCTGCGTCGTGTCTTTCGCCGAGATCGAGTGCCGCCTGCACTCACGACTCCGCCAAGGACAACTCGTCTAGCCCCGCCGACGGTCGTCGTCGCCGGCCGGAGTAGCTGTCGCTGCTGAGATGAAGAGCCGAGAAAGGGGATTGGTGGAGAAGAAAACTAACTTTATTCACCAAAGTCTTACAAGCCTCTCTCGTCGCCGACGACCCCCTGGTCGTCGCCGGTGCCCCTCTCCCTCCCTCGCCGGTCGTAGCCGACTACAAGCACTCACCCAGATACTGCTGCTGAAATCGATCGCTCTCGATGGTGGAAGATCTTCCCTCGAGT
Organism: Costus lasius; assembly: GCA_027563935.2. Classification (NCBI taxonomy): domain Eukaryota; kingdom Viridiplantae; phylum Streptophyta; class Magnoliopsida; order Zingiberales; family Costaceae; genus Costus; species Costus lasius. The sequence goes on from CM050449.1 coordinate 11,447,450, forward strand.
TTCCTTCTGTCGCTCCCTTTATAGGAGGAGTCGCCGCCTCCTCTTAGGGCGTCCGCCGCCCTAGTTCCTCGCGTGTCCGAGTCTCGCGGGGACGTCGCCGTTCCGTCCGCTATTCTCGCCGCCGACTGCTTCCTCCGCCGAAGAAGCTGCCGAAGAGCTCGCTGTCGCGTTCGTTGAACGCGTTCCGCGCGAGCCATCAGCACTCGCACCCGCAGAGCTCGCCTCTTTTGATTTGGGGTCAACGCCCCAGTTTGACCACGTTTTTTCCTTATTTGGGCTGGGGTTTGGGCTTGGGCCGAACCGGCCTGACCCAGGCCTGACACTTGGGATGCCATACGAAGCATGGGACACGCACCCTATGGTGAGGTGTATAACCTACCTAAGTGGTCCTAGGTAGGGTGGGTGTGATTTTTTTTCCTTGGAAAAGTATATGTCCCTGACAGAGGTTCTCCATATTGAGATATGCATTCCTTTCCATCATTCAGTAATACTAGCAGCAATAGCAGACCTGGTTTGGGAATATTGAAATTTTGATTGTTGCTTAAGCTGCCCTATCTAAGTCTACCACTGACCAGCAGCTTGGTGAAAGTGGCATTATGTTTGTTGGTTGAATTGGTTCTTCAAACATAAATGTGATATACTTATGACTAAGAGAAAAACGTCATTTCTGGTTCTATATTTTAAAACTGAGTCAATGTAGGCAACTATTTTTTGGAAGAGCATTGTAACAGAGATGCAGTAAACTCTGTGGCTTGGCATCTTTAGTCATGAAAATGAAACCTAGATTGAAAGTTCAATGATATTGATGCATTATATACTAAAAAGATTGTCCCCATAACTATGTTTATGAGATTTTTTTTCTAGATAGGCAACAAAACTAAATTATAAGATCAACCAAGGATATTTAGATGAAAATCATGGCTATCAAGCCTTGAGGCTGTTGAGTTTGCCGGTGAGCTTCCTATAAATAGTATCAAATTTAAAGCAAAGTTTGAAAAATTAGTATGTACCAAACGGTACAACCAGTTTGTAGCTGCTTATACCAAGTGGTATGACCGATTTATATCAGTCCAATTAGGAACCGGTACACGGACCATATTGATGCATCAAAGGAGAAGAAGAGGAGAGTGTCCACTCTATAGCTTTCGCTATTGCTCGTACTTCCGTCTTACTGTCACTTATGCAAGCATCCGTAGGCGGTCGCGCTTTTGTCCTACCGTCGCTCGCACTTCGACTGCATGCTTCTCCGTCCGGTACTGCTTGCCTCCTCACCTTGGCCTACATTGGTACCATGTTGGTACCATCTGGTATCGACTAGCACATACTGGTCTGAGTATGGACTAGTATATTGGTCTGGACCGGTTTTAAAATCCTGATTTGAAGTTTAATTAGTAGACATCTTAACAATGTTAACTGCATGGGAGGTTCCTATTAAGTAGTTAATATCTTGATTAAGTATCAAGTTGAGGCACTCTTGTGAAACTTCAAGTTCTTGCTGAGTTCAATGGCTGTATGAGTCTATAAAATTAGCATCACTTTTGCATACACTCGGTAGATGTTTTTCTGTATTAAATATGCTCTATAGTTCCAGTTTAACTTTGAAACATTGCTGTCCACTGAAATAGAGCAGAAAATTTATTTAAAGTGCATAAAATTCTTATCTTGGATGTTCTTTCCACAATAAAATAGCTTTTTTTTTGGGTTAATCTCACCATATTTTTGATTGAAAAGAACATTCAATGATTTTATATTCATTACGAAAGTGCAAATCAACGTTTAAGTTACTGTTCAATACTAGGTGGTATGGGCAGTATATATCAGTTCGATCGTGGACCGGTTTTGATTGCTATATATATATATATAAATTTTTGGTACTGTATGTCGGTACCACCGATATAGTACCGGTACGTACCGACCGATATTTCAAATCTTGGTACAAATTGCTTGTAGTTTTGGAAATTACTAAAACCATTTCCTTTAAAATAATCTTAGAAGAACTGCATATTCAAGGAACTAAACCATGTATAAATGCCGTCCATCTTAAGTGCCATAGAGAAGGTCTGCATCTAATGATAAATTATTATATTGCACTTATACATTTGGAGCTGACTATGTATGTACATATGTATTTTTTATACTATTTTGACTTTTGTCTTCTGCACCCACTTCTTGCTATTATCAGAGTGACTAATGATCCCATATTAATTATTAAAACGAGTGTTTCCCTTTTTTCTTTGATGGTTAGCATATTCAAGCTAAGTTATTATAGGTTTGATGATTAATTTAGTATTATTGAAAGTGTTAGTTATTCTTAAGCGCCAATGATCTATATTGCTTGAGGCAAGAGGTGCTTTCCTCAGCAAATAGAGGCACCAAATTCTAAAATATTGGTTATATATATATATATATATATATATATATATATAATGCTTTTATACACATATACATGTTCTACAGTGACCGGAATGGTTCTACCTTTGGCATGAAGTCTTTAACATTATTTCTATAAAAGAATGATTGAATGGGCATAGAACTCGTCTGTTCTATCCCTTTTTTTCCACAGCTTCCTTTAACAAGTACGTAGGAGGTTTTAATGTTTGTTTGTTTCTCTTGTATTATATGCCCAAATCTCATGTGTGCAGGTGATGCTTTGCACGCTCTCAAGACAAACTTAAATGATCCTAGTAATGTGCTACAAAGCTGGGATGCAACACTAGTCAATCCTTGTACTTGGTTCCATGTTACATGTAACAGTGACAATAAAGTTATTAGAGTGTAAGTGGACTCCTCTGGCTGCACTGAAATTTTCCTTACGGAGCTTGGTGAATTGATCATGATTCTTTTCTTTCAGTGATCTTGGAAATGCTCAGCTATCTGGTACTTTGGTCCCCCAACTTGGTCAGCTGGAATATTTGCAATATCTGTAAGTTCTGCTTAAGCCTCCTGCATCATATAAATTTGGTTGTATATGGACACATAAAACTAGATGTGTTAAGTGGAAGATTTCTAATCATTCATATACTTTAATAGGATACATGATACATGTGCTGGTCTCATATAGACGATTACTTTGTTTCATAAAGCATACAGCCCTACGTGGGACTAAGTACCTTCCTTTTTATATGTATATATTCATATTCCAACACTCTCCATTGGAGCATAAATATTAATTATGTCCAACTTGTTATTGATTATTGAAAATTTGTTTACTCCAAATGGTCTAGTGAAGATATCTACTAATTGGTTATCTGAACTAGTAAAAATAGTGTAAATCTTCTCCGATAGGACAACATCTCTTATAAAATGATAGTCCACCTCTATATATTAATGTTCGTTCATAGAAAATTGGATTGCTTGCAATATAGATTGCTACCTAATTATTAAATCTTATTGTCATAAGCTCTTTACGAGGATAACCTAATATAGTCATCAAAGATTGTAGCTGTATCATTTCACAGGCACTCTCAGTTATAGCCCTGAACTTAGCTTCAACACTTATCTTGCAACCGCACTCTTCTTTTTTTTACTTTTCCAAGCATCATGTACAATACCTAGAGGTGGATCTCCAATCTTCAATATTTCTCGCATTTTCAACATTAGTGAAGGGCTCAATCTTTAGATGCTCATTTTTTTAGAATACCTTATTCAAGTGCCCTTTTATATAATGAAGAATCCCAAGAACTGCTTTCTAATGACATTATTTGGATTTCTACATAAACTGACATATATCTCCAACTAATATGTTTTTTGGTCTAGTAATATGAGATAAATAAGTTTTTTTTTTGACATGTCTTGACATTGAGTTGTTTTTAGATTCATTTAGTGTTGTACAATTGTTGACATAATCTAGTATTTTGTAGAAGATTAAGTTCATGCTTTGTTTGAGAGAGAAAAAGGCAATTGGTCTTCTAAGCATGGTTTGAGGTACCGGTCTGAAACCGGCTGGTACCTTCGGTTTGTACCGGTCCGGTGAAGGATCAGTCGTGGAACCACCGTCGGTTTTACTTAAATATATGAAATAACAAAACCGGTCGGTTTTGGGTGAAACCGACCGAAATTTGTAAAAACCGGCCGGTTTTCTTCAAAAACCGATCGGTTTTTTAAAATTTACTATGTATAGTTACTATACATTCACACATGTACAATAACTTTTACTGTACATGCGTGAATGCATAGTAATAAATACTATACGCATAGTAACTATTACTGTATGCATAGTAACAAATACTGTACGCATAGTATTTATTACTGTACAACTTTTGGATTTATATATATAATATAATATATTTAATATTATTTAATTAAAATATTATAGCTTTCTTTCAAATCAATTGAGCCATCGACACTCCGTCGGTGGCTAATTTTACCCAATTATATATTAATTAATACCTAACTACACTTAATATTTTTTAATAAGTAATTAGCTAATAATGAAGTAATAATTTAATGGGTGCAGTGCACCTGTGAATTTGGATCCACGACAGAGCACGTCGGTGGTGCTTTTAGATATGATTAAAATAATATAAATAATATAATATTTTTATATTATTTAATTAAAAAATATTAAAAAATTCCAAAATTTTCCTATAAATAGCCTTCAAAACTCTAGTTCTTCTCACACCAATCTAGTTTCAGTCTATTGAAATTTTCTTCAAAATCTTCTTCTCCAAGGCTTTCTTCTTTTACTCTCTTCTAATGGCACCAAAGACAGATACTGATTTTGCGTGGCAGCATGCTCGCAAGATGCTAGATAACCGACACCATTGACAGTGTATTCATTGTCAAAAAGTTTTCAAGGGGGAGGTGCTACTCGTGTGAAACAACATCTCGCCGGGGGCTTTTCTGACGTTGCAAATTGTACGAAAGTGCCGCAAGAGCTTCGACGAGTTATAAAGGCAAATTTAGAGTCGTTCAAAATCACTAAGCAATGTCACGCCGAAGAACGTGAGGAATACGACCGTCGTGCTGCGGGGCCAGCTGACTATGATCCATACCAAGGTCAGTTTGACAATGCCCAAGAACAAATGGATCTGGAGGAAGCTATGCGTGCTTCTCGAGCTCAATTTGCATATGAGGATGATGTACGATTTGCCTCTATGCGCTTCGTTGAGAGACTGTAGTACGAGGGCGGATCTGGGAGCGGGAGCGGGCTAGAACCACAACCACCATTGGGTCGAGCCTCTAGCATGCGTGGATCAAGGGATGCAGGCCCCGCAGCGCGACCATCTGGCCGATGAGGTATTTTGTCTTATTTTGGATTTGGTAAACGTACCGGGGGTCCTGCCCCTACTGATTTTGATCCTAGGGCATTCTCTTCTCCATCAAGTAAGCAGACACGCATTGATGACATATATACAAAAAATAAAAAGGTGGATATCGGCCGAGCTATATCCAAATGTTTTCACTTTAATAGGATTCCACTAAATGCAGCATCGGATCCATATTACCGTACTACGGTGACCAAAATTTAAGATTGTGGGCCAGGAATTAAGCCCTTTACCCCTTACGAGATTGCTGGAATGTATCTTGATGATGAAGTTGACGAATGCAAAACTTGAATCAAAGGTATGAAACCTCAGTGGGAGGATTTTGGGGTCACTTTAATGTGTGATGCTAGGACGGGACCAACGAGGATGAGTTTCATTAATTTTCTTATTTACAGCAATAAGAAAGTAATATTTCATAAGTCTATTGATGCTTCATCTGAATTTCATAATGCATCATACATTTGTAGTATTATGCGTAGGGTGATAGGAGAAATTGACCCTCAATATATTGTTCAACTGATTACTGATAATGGATCTAATTTCAAAAGAGCTGCTCAGATGATCACTTTAGATTTTTCACATATTATTTGGTCACCTTGTACTGCATACTGTATTAATCTGATGATGAAGGACATTGGAGACCTAGAGAAGGTGAAAAATGCGTTAAAGGGTGCACAAACCGTCACTAGATTTATCTACAACCATTATTGGGTTCATGCCAAAATGCATGGATTTATTCAAGGCGAGATACTGCGTCCTTCAGCAACGAGGTTTGCAACACACTTTTTGCTTTTAAAATTATTACTCTTGAAGAAAGTAGGACTGCAAATAATGTTTACATCGGGAGAATGGTCTAGTTCTAATTTTGCAATATCAAGGGATGGAAAATTAGTTGAGAATATTATTCTCAATGGATGCTTCTGCGATAGTTTAACTGATATTTGCATGATTGTTGAGCCTCTGTATGTGATGTTACGGAAAGTAGATATGGATAAAAAACCAATGATGAGTGAAGTATATCACATGGTTTCACAGTGTATGCAATTAATTTCTACAAAATTTGGCACCCGAGGCAATAGGTATAATGACATTATAAAACATCGGTGGGAAACACAGTTGCGTCAAGATATTCATGCAGCTAGTAACTATTATCAAGTTTTTAAATTTGGAATTACATTGTACAGTATATTTTCTTAAAATTTCGTCTTTTTTTGTAGTTTACTATCTTAATCCCTCGTACCAATACTGATATAACTTGGGCAGCGATCAAGATCTACTGACCGCATTAAGAACGGTAATCTATTGCATCAAGGCAAATACCGAAGTTGCAGCCGCAGCAATAAACGAAAGTCGTATGTATTGTGAAGCTGAAATGACTTTCGGTGATCCAGTAGCGCTAGATCTTCGATATAAAATAGATCCTAGTAAATTTTTTTTACTACAATAGAGTGCACGAATTTACGAAATAATTTATTTCTAACTCAAGTCTCTAATGTGAAATTTTGCATTTATACACAGCTGAATGGTGGCTACAATTTGGTGCTAGGGCACCAAATTTACGAAAGATAGCAATTCGCATCCTCTCGCAATGTGTCTCTTCAAGTGGATGTGAATGCAATTGGTCAATATTCTCCCTTATACATACAAAGATTTGCAATCGTTTGTCGTACCACTGTCTTGAAAAAATGGTATACGTCCACTACAATATGCGACTCTAGCTATGTATTTTGAGAGAAGAAAATGAAATAGAGTCAGAAGTAGTGGATCCTTTTGATGAAGCATTTATTCCAGATGACAGTGACCTTATGATGGAATGGTGGTCAAGTCAAGACGATCAAGATATGACTCTCGATGAACCTACACAAACTACCCCAATTGATTTAGAAGATGAAGGTGATGATTAATGTATGGAGGAGGTGGATCTGCGTCCACGTAGATCGCAACCACAAAGACAATCTTCTCAATCACAATCTGATGCATCCAGAAGGAAGACCGCAACTCCAACGCTTCAACGAGACCTCCGAAAAGGCAAAGGTACAATAGACTTGTTATTTTCAATTCATGAACAAGAAGATGATGAGTCAGATGAAGAGTCAGAAGAAAGTCAAAGAACGGTGGATAGTGATGCAAGTACGGATGATGGTGGTGGCGACGGCTCAAGTTATGTGCCAGCCACACAACAAGAAGCAGAGCCATGGACGATTGATCCAGGATACACTCATTCAACACAAGATGATGACCATGACTGTCCTAGTAGAACTCAACCATTACAATATCAAAGACGAGGTAAATGCTCAAAACAAGTAAACGACACCAAGCCTGAGAAGACTGTGACGAGATGAGATCCACTTTACCTTCTAAGACAGAGAGTGGATCTTCCTGGTCACAACCAAGTTATGGATACGGATCTGACCAATTTAATATGTATCCATATCCAGTTCCAGTGACGGTCGTTCATACCACTCAACCACAACTCGATCAAGCAAGTTTACTAACTATGTGGAACTCAATATATCAGTATCATATGTCTTGGGAAGAGTTCTAAATGTGAGCACTACAAAATTATGGGGTGGATCTAAGTCGAGTTGAGGTAGCTAGCTATGTGGATCCATATGAGTCTCGTCACTCGTTTTGGATGTAGTGGTATATTTTTAGATTATAATTTGTATCTTTATGCTTTGTACCCATTGTTTTATGTTAAATTTTACTTAAAATATTTTTTTAGGATTAAATATTATTTTTTAAATAAAAAACCGGTTTTATCCGGTTTGCATCCAGTATCGGTACGATACCGGTGGTACGTACCGGTCCGGCCGGCCACCGGACCAGTACCTCAAACCATGTTTCTAAGCAAACTATATTCCCTACAAGTATCGTTGTTTACCTTGATCCTTGAGAATAAAAATTTCTTCTAACTCTTCATAACATTAAGAATAATATGTTGATCATTTTCACTCAATAGGGTGTCATCAACATAAACTGCAAGTATACTGATACTAGAGGAGGTATTCAGTATAAATATTCAATGGTCTGTCTTGCAATATTGTCTGCCATTATCTTGAATTACTTAAGAAAATAATTCTTTTGCAACTAATCAAGCCTTATATTGCTCCACAGTGTTATTTGGGTTATATTTTACTGGAATACTTATTTGCAGGTAGTAGGTTTAACCCTTTAGAAACGATACAAGTTCCTATATCCCTCTATTTACTAGGGTCTCCATTTCTTCAATGATCAATCATTGATTTCATCCATTGACAACCATGTATAGCTTCCTGAGCATTCTCAGGAATGGAAATAGCAGAAAATGCAACTAAGTTCGGGGGATAAATAGTCATATGATAGATAATTAGATATGGAATGATGGTAAACTATTTACCTTTTCGAAGATCTGCATTAGAAGCTGCCATTGGTGGTGAGTGAGACGTTTCCTTGTCTCAGCGTTTCCTATACCTATAAAGTAGGTAATGTGGTAGGGGGAACTGAAGTATGTGCGGGAGTGGAGTTAATAGGTTCAACTGATACTAATATAGGGGCATGAGATGATTCAGGGATGAGAAGCTCTGGATTTATGATAAAGAAATTACTTGAACAATAGGAAATATTTTCTAAGTGTGACATCAGCTAAGACATCATGATGTTTGGTAACAGGATCATAATAACTTCTCATAGTATGAGAATATCCAAGAATATGATTCATCGTATAACTCTTTGGACTAAGTTTGCCATTCCCCAACCAAAAAACATAGACATAGCAAACCGATCCAAACACTTGAGGATGAATTAGTAGGATATACTATAACAAAATATACAGCTTGATCAACAGACAAATGAATATGCACACTTCACGTCAATGAATTATCGCATCTCTCCTAACTTAAATTCGAAGTCAATGTCCAATCCATTAATGGAACACTTGGCTCAGCCTCTTAATCCAATTCGATGGCCAAACCTGCCACAACAACAACAATAAAAAATGCAAAAGAAAGATAAAGAGGAGAAAGATGACTAGTTATAAATATGAGCTAATTCCATCCTATTTAGCTCAACACTATTGTGTTGATAAACCATTTTAAAGCTAATATCTCCAAAATTTTGGAAGATTCTCAAACCATTTCCTAGCCTAACATTTGTTCATCAATTTCCAAGTTAAATCAATAAATATTCACAAGCCATTTTCTAGTAGAATAATTATTCTCAATTCTGATAAACTTTCACAACTCAATTCCAGGGATAATTCTTGCTAAACCATTTCTAGACTAATAATTATTCCATATAATTCTTACCAAATTAGATAAATATTCATAAGCCATTTTAGGTCAAATATTTATCCTATATATCGCAAGTCATCTTTAGATAGAATATTTATCAAGCCATGTTTAGGCTAATAACTATTCGTAAACTCATATTTGTGAAATTCTCCATTTGGATGCCTGTTGCAATCTCGAAAGCTATAGTAAAAGTTAAAGCACCGGTACATCATAGTGTGATATTCTTTAGAAGATGAGTATGTTGATCTTTGTCATTGAGAAGTCCTCTATATAACACTATGCCATAAGGTTAAAGATAATTTCAAAGGAATAGTTGTGCACCCATGCTAATTAATTATTTCTTAAAATCCTATCAAATCTAAATTCAAATATTCACAAGTCACCTAGGTTAAATATTTTTCAAATACAAATCTAAATACTCACAAGCCATTAAGCTCGAATATTTTCTAAATTAAAGTACTCACAAGCCACCAAGACTAAGTACTTACTAAATCCAAATACTCACAAGTTATTCAGCCGCCGAGTACTTTTCAAATCCAAATACTTAAGTCATCGAGATCGAGTATTTATCTAAATCTAAACACTTCCAACCCATCAAATTCGAGTATTTATCCAATTCAAATACTCCCATCAAGGCTAAGTATTTAACTAAATTCAAACACTCACAAGGAATACTCATCAAATTCAAATACTTAGGCCATCAAGGCCCAACATTTATCTAAATTCAAATACTCACAAGCTATTAAAACCGAGTACTCATCAAATTCAAATACTCATAAACCCTTAAGACCGAGTATTTACTAAATTTAAATACTCATAAGCTATCAAGACAAGTATTTACTAAAGTCATCAAGATTAAATGCTCATAAGTCATCTAGGATGGATATTCGCCGAATCCAAACATCTATAAGCCACAAAAAAATCAGATACCTACCGGCAAGGTATTTCTTAATTGACAAAGATTGCTTTCATTCATTGTATTGATATGATATTTATAGATTACTTTGTTCTCTAATTATGTAATATTATTCATTTACATGGTATAGATCTCTCAATCAAAGATGCCATGATTTTAAGGATAATTAACAATAAGTGTTTATATTCATTGGAAGTGAAAACTCATTAAACAAAAAAGCTAAGATGAAGTTAAAAAAGTCATGCTACATTATATTGTAACACTTTTTGGCAAGGTAGTTCCTTTTGGATTTATGCTCGATGAATCTTCATATCTTTAGATAAATTATTATCTGGTGCATTAATTTATAGGAGTTTGTTAAAGGCTTTTTCAAGACCAGTCACTATAGCATCAACTATAAGATTATTGTGAGTAGCAGTGTTCCAAAAACCGGTCCGGTACCGACCGATTTGTACTGGTTCCGGTAAGGGAGCGGTCACAGAACATTAAAAACCGACGGTATTATAGGAAAAATAATTTTTTATTTCAGTACCGATATAGTACTGGTATGTATTGACTGACTTTTATACAAATCGGTCGGTTTGTTTCATTTTAATAATAAAATCTAATTTTTAAAATTTAAATTCGGTTTGTACTAAGCCAAATCAACTGGTTTTGATGAAAACCGATTGGGTTGGCTGGTTTTACTAAAAAAATTAAAAATTAAAAATTTAATTTTTTAATCATTGATGTCACTGTTCCCACGTGTTAACAGTGATGAACAGTGATATCGGTGGAATTTTTTATTAATATATATTATTTTATATTATACTTTATAATATAATATATTACCATCAACGAGTGTCGGTGGCTTTGTTAGATATTAAATAATAATTTATTATATAATAAGTATAAATTATAATTAATTATTATATTTTAATAATTAATTAGGGTTTAATTATATAAATAGGGAGAATCTGCCACCGATGTACTATGGGTGGCATGATTTCTTCAATAGGGTTTAATTATATTATATTATTCTTTTATATTTTAATTTTTAAATTTTTAAAAAAATAATATTAAAAAATTTCAAAAAAATTCCTATAAATAGGCCTTTGGAATCTTTTTCTTCTCACACCATTCGAAATTCAATCTTCGAAACTCTTTGAGATATTTTCAAGTAGAAGCTATCTCTCTCTCTTTCTTTCTTTTTTTCTCTTTTAATGGTACCAAAGAGATGCTGATCTTGAGTGGCTCCATGCTCGTAAGATGCTGGATAACCGGTACCATTGATAGTGTATTCATTGTCTGAAAGTTTTCAAGGGCGAATGGGATACTTGTGTGAAGTATCATCTTGCTGGTGGATTTCTCGATGTTGCAAATTGTATCAAAGTGCTACAAAAGATACGCAGAGATGTCCGAGTGAATTTAGATTCATTCAAAATAATCAAACGTTTGGCAGAGGATCGAGTGAAATTTGATCGTTATGCCACGAGCCTGCCGGGTATGATCCTTACCAAGGGAGCTATGATGATGTTACTGATAAAATTCAGATGGAGGCAGCTATGCCTGCGTCCAGGGTGCAATTTGCCCACGAAGAAGATGTGCGGTTTGCTTCCATATGGTTCACGAAGCGACCATTCTATGAGGGCGGATCTAGGAGTCAGAGCGGTATGGAAGAAGGTCCTTAATTGGGCCGTACAAGTAGCATGCAGGGACGGGTTGGAAGTCATGCAGCACCACCATCAGGTAGAATAGGTCTTTTTTTTTGGCATTCGCCGGCATACTGGGTCCCGATCCTGCCCCACTAATATTGATCCTAAGGCATTCCCCTCCCAATCAAGTAAGCAGATGTGTATCGACGACATCTATGCTAAGTTCAAAAAGGTGGATATCAGTAAAGCTATTTCAAAATGGCTTCACTTTAACAGAATTCTACCACATATAGCAAGTGACCCATATTATTGTTCAACGTCGATGAAAATATAAGATTGTGGGCCAGGAATTCAGCCCCCAAACCCTTACGAGATTGCTGGACGGTATCTCGACGATGAGGTTGAGGAGTGCAAAACTTGGATCATAGACATGAAGCCTCTCGGAGACACATTAATGTGTGAT